>VDFB02000017.1:184818248-185007766 GCA_007258455.2 Sequoia sempervirens
TGCAATGGGTAAACTAAAGAGGTTTTAAAGGTGAATTATCGCATCCTTAATAAAATGGCATGCTACCCTGAGCATAACTCCTTAGGAACGTGCTATCCTTGAATTGTTAGCATGAAATAATTAATCAAAAGGTTACCTTCTCTCTATAAATTTTAATTTATATTTTAAGTTTGAATTTTATTTTATTATATTAATTATAACAAAAATTCAAAATAGAATTATTCTACAATAATTAAATTTTTAATAAGATAAATAATTATAAATTAAATTAATTCTAATAAATTACTATTATTATTTGTAATTTCATAATACAAAGTAAATAATACAAAATTTCAAATTTAAATTTAAATAAAAACTAAAATAAAATAAACTAAATGGAATGCCAAAAAATATCAAAATCCAAATATTAACAAACATAATAATTTTAAAAAATTAATAACAAATAATAAACTTATTAAGTTAATAAACTAATAAATAAAAAATGTAAAACTATATATTTAATTCTAGTAAATTTGAAATATTAATTTAAAATATGTACCTAAAAAATATAATTAATATATTACACACAATATTAACATAAACTCAATGTTAAAAAATTAAAAAAAAAATTATTAAATACTAATAACATTTTGTTTCCACAGTCCATGATAGTGTGTACATGATTTCTGGAATAACTGTGTGCAATTTTTTACATCAAAGCTAAAACTGTATTTCAAATAAAATATTAAAAATAAAAGTAAACTATATAAAAAAATGTTAAAAGTAAAATTCTAACTTAATTATAAGTAACACCAAGCTTAAAAGTGAAAAATAAAATGAAACCCATTCCAAAACTGAAAATTCAATTCCTAATTTATTAATTTATTATTAATAATATTATTATTTGAAAAATATACATTTAAAAAAAATAAATTATTTATCTAAAAATCTAGGTTTAAAAAATTTAAAGAAAAAAAAACAAAAACAATTCTTATCATTTCAATGTTCTTGCATCCTTCTATGCAATTTTCAACTGTTGATTTTCAAAAGAAAGTCATTCTCTTCATGTAGGGAACACCTTCAATAATAAATTTTAACTATTCAGTATTAAAAAAAGTAAATTTTAACAATTTTTTTGATCCATGTATATATGTAGTTGAAACAACTGAAAATGGGGGAGGTCTTTTACTTTTGTATGGTTTAGGACATAGTGCACAACCCACTTTCCAATTATCTCATTGAAGGGAAACCTTGGAGATCTCAATGCAAAGGAGAAATAGATCTTGCAATAGGGCTACCCTAAGGTCTGATTGTAAACTAATGAGGGGTTCACCACCAAGCTAGGGCTTGGAAAGACAAATGAAATGCAAGTTATAATGCTTAAACCTAATGCAATGCAATCTTTCACTTAATGACCTAAAAATGCATGAAAATTAGAATAGAAAGTTACAAGATAAAATGTGTGCACTTGGAAACCTAAAGGAGATTGAATGAAGCTCTAAAATGTTGAAAACACTGATTTTTAATGACTGGGACTCATATTCCAACTTGGGAAATTCAGTCCCAAATTTGGGTTTCTATGCAAAAATTGGAATCTAGGAAATGGGTGTCTAAAATAGTAAAACCCTAAAAAATTACCTATACTGGGACTCATACACTAGAACTAGCATATCAATATAGTTAGGGTTTTTTGAAGCTTCAAATCCTAAATATGCTCTTTAATGTCTGCTTTGTCCTTCCCAATTGATTTCTAGATCTGAAACCCTAATTTGCAACCTGTAGAAGTCTTCCAAGTTTCTCAAATGCAAGGTGAAAACTTTGACAACTTTGAACACTTTGAAAAATTTCTCCAAACTTTCTCTTTAATGTGTCTTCAACCTAGACTTGCAAATCACACACCAAAGAGAGGGAAATTTTTTTTTTGTTAGTGGAAAGGGGTTTTCCTTTGTCAAACCCCATTTTGGTAATCAAACATTGAAATGAAATGAAATAGGAATGGAAAATGATGAATGAACAAAATATGATGTTGCAACTCACCAAACCTTAGCAATAAGAGGTTGTAAACATGTATGAAGTGACTCCAATGGATGTAGATCTTTACTCTTGCTTGAATAGGATAGATCTTGAATGAAATGCTAGCTTGAATCATAAAACCCTACATCACAATTGTTAGCTCAAAAAAAAAAATGATGCATGAAGACTTTGAAATGATGCTTGATGCTTGAAGAATGCTCTAAAATGCTTGATAATCTACCCTTGAATGCTCTTGTAAACACTTGAATGCTCTTGTGAACTCAACTTTTCTATAAGGATGCTCATTCAACTTGCTATGTGTAAAATGAGTGAAAGAAACTTGTATTTATTCTTAATTATGCAAAAATCCCCAAAAATGCAACACTACAAGTCGACATCAAATCTAGGAGGATAAAATCCTACCAAAAATTTGAATTAATTTTGATTTTGGGTCACACAGGACTCATACACCCAAGGTGTCATATGAGTCCCATTAGCATAATTTATGGGACCAATTTCAAAAGTGCTTAGAAAGGTGTGAAACTAGGATTGGGACCCAAAACCCCAGGTGGGATCCATATGCCCAAGGTGGCGTATGAGTCTTAGACTAGGAAATTTGGGCCACATAACTTGAAAACACCTAAATTATGATTGGATGTTGATTTGTGTCGAGATTATCCTCAAAAATATGCATTAAATGAAGCTTGTAGATACAAAATAAGGCCAATTAAAGCAAAAATAAGTCCAATTATTTATGAAAACTTTAGAAAAGTGTGAAAATGTGTTACATCACTTTACAACACTCTTAATAAGGCATGGTTAAGTTTGTTTAGATCAGAAGTGCCCAAGACCTAATGTGAATGTGTCAAGCACATTACAACACTAAAGCAAGGAAACATTAAGCTTAGTTCAACAAGGAGAACCTAAACAAGAAAGGAAAAGTAAAGGGATAGTTTTTTCATTGCCACAATAGTAAATGAAAGCATTCTAAACATAATAATTGCCACAGTAGTAAATGAAAGCATTCTAAACATAATAAAATTAATTTTATAATTAATAATACAATGATTAACAAAATTCTTTACCTTTTTCTATCAATTTCAAATATTATTTTTAAGAGTAATAGACACATGATAAAATTAAAGAGATATTATTTTATTTTACTGCATTCTTTATTTTGATGATTTATTTTACTTTTTTATAGTAAATTTTAATTTTCTTTTTGAAAAAAAAAACATTCAATAATTAGGTAAATATTTTTATTTTCTTTATACTTTGAAATAATTACTTTTATTATTTTTTATTTTTAATATATATTTTAAAAATTTGATGATTTTATATTCAAAATCAACTTTAATACATTAATTTTACATATTATATATAATTATATAATTCACACTCTCACTCAATAACATTAAATTAACTAACACATAATATAAAACTATATATAATTTTTTTAATTATATCTAATCCTTATATGAAGTGAGTGAATTGAATTTAAAAATTAACAGTTGTAACTTGTAGAGAAGGATGCAAGACCATTGAATGGATTTCGACCATCAATTTTTTTAAAATATTAAAAAATATAAGATATAATTAAAGATAAAACAATTACATTCTTATTTAGTCTTATCTTTAAATTAAAAATAGGATATGAATTATTTTTTCTTTTAAAATTTTTAAGCTCAACTTTTAAATAAATAATAATAAGTTTTGACTACATATTTTAAAATAATAAAATTAACAATAATAAATCAATAAATTGCAAATTGAATTTTTATAATTTGAATAGGTTTCATTTTATTTTTCACTTTTTAATTTTTGGAAATTTTAATACAAAAGTTATAATTTTACTTATAACAATTTTAATATAGTTTATTTTTATTTTTAATAATTTATTTGAAATATAATTTTATTTTTTGAAATTTAATTTATCTAATAATATTTTATAATATTTTTTATGTGTTAATATTGAGTTTATGTTAATATAATTCACAAAATATTAACTATATTTTTTAGGTACATATTTTTTTAATATTTCAAATCAATAGTTGAAAATTGTAGAGAAGGATGCAATACCATTGAAATGATCTCGACCATCAAATTTTCTAAAATATTTAAATATATGATATATAATTAAAGAGACAACAACTACATTCTTATCAATTCTTAGCTATAAATTAAGAAAATATAAGATAAGAATTATTTTTTCTTTTAAAACTTTAAAACTTAGATTTTTAGAAAAATATTAATAATTTTTAATAAATATAGGGTAAAAGCAAGAAGACAAGTCCACTTCTCATGGAAGTTTCAGACTTAGCCAAAAATCTAAAATTGTGCAAAACAAAATGGGATCCTGTTATTTAGCAAATAGGATCCCATTGTGCTTCAAGATCTTGAGCCTAAATTTAAAATGGGATGTCATTTCGTGGCGAGATCCCAAGCCAAGCATCACAAAAAAGGATCCTGTTTACCACAAATAGGATCCTATTTTGTAATAAAATAAATCTTATTGAGTAAAAGTATTTAATTTTTTAAAAATAACCTACAAGCTCTTTTTCTTAAAAGTGGCTAGAGAAAAAAGAAAATGGGATTTTGAGTTCAAAGAGTTTTTTGGACATCAAACAGTCGAGGTTAGTTAATTTTTCCATTTTTTCTATATTTTTTTAATTTTATATTTAGATTTATTTTGTGTATTCTGTAAATTAGGTATTTATATTTTTTTTGAATCCTCCTATAAAATATATAAACCCTAAATTAAATTGAAACTAAAATATTTACACTACACACAAAAAAATGAACCCTAAACTGAATTGAAACACAAATATGAACCCTAAACTGAGATTCAATCACGGCTATAAACCATTGTTGAGTCATCAAAAAATAAGTTTGTTTTATCATTTAAAGGTAAACCAACTACCATTTGATAGCAAAAGCCTCCAAAATATCAGATGAAATCCTTCAAAATCTCGTTTATCATGTAAAACCTAGATAAGTATTGATTTTCCAACTAGATGGGAACATAGAACTATTTCAATGTGTATTTTCTTAAATAATGGAAGTAGAAGAGAGGGACTTTGAACCCAATCAAAAAATATAATTAGGCCTACCAGCTAGCATAACTATCCCTACAAAACACTAGGGGAAAAAACAAACCAACACCTTGTAACAAAACCATCACCCAACTGACATGAAATAGCAGGGACAAAAACCAACCATCAGTAGATGACCAAAAATAGATCCTACACCTAAAAGTTGAGGGGAACGTAGGCTGAAAGAGTACCAAATCCAAGAAACCAAAAAATGAAACACTAAACATGGGTATGTGCAGGATCATGATAGGCCAAAAAGTGGCAATATGATGGGTATGTGGCCATCAACTTTCTTTTTACCCAAAATTGATGAAACAAAAAGGGTTTTTAAAGGAGATTCTCAAATTTCTACCAATATAAATTATGCCTTACTTTGAATTTAATAAGTAATTATTATTTATTTTCTATTCAAATTACGACTAAAGTCATGATTGATAGGCTAATTGAAAAAATCTATAGCTTTAAAATGATATCATATTTTTTGAATCCAAAACATGCATCACATTCTATGCTTCACATACTATAGGATTAAAAAAAGAAAATTTGAATTTCATAAAGTTTTGACCAAGTTAAGGTGGTCAGATATATGAGTTTTTATATTTTTAAAAGTTGTAATAAAAAATTATAATTAATTATTTACTTGGAAAAAATTACAAAATAATATGCATCACATGGGACATGAGTCATCTACTTATATCTAAAATCTTATAAAAAAAATATTATCATTTTATTGTGGTTAGGGTGGTCAAAAAAACACCTACTTCTTATTTTTTCCCTAAAATTTAAGTACTACTGCATTGAAATTTCAAATTTTCACCAAATAGATTATTATTTTTAAACAAACCTAGTAGTTTAGAAACTACATTCAATTTTCTACATATTCTATTCTTGGATATTTTTGAAATAATATAGATAACTTATTCAAATTTTTACGTCAAGTTGCCTAAATCTATTTTTTCTAAATTTTTTGCCACTTAAGGGCCTATTTTCTCCATGATGATCCTGCACATACCCAGACCCAAATTACTTTCTGCGATTATAGATTAGTTTCCATTCTTCAACTAGTTGCTCCATTTCCTTGCTACATTGCTCCATTGTACCATTATTTCTCTCATCTAGTTGTACCTCCTCAACCTAAGAGGAGCTTATCTTTCTATGGATTTTCCTTACATTGGATGCAGCATTCATAGTGCAAAAAATAGCCCTCTACATCATTCCCAACGTAATTGACGTTAGCTTATTGAAAGCCTTGTCCATTTTTTTCACTTTATCTTGTAGCTCCTAGAATTGAGTGAGCTAGAAATCAAAGGGCCTATCTTTATCCTACACATCCTTTTCCAAGTCTACCATGGCCTACTCTTCCACATCTTCAATAAATTTCATAACCTCATCCTCAATTTATTTTTCAAATTTCTTAAGCCCTTCATCTTCATCTTCCTTTGAGTCTTCGACCACCTATTGGTCATTACCCTCCATCTCTTCTTTCTCATCACTACTAGAAAAATCCTTTGAGGTCAACCCCTAAAACCACTGACAATTCCTTTTTTCTCACATGAATGGTGGACAAAGCCTCTTCTTCTAGGTTATCATCAAGTTCTTCAAAGCTAAGGTTTTTACCCTTGGCCAATTGTCCTGCAAGCCTTGTTGACCTTCTTTCCCCCTTCCCACTGCTGGAGTCTTTTGTTTTTCCTTGTTCTTCTTTATCTCTAATCTCAATAGTTACTTTTATAGCCATTTTGGGTTTGACATTGTCAAATTCATTTCTCTTAGCTCATAAGGGCTTCCTTGGAGGGTTAGAGCTACTTTCCTTCCCTTTCACATTCTAAACAATAGGGTCCCATTTTTTAAGGATAGATTTAATGGAGGATTGTTTCATAACAAAGGGAACAACACCATTCAGGTTATTTGGGAGGAGGTCTAATAGAGGAAGTACCCTCATCAAGAGTATTTCTTTAAGAAAAATATGAGAGGGGATTTAGTTAATTCACATTGGCTACATTAGCATTAGGATTATTACCAGGTCTTGACAAGGGAGTGATGGCCAAGGCATAATTATAGAGGCACTAAATGAAACCCTCATGAAGGGTAGGTGAAGCTACCTTCACCTTGCATTGTTTGAGGGAAGATAACATAAAGAAAGGAAATTTTTTTTTCTACAAATGTGTAAAAGAAAGGGAAAGTGGTACCCATGAATCGTTGTGTACCTTCCCTCCAGAGTAAAATATTTCATAATGTACGCACAAGCCACCCCCTAATGGGCCAGGATTCATTCCCTATTGTAACAATTCTGAAACCCCTCAAGCTTCTCTTTTCCTTCAAGAAAACTTTCAATAAACCTTTGGTAATTACCATTCCTAATTTTAGACACTCTTAGACCACTATAATCTAAACCAGTCATAGTAGCAATTCATCGGGTGGACATCTCAAACCCAATACTACCACTTTGGACTCTGTCACCTCTCCATGAGTTGCATAATTTGGTAGTAATTTCATCATTATATTCTCTCATAGCCATGGAGAAAGGCATCATTCCAACTTCTTTGAAGAGACCCAATTGCTCCAAATTTTTCCTCAATGGCACACAAGAAAGCAACTCAGATTTCTTCCTAGGACCCCCCATGGTGATATAGTAATAGAGGAAAATGAAAAACATTTTACCTACTAGCACAATAACAATGTAGGAAAGAGTGAATAGTCATCACAATAATATAGACACCTCTAGAAATTAGCAGAATAATAGTTTCCCAAACATCTCCACTAGCATAGTTCTAAAGTTGCTAAACTTCTAGAAGGATCCATCAATTCCTTTAATCAAAGTCCTATCAAAGATGGGAATTTGATAAAACTTCCACCAAAATTTTCCAATCTTATTCTAGTACTGATAATCCATGTGTATATAACCATTACACATGATAATAATGAATAACAAAATCTAATTGCAGCCCAAACATCTAGTGAAAAGACAATTGACCATCAAAGGCATAGGAAATATGCACAAATACATTAAGAAAGAGCTCTGTAGCATACATTCCATTATTAAAATAGGTCTCAAATCCTTGGAAATAGGAGAAATATGATCCATATTCATGTTAATTAGACTCCCCTTGTGGTACTCAACAATACTTAAATAATCAACATTAAAAGAAAAATAAAATAAAAGTGTAAGTCCATACAAAACATACCTTATCATTATAAATAGAATTATCCCATATCACAGGATGCTTCCTTTAAAATCACATGTCATTATCAAATGATGATTAGATATTTTCCCAACCATATAGATGCATATGGTTAAATCATGAAAGTAGGAAGATGCCATCCAATCCACCCTATACTCCACCTCACCGTTGCTTTTTATACACATCACCATCTGAGATGGACATTGTTTCTTGTGCCATGTCTTCATGTGAATGTTGCAATTCAAATTCAAATTCAAAATGGGGTGGGAATCAACTAGCCCATACCTTAGATATAATAACCACCCAACAATCAAAGATAGAAGATACATCATCATTAGTTAGGGTAGGTCCCTCCCAATTGGTCCTTAGCCAACCACTCCTTAATTTAAATTGGAATATTATCAAACTCCCAAAACTACCACTGGGGGTAAGAAAGCTCCACATTGGAGATGACACCAACAAAATTGTTTCCTTATTTCAAGATATAGGACACTAAAAACCAACCATAGAAATAAAAACATATTTAGAATCTTGAATAAGCCTACTGATTTCCCATCCTGGGGCTTGACCATGCCATTAAGGTAGTGAACAATCAAATTAGAATCTCCCTCAATGATTGCTTTGTTGAAGCCAAGTTCTCTCAACCTATAAATACTTCTTTAGGCAGCCATAGCCTTTTCCTCCATGCTAGTAGTATGTCACCTCCAAATGTGGTCTCTTATCAGACCACCAACAAAAACCATCCTAAAATATCCTTTAAAAAATATGTCAAAATTTAGTTTAACCAAATCCTTAGGGGGGAATCTAAAGAGTCAATCTCCTATTGAGGATATTGGTCCAATTAATCTTGGTCAGGTCCTGGTTGAGACCCCAAAGCTTCTTGATTCTGATGGAAATATAGTTGGGCATGGTTTTAGACAAGCCAAAGACTTTCAAATTTAGGTTCTCAACAATTTGTTGCTTTGTACAATAAAACACCTCTCCACTACTCCTCTCCTTTTCCATGAAGATTCTATTTTTATGTTCCTTCCATAAATTCTAGAAAATCGAAGGAGGAACTTACTTCCAAATCTCCTTGATTATAGGATGAGAAAAAGGACTAAAGTTCCATTGGCTAACAAGGTCTTTCAGGTCACTAGGAAACACCTAGTTTGAAAGGAGATTATGTAGAGCCAAAGAACATATCTGTTCACAAATTAGAATTCTTTATTCTTGAGAACATCAATTGTGCGGATCCTTCCATGTATAGTTTCTCACCAAAAGTAGTTGAATCTTGAGATGAGTTTATGATTCAATATAATATTCCAATTAAAATTTTGATGAACTAAAGGGGCACTGTCCAATTCACCATAAGAAAAATTAACCAAAAAGGACATCAATGAATTATCACGCCAGATCAAATCATCATCCCGACCATAAGCAACCAAGTATTTTTCACCTAGGAGGGAGCTAAGGGTGGATAATAATTCAATATTGGGTGACACATTGCTACCTCTACTTAATCTTAGGTCAATAACATCTAGTTCAAAGTTTCTCCATTAAAGAGTCTCCTTAGACCAGTTGACATACTCATCTAGATGAAAGTTCCATAGAGACTAGAGAAGTCTTTTTTAAGGGGAGATAATTCAGCCACCGAAGATAGCCTAGGAACATTGCTCCACTCTTCATCCCAAAAATTAATAGCTCTCCCATTCCGTATCTTCCTTGTAGTAGAAAGTTTCTAGTTTTAATGATGTTATTCCAAAAACAAGACCCTCTAAGTAGGTCTTGGGGGGACAACAAGCAATCCAGGGGGTCATTCCCCATATACTTAGCATTGAGGATGCTTGACTATTCTTTCTTTCCCTAGACCATGAACCACCCCATCTTGCTTATCACCTAGAACTTGTTGAACTCCTTTAATCTTCTAATTCCTAGACCCCATTTGTTTAGGGGAGCATACTTTCTCCCAACTAACAAGAGAAATCTTGGATTTCTTTTTCGTTCTTGACTAGAGAAATATCCTTTAGTTTTTTTCAATCTTCCTTATAATGAAAAAAAATATTTTGAAAAGAGATAGGTAATAGACATGAATGTTTTGAAGAGAAGTCTTAAGGAGTTAAAGCTTACCAGCTTGGCTAAGTAATTTCCCCTTCCATCCTACTAACTTCCTTTGGATTTGATCAATTATGCCATTCCAAAATGAGTTGGGAGGTTTCCTTGTGTAAAGAGGTAGGTCTAGATAAATATCTGAAACCTCAACAACATGACACCCAAAGATTCTTAGAATCCTATCTATCACTTGTTGAGTTGTGTTAAAGAAATATAGTTTAGTCTTGTTGCAATCGATAAATTGTCCAGAAGAGTCAACATACTTGTTAAGAATAGCCTTCTATTTAGTTGCTTCCACCATAGATGTAGACCCAAACAAAAATGTATCATCAACAAACTATTGGTGGGAAGTAGGATCCAATGAGGAAGCAACATGGATATCCTATAGGTGGCCAAGATCAAGAATATTTTGGAGATCTCGACCCAAGAATTCAAGAAAAATTATAAAAAAGGTAAGATGATAAGGGGTCACCTTGTCCTAACCCTTTCCACAAGTGAATTTCTTAGAAGGAACACTATTGAGAAGAACATAACTGGTAATAGATTCACACTCCTTAATTAGTCTTAGAAATATCCCATTGAATCCAAATTTTTCTAACATAGCAAATAAGAAATTTGATAAGATTTTGTCATAGGCTTTTAACATTTCTAACTTGAGTGCCATACTTGGGTTTCTGAAATGCTCCATGTGGAATAGATGACTTCATGATAGATAGTGGCTACATCCTAAATTTGTCTGCCTACCACAAACCCTTTTTGGTTGCCAGATATAATTGTTTCTAGCAAGGGCTTATCCCATTAACTATGATTTTAGAAAATATTTTGTACATAGTATTACAAAGACTAATTGAATGGTAATATAATATAGAAGTGGCATTATCCTTCCTAGGGAAAAGAACAATATAAGTTGAATTCAATTGTGTAAGGAGCCTACCATCTTGGAAGAAGTCTCGGGTAACTAGGAGGAGGTTGTCAGCTATAATTCCCTAGAAATATTTTAAAAAAGTTGAAGGAAAGTTGTCTAGGCTTGGGGCTTTAAAGGCTCCAAAGGAGAAGACAAATGATTTAACCTCTTGCAAAGACACCTTTCTTTCCAAAGACTTAAGGTCGTTAGGGGAAACCAACTTAGGTATAACCTCTAGCAAAGAGTCCAACTCATCTAATGAAGGCTACTAAAGTCACCCATCTTTTTGAAGAAGGAATGGCTTCCAATTCCAAGTCCTCATTCTCTAGTGAGGAGATCCCCATTATCCTTAATAAGAGAGAAGATCTTGTTTCTTCTCCTATTTTTAAGAGTCGATTAGTGGTAGAAATTTGTATTTCTATCACCCTCATTTAACCACTGCACCCTAGAATTTTGTTTCTAGAAGATCTCCTTGTTCCTAGCAACTAAAAACCATTCATTTGTTAATTATTTTTCTCTAATAATAGTTTCCTCATCAATAGCCTCACCTTCCATCATATCTTTGATATTTTTTAGCTCATGAAGGAGGTTTTGTTTGTCTCAAAGATATTTCTAAACCTAACTCTATTCCAACCAAGAACATTAAATCTTATTCTTTTAATTTTTTGAGCTATTCAAAAATAGGGGTACCTTGACAAGGAAAATTCCACCACCTCTTGATTAGGTCTTTGAAGTCCAATTGCAGATTACACACTATCTGTATCTAAAGGGTAAGGGGCTTGACTTCCTATTTTCCTCCAAATATAAAACCAAGGCACTATGGTCTGAAGTAGACCTTGGAAAATCAAAAAGATGAAGTTTGTCAAAGATATTCCAAACTATAGAGATCAAAACTCTATCCAACTTCACGTGGATGATATTTTGATCATTACGTCTATTCAACCATGTGAATTTGGAACTTGAAAGTTCAACATCAAGAAGGTCCTAATTGGAAATGAAACTAGAAAAATCAAGCATATGATTAGAGAATTCCTCTAAAACTCTGATATTTTTCAAAGGGTAGAGGGAGTATTAAAGCCTCAACAAGCATCCATTTCTCATTTAGGTTGTTAGATAGGAGAAAAAACAACAAATTCCATAACTGATTCCTAGTACCCATAATCTTAGGGGCATAAATATTGACAAGGTGCCACTCCAACCTAGTTCACTATCTTCAAAAGCAACTTCTATATAGTTTTGGTTACTAAAGCCTTCCTTACTAGTCAGTTTGTCTAGGTTATAGAGGGTAGCGATTCCTTCTGGAGCACCTTGAACATCACAAACATAGTAGTGCCCTTTAGGCCAAACATATTTTGCAATATTATTAAAAATATATTTTTTCATTTTGGTCTCCTCTATTAACACCAATTTTCAAGTCAATAATAGGTCTCTTGAGAATATGTTATTTAAGAGGTCTATTAAGCCCCCTTATGTTCCACAACAAAATATTCATGAAAAAATTTAAAAGGGATCAACAAAACCTTTTCCTAGCCCAAGGTGAGGAGACTCCCCAATTAATTCTTTGATTTGAACCCATTTGAGAGCCCTTCCAAGGTCCTCTACTTCCCTCATGTAATATCTCTTGCTACTTCTATGAGTCTAACCTCGTTATTATTTGCTCTACCCACTTTTGAATTGTTCCCTACATCCATTTTCTTCTTCTTCTTTGATTTTCCCTTCACCTAAGTTTAGGGGTCTTCATTGGCCTCATTTGCAGGAGGAGAAGAAGGAGCCAGCTCTGTAAAACCCAAGATAGCCAACATCTCATGTATCTTTGTCTATAAGAAAGCAAGTAAGGGGTCAAAACCTCGTGTTCAAAGAAACATAAAGGTTTAGGCATTTATTTGAAGCTCAAGAATCTTTAGGAGAGGGGATTCTCCCTCATGGTAGGTTCACCTTCAAAGATGATTTGATCCACCTAAGAGGACTGAGTAGCACCAATGGACAAGGCCTGGTCATCTTCCTTTGTTTCTACTTCCTTCATAGGGGGCCCTTTTAGAGCCTCATCCCCTTCCACACTAGGCTTAGTGGAGTGCACATGAGGAGGGAAAATAATAGAATCCTTATTTTTTGGAGAGGCATCTTCTTATAGGTGGTACTAAGATGGCCAAACCTTCTATAAAGCTGACAAAATAGCCTTACATTCTCATATGATTCCAGAAATTTGGTCCAAGACCCAAAATTAGATTTCTAGGCGATTAAAGTTGGAAGGATGTTGTTAACAACTACATTAACATAAATCCTTCAAAATACAAGCCTAGATCTCTGTGAAGTGACTTTTTCCACTTCTAGCATACTTCAAAAGGTGTTAGCAATCCCCTAAAACATCTTGTTATTTTGTATAGTAGAAAAAAGGCAACTTGCTTGATTTGGGAATAATTGATGATAAATTAGACTTATTAAGGACTTGATTTGGTGTTGAGGTGTTTTTCACATCCACACCAGGTCTTGGACGCTTTCAAATGCATTTAATTATGTCTTGTAAAGGTGTTGTAAAGTGTTGTAAAAGACTTTCATGCCTCTCTAGAATTAATGAACCCATATCTCCCTAATTCAACATTATAAAATGTGTTTAATAACATTATCGCACTAATCTATAAGGTTTTTTGAATTAAACTTAATGTTAATCTAGTTTTTTAATGTGTCCTACACATTCACATTGGATATTGTGCCTTTCCAGGCTAAGTGGGCCTCATTTTAATGTTGTAAAGTGTATTTAATCACACTTTCAGATTGAATTCTGTGTCCCAAGCCATAATTGACTTGCACATCATCACTAATAGTCCCCTATTACCCCATATTGTGCATCCCAAGGCATAATTGGATCAAATACATGATGAAATCAACATATAAATTGGAATCCCTCATTCCCTAACAACCCAACTGAGAAATTGACCCCTCTAGGACTAATTCAACATATGTGGTGAATAATTCCCTGCTAGGTGGGACTAATTCCCCCAAGGTGGTGAATGAGTCCCATTTGGTCCATTTTTTACTTTTGACTGGGATAATTAGGTTTTAAGTTTAATTTTTCTCCATGTTGGCCTTAGGGATCCAATTTATAGGAAAATAAGGTGGATTGCCTATAAAATTAAGTCTCTAAACCCTAATTTACATCTCATAACACATTCACACATATTTTATCATTCACTTATCATCTATCTTCTCTATCAATTCAAGCAAGCTAGGGCTTCATCATTGCAAGTAATCAATATAGCTTCCAAAGACATTCAAGGGTGGATTCTTCATGTTTTTCTGCAAACATTCAAGATTAATCTTCATGGAAAGGTATTAACTCCAATGTTTTATGCTTCATTACATTCTTTCATCATTTTGGTTTACTTACATACAAAGGGGTTTGACCAAGGAAAACCCCCATGCCCTAACATCCAACATTTCTCTTTCTTGTCTTGTGTGTTTGTAGATTTAGACATCTTGGTGGCTTAGAAATCATTGAATATTGCATTGCAAATTTTTTTAAGTCATCTTTTCATTGGATAAGTCAAAATAGCCACAACAAGTCACTTTCAAGTCTGAATTTGACAGTTTTAGGACCAGACACCTAGAGAACCATAAAGTGCAAACTGAAGGCTCCTATTTCCACCTTTGCATCTTTATAAATTCAAAAGTGGATTCATTCACCATGGGTTTCCAATGAGTCCCAATTCTAGGCCTATTTTTTGGTTTTCTATATTTTTGGGTACCCATTTGTAAGAAATAGGATCCAAAACAATTTCACAGAACTGGACTGATTCGACCAGAATGGAAAATGAGTCCCACAAGGCCTAAAAACTAGGTAGCAACATTCCAGAAGTCATTTTCAGTCTTCATCAAGATCTCAAGTGCACACTTTTAGATTCATCCATTTTTGTTGCAATTTGCATTGATTTCTAGGTGTTTTTTGCATATCACAATGTGTTTTCACACAATCCACATTTCATTGGTTTTGCATTCATAATCAATAAATTTGATCACTTAGCTGCATTTAGATAATTTCATTTAGTCATAATTACATCATATATACATTAATTTTAGTGAACCACCTCTTTTTTGGGTTTTATCTCTATCCTTTTAGGTGAAAAACCCTAAGAGTGCAAGAGAAGTCGATAGAACAACACCATAAATTTTTCGGTTCATTTTGGTGAACTTGCTTTTTGAATACCTTCTTATCTGATTTGGAGTCCTTCATCATAGATTTAGCTTCACATTGATCTTGCATTAGGGTTTGCATGGATTAATTTGCATGGTAGGTTTCAAATTTTACATTCATGAAAATTACATTTAGGTTGCATTTTTGGCATCTAAAATCATTAAAATTTTATAAATTTTTTCATTTTCATTTGAGGTCGGCATCTTACAACGCAGAAAACATAAAAATTGCTCAGAAAAATTTGAAAAATTTCAAAAAGATCTGCACTGGGACTCATTCACCACCCTAGGCAAATCCATCCCTTTTCACCCCTAAAATTTCCTTTACAAAGCTGAAAACCTTATTTTTATGCTTATGTTTTCTACCATTAGTTATCTATATTAGTTGGCCGAGTTTTTGTATCATTCATTTTATTAGATTTAGCTTAGATTAGCTCATTTCATGCATTGTTAAAATTCACATAAATGCATTTTCAATCTTTCATCTTTTAGATTATGGAATAATGTCATTAGTTAATTACTTCGTTTGAAATTTGAAAGGTTGCATTTCATCCTATGTCTTTCAATTGAATTTTAAGTTTGCATAGCTTCTATTACATTTAAATATTTAGAAATAAGCATTGTTTACATTCATGGCACTTAGGATTTTGCAATTTTCATTTTCAACATTAGTTTCTAGTTCATTTGGATCTGATTCATTAGCACATGAAAAAAAAAACATCAAATGACACAATTCAAAAAATGATTCAATTTGAAAAAATAGGTATGTGTAGGATCATGATGGGCCAAAAAGTGACAATATGATGGGTATGTGGCTGATGACCTTTTTTTTACCCAAAATTGATGAAACAAAATGGTTTTTAAAGGAGATTCTCAACTTTCCACCAATATAAATTATCCTTTTCTTTGAATTTAATAATTAATTATTATTCATTTTCTATTCAAATTATGACTAAAGTCCTGATTGATAGGCTGATTGAAAAACATCTATAGCTTTCAAATGGTATCACAATTTTTGAATCCAAAATATGCCTCACATTATATGCTTCACATACTATAGGATTAAAAAAAAGAAAAAAGTAATTTCATGAAGTTTTTACCAAGATAGGGTGGTCAGACATACGAGTTTTTTTTTTTAAAGTTGTAATAAAAAATTCATAATTAATTATTTACTTGGAAACAAATTACAAAAAATATGCATCACATCGGGGCATGAGTCCTCTACTTATATCTAAAATCTTATAAAAAATTATTATCAATTTATTGTGGTTAGGGTGGTCGGACAAACACCTACTTATTTTTTCCCTAAAATTTAAGTACTATTGCATTGAAATTTCAAATTTTCACCACATAGATTTTTTTTTTTTGAAACCTAGTAGTTTAGAAACTACATTCAATTTTCTACAGATTCTATTCTTACATATTTTTGAAATATTATAGATAACTTATTCAAATTTTTACATCAAGTTGCCTAACTCTGATTTTTTTGATTTTTTTTGCCACTTAAGGGTCTATTTTTTCCATGATGATCCTACACATACCCAAACCATAACATCCAAGTCCTTTAGTAGTGATGATTCAAACATGTTAGATGAATCCCTTAAGGACTTCCTCTCACTGAGATCATCCATTAAAGATTTGACATAAAAGGATGCATGCATCGATAATAATGATAATCATCATTGTTCTTGTCTTGATATCTCTCCCATTGGTGATGAAGGTATCTTGATGAAAGAAGACACAATCATTGATGATAATGAAAGTCTTGCTTTTCTACCTTCTCCCACCCCTTGTAAAGACATTATGACACACAAATTTGAAATCATTGGTACTACCTTACCGAGTCCTCATTCATCTCTCAACACCTACCCTACTTCTGCAAATCCTTTAGTGAATAAGGATAAACTCATGAACGATCATGAAAAACACATTTTTGTTGAGGATATGTTTGAGATCTATGATAATCCTACATCTCCTACTCAAGATGACATTCTAGGACATGAGGATGTAAGAATAGATAATCATGACAATCCACCCTTTTTTTCTCCTAATATCTTCTCTACACATGAGGAAGATAATTTAGTGTTAGAAGATATGATTATGGAAGATCTATTTGAACAAGAAAGTCCAATCATTAGTAACCATGTAACTCCTAGTTATCCTTCTCTTGATGCCTCTCCTATGAGCGATGAAGCTATCTTTCCAAATCCAACTATGACATGTGATGAACCTATTATTTGTCATTTTCCGAAAATCTCCCCTGCAAGGGTTGATATTATGGCACATAAGAATGATACCATAGAGAAAACAGACAACCAAATCGAGCCTTCTTCTCATATCATCAAACTTGATACTCAAAAAATTCAACCATTAATCATCCCTTATTTGTGTTGAAGTTATTCTGGACACACCTAAAAATCCTATAATTCTTGACCCACCATTACACAAGAAAGAAGCTGACAATACACTTGATCTCATTCTTTAGCCAGCTCCACACAATATTTTTGTTGGACTCAAGGAATACTAAGAGGGGAGAGGGGGTGAATCAATGTTTACCAATAGTCATATTTTATTCCAGATCTTAAACCATTTACAACATTTCATCAAAATTAAAGATGCAAGCACAAGAAGAAAATGATCAAAACACAATAACACCAAGATTTTTGTGTGGTAACCCTGTTAGGGGAAAAACAATGGTGGAGGTCAATCCACAATTTATAGCCTATTAAAAGTATGGAGAAAAAGAATGCACATGCATTCATGCACACTACCTATAGCTCATTGCTCAAAAGAAGGAAGGCTCACTACCTTACAAAATGTTTGGATTACAACAAAAGGTTGAACTAAGAAGATAGCATCTACAAATGCCATATTACAGTTCCAATTAAGCACATTGATCATATTCTAGACCTTCTGTCCAATTGTACACTTCCGCTCTACTTTGCCTTAATTTGCTTCACAAAAATCTCTTCTACACAAGAAAAATTTGCTTAACTAGCCTTTTAATATTTTCTTATACATCTTCTCTACTCTTCACTCACATTTACACACTTTGAAAAATTCATCCTTATACACACATACAAAATGAATTAATTGAACTCAAATATATATATCCGCTACAAAGATTTAAGTACATCAAGCCAGCTTGCAGTAACACAAATTTTTTTCCAACTATCAGCTCTATTCACATTTGATATATGATGTGCATCCACCAAAGGCAGCTAAGACATTGCTGGGACCCAAAAAAAATTGCTTGAACATAGAAACAATTAAAAATTGATTCTTGATACATCTGCAACACACTACATGCACTGAGTTGGCCAACATGAACAAATAAATAGAAAAACCATTTTACTGGATCTCATAACTCATACACCAATTAATGTGACACTAGAAAACTTGAAAAAAAGATAATATAGATGCTTAACAAACTTGCCTAATATCCAAAATGAAAAATGATAAACCAGTGAAGCATATAGATCAACATACTAGCTGGATACCCTCGTTCTTCATTCTTACTTCCAATAATGCACTGTTCTTCACTTTGCCTGTTGGTATGGACAAATTTTGATCTGAGAACTGGGACAATGAATTTGGTTTCCATCAATGACAACACTAGAAGCCATATGCCAACAATATCCCCCTTTGGCATTGATGGCAATAATTAGTGAAAAATGACTAAGTGTGAAAACCAATAAGATTATGCTGCCAAATTCAAAATTTCAAAAATTTCAAAACACAACTCCCCCTTACAGTGATAAGGAATTTTTCACTACTCTCTCTCCCCCTTTGACATCAATGAAAAACATATTTATCACACTAGTCTCAAATTATCTCTCCCCCATTCAAAAATTGGATCAAAATTTGAGAACATACAACTACTGCTTGAATCAAAAAATTAACTTGTACTTATCTTTCATTTCCAGAAGAAATTTCTTCCATGCTTTCACTACAATCCCAATGATTATGACCAATTTGTTGTTTTTAGATGTTTAGTTGATAATTTGGATGAGAGATTCTGGTATTATAATTTCCTCTTCTAATTTCTCTCCTTTCCTTAGAACTTCAATTAACTACTCCAGCCTACATTTAGTTAAGTCCTTCACTTTCCAGAAAGTGTCCACAAGGTTATTTTTGGTGAGAAAAAATTTTGTGCGCTCAGACTGCAACTCTTGAATCCTCTTCTTGACTGCACCATCCTAATCCTGAAACATGTTGTAATCCTCACCAATTATGTTCAATTCAGTTTCAATCTACTCCAACTTATGTTTGTACTTCCCAACTACATGAAGCTAACATAGAAAATAGTTGAAGATATTGTTTATTGTGTTTGTACATTTTCTCAATACATTAATCTAGCTCTTTAGCTTGATAAGAGATAGCTTGAACCACTCCTTCAGATGTAAAATTATCTCTTCCTCTTTTCTGTACTAAGACTCAGAGACCATGGCATCCTTTATGCATTCAATCATCTCTTCAAAAAACACATTTTGAAAGCTCTCCAAATTGATGTGGTTGTGCACAAAGTAAGTACTTAGAATACTTTTGATTAGGTCCTGTTCATATGAGGGTCTCTTAGACCATATCCCAACAATTTTTTGCATCCCATCTTTCTCTTGAACAATCTATAGTATCTTTGCTTTGAATTAAACACCTTCTTTTTGACTTCCTTTTGCTATTACTATATCTGGTTCAACTGATTTTGGTTCATCTCTAGGAGTGTACTCATCAAATTCCTCATTTGGTATATACACAATCTCTTACTATTTACCTTTTCCTTCAAATTTAGGGGTTTTGTGTGCTGGAGGAGTGTACTCAACAATCTCTAGAGCTCCTCTCTTATTCCTCTCCATCTCATCGAAAGAAGATCCAACTTCGAATGCTTTAACCGAGATAGAAATTTTAATTGCTCCAAACTTCCCTAACAAATCCTTAAAGAAATTTGAATATTCTTGCTTATAGTTTCCCAAAGCATTAGAATGTTCAAATTTTTTTTGCAAACTAGTACATACTTTTTTCATACAACATTACTAACTCGAAGCAAGCAATTCAAAAAATACATCATAAGAAATATGACCAATGTATCAAACCTGAAGGGGTAATCTCCATCCTTTTTGAGTTGCACATTTTCCATCAATTGATCCTTTAGCAAACCACACAAATCAAAATCTTCATCCTCCATTATCATTTTGTGAGAGATATAAATTGTGCCTGCTGAGGTTGCGCCTTCCCTTGTTCTAAAAAATATTTTGTATGAGATCCCATGTGCAATGTACCTTGTTATTAGATCTTTGATTGTCACAATTATCAAATCCCTCTGATCTCCAATTACTCCGGTTAGGGTTTTGACCTCTTTGTTCTAAATCAACTTCTTTTTCAAAATATCCCTAACATTGCATAAACTAGTTAGATTCCTGATCACCTCTTTCAAAATGGGATAGGGTTTATCTAGAGTTAGAATGTTATCATCCAGTCTATTCAAGATAAACCTAACAAATTCTGTGTTATCAAAATATGGAAATTCACTCCAAATATCCAAACTTTTGTGTTTCACTCCTTCAATCCATTTCAATTCATGGGCCGACAACAAATTTTTCACATCCCTAATTTTCTTACTACTATATTCATCCAAATTTACTATTCCTTTGATTTGCAACATTTTTTTTTTGTGACGAACAAGTTTCTACCAAACACCAAATTGAGTGAGATTTCAGCAAACAATTGAAATACCTGATAAGTTCATTGCCGAATTGACTTGACTCCTTTGAATTCTACTGTAAGGGTTCTCGTTCTACTCTCCTTTAATGCACAGTGAAAAATGAGGGTTCCAAATACCCTTTTATAACTTCACGCACCTAACCTTTTTTCCACATTAAATGTTTTTCCCTAGGCATTCCAGGTACTCTACATTCTCATATAGGAAAGAATTTTTTTTTTTTCTGCAAACCTTTCACTTCACAAATTTCTGCAGATGTGACCATGAATACACTTGTAAACCACTAGTAAAACTATTGACAATTACCTGCATTCCAGTGCCAACTCCTGATAGGGGGTTAAAGGATTTTTCTTGAAAAAATCCCCCTAAGTCGATGGCCTAGGATCAATTTCTAGAGGAATTACCAGAATCTACGTCTAGTGCGGGCTTATTTTCTTCATCAGATTCATTCTTCCTTACCCATGTTTTCTTCATTTGATCTCTTATCTTTTCCATAGTTACTTTTTCTTTTCCTTTATCATCTTTTTGTGAGATTCTACCTTTGTATACTAGACCTTTTTTGTCCATATTTATGTTCCTATAGAATCTTACAATGTGACCAAATCTATTGCAATTGTAACACACAGTATTTCTTTGTCTAGACAATTCATTCCATTTATTTTCTTTTGATCTGTATTGATTAGAAATATGCCTAAATCTGTTGCATGCATAACATCTAACATTTCTATGAAAGTTGTCTATCATATTTTTGCATTCACTTGACTTGCGACCAAACTTATCACAATTAAAGCATTGACTTGAGAATGATGGTTCACTTGATCTCATTTTACCTCTACACTGAGAAGCCATATGATCAAATCTATTGTAGGAAAAGCAGTGACCATTAAAATTTTGAGCATTAGGTTGTCTTTCCTGATACCTTCTACTTTTTTTCATCTGATTTCTTGTCTTGAATCCTTATGTTCAGATCCAGAGCTTTCTCCCTTCTCATATCCAAGACCTCTCTTGTCATTTGCATCCTTCTAGCCTTTATTCAGCTCATCAAGCTTAGCAAAACTGATCCTAAACTTTTCCTTGTATTAATTTGCAGTAGTGAGTTCATCTTTGAGAATAACTATCTATCTTTCAAGTTCTTGTCTATTGCTTCTAGATTGTTGTAGTTCAATCTCCATCTAAATGAATTCACTATTAACTCTGCTACATTCTTTAGATTTTTCTTTCAAGGATTAATCTAGATTCTCCTCATTCTTCTTCTTTTCTTCACTCTCCTTAGTTAGCTTCATTGCCATAGATTCCATCTCAAGCTTTCGAGTAGCATTATCTCTAGAAATATTTTCACATTCTTTAGTTATTTCTTTTAAGGTCTGATTTAGGTGAACATCTTCCAAGCATTTACTTTCTTTCTACTTCAGTTGATCACATATTTCCTTCCTCTTTTCTCTTGACTCATTGATTTTATCCTTCAATAATTTAATTAATTTTTCAACATCTCCAAGATTTGCTTTCAATTCCATGACTTCTACTTTAGACTAATCAAGATCATCAAGTGCCAGTAGAATTTGTTGTTGAAGACCACTAGAGTCCATTGCATTCCAAGATCCACCTCAAGCTGTTAAACTTCTACAGAGGAACCAATGCTTTGATACCAATTGTTGGACTCAAGGAACACTGAGAAGGGGGGGTGAATCAATGTTCAACAATATTTAGATTTTATTCCAGATCTTAAACCATTTACAACATTTCATCAAAAGTAAAGATGTAAGCACAAGAAGGAAACAATTAGAACATTATAGCACCAAGATTTTTATGTGGAAACCTTGTTAGGGGAAAAATCATGGTGGAGTTCAATCCACAATTTATACTCTATTAAAAGCATCGAGAAAAAGAATGCACATGCCTTCAGGCACACTGGCTAGAGCTCACTACTCAAAAGAAGGAAGGCTCACTACCCTACAAAATGTTTGGATTACAAAAAAATATTGAACTGAGAAGATATCATCTACAAATGTCAAATTATAGTTCCAATTAAGTACATTGATTAGTTTTTGGACCTTCTGTCCAAGTCTACACTTCTACTTTGCTCTGCCTTAATTTGCTTCACAAAAATATCTTATGCACAAGAAAAATTCACTCAACTGACCTTCTAATATTTTCCTATGCATCTGCTCTACTCTTTGCTTGCATTTACACACTTCTACACATTCATCCTTATACACACATACAAATTGAATTACTCAAACTCAAATATATATATCTTCTACAAATATTTAAGTACATCAAGTCGGCTTGCAGTAAGACAACTTTTTTTTTCCAATTGTCCACTCTATTTACATTTGATATATGATGAACATCTGCCAAAGTTGGCTAAGACATAGCTGGGACCCAAAACAAAATTTCTCAAATATAGAAACAATTAAACATTTATTCCTTATACATCCGTGATACACCACATGCATTGAGTCAGCCAACATGAACAAATAAACAGAAAAACCATTTTACCGGATCTCATAACTCATACACCGATTAATGCGACACTACACAACTTGACAACATGATAATATAGATGCTTAATAGGCTTCCTCGAGATCCACAATGCAAAATGATAATCTAGTGAAGCATACAGATCAACATACTAGCTGGATACCCTATTCTTCCTTCTTACTTTTGATAATGCACTGTTCTTCACTTTCCCTGCTGATATGAATAAATTTTGATCTGCAGACTGGGATAATGACTTTGGTTGCCATCAATGACAAAACTAGAATCCATATGCCAACAATTTTTTCCCAACCAAGCTACAATGAAATTAATTAGCTTGAACCTAAAAGACTTATGAAGCAAATGAAGAAGGATGTGCTCATATAGAACAAGGTCTCCATACCCCTATAGAACCTAAAATACAAGCACCAAATGATGGTCTTTGTGATTTTTCTTCCATATAAATCAACCCATCCAACAAACCTTCACTCAAAATAAATCATATTAGACAAGATTCTTCCAAACAAACTCTCACCTTGGTAAATCCTAAATTGATAGATATCTCATTAAACATGTATCAAGAGAAACTTTGTTTCCTTATCCACATAAATAACATTAGTTGTTGCTCCTTGCCATGTAATAGTTGTAGGATCATAGCATACTCACTATTGCATGTTTTGCATCCATTATAAGGGGCAACATACCATCATCCATTGTAGTCTCACATTTTTCCTATACTAAACGGGGCCAAAGGATTAGATAGCCTTGTCCCAGTATGTCACTTGTCGTTGTCTATTTTGACTAGTCGTTAACCTTTCATCAACATATAAGAGCAAGCTTGGGATGTGGATGACATGTCTTAAGATTGGATTGCATGTGACGTAAACCCTTTCTTCATGATGCAGCTTATAGGAAACATATGACTTGGCATAGGGATTTTGGTATAAGCTCTCATACCCTCTTCTACTTTAAAGAAATTTCTCTTAGTAATGACCAGTGTAGCAACTGCTTGAAAGAGGGGGCACACATAAACAACATCTTTTTTCTAATCTCATGGAATTATTTACTTTTTCTTGTGACGTGTCCTATCCTTGGTGGCGTCATTGGGTTTGATTCCTTCCAAGAGGGTATGATCAACTAAAGTGGCCTGATGTGAATGAGGCATCCCATGGATAGTGATATGACACCTTGACTTGTCTTCTCTTGGAGGCATTAGGTACAATGCTCCCTAAGAAGAAGACCTTACCTCAACAAATAAAAATCCCCTTTAACAAAATTATTTACATGATATTCAAAAACATTTACAAAAAGCATTACATTGTGGTGCCTTATCAATGTTATCAGGTGCATAACTTTGATATGGTTAAGTCGACACATTGGCATGAATTTCTCACTAAACAACTTCTTTGGGATATCTCACCCCACAGACAACTTGATGTTCTATGGCCCCAGAGTTGGCACATCTTTTCCACCTTGTTTTAATTTCCTTTAGTTCTTGCCATTGCATGAGTGTGTATCTTGATGGTTTGACTTAGGATCTTTGATCCTGGGGGCTTGACTTCCTTCTTGATCTTTTTCATTCTTTTTCATCTACATCTTTACACTCAGATCCCTCTTGAATGTCTACTTTAGTGTGAGTTTGAAGCAAGTTCATCCTCTCACTAAAGTGGGGGTAAATGTACCATAGAAAAAAGGTAACTTGCTTGATTTGGGAATAATTGATGATAAATTGAACTTATTAAGGCCTAGATTTGGTGTTGTGAGGTGTTTTTCACATCCACACTAGGTCTTGGACCCTTTCAAATGCATTTAATGATGTCTTGTAAAGGTGTTGTAAAAGACTTTTAGACCTCTCTGGACTTAATGATCCCATTTCTCCCTAATTCAACATTATAAAATGTGTTCATTAACATTATCACACTAATCTAAATTTTTTTTGAATTAAACTTAATGTTAATCTAGTGTCTTAATACATCCTACACATTCACATTGGATATTGTGCCTTTCCAGGCTAAGTGAACCTCCTTTTAATGTTGTAAAGTGTATTTAATCACACTTTCACATTGAATTCAGTGTACCAAGCCCTAATTGACCTTCACATCATTACTAATAGGCTCCTATTACCCCATATTGTGTGTCATGAGGCATAATTTGATCAAATAACCGTTGAAATCAACATATAAACTAGAATCCCACATTCCCCAACAACTCAGATGGAAAATGGACTCCTCTAGGACTAATTTTCCATCTATGGAAAATGAATCCCTACCAAGTGGGACTAATTTTCCCAAGGTGGTGAATGAGTCCCATTTGGGCCATTTTTTACTTTTGAGCAGGAAAAATAAGGTATTAAGTTTAATTTTTCTTCATGTCAGCCTTGGGGATCCAATTTATGGGAAAATAAGGTGAATTTCCTATAAAATCAAGTCTCTAAACCATAATTTACATCTCATAACTCATTCACACTTCTTTTATCATCCATGGCTCGCACTCACAAAAGGATATGAATATCACAGTAAAACTTTCTTGGGAATTGGACATTCCGACAGGTGACTAATATCTCTCTGTGGACGTTCATTTACTTGTCAAACCAGGGGACGTAGACTTTAAATGGGGCAGAAAAATATATGCACTAGGAATTTGTTTTGGTCAAATCTGAGCAAAAATACATACTGGAAAGAAATTCTATCTAAGCTACAGAATGGTAATGCAGAATTCTTTAACTCAACTATGCTTGATTAAAACAGAAACCGTAACAGCTACGACTGAAGCACAAACCATGAACTGGCCTTATGCTGCAGGAACAGTCACAGGGATGGACTCTCTATGCTGCAGGAGCAGTGTAAGACTGAGTTTGCATAAAAACTTCAAAAGATGAAAGCTAACTGGAGATCAGCAGAAAAGAACATCTAACTAATTAACTACAGATACTTGCTAAGTGGGCCCCTTAGCAAGCATCTACTGATTACACAGATGCTGAACTCAGAACTTCATCGATCTTTATTCATGAAAACAGAATGAAATACATTGTTTTGTTGATGTGAAAACTAACAATGAACTCTGCTTCAGGTCAAACAGATTCTGTCTTTCATTATCATACTAATTCTTACATGATATCTGCTACTCTGTTTCTATCTTACCTAAAAATCATCTATTACTCATTCTATTCATCCTCTACCACTACCTCGCGCAGGAGGAGTATCTTATTTTTAAATCAAAAGAACAACTAACTAACTAACTTCATCAAAGAAAGTCATGGAAGTAAAGTGTATCCCTAAATCAAGGAACAAACTTCATAAATGAATTTATGTGTTCAACCCGATTCAGAGAGAATCTAGCACTCCACTCTTTCCAGATTGAATTTTCATTAAAAATCTTTCCAAATCGGTTTCGGTCAAAGAGTCTTCGGTGGAGCTTCCTCAAAAGTCGTGGCAGAAATGGCTTACTGAAGGCCGATCGGCATGCTTTGACTCTCGATCATTCAACAACTTGCGAAACAAAAGGTAATAGACGTGCAAGAAAAGGCATATGGCACATACACGATATCTATTCATTAATCACACATTTTAAATCTACTTCACCATTCAAAAACTGTATACGATATACCAGCCATTTTCGGGAGTCAATAGGGCAATAAATACAATCAAGTCAACACAATAGGCTGCAAGAATATAAAAGTGTCTTGCTACAGGATATCCCCATAAAAGGTTTCAACAAAGTTTAAACAACCATGAAATAGCAAAAATAAAGTAATTTAAAAGTTTATCATAACATCAAATTATGAGCATATTTTAGGCTCATCACTGCCCCCTACTTAGCCCAATGCTGGTCCTCCAGCATTAACTTTTCTGGTGGTTTCTCTAAAGTTAGTAGTGGCTGCATGACTCTGGAATGGATGTCCAAACCTGTAATAGAATCCTCTGAAATCCCGACACCTTTCATATATTCGGTCTTCTAATTCACTGTTAAGATTTGTAGCCTGATGAGGATACAAGGGCCACATTAGCACAGGGGGTCTGAATGTCAGTGGCAGCCACAGTTCAAATCTTGTTTGAAGTCCCAATTGAATATATCTGCTAGTTCATTTGAGTGCACCTGTAAAGTTTAGGGAACCATGTGGTTCTGACTTTCTTAACCCAACAGTTAATTTTTCCCATCTTTTCTCAGTTCTGGTATATGCTAATCTCCAAAATGAATATTGTTGTGCCTGGAATTCATCATATACTTGCTTTCTGATGTCAAATATTTTCACTCTGGCTGAAACATTATTAATACCATATGTCAAAGCAAACCAATCTTTCATCATTGCATGTGGGTTTGAACTTTGAGAGCGTAATGGGACAAGCTCTATTTTCTCAATTTCCTCATACATTTCCCACTGCTTGCCATAATTCACCTCATTTGCTGCCCACAACATGAATGCTCTCAAATGAATATCACCAATGTATGGAAGAGGATTCCATTCTGTTTCAAATGGTATTAAAAAGCCATGCAAATAGAATTCACACAAAGAATTCCTTAACCAGTTAGGGGCTACTTGATATGCTTCATAAAATTCTTTGGCAGAATGGATTATAGGGTTTTGGTTTCTGGAAATTCTCATCAATTGAAACCATAAAAACTGTTCTTTGAGGCATAGAGCATAAACTCTGGGTGGTGGTCTGCATTCCATAATTTGACCAGTTACCTTTAACATTTCGTCCATTTTTGCTTTCAACTCAACAATTTCCTGTTTCTGATTTTCAATTTTCTTTTTCAATTTCTTCTTTTCTACTTGCCACAGACTTTGTTGCATATCAGTCTGGGCAATGTGTCGAAAAGTCACAGTTTGCAGTGTAACTGTTTCCCAATTATTTTTAACAAATTCTAGAAACTCAATTAAAAAGGTCCTCCTATACACAACAATGGCTTTACACATTGCAGGATGAAATACAACTTCATTAGGCACATTCAGTTGTTCAGCCTGTTCTTGTTCTTGCTGCAGGATAAATTCTTCTTGTTGCTGCGGTGGAGAAGTTTGTGCTTCCTCTGAGAATTGCATAGCAGCATTAGCCAGATCATCAAGATTTGGCAACTCGTGCCCATTATGCCCTGCTTCTTTTATCTCTACTTGTTCCTCTTCAGGAACGAGCGAACTTTGAGCAGCATTCTCAGATTCATTCTGAGAAACATTAAATTCAGATTCAACAAACCCTTCTGAAATTACAATCACCTCAGGTTGCGGTGAAACATGGGAGGTCCTACATTGTTTCCTTGTGGAAACCCTTCTTGGTACTGATGTGGCTGCAGGGGGTGTTCAGGTAGCTTTTCTTTTTCTTGTTTGTTCAGGGGGCTTTGCCCTACCAGAGGATGATGGTGAACTGGTAATATCAACAGCTGTTGCTGTAGGAGAAACTGCTGCAGGGGAAGGTGCTGCAGGAGAGGAGCATTGTCTTTTTTGAGAACGAGGGTCAGATTCTGGGGACCCTTCTGCCTTTGATTTTCCTTTCTCCCTCCTAGCGGTAGACCTAGTTTGTACCCTAGCAGAGGATTCAGCTGTGACGGCTACAGGATCGGGTAATACAGGAGTAGATGACCCTTGCCCTGTTCCACTAGTAGATGCAATTTCTTTCTTCTTTCTTTGAGGCCGTGGGGTAATTACCCTAGGGGGTTGTGGAGGTTGCAAACTCTTTTGGGCAACAAATTGTTGCCAGGAGAGAGGTGAGACGTCTCTTAAAGAGCGCTCAATCAGCAATTCAATAAGGCCATGATGAGTGACAGAGTTATCTTTCCCCTATTGAGTTCCATGGACACTTTGCTCTAAAAACTTTAACAAGAAATTTGGAACATTCACAGCCAACCCATGCCTTATATGGCTTAATAATTTAAAATGATGAGAATGTAGATAGGAAAAATGGCCTTCACAGGTTAAATACCTCATTATATAAGTGGCATACTTTGAATATGGAAGAGGCAGTGACACTCGCTTGCATCCTTGTTTAGACACGTCCAGAGGTCCATCAACAGGCATCGAAAACTCAGCCCTTGCAGCTGCAGCATCTGAAGAAAAGTTTTCTCCAATGGCTGGGAGCCCGGTTACCTCAGCAATTCTATCTTCAGTTGCAACAACTGTTAGACCCCATACGGTGGCTTCCCCTTTAGAAAGTGTTCTCAAAAATTTTGTCGTAGCCTCCTCATCAAAATCATTTAAACTCAGAAAATAATTTAACCATCCACAGAGGCTAAATGCTTGGATTGTCTGCAGGTTTTGCAACAACAATTCATGAGCTACAGGCTCATGTCGCACCAACTGACCACCCATGTTTGCAGTTTTTCTAGCTAAACTCAATTTCTTGTTGAAGATTTCTTGTTGAAGATTCAAATTCTTTATTTCCCTTTTTGTTCTGGTTTTTCTCTGTCAGGCCGCCACATTTTTTTCTTTTTTCCAAAAATGAACTTTTTTAAACAAACAGTCTTAATCATAGTTTGCAAGAAAAAGATGCATTAAAGAAGGTCATGCAATCATGTTTGGAAAGTACCAGAAATATACTAAAGAAAGATTATTTTGCAGTTATGGCAGCGGCAAAAAGACAGGTTTCAAACGATGGATTACCCCGCCTCCTACTTAAAGGATGACATGTGTCCTCACATGTACTAAAAAATAGGTAGAGATTCAGGTGATAATGACTGGTACATGCATAGCAGTAATTGAATAGAAAGAAATAAATCAAATATGCGATAAGAAAAGATATAGCGTACCTTTAGTAATTGCATGTACGTGTGAAGAAAGATGACGGCGCTGCATGAATTGACAAGTTGGAAAGATATCTTAATTAAGGTTGATGCGGACAGATGAAGTGGATGGGTGACGTGGGTGGATGAAATATACGAATGAAATGGATGGATGGGATGGATGGATGGAAGATAAAGAAGTGAGGTGGGGGCGATAAATAAAAATGGAGAAAAAGGGGCTTTCTTAAAAAGAAAACCTTTATTATGGGCATGCTTTTTGAAAATTATGGGAACGCTGTAGGAGAAAGGCTAGAGCCTTCGGCTGGAGGAAGAGTAGTGGGAGGAACCTAAATGAACTACTTCATGAAGTCTTCCTTGGAAACTGGCTTATGGTACAGTCGGAGTCGGTGACCATTGACGAGCAATTTGAAACAGACTGGATCAATTGTGACCAGCTGCATAGCTCCATTGTCAAACAAATTTTCAACTTGATAGGGGCCAAGCCAGCGTGTTTTAAGTTTACCCTGGTTTTCTTGGTACCTGGAATCATATAACAAAGCCCAATCTCTAGCAGAAATATTTTTGGTTTTGATGTGCTTATCATGCCATTTCTTTCTCTGCTGTTGGATTACTTCTGTATGCTGCAGGGCGGCTTTTCTCATTTTGTCCAAAGTATTTAGCTACAGGAGACGGTCCTTCTGTGCTTCGGATAAGTCCATGTTGAGTTCAAGAGCTGTCCTCAAAGTTTTATGTTCAAATTCAATGGGTAACATAGCTGTTTTCCCATAGAGTAACTCAAAAGGTGTAAACCCAGTTGTTATTTTCCATGTAGTTCTGTAAGCCCAAACTGCTTCAGGAAGTCTATTACTCTAGTCTTTCTTATGAATCTGCACTGTCTTTATGAGGATCGCTTCAATTTCTCTATTTGTTACCTCCGCCTGACCATTGGCTTGAGGATGATAGGGGCTGGACTTCCTGTGTTTGATCTTATAGTCATTCATAAGTGCAGTGATCAGATTTGACGTAAACTGAGCTCCTTGATCAGTTACAAACTCTTTGGGAACTCCAAATCTGGTGAAGATTTGTTCATACAAAAATTCAGCAACTTTGTTATCTCGGGCATTAGTCATAGCTTTTACCTCGACCCATTTTGTGACATAATCCATGCAAACTAGAATATATGACTTTCGATTTGATGGTGGATCAATTGGCCCCACAAAATCCATCCCCCATTTATCAAAAGGGGTGAATATTACCTGCAGATATAGTGAAATTTCATCTGACTTAGTTGGTCTTCCCATACACTGGCATCTGTCACACTTCCTTGTATAGGCCACATCATCCTTGTGTAATGTTGGCCAGTAATACCCTGTTGTAAGAACTTTCATTGCTGTTCTTTTTGCTGCAAAATGCCCCCCACATGGTTCATCATGGCAGGCATGCAAGATATCATAAGTCTCATCTTCTCTTACACATCTTCGCATTACTTGATCAGGTTCAGTATAGAACAAACAATTTGCAATCCAGGTAAAGTTAAAACTTTTCTCTGTCAACAATTTTTTTTCTTTTGAAAAAAAATGAGCTGGTATTCTGTTTGCTGCCAGATAATTAGCAATGTCTGCATACCAGGGTGTATGTGCAGCAATGGAAAACAAGTGTTCATCTGGAAATCTATCATCAATGACCTCTTGTTCCTCAGATGCAGCTGATTGAAGTCTTGATAAAAAGTCAGCTACAACATTAGCTCTTCCTAGTTTGTCAATGATTGTGATATCAAGTAACGCTAACAAGCAGGAGCCATCGTGCCAATCTACCGAAATGGTGGGTTTTGTTCATCGGTACTTGATTGTTTTGCATGGTCAGTCAATGGACAAATATCGATAACCTATGACATAATGCACGAATTTATTCCAAAACGCCACTCGCAAACGAATTCCTTTTACGCCGCGGTATAGTTGAGCTTCGGACCTTAGAGGTATTCTTTGATAAAGTAGATAGCATGCTCAATTGAATTTTTTTGACTTAAAACTACTCCTATACAAAAATCAGACGCATCAGCATGTATGTGAAAAGGAAGGTTCCATTTTGGACCTTGAAAAATAGGGGTTTTGGTAAGCAAGTCCTTTAGCTGCAGGAAGGATTTTTCACAGGCCTCGGTCCACTCAAATTGGGAATCCTTTGTTAACAAAGCATAAAGTGGACTGGTAATTTTACTAAAGTCTTTTATAAACCTTCTATAATACCCTGCATGACCAAGAAAACTTCTAACATCTTTTTGTTTTGCAGGAGTTTGTAAATTCTGAATAACTTCAATTTTAGCAGGGTCAACCTGAATTCCATTCTTTGAAAGATGATGACCTAGAACAATACCTTCTTCCATCATTAGAAAGCACTTTTTCCTTTGTTTAGGGAACAAATTTTTTCTCTCTACCATTTTATTTTTCTAAATTCATGATTAGCTAGAAGTAGCGATATGTAGTGAAATCATCCATATAAATCTCCATACATTCATGAGATATATCAGCAAATATACTAATTACTGCTCTCTGAAATGTTGTTGGTGCATTGCATAAGCCAAAAGGTAAGACCGAATAAATAAATGTTCCCCATGGACAGGTAAAAGTGGTCTTGTCTTGATCTTCAGGGGCAATTTTTATCTGATTATACCCGCTGTAACCATCTAAGAAAGAAAAATATCTTTTACCAGACAGTGAATCTAGTACTTGGTCTACAAAAGGTAATGGAAAGTGATATTTTTTAGTGGCATTGTTCAACTCTCTGTAATCTACACATACTCTCCATTTTCCTCCTTTCTTGGGGACAATGACTAATGGAGAAACCCATTGGCTGTCAGAAATTGGGTAAATAAAACCAGCATCAAGCAACTTTTGAAGTTCATTTTTTACTATTTCTCTAAGTGCTCGATTTACTCTTCTCTGAGGTTGTCTAACTGGTAAACAATCTTCTTTGATATATATCCTGTGAGTACAAACTCGAGGATCTATTCGTTGCATGTCCCCATATTCCCATGCAAAAGCTTTATGCTGTTCTTGTAGCATTTTTAATAAGTCAACCTCTTGAGACTGTGACAACTTGCTATTAACATTCAAACAATGATCTGGAGACAATTCTATCTGCTTAATGAGATTACTCATAGAATCAACAGGTAATGTTTGTACCTCTTGTGGAAGCAAGTTATGAAAAATTGTCGAAAGTTTAGGCAATGAACTCTCGGAATCTAGCTGCTGCAGGAAACATTGATGCTGACTGCCACTTGGATCAGATAAACTATCTGTATCAACATTGAATTGTAGAATTTGAAAAAGCAAGGCATCTTCACTTTGAAGTTGAGAGGATGGATCATTTTGAGGCATCATCAATTGAGCCAAAGAATTGGCTTCTTCAGTTTCTTCTCCCACATCTGGCCAAACAGGTTGGGACAAATCTGGTTGAGGTTTAGTAGGCGGATACAAGGCCAATTTCTTTGTGGACTGCCCATCAAAAATGGTCATATCTCCAGAACGACATCCTATAAAAGCATCAACAATTGCTAACCATGGCCTACCAAGGATAACTGGATACCCTCCTAAAGTTGCCTTAACTGATAATATTGTAAAATCAGCAGGATACTCCCAAGATTCAAGAGTGACAATTACATCTTCTATCATCCCATCAGGTTTGACTGTGGAGCTGTCTGCAAGCTGCAGAACTGTGGGTGTAGACCTAATATTTGAAATATTCAAGGAGTCCATAGTATGCTTTGTCATTACATTAATGGCAGCACCTAAGTCAATCAAAACATTTTTACAACTTGGCCATTTATATGTATCTGCACTACAGGACTTCCAGGGTAAATATACTTTGGAATTACTACATTTCTCAACATTATATCTGCCAATTTCCCTAAGACATGAATTGTTTGAGGATCCTTTTTCTTTCATCCAAGCTTCTTTAAACAAGCCTCTTTAGCGGCTTTTTCCCAAAAATGGGAACATCTTTAATAGCACGGAAACGAGTTGAATTTACATTCTTGAGAGCTAATCTAGAATGTCCAAGGGTGGGTTCTTCCATGAGTTTAAATTCAGTACTTTGTAACCTCTGAGGAAAAGGTGGTTTATCTTGTCTCTGCAGAACAGGTTCCATAGAAACTGTATCGGGTATAGGCATGTGTTCAGTGGAAACAACAGGTGCATTAGATTCTTCAAATGGTGAATCAGATATTTCTGTAATCAGAGGTGGTTTGGGAGCAGGTAAAGTAGTTCCAGACCTCGGATGGATGTCATTAACATTTAAGGCATAAGCTTGATATTGGTTGGCTTCAGAAATATACACAGGCTGTTGAGGCTGCTGTTGTTGCTTATTATTGGGATTAGGCAATGGCTAGAAGCGGGGCAGGCGTTTTGCTTTTGGAGGTTGATTTGTGGTAGTTGCTACAGGAGGCAGCATAAGGGCTTGTTGTTGTGGCTGTGGAAGCTGCAGGAATCCAAAGGACTGGTTTTGCCATTGCTGAGGGCCTCTCCATTGAGGGTTTTGTTGCCAATTTCCTGAAGGTAGGGTCCATTACCCTTGTGGTTGTTGCCAACCTCCTTGAGAATTACCCTTGTATGAGTTTGATGAGTAAACCAACTTGGTTGAGGCGGATTCCATGGTGGTGGTGGTCCATATGCTTGTTGCCATTGGTTATTATATCTAGAATAGGGATTACCAAAAGTTAAAGGGTCTTGAGGCATACCTTTCCTTTGGGCCCATGGTCTCCTTTGTGCAACAAAGAACACTTGATCATCATCACCTTCCACTGGTTTGAAGTTAGTAGGTAGTTGTCTGGCTTCCAGATTAGCCACCATCTTGCATCTGCAATCACGCTTCTTTTGTCTACAGTAGGGACAGAACTCAGCCAAAGCTACCTCAGCTTCTGCATGTTTTTTCTGAGCTTGCATAGTATTCAATTGTGTAGCCATATTATTAATGATGTCTTGCTTGAAATCAGATAGCAGATTTGTGATCTCCATTCGGGAAACTCCACCAGAAGAAGACTTCCCCACTGAAGCATGATGACCTCGACCTTTCTTAACTATTGCTCGAGAGTAGTTAAGGCATATCTTCTGTATATCATCCCAAGGCAGTTGAGTTATATCACCTCCTCCCATTAGGTCCAGGGCGTCAATACATGCATCATTGATTCCCCTTAGAAAAAGTAATTTCTGAGAGTCCTTGTTAAGAGTATGGTTTGAGTTTCTTTTTAATGAAAAAAAAACCTTGAAATATAATCTTCCAGACTTTCATCCTCCTTCTGCTGAATTCAGAATATGTCATCACCTTTGCTGGCACTTTTACAATATTCCTTATACTTTTCAAGGAATTTCGTCTGCATGGCTGCCCAACTATTTACAATGGCTCTTCCTAGACTCATGAACCACCTGAGAGCTCCCTCCTTCAAAGTGGAAGGAAATAGCTTTAGTTTATGAGCGTCTATGTTGTAGTCATAACTGCGACAGAGGACATCAAATTCAAATAGAAAGGTTTCTGGGTCTTCTGTGACCAGGCCATAAAACTTTGGAAGCAAGGAAGAGGGGATATTTTTAAGATTGTCAGTATCTTGTTGGGGAACAATGGGAAACTCAAATGCAGGAGGTGGATTATTAGGTGGATTATTTGCCATGTCTGGGTGCTGGAATAGTAGAGCAAATGGGTTTTCCTCAGGTTCATTATCAGCTGGGTCAAATGGTAGTTCAATAACCAAATTTTTAGGGAGGAACCTTCCTAGTGCGTCTCTTCTTCTTCTATGCATGCAATATGGTGAGTAATGGCTTGAAATTTTTTGAATTTTTTTGACTAATAGACTAAACTAATGCTGAAAATGACTTTGTCAGACTCCTAGTTAGACGCCATCCCCGGCAACGGCGCCAAAAATGGCTCGCACTCACAAAAGGATATGAATATCATAGTAAAACTTTTCTGGGAATTGGACATTCTGACAGGTGACTAATATCTCTCTATGGATGTTCATTTACTTGTCAAACCAGGGGACGTAGACTTTAAATGGCGTAGCAAAATATATGCACTAGGAATTTGTTTTGGTCAAATCTTAGCAAAAATATATACTGGAAATAAATTCTATCTAAGCTATAGAATGGTAATGCAGAATTCTTTAACTCAACTATGCTTGATTAAAATAGAAACCGTAACAGCTACGACTGAAGCACAAACCATGAACTAGCCTTATGCTGCAGGAACATTCATAGGTGTTAGAATCCAAGATCACCTGCATACAAAATGGATACCTGTCACATGCAAAAGCTATGAAGAACGGAAAAAGATGTTCTCTGTAAACCTCTCAGTAAAAATGCATTAAGAGAATCTCTTTATTACAAAGTGATCAATCCTTATGAAGGAGATCACAAAACCCTAAAAAGGGAAACCCTAAATAAAACCCTCGTGTGCACACTTAATAATTAATAATTAATTATTAATGTGCCTAAGTTTAGCTTAAGTAATAAAGAGGAATAAGTGACTTAATTAATTAATCAATGTGATGTAATTAATTAAGCATAATAACTTATTACTCTAACACCCCCCCTTAAGATGAACTTAGGAAGAAGCTAAAACACTAGAATAAGATGCATGAAAGCAAATATGGGTCCCGGCAACTAGGCCTGATCAGGTACCCATTTACAAATGCAATAAGGAGTAAGAGAAGGAAAAACCCAGTGGGACAAAACCCCCCTTACAATGAGATAACATGCTACAAAGAAGCACTGGAAGAACTCTGTAGAGTAACACTGGAACTTGATATAGGAAAGCAAGTAAATATTCTTCTGTATACTACTGAAACCGGATGAGAGTCACTGATTGACTCAAGGAATCATGATTAAAGCAATAGAAAACCCGACGCCATGGAACACTCAAAAACTTCAAACTAGAACAACTCTGGAATCTATGAAGCAGCAAGCAATTATTGAAAGATGTATTACTGAAAATGAAGTGCAAAGATGCAAGATACACTCTCCCAACTGCCAAAACATCCAAGTAATCACCAAACAACCCATCGGGCCAAATCTGGACTAACTGATAAACCTAGGATAGATACAGAAAAAGTGCATGTACAAAAACCTAGAGCTCCTCAATACCTTTCCGACGCTTCAAATGAGGCAAAAAACGGAGATCGTGGCAAAAAGTTATGAGCTCGGAAGCATAAAAAGTACATCTAACTTCAAACAGCAATAAATGCAGTAAAACCGAAAAAATACTGAAAAATAAATAGCACTACTGGAAAGTGCTCGGAACCAGCTTTCCGCCGATATCTCGTTTGCCCGATTTCGATACCGTATGCCCAAGTTATGGCCAAAAGAAAAAAATAGCTCCTTTAGGGCAAACTAGGGTTAGGCATATGAGGGCCGGCCGTACGCTGACGTCATGCTGACGTCATCAGTTCACGAGCATAAATTTGACGGCCTGGGGGCCGTCGATGGAAAAAATCTCCCCCCTGCAAAATGAAAAAAATCTTCGGCCCCTGGTTCTGTGGGCGACCAGGGGCTGGAGCGGAGCTGGGGGCGGATCCCCTTGGGGCTGAGTGGAGGGCCACGGTTCTCCATAGGACCTCGGGCCTGCATTTTAAGCCCGTGGGAGCTATGCGCAGGGCGGTGGTAGGTTGGCGGAGATAGATGGCGGCGGTGGCGGATGGGTGGCCGCCCGGTGGCCGCCGGGCGGCGGACCCCTTTTGCTATAGCCGCGCCGGCCCAAAACCAAAAAAATCACATTTTTAAATATTTTTTTCGATTTTTATGCATCGAAAGGCATGCTGGGGAGGCCGTACGGCCCCTCAGACAAATTTTTTTTGCCTCCCGGATCAACTGCACGAAAATGGATGATTTGACAGGCGTTTCTAGGGTTTTGGGACGCTGCGAACGCGATGGCGACGTCCGTTTGAGCCCATTGTGTCCCAAAATAATGGCTACCCCCAGATCTTGCAGAAAAGATGCCTGTAGAAACCTTTGCACCCGAAACTCACAAAGAGGCCATATCTTTAGATCACGAACAAGCAGCTGCAGGTCTGGAGCTCTGATACCATGTTAGAATCCAAGATCACCTGCATGCAAGATGGATACCTGTCACATGCAAAAGATATGAAGAACGAAAAAAGATGTTCTCTGTAAACCTCTCAGTAAAAATGCATTAAGAGAATCTATTTATTACAAAGTGATCAATCCTTATGAAGGAGATCACGAAACCCTAAAAAGGGAAACCCTAAATGAAACCCTAGTGTGCACACTTAATAATTAATAATTAATTATTAATGTGCCTAAGTTTAGCTTAAGTAATAAAGAGGGATATGACTTCAATTAATTAATCAATGTGATGTACTAATTACATACAAATTATTACTCAAATGTGGATGGACTCTCTATGCTACGTGAGCAAGGTAAGACCTGAAGTTTGCATAAAACTTCAAAAGATGAAAGCTAACTGGATATCAGCATAAAAGAACATCTAACTAATTAACTACAAATACTTACTAAGTGGGCCCCCTTAGCAAGCATCTACTGATTACACAGATGCTGAACTCAGAACTTCATCGATCTTTATTCATGAAAACAGAATGAAATACATTGTTTTGTTGATGTGAAAACTAACAATGAACTCTGCTTTAGGTCAAACAGATTCTGTCTTTCATTATCATACTAATTCTTACATGATATCTGCTACTCTGTTTCTATCTTACCTAAAAATCATCTATTACTCATTCTATTCATCCTCTACCACTACCTCGCGCAGGAGGAGTATCTTATTTTTAAATCAAAAGAACAACTAACTAACTTCATCAAAGAAAGTCATGGAAGTAAACTGTATCCCTGAATCAAGGAACAAACTTCATAAATGAATTTATGTGTTCAACCCGATTAAGAGAGAATCTAGCGCTCCACTCTTTCCAGATTGACTTTTCATTAAAAATCTTTCCAAATCAGTTTCGGTCAAAGAGTCTTCGGCGGAGCTTCCTCAAAGTCATGCAGGAAATGGGCTTTACTGCAAGGCTGAGATCGGCTGCGTTTGACTCGATCATTCTTCAACAACCTGTGAAACAAAAGGTAACAGACACGCAAGAAAAGGAATATGGCACATACACAATATCTATTCATTAATCACACATTTTAAATCTACTTCACCATTCAAAAACTGTATACGATATACCAGCCATTTTCGGGAGTCAACAGGGCAATAAATATAATCAAGTCAACACAATAGGCTGCAGGAATATAAAAGTGTCTCGCTACAGGATATCCCCATAAAAGGTTTCAACAAAGTTTAAACAGCCGTGAAATAGCAAAAATAAAGTCATTTAAAAGTTTATCATAACATCAAATTATGAGCATATTTTAGGCTCATCAATCCATTCATCATCTATCTTCTATATCAAGTCAAGCAAGATTGGGTTTCATCATTGCAAGTCACCAAGATAGCTTACAAAGACATTCAAGGGAATATTCTTCATGTTTTGCTACAAAATTAAAGATTAATCTTCATGGAAAGTTATTAACTCCATTGTTTCATGCTTCATTACATTCTTTCATCATTTTGGTTTAATTACCTACTAAGGGGTTTGACCAAGGCAAACCCCCATGCCCTAACATCCAACATTTCTCATTCTTGTCTTATGTGTTTGTAGATTTAGACATCTTGGAGGCTTAGAAATCATTTAATATTGCATTAAAAAGTTTTTCAAGTCATTTTTTCATTGGATAAGTCAAAATACCCGCAAAAAGTCACTTTCAGGTCCGAATTTGACAATTTTAGAACCCAAAACCTAATGAAGTAGAAAGTGAAAATAAGAGGATCCTATTTCAACCTTTGAATCTTTAGAAATTAAAAAAGTGTAATAATTCACCATGGGTGGATAATGAGTCTGACTTCGAGGCTTGGTTTTAGTTTTCTGCATTTTTTGATACCCATTTATCCAAAATAGGCTCTAGAAAAGTTTCGCAGAACTAGGACTGATTCACCCAGAATGATGAATGAGTCCCACCAAGCCTAAAAATAAGGATCAACAACATTCTAGAAGTAATTTCTATTCTTCATCAAGATCTCAAGTGCACACTTTCAATTTCATCCATTTCTATTACAATTTACATTGATTTCTAGGTGTTTTATGCATATCACAATGTGTTTTCAAAAAATCTACATTTCATTGGTTTTGCATTAACAACCAATAAATTTGATCACTTAGCTAAATTTAAATCATTTCATTTAGTCATACTTACATCATATAGACATTAGTTTGAGTGAACCACCTTAATTTTTGGGTTCTATCTCTCTCCTTTTAGGTGAAAAACACTAAGAGTGCAAGAGAAGTCCATAGAACAACACCTACTTTTTGAATACCTTCTCTGATTTTGATTCCTTCTTAATAGATCTATCCTCACATTTATCTTGGATTATGTTTGCATGGATTAATTTGCATGCTAGGTTTCAAAATTTGCATTCATGAAAATTGCATTTAGGTTGCATTTTTGGCATCTAAAATCATTATTTTTTTTTGAAAATTTGAAAACTCTTAGGTCTTCATCTTATAGCACAAAAGCATAAAAAATACCTCAAAAAAAATTGAAAAATCTCAAAAAGATCCCCACTGGGACTCATTCACTACCTTGGGCGAATCAGTCCCTTTTCACCCCTCAAACTACCTTTTACAAAGCTGAAAACCCTATTTTTATGATTTTGTTTGCTGCCATTAGTTATCTATGATAGTTGGCTAAGTTTATGTATCATGTATTTCATTAGATTTAGCTTACATTAGCTCATTTCATGCATTTATAAAATTCACATTTGCATTTTCAATCTTTCATCTTTCAGATTATGGCATAGTGTCATCAGTAAATTACTTTGTTTGAAATCTAAAAGGTTGCATTTCATCCTATTTCTTTCAATTTATTTTTAATTTTTTAGAGCTACTATTACATTTAAATCATTATAAATAACCATTTTTTACAGTCATGGCACTTAGACTTTGGTAATTTTCATTTTCAACATTAGTTCCTAGTTCATTTAGATCTGATTCATTAGCAAATGAAAAAAAAAAACATCAAATGACCCAATTCAAAAAATGATTCAATTTCAAAAAACCATAACATCCAATCCCTTTATTAGTGATGATTTAGAAACATTAGATGAAGCCCTTAAGGAATTCCTTTCACTAAGATTATCCACTAAAGATTTGACACAAAAGGATGCATGCATTGATAATCATGATAATCATCATTGTTCTTCCCCTGATATCTCTCCCATTCGTGATGAAGGTATCTTGATGAAAGAAGACATAATCATTGATGATCATGAAATTCTTTCTTGTCTTCCTTCTCCTCCCCCTTGTAAAGAAATTATGACACATAAAGCTGAAATCATTACTACTACCCTACCCAATACTCATTCATCTCTCAAAACCTCTCCTACTTGTGCAAATCCTTTAGTGAATAAGGATAAACTCATGAATGATCATGAGAAACACATTTGTGTAGAGGATATGTTTGAGAGCTATGATAATCCTACCTCTCCTACTCAAGATTAAGTTCTAGGACATGAGGTTGTTGGAATATATAATCATGACAATTCACCCTTTTCTTCTCCTAATATCTTCTCTACACATGAGGAAGATAGTTTAGTGTTAGAAGATATCTTGCTGAAAGATCTATTTGAACAAAAAATTATAATCATTAGTAACCATGTAGCTCCTAGTTATCCTTCTCTTGATGCTTCTCCTATGAGTGATGAAGCTATCTTGCCAAATCCAACTATGACATGTGATGAACCTATTATTTGTAACTTTCCTAAAATCTCCCCTCCAAGGGTCAATATTAAGGCACATAAGAATGATACCTTAGAGAAAAAAAACAACCAAATCAGGCCTTCTTCTCACATCATCACTCTTGATACTCAAAAATATCCAACCATTAATCATCCCCTATGTGTGTTGAAGTTATTTTGGACACAGCTAAGAATCATATCATTCTTTACCCACCATTACACAAGAAACAAGCTCACAACACCCAATCTCATTCTTTATGCACCTCCACACAATGTTTTGTCCCAACCAAGCTACAATGAAATTAATTAGCTTGAACCTCAAAGAATTATGAAGCAAATGAAGTAGGATGTGCTCCTATAGAACAAGGTCTCCATACCCCCATATTACCTAAAATACAAGCACCAAATGATGGTCTTCGTGATTTTTCTTTCATAGAAATCAACCCATCCAACAAACCTTCAATCAACATCAATCATATCACACACGATTCTTCCCAACAAACTCTCACCTTGGTACATCCTAAATTTATAGATATCTCATTAAACATGTATCAAGTAGAAACTTTATTTCCTTATCCACATAATTAACATTAGTTGTTTCTACTTTCCATGTAATAGTTGTAGGATCATAGCATACTCACGATTGCATGTTTTGCATCCATTGCAAGGGGAAGCATACCATCATCCTTTCCAAGCTCACACTTGTCCTGCACTAAGTGGGGGAAAAGGATTACAAATCATTATCCTTGTATGCCACTTGTCATTGTCTCTTTTAACTATTCATTAACCTTTCATGAATGTATAAGAGCAAGCTTGGGATGTGGACGGAATGTTTTTAGATTGAATCGAATGTGACATACTCCCTCTCTTCATGACACAACCTATCAGAAACATATGACTTGGCATAGGGATTTTTGAATAAGCTCTCATACCCTCTTCTACTTTAAAGTAATCTCTCACTGTAATGGTGTAGTAACTACTTTAAAGTGGGTACATACATAAACAACATATTTTTGCAAAATTCATGGCATGATTTACTTTTTCTTGTGATGTGTCCTCTCCTTGGTGGTGTCATTTGGGTTGATTCCTTCCAAGAGTGTACGATCAACTTAAGTGGCCTGATGCAAACAAGGCATCCCATGGACAATGATCTAACACCCTAACTTGTCCTCTCTTTGAGACATTAGGCACAATTCTCCCTAAGAAGAAGACGTTACTTGAACAAAGAAAAATCCACTTTAACAAAATTATTTATATGATATTCAAAAACATTTAGAAAAAACATCACATTGTGGTGCCTTATCAATGTTATTAGGTGCATAACTTTGATATGGTTAAGCCAACACACTGGCATGGCTTTCTCACTAAACCACTTCTTTAGGATATCTCACCCTAAAAATGACCTAATGTTCTATGGCCCCAGAGTGAGTGCATCTTTTCCAGCCCATTCTTCTTTCTTTTAGTTCTTGTGATTGCATGATTGTGTATCTTAATGGTTTGACTTAGGATCATCAATCCTGGGGGCTTGAATGCCTGCTTGATATTTTTCATTCTTTTTCATCTACATCTATACACATGGATCTCTCTTGAATGTCTACTTTAGTGTGAGTTTGAAGCAGGTTCATCCTCTCACTAAAGTGGGGGTTAAATGTACTATAGAAAAAAGGAAACTTGCCTGATTTGGGAATAATTGATTATAAATCAAAATTATTAAGGAATTGATTTGGTGTTGTGAGGTGTTTTTCACACCCACACTAGGTCTTGGACCCTTTCAAATACATTTAATGATGTCTTGTAAAGGTGCTGTAAAGTGTTATAAAATACTTTCATGCCTCTCTAGACTTAATGAATCCATTTCTCCCTAATTCAGCATTATAAAATGTGTTTAATAAAATTATCACACTAATCTAGAAAGTTTTTGAATTAAACTTAATATTAATCTAGTGTTGTAATGTTTCCTACACATTCACATTGGATATTGTTCCTTTCTAGGCTAAGTGGACCTCAATTTAATTTTGTAAAGTGTATTTCATCACACTTTCACATTGAATTAAATGTCCCATGCCCTAATTGACCTTTACATCATCACTAATAGACCCCTATTACCCCATATTGTAAATCTGGAGGCATAAATTGATCAAATACCTAATGAAATCAACATATAAACTGGAATCTCTCATTCCCCAACAACCTAACTAGAAAATGGACCCCTATGGGACTAATTTTCCATTTGTGGTGAATGAGTCCCTACCAGGTGGGACTGATTCACCCAAGGGGGAAAATGAGTCCCGTTTGCGCCATTTTTGACTTTTGAGCAAGAAAAAGTAGGTTTTATATTTAATTTTTCTTCATGTCAGCCTTGAGTATCCAATTTATGAGAAAAAAAGGTATATTGAATATAAAATCAAGTCTCTAAACCCTAATTTACATCTCATAACTTATTCACATATCTCTTATCATTCATTCATCATCTATCTTCTCTATCAAGCCAAGGAAGCTAGGGTTTCATCATTGCAATTCACCAAGATAACTTCCAAACACATTCAAGGGTAGATTCTTCATTTTTTTCTATAGAAGTTCAAGATTAATCTTGATGGAAAGGTATTAAATCCATTATTTCATGCTTCATTACATTCTTTGATCATTTTGGTTTAATTACCTACAAATGGGTTTGACCAAGGCAAACCCCCATGCCCTAACATCCAACATTTATCTTTCTTGTCTTGTGTGTTTATAGATTTAGACATCTTGGAGGATTATAAATAATTGAATATTGCATTGCAAAGTTTTTCAAGTCATCTCTTCATTGGATAAGTCAAAATAACCACAAGAAGTCACTTTCAGGTCCGAATTTGACAGTTTCAGAATCAAACACCTGCAAAAGTAGGAAGTGAAGATTGAAGGCTCTTGTTTCCACCTTTGAATCTTCAAAAATTGAAAAGTGGACTCATTCACCATTGGTGGTGAATAATTCTGACTTCTAGGCTTGTTTTTGGTTTTTTGCATTTTTGGATACCCATTACTTGAAATAGGCTCCATAATAGTTTCATAGAATTGGGACTGATTTACCTAGAATGGTGAATGAGTCCCACTAGGCTTAAAAATCAAGATCAAAATCATTCCATAATTCATTTCTATTCTTCATCAAGATCTTAGGTGTACACTTTCAGTTTCATCCATTTTTGTTGCAATTTGTATTCATTTCTAGGTGGTTTCTGCATATCACAATGTGTTTTAAAAACATCTACATTTCATTGGTTTTGCATTCATAATCAATAAATTTGATAACTTAGATTCATTTATATCATTTAATTTAGTCACACTTACATCATACATACATTAGTTTGAGTGAGCCACCTCAATTTCTGGGTTCTATCTCTAATGGGACTGATTTACCTAGAATGGTGAATGAGTCCCACTAGGCTTAAAAATCAAGATCAAAATCATTCCATAATTCATTTTTATTCTTCATCAAGATCTTAGGTGTACACTTTCAGTTTCATCCATTTTTGTTGCAATTTGTATTCATTTCTAGGTTGTTTCTGCATATCACAATGTGTTTTAAAAACATCTACATTTCATTGGTTTTGCATTCATAATCAATAAATTTGATAACTTAGATTCATTTATATCATTTAATTTAGTCACACTTACATCATAAATACATTAGTTTGAGTGAGCCACCTCAATTTCTGGGTGCAAGAGAAGTCCATAGAAAAACACCATAAAATTGTTGGTTCACTTTGGTGAACCTTCTTTCCGAATACCTTCTTATTTGATTTGGATTCCTTCATCATATATCTAGCCTCACATTGATCTTGCATTAGGTTATGCATGCTAGATTTCAAATTTTGGATTCATGAAAATTGTATTTAGGTTGCATTTTCGACATCTAAAATCATTAGACTTTTCTAAAAAAAATTATTTGCATTCTAGGTCTACATCTTATAACACAAAAAATATAAAAATCCCTTAGAAAAAATTGAAAAATCTCAAAAATATCCCCACTAGGACTTATTCGCCACCCTAGGCGAATCAGTCCCTTTTTAGCCCTGAAACTGCCTTTTATAGAGCTAAAAATCCTATTTTTATTCTTTTTTTTTCTTCCATTAGTTATTTTTATTAGTTGGTTGAGTTTCTATATCATCCATTTCATTAGATTTAGCTTACATTAGCTCATTTCATGCATTGTTATAATTCACATTTGCATTTCCAATCTTTCATCTTTCAGATTATGGCATAGTGTCATCAGTAAATTAGTTTGTTTGAAATCTAAATTTTTTTAGTTCATCCTATGTCTTTCAATTTAATTTTAAGTTTGAATAGCTTCTATTACATTTAAATAATTATAAATAAGCATTTTTTACATTCATGGCACTTAGAATCTTGCAAAAAACAATAATTCAATTTGATGTTTTTTGTTTTTTGAATTATAAATGTTAGTAGTGATGTTTTAGACATGTTAGATGAATCCCATAAGGACTTCCTCTCACTAAGATCATCCACTAAATATTTGACACAAAAGGATGCATGCATCGATAATAATGATAATCATTATTGTTCTTCTCCTAATATCTCTCCCATTGGTGATGAAGGTATCTTGATGAAAAAAGACACAATCATTGACGATCATGAATGTCTTGCTTATCTTCCTTCTCCTCCCCCTTGCAAAGAAATTATGACACACAAATCTGAAATCATTTCTACTACCTTACTGAGTCCTCATTCATCTCTCAACATCTCCCCTACGTGTGAAAATCCTTTAGTGAATAAGGATAAACTTTTGAACGATCATGAAAAAATATTTGGGTATATGCAGGATCATGATGGACCAAACAATGGCGATATGATGGGTATTTGTAGGGTATGTGGCTAATGACCTTTTTTTACCCAAAATTGATGAAATGAAAATGGTTTTTAAAGGAGATTCTCAACTTTCCACCAATATAAATTATGCTTTACTTTGAATTTAATAAATAAATATTATTCATTTTCCATTTGAATTATGACTAAAGTCCTGATTGATAGGATGATTGAAAAACATCTATAGCTTTCAAACGGTATCACATTTTTTGGAATCCAAAACATGCATCACATTCTATGCTTCACATACTATAGGATTAAAAAAAGAAAAATTGAATTTCATGAAGTTTTGACCAAGCTAAGGTGGTTAGACATACGAGTTTTTATATTTTTTAAAAGTTGTAATAAAAATTCATAATTAATTATTTTCTTGGAAAAAAAATTACAAAAAAATGCATCACATCCAAACATGAGTCCTCTACTTATGTCTAAAATATTTTAAAATAATATTATCATTTTATTGTGGTTAGGGTGGTCAGACAGATACCCACTTCTTATTTTTTCCCTGAAATTTAAATACTACTACATTGAAATTTCAAATTTTCACCAAATAGATTTTTATATTTTTAAATAAACCTAGTAGTTTAGAAACTAAATTCAATTTTCTGCATATTCTATTCTTACATATTTTTGAAATAATATAGATAACTTATTCAAATTTTTACGTCAAGTTGCCTAACTCTAATTTTTTTGAATTTTTTTCCACTTAAGGGCCTATTTTTTCCATGATGATCCTATACATACCCATTTGTGTTTAGGATATGTTTGAGAGGTATGAGAGTCCTACCTATCCTACTCAAGAAGACATTCTAGGACATGAGGATGTAAGAATAGATAATCATGACAATCCACCCTTTTCTTCTCCTAATATCTTCTCTACATATGAGGAAGATAGTTTAGTGTTACAAGATATTATGATGGAAGATCTATTTGAACAATAAAGTACAGTAATTAGTAACCATGTAACTCCTAGTTATCCTTCTCTTGATGCCTTTCCTATGAGAAATGAATCTATCTTGAAAAATCCAACTATGACATGTGATGAACCTATTATGTGTCACTTCCCTAAAAGCTCCCCTCCAAGGGTCAATTTTATGGCACATAAGAACAATACCTTAGAGAAAATAGAAAGCAATATTGATCCTTCTTCTCATATCATCACTCCTAATACTCAAAAAAGTCCAACCATTAATCATCTCCCTATGTGTGTTGAAGTTATTTTGGAGACACCTAATAATCCTATCATTATTTACCCACCATTACATAAGAAACAAGCTCACAACACACCTAACCTCACTCTTTACCCACCTCCACACAATGTTTTGTCCCAACCAAGCTACAATGACATTAATCACCTTAAACCTAAAATACTTATGAATCAACTTGAGCAAGGATGTGCTACTATAGAGAAAAGTCTCCATATCCCCATAGAACCTAAAACGCAAGCACCAAATGATGGTCTTTGTGATTTTCGTTTCATATAAATCAACAATCCAACAAAAATTCACTCAACATCAATCATATCACATAAGATTCTTCCAAACAAACTCTCACCTTATTACATCCTAAATTGATAGATATCTCATTAAACATGTATCAAGCAGAAACTTTGTTTCCTTATCCACATAAATAACATTAGTTGCTACTCCTTTCCATGTAATAGTTGTAGGATCATAGCATACTCACTATTGCATGTTTTAAATTCATTGCAAGGGGCAACATACCATCATCCATTCCAGGCTCACACTTTTCCTACACTAAGTGGGGGAAAAGGATTATAAATCCTTTTCCCCGTATGTCACTTGTTATTTTCTATTTTGAAAAGTTGTTAACCTTTCATGAACATATAAGAACAAGCTTTAGATGTGGACCACATGTCTTAAGATTGAATCGCATGTGACATACTCCCTTTCTTCATGACACAACTTATTGGAAACATATGAATTGGCATATGGATTTTCGAATAAGATCCCATACCCTATTCAACTTTAAAGCAATTGCTCATAGTAATGTTGTACCAATTACTTTAAAGTGGGGGAATACATAGAAAAAATATTTTTGCAAATTTCAGGGCATGATTTACTTTTTCTTGTGACGTGTCCTCTCCTTGGTGGTGTCATTAGGTTCAATGCCTTCCAAGAGTGTACTATCAACTGAAGTGGCCTGATGTGAACAAAGAATCCCATGGATAACAATTTGACAAGGGAATACCAATCAACTAAGATGGCCCGATGCAAATGAGGCATCCCATGGATAACGATATGAAACCATTCCTTTTCCTCTCTTGGAGATCATTAGGCAAAATGATCCCTAAGAAGAAGACCTTACTTGAACAAAAAAAAATCCCCTTAAACAAAATTCTTTACATGATATTCAAAAAAATTTACAAAAAGCATTACATTGTGGTGCATTATCAATATTATTAGATGCATAAATTTGATATGGTTAATCTAACACATTGGCATGAATTTATCACTAAAAAAATTCTTTGGGATATCTCACCCCATGGATGACTTGATGTTCTATGGCCCCAGAGTGAGTGCATCATTTCCACCCCATTCTTCTTTTCTTTAGTTCTTGCAATTGCATGATTGCATATCTTGATGGTTTGAATTAGGATCTTTGATCTTGGGGGCTTGATTTCCTTCTTGTTATTTTTTCATTCTTTGTCATCTGCATTTGTACACTTGGATCTCTCTTGAATGTCTATTTTAGTGTGAGTTTGAAGTAGGTTCATCATGTCACTAAAGTGGGGGCTAAATGTACTATAGAAAAAAGGAAACTTGATTGATTTGGGAATAATTGATAATAAATTAGATTTATTAAGGCCTTGATTTGGTGTTGCGTGGTTTTCTTCACATCCACACTAGGTCTTGAACCCTTTCAAATGCATTTAATGATGTCTTGCAAAGGTATTGTAAAGTGTTGTAAGAGACTTTCACGCCTCTCTAGACTTAAAGAACCCATTTCTCCGTAATTCAACATTCATCTAGTGTTGTAATGTGTCCTACACATTCACATTGGATATTTTTCCTTTCCAGGCTAAGTGGACCTCATTTTAATGTTGTAAAGTGTATTTAATCACACTTTCACATTGAATTATGTGTCCCAAGCCCTAATTGACCATAACATAATCACTAATAGGCTCCTATTACCCCATATTGTGCATCTTGAGGAATAATTTGGTCAAATACCTGATGAAATCAACACATAAACTGGAATCCCTTATTCCCCAACAACCCAGCTAGAAAATTGACCCCTTTGGGACTAATTCACCATCTATGGTGTATGAGACCCTGCTAGGTGGGACTGATTTTCCCAAGGTGGCGAATGTGTCCCATTTGGGTTGTTTTTTACTTATGAGTGGGAAAAATTAGGTTTTAAGTAAAAAAAATTTTCTTGTCAGCCTTAGGGATCCATTTTTATTGTAATTTGCATTCATTTATGGGTGTTTTCTACATATCACAATGTGTTTTTAAAAAATCTACATTTCATTGGTTTTACATTCATAATGAATCAATTTGATCACTTCTTCACTTAGATCATTGCATTTAGTCATACATCATACATACATTAGTTTGAGTGAACCACCTCAATTTTTGGGTTCTATCTCTCTCCTTTTATGTGAAAAACCCTAAGAGTGCAAGAGGATTCCATAGAGCACCTTAAAAATTGATGGTTCATATTCTATAACTCAAGGGATAAGTCTAGAAGCCTAACCCAGGTAGGAGAAATAGAGCCTAGGTCCACCGAGGGGTACAAGCCCAATTTCCATTTGTACAACACCAAAAAATTATTTAATTTTTTTTCGAACACCCAAGGACCTCTTGTAAGGACAATGACAAGGTCTTCCTAGTTATTAAAGTTGAACATGGAAAGACTATTTGACATAGCACTCACACTAGCCTCACCTTTCAGGGTTCAGATTACATCCATCCATCTATGAACCTATTCAATATTGGACTTGAAGGATAAGAACCTCCCAACCAATAAAAATTTAATGCTAACAACAGATTCATCAATTATATCATTTGGGACAAACACTTCCAAACCGTCCACCACACAACACTCCTTTGCCTCAAAGGAGGAGAAAAAATCCTTTTAAAAATAGAGGAATTTCCCATTAATTCATCCACATATGAATTTTGATTGCTTCACAACACTAACGAACCAACTTGATGATGGAGATTAATAGTGCCATCATCCTGAGACTTAATACCCACCACAAAATATTTTGACCCCAAAGAGCGAGAATCCATCTAGTCAAGGTGTCGGTATTTCCACCCATCAAAGAAAATGAAGTCTTGGAAGGATACAACAGCTGGGGTCCCCCACCCAGCTTTGCCATGGTTGAAGGAACAACACAAAAATTTAAAATCCAAACGCGTGCACACAACACAACAACAAAAATATATAGTCTCTTTCTCCCATGTGTAATGTTTTTTTCATTTACATTGATTTATGTTTTAAATATGTATGCAAATATCTCAAAATCAGATAATACTTATTTTATTTAAGAAAAATTCCATATTTTTCTAAGTTTATTTTATTCCATTATTTAGCACTTATTACTAATTTTTTAATCTAACCACATACAACTAGAATTTGTAGCTCACATGGCATCCATATGTACCCATGCACAAACACCTACTTTGTAAAATATTAACATACATAGATTTTTCTATCCACATAATTTTTGAACCTCCATTAGGTGCAAGTGCTAGTATATATTCCTTTTTTATAATCGTAATCCCTATGAGGTTCCTAGATATGTTGAATTACAACTATGATAGAAATTATTCAAACATATAGAGTAATTACTTAGTTTCACATTAAAATATTAAAAAAATTCACACATTGCCATAATCTTATTGTTCCCTACATATGCCTATTCCATATCATTAGGATCACACATTAGATCCAAGATAAAAGAATAAAATTAATAGAAACCGTGATCTTAGAATATGTTAGCATGGACATATTGATAATAGAGCATCTAATACTCGCTTGTAAAATACAATTTTTCATTGAGGTTATCCTCCTCAAATGGCCTAAGGAGATTAAATTTACCTATAAATTTACATATAATGTTCATGTGAGATATTTTATTCCATGTCATTAATGCAATATATCCATGTGGTTCAAAGTGAATTATAGGAATAAAATGTCAATCCATGGACCAAATTTTTTCCTAAATGAGCAACTATAATTTATTTATAAAATTTATGTCCACTCTAGTAATCATATCCTTTTAGACTTGAATATTTCTATCTATATTTATAGTTACTTGACAAGGAAACATTCATCATAAATATGAAACAACAAAAAAAATAATACTAGATATTAATAACTTTTACTAAGAGGAAACATTCAAAATAGAGCTATCCTCAAAGAAATAAATGACTCTTACTAAGTGTGAACATTCAAAATATAGATATCCTCTTTACAAAATTCAATTTGGTTTGAGAGATTTATGGGAAAAAAATGGAAGAGAAAGAGGTAAGAAAGAAAGAATAACCATAATTTATATCTTCCCTCATCAAATAATTTCATTTCAGAAGAGTTTCTTAGGGCATATCTATAAATCTAATTCTCATCATATAATTTATATCATAGATATCTTCCCTATTGTGTCTAATCCCTACTAGCCAATCTATAAATTAATCCATTATAATATATATTATTATTTCTAATCCTCAATGGTTCAAAATAATTGGTAAAATTGCATTTCATTGAGAGTAATAGGATAAATGTGAAATTTTATATTTTAAGGGAACTCAAACCCATAATGATGGTCAATTACTTAAGGAGGTATATGAAGGAATGCTTTAGATATAAGAATGATTCTAGATATGAATAGGTAGATTATGGGAAAATAGAAATAAATGGTAAAATTGATAGCGTTGAATGATCTCTATGTGCTAGAGTATAGGAAAAGAATTAAGAAACTTGAGCAGGAATAAAAGGATACTACAAAGGCTTTAAATTTGGTAGTGAATGTAAGTAGAGAATCATTTATAATAGTAATTTATGGATATAAATATTAAGGAATAAGTATTGTTGGCCTCCTACAATGATTTAACTTGTCAACCCAGGGAAGTAGACTTGAAATGGGTTAGCATAGTATGTGCACTAGGAATCCATAGTAGGAATATTCATTCTATAGCTAAGAAAGATATAATGCTAAAATTAAATTGCTTGGAAAGAAATAACATAAGTACTGAACATCAAACAATAACTATACTAAGATGAATTGCGTGAAAAAATGAAAATATTAGCAAATAGATAGGAAACTACTTTGTTTGCTTTGGTTGCAGGAATAGTCACATAATGGAATTCTAGTGGTTGCAAGAATAGATAGTGCCAGATTCTTAACTAATTGTTGAATAGAAAGTAATAACTAAAATAAAGGATGGAATGCTCACCAAATGAGGCCCCTTGGATGAGCATCCCTTAAGATAAATGTACACTCAGATGCATGAACTTATAACTTCATTTTATTCATTGGAAAGCATGAGTACAATCAAGCAACATAACTATATTACTAAAAAACAAGGAATGCGAGTACAACATCAGATTAAACAACCTTCTTAGACTTGGAGCATCCAAGTCTTATTTATAGGAAGAAAAATTACTAACTACCTAGCAAGTTGGTCAACTCCAATAGATTAGGAGTACGCCACTTTAGGGAAAGCATAAAAGTTGGAAAGGAGGTTTTGCATGCATGGAATCTAGTTAAGCATGTTTTCCTTAACATAGATCTAGCACAATAGTAACTCCTATATTCACTCAAAAAACAATTAAGACCATTTACAAGGTAGTTATAGTTCTTTGATTTAAACTAGGAATCTCCCTCCAATGAGAGTATTCCCTCCATTGACCTTTGAATGATCACCTTGTTGACCTTTATGGAAAATGACTAGTTGGAAGAATCTTCCTCAATTTTGTAGGCTCTAATTATAAAGCATAACAATATTAGTATGCACAACAATTGCATATTTGTAACTATCTTAAAGTGTCATTCATTGATCCATAAGTAAAATTAACATAGATAGTTCATATAGCATTTCAATGTCATTTAAAGGTTACAAAAATAAACTTATTCCCAATGTCTATGTTTTTGAGGAAATATCATAAAAAGGTCAACATCCAAGTATCAAAGTCTATGAAAACAATAGAAAATGGATAATAAACTCTATAAAAATTGATTAAAAAACTAGACTCATCACTCCCCCCAACCTACAGCTTTGTTGGTCCTGTAGCAGAGGAAGGTCTGTTCTATTGCTTAGTTAATGCCCTAAAATTTGTAAATTCCAGTTGTCCTACATGAATTCTTCTGGTGAATGAATTAGGGTCCCAACATGACCCTTCCTTATTGTCCAACCTATTCCATCTTCACCTCTCCATAGCTATATCATATTGATAATACCTAAAATTTGGCATAGGCCATAATATGATAGGTGGTTGAAAAGTTAATGGAAGCCAAAATTTTCTCTTTGATGTTTTAATCTGTATATATCTATCAACTCTTTTGCATGTTGTAACATAGTTCTATAGAGACTGAGCCTTAGCTTGTTTTAACTCATCAATCAGACTATTCCACCTTTGTGCCAAATATCTCATTATAGATTCCCATGTGGTTTTCGGTACCTTCTCATATTCTTTCTAAACTACTTCTCTCTAAGGCAAGAGCCTACTATTATAGCTTGGTCAGTAAAGAATTCTATGCCAATCCCTAAAAAATGTCTCTTGGGTTTCTAGATTCAGCCTTGATGAGCAAGGGAATGTTGGATTCTATTTTCCTATAAGTCCTGAACTCTTGTCCCCAACTAATTTCATTCTGTATCTAAGACATGAATTCCCTTAATTGGAGATCCCCAACATCAAACAATGGATTCCAATCATGATCTTTGGACACAACATAATTATGCAAATATAATTCACACAACAAATTTTTCATTTCAAGAGAAGCAATCCGATAAGCCTAGAAAAATTCAAGAGGAGTCTCAATGGAAGGATTCAAACCTAGAAAAATCCTTTCTAGTTTAAAATAAATATTCTTGTCCTTCAAATACAGAGCATCTAGACCCTTGGAGGAGTCCTGCATACCAATATCTAAGGTACTAAGGCTACTATATTGTCCACTGTTTCCTTTAAAGCAACAATTTTAGTATTCTTCTCTTCGATCTCTTCATCTTTCTTTTGAATTTCCTTCTTCAACCTACGTTTCTCCTCTTTCCATTCCTCTTCCCTTCTTTGCATCTCATTCCATAAGTTCATTGCTACCATGTGCATTGAAAAATCAGAGGGCTTATGTATTCCTACCAAAAAACTTTTTGGCACTGATGCTTGCTCTTCATGTGGCCCTAACTACAAGGATTTTGATTGTTCATCCAATTTTAACTACAGGGGTACTAATTGTTCTCCTAGTTTTGGTTGTAGGGGATCTTGCTCTAGCTCTTGCTCTTGTTACAGGAATTCTTACTCTTTCTCTTGCTACAAGAGCTCTTGATTCTCGTCATACTCTTGAATTTCAACCTATTCTATGATGGAAACAAGTTCTACCATTCTTGTATTTTCTGCTTCCTCAAATATGTCATTTTCTTCAACATTCACCTACCCCATTGGGGCTTCTGTGTCCTCCCATGATGTTTCTTTGGTCTTAGGGCTTCCCTGTGGAGACATACTAGTGGCTAGTCTAGCTAGTCTTGTTTTTCTAGGAGGGATCTCATGTTTCTCTTTGGTTGTAGGAAGAACAATATCAACCTTATGTTTCTTAGAGTTTGATGCTTCTTTTCTTTCCGTTTCCTTTTAGATTTTCCTTTCCTTATTTTTTCTTCTTTCTTTTGTGACCTAGTTCGAATTAGGATGCTAGAGGACATCATCATTAGAATCTAAAGAGGAAATTTCTTTGTCTGAATGTTCTACCTTAGAAGAGCTAATATCTATGGTATTTTTAGCTGTAGGAGGGTTTACATAAGGTCTTGCATCAAAAGTTGAGGCACCAGGAGTGGCTTCAACCATGCTCGATCTCCTACTAGCCCTATGAGGTTGAGGAAAAACCCTAGGTCACAAATGCTCTAGTCTAAATTGATCAATATTTAAAAATTCTTCCCAAGTTATATCAGAGACATCATGCAAAGACTTCTCTACTAATAATTTGATCAGACAATGGTGGGAAATGGAATTATCCCTACCTTTTTGGGTGTCGACTGCCATGATTAAAAGAAGGTGATATAACACATTTGACACATTCATTCTTCTCCCATGTCTCATATGATTTAGGAATTTGAATTGCATAAAATGTAGATTTGACTGACAACCTTCACAAGTAAGGTACTTAACAATGTAAAAACCTACTTGCTTCCATGGCTCAGGTAGAGAGGTTCTCTTTGCACCTTGCTTGTCCACATTCAATGGAGGGTCACCAAGTTCTGTAAATTTAGCCCTAGCTGACTTGGCATCTCTGGTAGAAGGGTAATGTTTTTCATCGGCAGGAAACCCTATAACTTCTACAATCCTCTCTCTAGTAGCTATTATCTCCAACCCTTTTACCATGGCCTTTCCTTTAGACAATGTCTGGTCAAATTCCAATGTAGCATCTTCATTATAGTCATTCATCTTCAAGAAATAATCTAACCATGCACAGTTTTTGAACTCGACCTAGAAAGGTGCATCCTATAGTAATACATCATGAACCATGGGTTCATTTCTAATTAATCCACCTCCCATTGTTTTAGCTATTTGTAATTAAACAAGCACTCTACAAAATTTCCCTTGCTATAATCTTCATCTGAAAGCCAAATTTTTCCTTCCTAAAATGTTGCTGAATTCCCAACATCAATGTCATCTAAATACTACCTTTTTGGAAGCTTAGGATTATGAAAAATAAATAAACATAGTAAAGGACTAATAAATGAATGATATGATCAATAAAAAATGGCAGCGGTTAATGTCATCTCACACATGATTCGTCACCTCACTGAGAATTCAAATTGGCTCAATTTAAACTTTGCTAACATGGACCAACATGGAAAAAAATGTGGACATGGAATTCACAGTCCCCCCAATCTAAGTTTGAGCATGTGTCCTCACATGAGAGTTAGTAATGATAATTTGATAGGGGCAGGGAATAATTATATGCTATGGATAACATCTATATTAATGTATAATAATTAAATGAGTGTACTAAAAGATAATTAAGATATAAAAAATTGATGCACACATACCTAAATTCTTGAAAGATTTGTTGCAAATATTATGGAGAAAGTATCAGTCACCTTTTAAGAATTTAGTTGAGCAATGAATGAAATTCAAGTGGAATTAAGTGAAATAATGGTGGAATGAAGTGAATTTATGGTGGCGTGATTAAAGAGAGAAAGGTGGAGATGGATGGGCAGTTGGGTGAATGAATGAAGAAGTGGACTCCCACAAAAGTGGAAGTATTTATTATGATAAGTTATGTAACTAAGTTAGCTAGAAGGAAGGACACTAGGTCTGCTTCCTTCAACTATAGGAAGTTCAGGTGTTGCATGCTGAGTGAATTGCTGCAGGAATTCCTCCTTGGAAGTTGTCTTGTGATAAAACCTGAGATGATGACCATTTACAAGTAGCTTAATAATCACAGGGTCAATGGTAGTCAGTTGAACAACACCATTTGGGAAGACTTCAAAAACCTCATATGGTCCTAGCCACCTTGTATGCAATTTTCCTACATTATCCTGATACCTTGAGTCGTAGAGCAGTGCCCAATCACCTGGATGGAATTTATTATCCTTTATGAATTTTTCATGCCACTTTATTCTTTGATTATGCACTACCTCTATGTGATGCAAGGCTATCTTCCTCATCTGATCGAAAGCATCTAGCTACATAATTCTATCCTTTTGTGCCTCAGAGATATTTGTCCCTAATTCTAATGTAGTCCTAAGAGTCTTATGCTCAAATTCAATGGGCATCATAACTGTCTTTCCATACAAAAACTCAAAATGAGTAAAGCCTATGGTTGTTTTCCAAGTGGTCCGATAGGCCCAAACAAATTTTGGAAGTCTATTTGCCCAATCCTTCCTATGGATAGCCACTATTTATGTCAGAATGACTTCAATTTCTCTATTGGTCAACTCAACTTGGCCATTAGCCTAAGGGTGAGAAGGAGTAGAATTCTTGTGCCTTATGTTGTATTCATTGACCAGTGTTGTAACAAGGGTTGAGGTGAATTGAGTCCCTTGATCAGTCAGTACCTCTCTTGGTACCCCATACCATGCAAAAATTTCCTCATAAAGAAATTCTACAACCTTATTATCTCTTGCATGCTTCATTGCCTTAACTTCTACCCACTTGGTTACATAATTAGTGCATACTAAGATATAGGATTTACCATTTGATGGAGGGTCAATGGGTCCTACAAAATCCAATCCCCATTTGTCAAATGGAGTGATGACTACCTGGGGGTAAAGGGGCATCTCATCAAATTTGGTTGACCGGCATATCCTCTGGCATCTATCACATTTCCTTGTATATTTCCCTACATCCTTGTGGAGTGGGGGCTAGTAATATCCTATGTTCAAAATCTTTATTACTGTCCTCTTGGCTGCAAAATTCCTTCCAGAGGGTTCAGTGTGACATGCATGCAAAATATCATATGTCTCATCTTCCCTCACACATCTCCTCATTCAGTCTGGTCTAGTGTAGAACAATCCTCCAACAATCCATGAGAAAGGAAAATATTTTTCAATGAGCATCCTTCTCTCTTTTGGAGAGAAATGAGGAGGAACTCTCCCTGTTACCAGATAATTAGCTATGTCAACATATCAGGGTGTATGCACATTGATGGAAAATAAGTGTTCGATAGGGAAAGAATCATCAATGACTTGATTGTCCTCTAATGTGGTCATCCTTGAAAGAAAGTATGCAACAACATTGGCCTTCCCTGGTTTATTCACAATGGTTACGTCAAACTCCTGCATCAACAATAGCCATCTTGCTAGCCTACTTGAGATAAGGGGTTTATTCATGAGGTACCTAATGGCTACATGATCTATGTGCACAAAGATCTAATACCTTATTATGTGGTTCTTGAATTTGTTAAGGGATAAATTACTGCTAGCAATTCCTTTTCTGTCACTATATAGTTGAATTCAGCTCCCTACAAATTTTTGCTAACAAAATAAATAGCATTCTCAATATCTCCTTCTTTTTGTCCTAAGAATGCTCCTAGAGCATAGTTTGATGCATTTGTAGGAATGTGAAAATGAAGCTCTCAATTAGGACCTTTGAGTATAGGAGCATGAGTTAAAGCTACTTTCAAGTCAGAAAATTCCTTGTCATAGTCTTATGTCCATTGGAATTAAACGTATTTAGTTAGGAGAGTGTATAGTGGTTGATGAAATTATTGATGAAATTCCTAAAATAACTTGCATGTCCCAAGAAAATCCTAACAAAATTTTGTTTTGCAGGTATAGGTAGGTTGGTGATCACCTCAATCTTGGTAGGGTCTATTTGAATTCCTTTGTGAGAGATGTACTTGCCAAGGACTACACCTTCCTACATCATCATGAAATACTTTTCACTATTTAAAGATAGATTGTGGTCTTCACAACTCTGTAAGACTCTCCTAAGATTTTCCAATTCTTCATTGAAATCAACACCATAGGTAGTAAAATCATCCATATAAATTTCCATGTAATCATGAGAGATATTGGAAAATATGCTAATGACTACCCTTTGAAACATTGCAGGTGCACTGCATAAGCTAAATGGAAGTAATGAGTAGGAATAAGTCCCACACGGATAGGTAGAGGTGGTGTTCTCCTGGTCCTTAGGTGCAATTTGGATCTAGTTATAGTTACTAAATCCATCTAGAAAAGAAAATTACTACTTTCCTACAAGTGAATCTAGAACTTGATCTATGAAAGGTAGGGGAAAATGGTCCTTTTTGTTGGCAGCATTGAGTTCCCTGTAATCAACAAAAACTCACCACTTCCCACCATTTTTGGGTGCAATCACCAATGGAGACACCCACTGGCTATCTGAAATGGGGTAGATAAATCTTGCATCTAGTAATTTTTGTAGTACCCCTTTTACAATTTCTCTCAATGTAGGGTTAATTCTTCTTTATGGCTACCTCACTAGTGTACAATCATCTCTAATGTATATCCTATGGGTGTAGAGCTTAGGATCCAATCCCTTCATATCATGATAGTCCTTTTAACACTTCCACTTGTGTAGTTAGCTCTATCATAGATGATTCACCAATGCTTGGTACCTTAAGTTTATGTGGCAGCAATGTATGAGGCATACCTATTGCTCTAGGAATTTTGGCTACAAAAGAGTGGGAAAAAGTGTCTTTATTGGATCAACAAAATTAGTTGCATGAGAGGATGAGTCTTCCTACACCTCACAATGGTTTTGAATTATGTTAGACAATATTTCATCACCATCCTGAAGCTGCATAAAACAACTCCTTCCTAATATCATAATTTGTTCCACATAATTGATTTCCTTAGCCTCTTCACCAACATGTGGCCATATGGGGTTATCCATATCATGGGATGGTTCAGAAGGAAGGTAGAGAACAAGCTTTTTGGTGCTCTTTCCATTAGAAATGGTCATGTATCCTAACTGGCATCCAATATAGGCATTTTTTGTTGCTAACCATAGCCTTCATAGAATAATAAGGTAACCACCTAGTCTAGCTTTAGGAGAAAGAATTATGAAATCTTTTGGGTACTCCCAAAAGTCTAGAGTTACCACAAGATCCTCTACTATACCATTAGGTTTAACAATAGAACTATCAACAAGTTGCAGGATAGTAGAAGTAGGTCTCATGATTGCAACATTTAGTTGTTGCAAGATATCCTTAGTCATTACATTTATTGTTGCTCCCAAATCAATCAAATCATTCTTTATTTAGATCCCATTTATAAAAAATCCTACCACATGACTCTCTGGGTCATTATATTTGGGAACAATCACTTTCCCAAGCATAATGTCAACCAGCTGTCCCACCACATGAACCATAGTGGGGTCTTTCTTCTTCCTACCTAGCTTCTTAAGGAATGCTTCCTTAATTGCCTTGCCATAGATAGGAACATATTTTATGGCATGAAATAAGGGTATCTTGAGACATATATGCTTCAACTGGTCTAAAATGTCAAAGTTCGGTTCCTCCTCTTCTTTTTGTTTAGCAATTTCCAACCTCTGAAGAAATGATGGTTCTTGTTCAGTCTGCTTTCAATTGAAACTAGTTTAGGATTTTTAGGTGCAGTTGGTTGAATGGGGTCATTCAGATACTCCTCTTCTTCCACAGAAAGCTCAGTAATAATAGGTGTGGAAGGAGCTAGCAAATTAGTTCTTGAACACAAGTGGATAACACTTACACTCACAACATATGCAAGGAATTGATTTGGAACAATAGAGTATACTGAATGTTGCTATGGTTTGTTATTTGGGTTAGGTGTGGGCTGAGTTGGTAGGTGAGTATGCTTAGGTGGATTTGAACTTGAACTAGTAGGAAGAATTATAGCAAGCTGTTGGGGATGAGAAGGTGGTTGCATGTAACAAGTTGTCTGGTTTGGCCATTGCTTTCCTCCCCTCCATTGAGATGTTTGCTACTAGTTTCCTAGAGGTGGCTACCAATTTCCTTGAAAATATTATCAATTTCCCTGAGGTTGCTGCCACTAGGGTGGAGAGTTTTGGTGATTGGGCCAGGCATTTGAAGGGTTATTCCAAGGTTGTGGTTGATACCCTCCATAGTTGGATGGATATGGGGGTGGCCATTGGTTACCAAATGAATAAGAATTGAAATACGGCCCAAAAAAAGATAATGGATATGGTGGCATACCTTGTCTTGGAACCCATGACCTCCTTTGTGTGATGTATTAGATTTGGTCATCCTCACCCTGGATTGGCTTGAACTTAGGTGGAATCTTCTTATTGTCAATATTACCTACCATCTTGCATCTACAATCCTTCTTTTGTCTACAATGAGGGCAATATTCTGCCAACATTGCCTCTACCTCCTCTTAGTTCTTCTTTTCTTGAAGTGTATCTACTTGAGTAGCTAGATTGTTTATGATGCCTTGCTTGAAATCTGTCAATAAGTGAGTAATATCCATTCTTGAAACTCTATTGGTAGATGACTTACCCATAGAGGATTGGTAAGCTCTCCCTTTCTTTGAAGCTACCCTAGAATAGTTCTAACATATCTTCATGATATCCTCCCAAGGAACTTGGGTGATATCTCCTCCTCCAATTAGGTCCAAGGCATCAGTGTAGTTGTCATTAATTCTTCTTAGGAAAAGAAGCTTTTGTGATTCTTCATTGAGTGTATGGTGTGGAGATATCTATAGGAAAAAAAACCTTGAAATGTAATCCTCTAGGCTCTCATCTTCCTTTTGCTGCATCTTGAAAATGTCATCTCCGCTCATGTCACTGCCCCTACAATATTCCTTGTACTTTTCAAGGAAATTTGTCTTCATGTCATCCCAAATATCCATAGTATTTCTAGCTAGGCTCATAAACCATCTTAATGCAACCTCTTTCAAGGTGGTAGGGAACAACTTATGCCTATGGGCATAACTGGTATAGTCATAACTCCTTCAGAGTATATCAAACTTGAATAAGAAAGTATCAAGATCTTCTGTGACAAGTCCATAAAACTTAGGAAGGATTGAAGCAGGGATACTTTTGAGGTTGTCAAATTCATTTTGATGAGCAATGGGGAAAGGAAGCTGGTTGGTTAGATATGTATCTATTTGCATCACCCATGCCTACTTGATGGAGTTTCAAAGCAAAGGGATTCTCAATCTGATTTTGGTCTTCAAAGGAAATTTCAGAACTAGTTAGATCTGGAAATACATCAACAAACGGGTGTGGCTCTTCTTCTTCATCTCTTGGTAGATTCTAATGCTAAACTAGCTGGAATGGATTAGGGTTATTAGGAAGGAATCTCCCATGAGCATCTCTCCTCCTTCCTCTATGCATACAGTATTGACTCAATATTAGCCAACTCACACAAAGAATTGGAAAAATAATAGTGGATCATTACTTTCCTAAATGAGGGGTATACTAAGAGTGAACTTTCAGAAATACAATGGCAAGGAAAAACTATCAATGACTCCAAAGAACTCCCTAGTTTTACGGTGCCATCCCCGACAATGGCACCAAAAATGTTGGCCTCCTATAATGATTTAACAACTAAGCCCTAAACATGTGATTCAGATATTGGAAATCTAATCTAAATAGCTATCTCAATCATCATGAAGGTGAATTTAACTTGTCAACCTAGGGATGTAGACTTGAAATGGATCAACATAGTATGTGCACTAGGAATTCATAGTAGTCATAGTCATTCTACAAATAAAAAATACATAATGTTGAAAGTAAATTTGTTGGAATGAAATAATATAAGTACTGAACATCAACCAATAACTATACTAAGCTAAAATGCATGACATAAATAAAATTCTGAGCAAACAGACAAGAAACTACTCTATCTATTTTAGTTGTAGGAATAGTCACATAATGGAATTCTATTGGTTGTAGGAACAAATAGTGCCAAATTCTTAACTAATTGCTAAAAAAAAAGTAATAACTAAACTAAAGGAATGAATGCTCACCAAGTGGGCCCCCTTGGATGAGTATCCCTTAAGACAATTGTACACTCAGATACACAAACTTATAACTTCATTTTATTCATTGGAAAGCATGAGTACAATCAAACAACATAACTATATTACTGAAAAACTAGGAATGCAAGTACAACATCAAATTAATCAACCTTTTGAGAAGGAGCATTCGAGTCTTATTTATAGGAAGCAAAACTACTAACTACCTAGCAAGGTGGTCAACTTCAACAGATTAGGAGAAGACCACTTTAGGGAAAGCATAAAATGTGGAAAGAAGGTTATGTATGCATGGAATCTAGTCAAGAATGTTTTCTTTAATGCAAATCTAGCACAACAGTAGCTCCTATATTCGTTCAACAAACAATTAAGACCATTTACAAGGTAGTTATAATTATTTGATTTAAACTAGAAATCTCCCTCCATTGACCTTTGAATGATCACCTTATTACCTTTATGGAAAAGGACCAGTTGGCAGAATCTTCCTCAATTTTGTAGGCTCTAACTATATCTACATAACAATATTAATAAACACAACAATTTCATATCTATAACTATCTTAAAGTGTCATTCGTTAATCCACATGTAAAATTAAGATAGATAGTTCATACAGCATGTCAGTGTCATTTAAAGGTTAGAAAAATAAACTCATGCCCAATGTCTATGGTTTTGAGGAAATATCATAAAAAGGTCAACATCCAAGTATCAAAGTCTATGATAACAATAGAAAATGGATAATAAACTCTATCAAAATTGAGTCAAAAGATAGACTCATCAAGTATAATTTTTTTTAAAATCTTTTAATAAAATTTATCAATAGGAGTCAATATACAAGTATGAATAGAAATCAATAATAACTCATAAAAAAGGTAAGTTTATAGATATTAATTAACAATAGGAGACCATCATATTATAAGAGAGGGGGACCAAGCATGTTCAAGGACCTAGGACATAGAGGGACAAGAGCAAAAGGCTGCCCTAACTTACCTCATCTTAACACAATGTTGGGAAATATGCAATGAGAATGATGAGGACTATAAAGTCCTTCAATCACCCTATAGACTTGAAATAGAGGATAGGGCTAGTCAAGCCAGTTCTCAAGTTCAACACTATGCCTCAGGAAGCTCTTTTCTTGAAGATAGAAGTGTAGTCCTGGGATGACAACGTGACACATTGGCGTCTCTCAAGTGTGCCAGTGTCTGTACAACTAGACAACTATAAAGAAAATGTTGAACCTAAGAAAACAAGATAAAAACCTAGCTAACTATTACTAAAGGGCTGAAATAATGTTATTAAATTAAAAAATACTCTCTAATGTGATAAAATAAAAATGCAAGAGTTAGGGTGGCAAGAAGAATATCACAAAGAAATTCATTCACCGGCTAGCTCTCCAAAAGCACGTTCATCTGTACACAAATAAGACGAAAAATTTTGGGTGGCTATATAGGGGCCTGCCTTAGTCAGACCCCCGTTTAGGTGTTTCCACCCCCATGAATAGCCAATAAAGCAAGCATGATAAAGAAAGATAATAATGTAGAACACTAAAACACTACAAGAAATATGTGTGCTTACTCAACCAAGTAATAGAGGAGAGGAATGGGAAGCTTACCACATCCACCAAAAGAACTTGAGGATAATGGAGAAGAGAATGAGAGTACTTGAGACTCTACTGCAATGGTGTGGTTCCATACTTGCTCTACTGAAGTGATGGAGTAAAGTTGTTGTTGCAATGGAGTGCAAGAGTGCTACTAAAATGCTTGAGAATGCAAGGAGTGAGTGAAAGAGAGTGAACAAGATTGCTTGAAGGTATGGAAAATAAGTTGTGAAGCATGTAGGAGGAGGGAATTTGAAGAGGAGATGAAGAAAACAACCATATTCGAGTCGGTCAGCCGAAGAGGGCATTAAAACTTGACCAACAATGAGAAGTGTAATGCCTCTATAGGTACAACTACAAGAATCTTCCATGGATGTAAGTGTGCCGCACATAAATATATATGTTGTGCAGGTGTCCCTGACAAAAATTCTCCCATTGATGCTCAAAATAGGTGCCAAGTGGAATGCGTGTAGTGGGATTAGGTGTAATTAAGCCTCTAAACTTTGTTTTCTAAAGTGGAGAAGGAGAAAAGGGGAATTTTAATAAAGGGTGTAAATTCACTCTTATACATTTTTCCCCCACTTTAGTGAGCACAAGTACTGATGAGTTATTTTTTAAAGTAGATCAAAGAATAGTACCTAGGGTTAGGAATGTATACTTGAACCATCGAGGAAGTAGGATTGAAGGTGCAAGACAAGCGAAGGACTTCATAGCTTCTCAAAACTATGAAGCTGAAGAAAGAAAGCGTCTTATAGGCTTGTGGTCCTGCAAGGAGGCAACCCTCAAGATCTCTCACATGAAGGAAGCCTCATGAAGAAAGCACCTTAGAAGCCCCCAGAATTGCAAGGAAGGTGTCCCCCAAGAACTCTCACATGGAGGATACCCGGGAAGCATCCCCTAAGATATCGCACATGGAGGAAGCCTGGAAAGTATCCTATAGACCTGCAAACCTGCAGGGAAGGTGTCCTTCAAGATATTTCACATGAAGGAAACCAAAGAAAGCATCCTACAAACCTATAGACTTGCAAGGAAGGTATCCTTCAAGATCTCTTGCATGAAGGAAACCCTAGAAAGCACCCTACAGACCCGGAGACCTATAGGGAAGGTATCCTTCAAGATCTCTCACATGAAGGAAACTTAAGAAAGCATCATACAGACCCACATACCTATAGGGGAGGTATTCTCCAAGGCCTCTCGCATGAAGAATACCCAAGGAAGTGCCCTAAAAATCCATAGACCTATAGGTAAGGTAACCCCCAAGATCTCTCACATGGAGGAAACTCAAGAAAGCACCCTATATGCTCCTAGACCTAGAGAGGAGCCCCCTTAAGATCTCTCACATGGAGGAAGCTCAAAGGAAGTGCCCTATAGGCTCTTAGACCTATAAAGAGGTATCCCCCAAGATATCTTGTATGGAGGAAACCTAAGAAAGTGGACTCCATAGAGTTAGGAAGTGGCCATGTAGGCAAGTAAGTGGACAGTCACGTGGATTGTTGAAAATTTTGGAATACATTCAAAGGGGTCCCTTGGGAACCCTTCATGAAGAAGGGGTCCACTCAAGGGATGCACAATTCGAAAGCATATATTTTTCTTTCTCAAATCGATCCATCATCAAGGGATCCTTTTGAAAGATGTTCACTTCATCAAGGAATTCGAAAGCAAGAATATGCCCCTACGTGAGGGGAAGGTCAATGTTGTTCCCACTTCGAAGGAGGGTTTCCAAATCCTTTCATTACGAACCCATGATGAAGGAAACATGTTTCGTTAGGGTTCCAAGTTGAGAATGCAATTGTAAAGAAATATTTGTGAATATTTTAGAGAAAAGGTTCATTGGCAATGAATGCATTTTTTGAAAAGAAAATGTCAAAGAAAGGCATTGTCACACATGAGAGGAACAACTCAAGCAAAGTAGAGAGAAAGCTAAAGAGAAAGAAAACAACACAAACAAAGGGTGTAGGGGGATCTAGTTTAGCGGGGTTAGATCTGTCCTTGCTCATATAAATAATAAATAACCTTGGTGCAAAGAAAAAGATCATCAATCCCTAGCCAAATCAGGAAGAATGCATGGAAATAAAGTAGAAATGAAAAATTGGGTCAACATGGAAATGAATCCTAAATTACCTCAATTTTTTGCTCATCCCCAATTTATTGAAAATCAAGCACAAACATGGAAGAATGATGATACAAATAGAGTAAGGTTTATGATACAAAAACAACATTTGTATCCAAGCACCAATAGGGGTGACAAGGGCCATCTAGGCACACATAACAAGATCATGGGGGACCACATCACAAAACAGACACACACAAAAGATCAAGAAGAGGCCTCCTCCTAACATTGATCAACCAATAGGTTGTCCACTTCCCACTCTAGATCATCGTAGGGGGAAGGAGGATGAGCCTACAATTGTGTGATGTTAATGGGAGGAGCATCTGGCCCTCCCACAACAAGGGCTAAGGAAGAAGGCCCCATAAGGTCTTCTTCACTGAGCTCTTATGGAGCTAGGGTCAGCACTTTCATGAAGATTGATGAAAAGGCTATAACTTCATCCACAGAGTTAAACATGAACCCTATGAGAGCATTGTTTTTAACTTCAATGGATGGGGTAGGCTATGCCTGAGATTCACCACTTGGCTCATCGAACAACTCGACAGTGGTGACAAACTTAGGGGAAGCCAAGACTGGTTCCATCACTAGGACATAACAAGTCAACACATGACCACCTTGTGAATAAGGTGGGATCAACTTCCATCCTCCATTGCTAGAGGGACCACACTCCACCTTTTCTTTGTCAGAGGAGTCAAACTACCCATAGACGAGGCTAGAGATGCAGAGGAAGGGGAGGAAATAATCACAACAAATACTTGATTGAGGTAATAATAATATCCATGGGCTTTGAGAAGGGCTAGATATTTGGAATGGATATCAACAAAGATGGCTCCACAGAAGGAGCGATGAACACCTGTACCCCCTTGGGGTTAGGCACATTCATACTTGTAGTAGAAGCTAAAAGTGAAGTGAAACTAGACTGAAGAGAAGAAGGGGAGAGGAAGACACAACAGGAGGCCCTGAAACATGGGTTCTCATTTCTTCCTCCTTCCTTTGTGAGGCGGCCTACTTAGGGAAGAGAGCCTTTCATCGGCGCTTGCGCTCATGTGCAAGGTAGTTTCTATGACTCTTTGAGTTGGAGGCTGGAGGCTGCAAAAGAGCATAAGGCTCCTACTCAACCATGGGAACGTCCAGTACAACCATCTCTAGTGGAGGAACAAATTCCTGAATGGGAGTAGGAGGAGCATGTTGAGAAGCAGTGGGGGGAGTCGGCTCGAGAGCCTCAACAATGGGCCTCTTCCTATTGACTATTTTGGGGTAAAATTACAAAGTTGTGTCACAATTTCAGCCAAGTTATCAGCATAACTAAATTTAAGAATTTCTAACTAAAAATAAATTTTGGTCGAACATATGATCTAGCAAGATTAATTCTAGCTAAGTTAGATACTTCCACAAATTTTTCAAGTAAAATTGTTGGAAAAAAATATATGGAGCACCACTTTGAGTCCAATTTACCAAAAAAATAAAATTATTTGAAAAGCTTTAAGTTTCAATAACTCCTGCTAATGTAAATAACATTTTTTTAAAATATAAAAATACCCTTTTGTAGATCCATAAGTGTAGTTTTCAAAAATATATTTATTTTAATAGTTAATTATTACTTATACTTTATTTTTTATTTTTACTAGAAGTAGGTTATCAATACAAAATATTAGGTTGATTACTATGCCAAGGGAAAATACTAAAACTTATTAATTTTTTTTGAAAAAACTATGATGCACTAGATAAAAGAATCTATTTCCAGATGCTATATTTTTTTTTCCATTTTAGATAAATATTTATTATGAAAGTTGACGTCTAATGGAGATAAGTGTTTTTTGATTCATGCACCTTTTAATATTTATTTAAAAATATATATTTTATCAAAATTGAAAAAATTATATCCATGCATTAAAGTTTCAAGTTATAAATACACACAAAAAATTTAAAAGAAAAAAATATTACTATAAAAATTTTGGCGTCTCATGCAACTTCATTTTTCAACATTTTATCAACAACTAAATTATAGTGTTAATTTATTAAAAAGTAAGTTAAAATAATTTTTTAATTGGCTTTTTAAAATAAAAACATAAAATATACTAAAAAATATATATATTACTAGTTTACATCATTTCAAAATTCAAAACATATATATCACTTTTTAGTGATTCAAGTTAAAAAGTTGGATCAGCATTGGTTGTTTCCTTTATAAAGTGTGACACAGTTTTGAGCTTCTACCCTTTAGGAGTAGGAGTGGTAGGAGGCTGTAGATCGAATTCTCTTTGAGAACCTCTCCATCTACCATATAAGTAATACCATGGTCTGGGGTATTCATTAGGGAGATCCAAGATCCTAAGCTTGGGTTTGCACCAATGAGGTATCATCGAGCTTAGCAGATAGTCACCAGGTCGACTCATCTAGTACTCTTCCCAAGAAAGGGGAGAGGATGAGGCAGTTCAGGGAAAGGCCACCTTCTCTTTTCCTTTATAGGAAGGAGAGGGAGATGACACAAACTTCTCTTTCTTCTAGGAAGGGGGAGCAGTTGGTGTTGACTTCTCCTTCTCTTGGGAAGAGGAGGTGATAGACTATTGTATCACAAGAAGGGTTAGTTTCAACTGTCCCTTGACCCCAGTCTTATACTTTACATAATTCTTGTAAAGTAGGTTTGTTCTCAAAGGGAGCAAACTGAGTAGGGTGGGGAAAAAGTGATCCAATGGATATCCAACAAGAGATACTAATGGTTGATATCTAGTGTCATGCACTACATGCACGAGACTTTCATGGGAAAATTTTGAACATTTGTGAACAACAAAGGTGATTCCATTCATGGAAGCTAGCCATGATATGCCTAGCTTCAGCCTGAATAAATTTTTGACTCTGGAATAACATCAAAAACTATGTCAATAGCCCTAAGTCCAACTAGGATTGAAAAGGTTATTAAGCCATATGGTTTGAAACACATATCGTCGTGTGTACGGATGGTATATTTATTTTCTTCATATTCTTCCTTCTGTAATGAATTTAATACCAATGTTTCCTCCATGATGACATTTACACAACTCGCGAGATCCACCAGGACCCCCATCACAATGTTACCATTGAGGTGAGCGGGAATGTAGAGGGGAGAGGGCTTGTTCTTTAAGGGAAAATCTTGTGATATGAATGCTATATCTAGTGAACTAGGTGTAGGTAGAGTAGTAGATGTCACCATGACCATGTTAACATAGGCCCCGGGTTGAGTAACATAATTAGTGGGATTGATAATCATGTTAGTACAGTGTGATAGAAATGGGTCTGTGTATATATGCAATTCACTATTAGCTCTCACCACTGATTTGATAGAATTTTGTTTTCTCTCATCGAGATGGATGGTACCATCCTTGATGTTGTCTTGTATCTCATGATGTAGCCACATACAATGTTTGACATCATGTCCATTAACTCGATGGTACTGACTATAAGTTCTCTCCTCGTACCAATTAGGGTAAGGCTCCTTAAGAGGCTTAGGACTCAGTAAGGTTACGATCTTATCCTTCAACAACTTATACAAGATAGAAGAATAAGATTTTGATAACTTTGTGAACTTTCGGTTATGTTTGAGGCCATTGTCATCAACACTAGCTACTAAATTTGTAACATCCTTTCCTTTCCTAGAGATTGATAAGAGAACTTTCCCTTAGAATGGAAGTGTGAGGAGGATCCCTTGAACTAAACAATAGTCTAGGGTACTCTTGTAAGGCTGCACAAAAATTCACAAAATAAGGGTACTTCATAAGGGCGAACTTCTCTTGCCAAGGCCTTTGTAAGTTCTCTATGAATACCTTCTACACGTTAGAATTAAGTAGCTGATACCAGATTTGTGAATGAAGCACTTGATAGGGCAATATAAAATCAGTGATCTTTTAATTATCTCCTTGTTTACATTAGACGAGATCCAAGAAGGTCATCTTTAGCCCAATGTTAACTTGAAACTATCTAAGGAATTGATTTGTAAGTTGGTCAAATGAGAAAATAGAATTTTTAGGCAAGGAACAGTACCACTTGAGTGTTGTATCCTTGAGTGATTGGGGGAAAAAATTCACCATTAAAACATTATGGTGGAGGAAATCGGTCCTCAAGGCATTAAAAGTAGGCACATGTGTCTGTGGGTCCCCTTTTTCACCATACTTTTCAAACTTAGGGATCTTCATTCCTTGTGGGAAGGGAGTGTTCAGGATCGCAATAGATAATGGGCTATGCTTGAAGAAGGGTTGAAAGATAGGCTGGGAAGAAGCTTTGGAAAGACTCACTAATAGGCTCTACATCTTACCCATATTCTGAACGAGGGTATTTAGAATAGGGTCATTAGAAGATAGAGGGCCCAAAGATCCTCCTCTAGAACCACCACCAAAGCAACCTCCAAAACAACCACCGATGTGACCTCCACCAGAACCACTACCAGAGCCAGTGCCACTAGTAGGGCCTCTGCTGGAATCATTTCTACCAACACCACCTCTACTACCAAATCCACTACTAGTACCAAAGCTCCCACTACTCATCCCACCAAAACCTCCACCACTAGAGGTGACAGGAGGGGTGAAGCTAAATCCCAAGGGGACCCTCTTCACATTAATAGTTTCAAGTTTTTTGGAGACAGAGAGGATGCTAATAGAAGGGATCACATCAGCCATGTAGATAGATGTGGAAGGTATCAACACTCCTATATGTCCTTCATAATCCTCAAAAGTGGCTCCTCGCATAATGCTAGGAGCGTTTGATGGAGCACATGCTTCTGTCAGACTAGTAAGACTAGCCAAGAGTTCCAAGGCTATTTTATCTTTTCCAATCATGTACTTTAGTTCACTAATAACCTAAGTGGATCGATCCATCTTTGAGTTTCTTTCCAAATGATTTTCCAAAGCATCCAATCCTTTGCTCAGGGAAGAGACATATTCTGAAGGAATTTTAACAACCTTATACTCATCCACCAATGATGGTGTAGGAGACAAAGGAGGAGTGGGGATGTGATCAGTTTCATTAGAGACCCCTATGTCGCCTCTCAACAAATACTCCTATGTAGCCACACTAATGAAAAGACTAGAGAAAAGGCCTTTAGAGAAACCGATAGTGACCTTCATCCTTTCCAAAGGGAGGTGTTGTACACTTCTCCTAATGATATACCTAGAAGTTGTAGACTAGGTTGTGATGCTCATAAACCTTCACAACACTTGGGAATACAATAGTCGTGAAGTACACATGAGAGGTCTCAACACCCATAGATGAACAAACATTGGTTCACGCCAGGTTGAATAGAAATGTAGGAGAGGGGGTCCAACCACATTCAATGCCCTAGGTCACAGAGGGCCAAAAGCGGAAGGCTTCCCTAACTTACCTCAGCTTAACATGATGTTGGGAAATGTGGGATGAGAATGATGAGGACTATAAATTCCTCCAATCACCCTACAAATCTAAAATAAAGGATGGGGCTAGGTGAACTAGTTTTTAGGTTCAACACTATGCCTCAAGAAGCTCTCTACCCAAGGATAGAAGCACAGTCCTGGAATGATAGTGCAGTGTGTTGGCATCTCTCATGTCTGTTAGTGCTCATACGACCAAAAAACTATAGAGACAAGGTTGAACCTAAGAAAACAAGCTAACGACCTAGCTAATTGTTACTAAAGCACCAAAATAATGTGATTAAATAAAGAAAATATTCTTTAATGTGATAAAGAAAAAATGCAAGAGATAGGGTGGCAAGAAGGATCTCACAAAGAAATTTGTTCGCTAGCTAGCTCTCTAAGAGCACATTCACCTACACACAAAGAGGAGGAAAAATGTTGGGTGGATGTATAGGGGCCTGACATAGTCAGACCCCCATTTAGGTGTTTCAAACTCCATTGACAACCAAGAAAAAAATTATGATTAAGAAAGATAATAATGAGGAACACTAAAAGCCTACAAAACAATAACTATGCTTACTGAACCAAGTAATAGAGGAGAGGAATGGGAAGCTTACGATCTCCACCAAAAGCACTCAAGGATAATGTACGAGAGAATGAGAGTACTCAAGCTTATGATGTAATGGTGTGGTACCAAACTTTCTCTACGGAAGTGATGGAGTAAAGTTGTTACTATAATGGAGTGCAAGAGTCTCACTAAAATGCTTGAGAATGCAAGGAGTGAGTGCAAGAGAGTGAAGAATATTGTTTGGAGGTATGCAAAAGAAGTTGTGAAGCATGTAGGAGGAGGGAATTTGAAGAGGAGATGAAGAAAATGACCATGTTCAGGTTGGTCGGCTGGAGAGGGCATTACAACTTGACCACAAATGAGAAGTGTAATGCCTCTATTGGTTCAACTGCAAGAATCTACAAGGGATGTAAGCATGTTGCACGGACGTCTACACACTACGTGTGTGTTCCTAATATAAATTCCCCCATCGAAGCTCAAAAACGACACCAAGTGGAATGAAAGCATCAGGATTAGGTGTAATTAAGCCTCCAAAATTGGTTTTCTAAAGTGGAGAAGGCAAAAAGGGGAATTTGCATAAAGGGTGCAAATTCAGTCTTACACACATATGTTATTAATTACCTCCTCAATATGTTTTCTTTTTTCCAAAAGTAGAAAAACTACATCTCATTCCAAAAGAAGATCATAAAGTATATATTGTAACTTTTATTGCATATATTGGTTTAAGTGAGATTTCACATAAATATGTTCTATGAGACAATTCTCCATCTAAAAACCATAAAATAAAATTCATTATCATCATAATGATACAGGAGCATTAGGGTCCAGAGGTGATCCTACATCACCTAAAAATATATTTTTTCATTTTCTTCAATTTTTATGTGTTGTGGTATTTTATAGCATCTCTTAGCATTGGAAAACCTCTCATGTGACTTAATTTTCAAAATTTGAGATTATGCTATCTCACAGTTTTAAGGCTTCCATTGGTAGTTTTATGAAAATAATTGTTTCTAGAAGTCTATAAGAGTTGGGTTAAAATATTTTGGAAAATATGTAATTAGATGATTTGTGCATAATGTGGTGAAATTCTTGTGACAAAATTCTTCATAGATTGGGAGAATTTAAAATCAGAAATTTTATCCTAGATGGTAATGTAAACAATTAGTTTTCAATATTTTTAAAGGTTGGAGAAAAATACTTTGGAGGGAATCATACTATTGAAATTACTCATATCTTGATGAATTTTTATGTGAATATGAGCTTTTGGGTAAGATTTATGCAAAAAGTCAATTTTCAACACTTGTTGCACAACATCAAACTCGCATATTTGATTCTTTTTCAAATTATCTATGTAGCCTCAAAAGATAATGTTTGATAGATTTTATTTATCTCATATTCATCTTTTGGAGAAAATTAAAATTTCAAAATGGGTAGTGGTGGAGGATTTTAAATTATTGGCGTAATTTATTCTTTTCTCCATGTAATCACTCTAGGTAAAACAAGAAATGATAATTATTTATTTTAGCTATTACAAATATAAATTTAGAGTTGAAAACATGGATATCACCATTAAATTGAAGGAACAAATGTATGGATTGGTAAGAGTCAAGTATTTTTGACTCTATTGATTAAAAAATCTATGTTTAGTCCTCCATTTTTGGGGTATCCTTAGAAAAACATGAGAACATATTTGAGTACAGAACATAGAAGATTAATAAGATGGAATTTCCCTCATAATGGGAGCATAAGGAGGTCCCTCGAACTAAACAATAATTTATGGTACTCTTGTAAGGATGCACACAAATTCACAAAAGGAGGGTATTGCATAAGGGAAAACTTCTCTTGCCAAGGCATTTGTAAGTTCCCTATGAATACCTTCTACATGTTAGAATCAGGCAGCTGAGATGAGATTTGAAAATGAAGTGCTTGATAGCACACTATAAAATCAGTGATCTTTTCATTATCTCCTTGTTTACATCAGACGAGATCCAATAAGGTCATCTTTAGCCTGATGTTAGCTTGAAACTATCTAAGGAATTTATTTACAAGTGGGTCAAATGAGAAATAAGAATTGTCAGGCAAGGAACAATACCACTCGAGTGTTGTATCCTTGAGTGAGTGGGGAAACAACTTCAGCATTAATACATTGTGGTGGAAGAAATCGGTGCACAAGGCATTGAAGTAGACACATGTGCTTGTGGGTCCCCTTTCCTACCATACTTTCCAAACTTAGGGATCTCTATTCCTTGTGGGAAGGGAGTGTTCACGATCACAATAGACAATGGGCTATGCTAGAAGAAGGGTTGAAAGATAGGATGGGAAGAAGCTTGGGAAAGACTCATTAATAGGCTAGGCATCTTACCCATATTCTGAAGGAGGGTATTCATAATAGGTTCATTAGAAGATAGAGGGCCAAAGGATCCTCCTCTAGAACCACCACCAGAGCCACCTCTAGAACCGCCACCGATGTGACCTTCTCTAGAACCGCTACTAGAGCCACTGCCACTAGTAGGGCCTCTGTCAGAACCACCTCCACTTTTGGAGCCACCACAATGACCTCCGCTTGAACCACTTCAGCCAACAGCACCTCCACTAACAAATCCACTGCCAATACCAAAGCCCCCACTACTCATCCCACCAAAACCTCCACCACTAGAAGTGATAGAAGGGGTGAAGCTAAAGCCCAAGGGGACCTTCTTAACTTTAATAGTTTCAAGTTTTTTGGAGACATAGAGGATGCTGATAGAAGGAATCACGTCAGCCATGTAGATAGATGTGGGAGGCATTGACACTCCTAGATTTCCTTCATAATCCTCAAAAGTGGCTCCTCACATAATACTAGGAGCATTCGATGGAGTACATGCTTCTGTCATACAACTAAGACTAGCCAGGAGTTCCAAGCCTATTTGATCTTTTCCAATCATGTACTTTAGTTTACTCATAACCTGAGTGGATCTAGCCATCTTTGAGTTTCTTTCCAAATTATTTTCCAAAGAATCCAATCCTTTACTAAGGGAAGAGACATATTCTAAAGGAATTTAATAGCCTTATACTCATCCACCGATGATGGTGTAGGAGACAAAGGAGGAGTGGGGATGTGATCAGTTTCATCAGAGACCCCTATCTCACCTCTCAACAAATACTCCTATGCGGCCACACTAATGACAGGACCAAAGAAAAGGCCTTTAGAGAAACTGGTAGTGACCTTCATCCTTTCCATCGGGAGGTGTCATACAATTCTCCTAACAATATACCTGGAAGTTGTAGACTAGGTTGTGATGCTCATAAACCTTCACAACACTTGGGAATATAATAGTCGTGAAGTACACAGGAGAAGTCTCAACACCCACAGATGAACAGACATTGGTTCATGTCAGGTTGACCAAAAATGTAAGAGAGGGGGACCAACCACATTCAAGGCCCTAGTTCATGGAGGGAAAAAAGAAAAAGTCTTCCCTAACTAAACCTCAACTTAACACGATGTTGGAAAATATCGGACGAGAATGATGAGGACTATAAATTCCTCCAATCCCCCTACAAAACCAAAATATAGGATGGGGTTAGCTGAACTAGGTTTTAGGTTCAACACTATGCCTCAAGAAGCTCTCTAACCAAGGATGGAAGCGTGGTCCTGGGATGACAGTGCGGTGTGTTGGCATCTCTCATGTCTGTTACCACTTGTATGACCAAACAACTATAGAGACAAGGTTGAACCTAAGAAACCAAGCTAATAACCCAGCTAATTATTACTAAAGGGCCAAAATAATGTGAGTAAATAAAAAAATACTCTTTAATGTGATAAAGTAAAAATGCAAGAATTAGGGTGGCAAGAAGGATCTCACAAATAAATTTTTTTGCTAGCTAGCTCTCCAAAAGCATGTTCACCTACACACAAAGAGGAGGAAAAATGTTGGGTGGATGTATAGGGGCCTGCCTCAGTCAGACCCCTGTTTAGGTGTTTGAACCTCCAAGGACATCCAAGAAAGAAAGTATGATTAAGAAAGATAATAATGAGTAACAGGTTATGTGGAGGATCATCATGGAAAAAATAGGCCCTTAAGTGACAAACAATTTAGAAAAATAAGAGTTAGGCAACTTGATGTAAAAATTTGAATAAGTTATCTATATTATTTCAAAAATATGTAAGAATAGAATCTATAGAAAATTGAATGTAGTTTCTAAACTACTAGGTTTATTTCTAAAAAGAAAATATATTTGGTGAAAATTTGAAATTTCAATGCAGTAGTACTTAAATTTCAGGGAAAAAATAAGAAGTGTCTGTTTGACCACCCAAACCACAATAAAATGATAATATTTTTTTATAATATTTTAGATATAAGTAGAGGACTCATGTCCTGATGTGATGCTTATTTTTTTGTATTTTTTTTCCATGTAAATAATTAATTATGATTTTTTTATCACAACGTTTAAAAAATATAAAAAATCGTATGTCTGACCACCTTAACTTGGTCAAAACTTCATGAAATTCATTTCTCTTTTTGTTAATCCTATAGTATGTGAAGCTTAGAATGTGATGCATGTTTTGGATTCAAAAAATGTGACATTGTTTGAAATCTATAGATGTTTTTCAATCAGCCTATCAATCAAGACTTTAGTCGTAATTCAAATAGAAAATGAATAATAATAATTTATTAAATTCAAAGTAAATCATAATTTATATTTGTGGAAAGCTAAGAATATCCTTTAAAAATGCTTTTCGTATCATCAATTTTGGGTGAAAAAAAAGTCATCAGCCACATTACCCTACGCATACCCATCATATTTCCACTTTTTTCCCCATCATAATCTTGCACATACCCAACACTAAAACACTACAAAATATTAAGTGTGCTTACTCAACCAAGTAATAGAGGAGAGGAATGGGAAGCTTACCACCTCCACCAAAAAAACTCAAGGATAATGGAGGAGAGAATGAGAGTACTCAAGCCTCTACTGTAATGGTGTGGTGCCAAACTTGCTCTATAGAAGTGATGGAGTAAAGTTTTTGTTGTAATCGAGTGCAAGAGTGTTGCTAAAATGCTTGAGAATGCAAGGAGTGAGTGCAAGAGAGGGAAGCATATTGTTTGGAGGTATGCAAAAGAAATTGTGAAGCATGTAGGAGGAGGGAATTTGAAGAGGAGATGAAGAAAATGACCATGTTCAGGTTGGTCGGCCAAAGAGGGTGTTACAACTTGACCACAAATGAGAAGTGTACTGCCTCAATAGGTTCAGCCACAAGAATATACAAGGGATATAAGCACATTGTGTGGACGTCTACGCACTATGTGTGTGTTTCTGATAGAAATTTCCCTATCGATGCTCAAAAAAGACACCAAATGGAATGAAAGAAGTAGGCTTAGGTGTAATTAAGCCTCCAAACTTGGTTTTCTAAAGTGGAGAAGGAAAAAAGGGGAATTTGCATAAAGGGTGCAAATTCAGTCTTACACACATATGTTATTAATTACCTCCTCAATATGTTTTTTTCTCCAAAGGTAGAAAAACTACATCTCATTCCAAAGGATGATCATAAAGTATATATTGTAAATTTTATTGCATATATTGGTTTAAGTGATATTTCACATAAATATTTTCTATGAAACAATTCTCCATCAAAAAATCATAAAATAAATTTCATTATCATCATAATGATCCAGGAGCATTAGGGTCCATAGGTGATCCTACATCACCCAAAATTTTTTTTTTTCATTTTCTTCAGTTTTTATGTGTTGTGGTATTTTATAGCATCGCTTAGCATTGGAAAACCTCTTATGTGATTTAATTTTCAAAATTTGAGATTATGCTATCTTGCAATTTTAAGGCTTCCAATGGTAGTTTTATGAAAACAATTGTTTCTACAAATCTATAAGAGTCGGGTTAAAATATCTTGGAAAATATATAATTAGATGATTTGTGCATAATGTGGTGAAATTCTTTTGACAAAATTCTTCATAGATTGGGAGAATTTAAAATCAGAAATTTTATCCCAGATGGTGTAAATAATTAGTTTTCAAGATTTTTAAAGGTTGGTGCAAAATACTTTGGAGGGAATCATACTAATGAAATTACTCATATCTTGACAATTTTTTATGTGAATATGAGCTTATGGGTAAGAGTTATGCAAAAAGCCAGTTTTCGACACCCGTTGTGCAACATCGAAGTCACATATTTGATTTTTTTTCCAAGTTATATGTGTAGCCTCAAAAGATAATGTTTGATAGATTTTATTTATCTCATATTCATCTTTTGGAGAAAATTAAAATTTCAAAATGGGCAGTGATGGAGGATTTTAAATTATTGGCGTAATTTCACCTTTTCTCCATGTAATCACTTCGGGTAAAACAAGAAATGATAATTATTTATTTTAGCTATTACAAAGATACATTTAAAGCCAAAAACATGGATATCACCATTAAATTCAAGGAACATGGGTAAGGATTGGTAAGAGGCAAGTATTTTCAACTGTATTGATTAAAAAATCTATGTTTAGTCCTCCATTTTGGGGGGTATCCTCAGAAAAACGTGAGAATATGTTTGAATACAAAACATAGAAGATTATAACAAAGATTTAAATTTTTGAAATGTGTATTCTATTGAGGGAGTGTGATGCCACTTTGGGTGAGCATTTAATTGCTTTTTGATTCATATTTCAAAAAAGTTAAAAAAAAAAAGGAGAGAGGAAAGGGTTGGAAGGATGCATGGAAGTAAGGTGGAGATGAGACAACATCATTGAAGTTTTGATAGTAGATTTTCAAATCTTGCGAGTAGTAGAGATGAAGAATGAGTTTGAGGAAAGTTTTTAGAGAATGGCCATGGAGAGCCAAACTTTGTAAAAATCATTGTGCTAATCAAAGTATTGAATAAATATTGCAATTGTTTCAACATGGTTATACATCATTTTTGGATTTGAATATAGTTTATTTTCTTTGTTTAACATATCTATTTTGTGAGTGTGTGGATGGGTTTTTTGTACTTGCATCAGTGATATCAGAGTGGGAGTTCTTGAGTGTGTAGGAAGAAGCATCAATTGGAGGCAGTTTGTATCAAGACTTGAGGGTGGAGAATGTGTGGATGTTGCTTGCATATGTATGTGCAAGTACTAAGAAAACATGTTCAAAGGATTTGAGGAATCGAGGTTCCCATTATTGTGAACAAAACTTTAAAGGAGGAAGTTGACAACAATATTCGTAAATATTGGAAGAGGGTTTTGTAAACTGATCATCGAAGGAGGTCGTTTACATAAGTAAAACTCGAGGGTTTGAAGATTTTTGCTGTTAAGGCATTGTGAGGTCTTAAAACTTGAAAAGAGAAAGAGGAGGATAATTTTTTTCATTGGATGAGTTTTAAGGATTCCCAAACTAGAGTAAATCAGAGAGAGGATTTGGAAAGTTAAAGAAAGAGAAATGATAAAGATGCAATAGTAGATAGATGAAATGAGAGTAGAGATTTAGAGGAGGAAACAATAGAAGAGAAGAGTTGAAGGTTATTTTTATTATCTTACTAATGATGTTTTGAATGCAAGAAAGAAAGAGGATGCAATAGAGTGTCATGCATGTGACATCGAGGAAGAGGAAGATGATGAGTATGAAAATATTGAGGAACCTGAAGTTGAGGGTTGTTTATTGGAAGACATGGAGAACAAAACTACAATGATTGAAGCAATAGAAGAGAGTTCTTTAAAGATCACCTATGAAGTTGAGAATGATGATTTACTCATTTATATTGAAATAGAATGGGATCAACTTATTGTAAGGAAAGAAAAAGTTGCAGTAGTGGAGGATAATGAGGTAAAATTTATTTTTAATAAATATTGCCATGAAGATGAATGTCTCAAGTATAATGAAGTTGTAGCAAAAGAGTTTCCTTTGAAGGATGCAAAATAAAGTGAAGGGGATGATTTATTGATGCAAATGGCAACAATTGAAAGAGAGTGGGATGAGTTAATTGCAGGTGAGATGAAGGTTGCAACAGAAGGTGAGGTAAAATCAGATTTTGATGTTTTCTTTGATGAAGACTTTATTGTAGCATTAAATCAATTTGACAAAGTTGAATTTGAAGAGTGAAAAGTGAAGGTAAATGATGATTTTAAGATAAACATTTGTTAGATAAAAGTGGAGATAAATATATTTTGATTTGTGACTATGATTCCTTATTATGGAAAGTGGAAAATGAGTCTCTTGATAATGGTACTAATACTATTTTGAGTGAAAGAAATTAGATTGTAGTGATGTTACGTCTTATAAAAGGCATTGAAATAGTGAAATTTCGTAGATGAGACATGGTGGAAGGAGAGGAGAAAGGTAAAAAAGCAATAGAGGTAATGAATTAAATTTCTTTTGTTGAAGGTGCAAATATATGTTTGATTGTTAATTTTGATCAAATATATTGGTGGGAGGTTAAATTAAAAGTTTAGAAATACATGAAGGGTATAGGAGAAAAGACGAAAGGATATAATGTTGTAAGCTTGTAGAATTTGATTAGTAAGAAGAATCTAGTAGATAAAGTAATCAGGTCATGGATCCAAAACAAGCATAGGCTCTACAAATGTTTTTGAGTGGAACTCATGAAACATTTCTTTCTACTTGAGGTGTCTAATGTAGGACCATCTAGGTCTACAAGCGTGTATCACCCAATTTTTTTTTTTTATTATTCTTTAATTTTTGTGTGTTGTGGTATTTTCTAGCATCTCTTATCATTAGAAAACCTCTCATGTGATTTAATTTTTAAAATTTTAGTTTTTGCTTTGTTGTAGTTTTAAGGCTTCCACAATCAGTTTTATGGAAATAATTGTTTCCAAAAATCTATAAGATTTGGGTTAAAATATTTCAAAATATATATTATTGGATGAATTATGCATAATGTGGTGAAATTTTTGTGACCAAATTCTTTGTAGACTGGGAGAATTTTAAATTATATATTTTTTATCCTAGATGGTCATGTAAACAATTGATTTTGAAAATTTTTAAAGGCTGGAGAAAAATACTTTGGAGGGAATCATCCTAATGACATTATTCATATGTTGAAAAATTCTTATGTGAATTTGAGCTTCTAGATAAGAGTTATGCAAAAAGTCATTTTTTAGCACTTGTTGCGTAGTGTCAAAGTCACATGTTTGGTTTTTTTTCCAAATTATCTATGCATCCTTAGAAGGTAATGTTTGATGGATTTTATACATCCCATATTTATCTTTTGAAGCAAACTAAAAAGTCAAAATGGGTAGTGGTGGAGGATTTTAAATTATTTGCACAATTTTACCTTTTCTCCATGTAATCACTCTGTGTAAAAGAATAAATGATAATTATTTGTTTTAGTTGTTACAATGAAAAATTTAGAGCTGAAAAAATGGATATCATCACTAAATTGAATGAACGGGTGTATGAATTGGTAAGATGAAGTATTTTTTATTGTATTGATTAAAAAATCTATGTTTAGATCTCCATTTTTGGGGGGTATCTTCATAAAAATGTGAGAACATGTTTGAATTCCCAACATAGAAGAGTCTAACAAAATTTTAAATTGTTGAAATTTATATTTTATTGAGGGAGTGGGATGCCACTTTGGGTGAGCATTTAATTTCTTTTTGATTTAGATTTCAAAAAAGTTAAAAAAAAGTAGAGAGGGAAGGGCTGGAAGGCTGCATGGAAGTAAGGTGGATATAAGGACAACATCATTGAATTTTTGAGAGTATATTTTCAAATCTTGTAGGAAGTAGAGAGGAAGAATGATTTTGAGGAAAACTTGGAGAGAATGGCCATGGAGATCCAACCTTTGTAAAAATCATTTTGCTGATCATATTATTGAATAAATATTGTAATTGCTTCAACATGGGTGCACAACATTTTCATATTTGAATGTAGTTGATTTTCTTTGTTGAACCTCTCTATTTTGTGAGTTTTTGGATGGGTTTTTTGTACTTGCATCAGTGGTATAAGAGTGGGAGTTCTTAAGTGTGTAGGAAAAAATGTCGATTGGAGACAGTTTGCACCAAGACCTAAGGGTGGAGAATGTGTGGATTTTTCTTGTAGATGAATGTGCAAGTAGTAAGAAGACATTTTCAAAGGATTTGAGGAACCTAGGTTCTGATGATTGTGAATACATTGCTAAAGGAGGAAGCTTACAATAATATTGGTAAATATTGGAAGAGGGTTTTGTAAATAGATCACTGAAGCAGGTAGTTTACATAACTAAAGCTCAAGGGTTTGAAGATTTGTGATGTTAAGGCATTGTGAGGTTTTAAAAATGGAAAAGAGAAAGAGAAGAAATTTTGTCATTGGATGGATTCTAAGGATTACCAAACTAGAGGAAATTAGAAAGAGGATTTGGAAAATTAGAGAAAGAGAAATGATAAAGATGTAGTAGCAGATTGATGAAATGAGAGTAGATATTGAGAGGAGGAAAAAAGAGAAGAGAAGATTTGAAGGTAATTTTTATTATTTTTCTAATGATGTTTTGAACATAGGAAAGAAAGAGGATGCAATAGAGTGTCATGCATGTGAGATTGAGGAAAGGGAAGAGGATGAGTATGAAAAGATTAAGGAACATGAAGCTGAGGGTTGTCTATTGGAAGACATGGATAATGAGACTATGGAAGACATGGATAATGAGACTATAGTGATTGTAGCAATGGAAGAGAGTTCTTTAAAGAACAACTATAAAGTTGAGAAGGATGATTTACTCATTTAGATTGAAGGAGAATGGGATCAAAAAATTGTAGGGAAAGAAAAAGTTGTAACAGTGGAAGATATCGAGGTATAATTTAATTTTTTGATAAATGTTGTTATGAAGATGAATGTGAGTATAATGAAGTTGCAGTAGAAGAGGATCCCTTGAAGGAAGCAAAAGAAAGTGAAGGGGATGATTTATTGATATGGATGAAAACATTTGAAATAGAGTGGGATGAATTAATCTTAGGGGAGATAAAGGTTGCAACATAAGGTGAGTTAAAATCAGATTTTGATGTTTTCTTTGATGAAGCCTTTATTGCAACAGTAGTTCAATTTGACAAAGTTGAATTTGAAGAGTGTAAAGTGAAGGTAAATGAATATTTTTCTGATAAATATTTGTTAGAAAAAAGTGGAGATAAAGATATTTTGATTTGTGACTATGATTCCTTGTTACGGAAAGTGGAAAATGAGTCTCTTGATAATGGTACTAATACTATTTTGAGTGAAAGAAATAAAATTGTAGTGATGTTATATCTTACATAAGGCATTGAAATACTGAAATTTCATGGAGGATACATGGTGGAAGGAGAGTAGAAAGGTAAAATAGAAATAGAGGTATTGAAGTACATTTATTTTTTTGAAGGTTGAGCTATATTTTTTATTGTTAATTTTGATGGAATATATTGTTGGGAGGTCAAATTAAATGTTTTGAAATACATAAAAGGTACAAGAGTAAAGATGAAAGGATATATAATGTTGTAATGTTGCAGAAGTTGATGAATAAGAAAATTCTAGTAGACATAACAATTAGGTGGATCCAAAACAAGCACATGCTCTACAAATTTTTCTGAGTGTAACTCATAAAACATTTCTTTCTACTTGGGGTGTTTGATGCAGGAGCATCCATGTCCATAGGTGATCTTGCATTGCCCAAAAATATTTTTTTGTATTTCCTAGCATCTCTTAGCATTGGAAAACCTCTCATGTGATTTAATTTTCAAAATTTGAGTTTTTTCTTTGTCTTAGTTTTAAGGCTTCCATAGTAAGTTTTACGGAAACAATTGTTTCCAGAAATATGTAAGATTTTGGTTAAAATATTTTAGAACATATATCACTGGATGAATTGTGCATAATGTGGTGAAGTTTTTGTGACCAAATTCTTCATAGATTGGGAGAATTTAAAATAATTTTTTGTATCCTAGATAGTCACATAAACAAGTAATTTTCAATATTTTTAAAGGCTAGAGAAAAATACTTTGGAGGGAATAATTCTAATGACATAGTTCATATCTTGACAAATTTTTATGTGAATATGAGCTTTTGGGTAAGAGTTATACAAAAAGTCAGTTTTTAGCACCTATTGACAACATCAAAGTCACATGTTTGAAATTTTTTCCAAATTATGTATGTAGCCTCAGAAGGTAATTTTTGATGGATTTTTTTTATCTCATATTCATTTTTTGAATAAATTTGAAAAGTAAAAATGGGAAATAGTGGAGGATTTTAAATTATTGGCATAATTTCACCTTTTCTCCATGTATCTGCTCCAAGTAAAACAAGAAATGATAATTATTTTTTTTAGTTGTTACAAAGAAAAATTTAGAGCTGAAAACATGGATATCATCACTAAATTGAAGGCATAGGGGTATGGATTGGTAAGATGCAAGTATTTTTGACCGTATTGATTAAAAGATCTATGTTTAGACCTTTGTTTCAGGGGATATCTTCAAGAAAATGTGAGAACATGTTTAAATGAAAAACATAGAAGATTGTAATAGAGATTTAAATTTTTGAAATGCATTTTTTATTGAGGGAATGGGATGCCACTTTGGGTGAGAATTTAATTGGTTATGTGTAGGATCATGATGGGCCAAAAAGTGGCGATATAATGGGTATGTGTAGGGTATGTGGCTGATGACATTTTCTTTACCCAAAATTGATAAAATGAAAAGGGGTTTTAGAGGAGATTCTCAACTTTCCACCAATGTAAATTCTGCTTTACTTTGAATTTAATAAATAATTATTATTCATTTTCTATTTAAATTAAGACTAAAGTCGTAATTGATAGGTTGATTGAAAAACATCTATAGCTTTCAAAAGGTATTGAACATTTTTTGAATCCAAAACATGGATCACATTTTATGCTTCGCATATTATAAGATTAAAAAAAAATGAATTTCATGAAGTTTTGACCAAGTATACGAGTTTTTTATTTTTTAAAAATTTGTAATAAAAAATTCATAATTAATTATTTGCTTGGAAAAAACTTACAAAAAAATATGCAGCACATCGGGACATGAGTCCTCTACTTATATCTAAAATATTATAAAAAAATATTATCATTTTATTGTGGTTAGGCTGGTTAGACAGACACCTACTTCTTTATTTTTCCCTAAAATTTAAGTACTACTACATTGAAATTTCAAATTTTCAACAAATGATTAAAAAAAAAAAAACTAGTAGTTTAGAAACTACATTCAATTTGCTACAGATTTTTTTGTTACATATTTTTGAAATAATATAGATAACTTATTCAGATTTTTACGTCAAATTGCCTAACTTTGATTTTTCTAAATTTTTGGCCACTTAAGGGCCTGTTTTTTCCATGATGATCCCGCACATACCCAATTACCTTTTAATTCAGATTTCAGAAAGGTTTTTAGAAAAAAAAGAGATAGGGAAGGGCTGGAAGGCTCCATGGAAGTAAGGTGGAGATGAGGACAACATCATTGAAGTTTTGAGAGTAGATTTTCAAATCTTGCACGAAGGAGAGATGAAGAATGAGTTTGAGGAAAACTGGGAGAGAATGGCCATGGAGAGCAGCCAAACTTTGCAAAAAATCATTTTTTTTATCATATTATTGAATAAATATTGTAATTGTTTCAACATGGTTGCACATTATTTTCAGATTTGAATGTAGTTGATTTTCTTTGTTTAACCTCTCTATTTTGTGAGTTTTTGGATGGGATTTTTGTACTTGCATCATATAACCACAATCATAGTTTTACATATTCATAGTTTTATCATCCAATACTTGTTTTGAAGATGGTTGAGGGATGTTAAATTTTATAGTAACATTTATGATGGAGTGTAAAATAAATAAGAATAACTTTGAAATTTTCCCCTTGCACATGGATCCATATACTTATTTTCCCCTTATACATGGATCCATATAAATGTAGCCTCTTCATGCCATAGATTAAGGGGATTTTAAAAAATTCAAATTTGTTCAATTTGCATAATGTTAGATCTATATATATTAAACTTGGTCAACTTAGGACAAAATCATTCCCCTGGCATGGTTTATGGACCTAGGAAAGATGATATGTGAATTAACAGGATTTAAGAAACTATAACTTAAGGGGAAACTTCACTATCTCTTGTAAACACTTTAAATTACATGAAGCCAAAAATTTTTGCATGACTTAGACATAAATGAGCCTTACATTTTTTTCATTTGTATGATTAGGTCATTTATGTCATGGATTAAGGGGATTAAATTTCCCTAAAAAATTACCTTTTTGTGCATGTTTTGAGTTTATTAATGACTTATAGTAGTGACAACAATAATACAATATTCACAATTTTTGACTTGGTTAAGATTGGAAGGGCAACTACTCGTTACAAAACAACCATAGAGGAAAAGAGAGGTGGCTCACAAAAAGTGAGACCGCAAAAAATATTCACAATTTTGTAACAACATAAGAATTTTAAATATTTTTACTTTGCATTTGATTCATATTCAAAACATTCTATAGTATTAGAATAGGATTATGGAATAATACAAATCTGAAGAACATTACATATCATTACTTTTGATGCTATAGATATATTAATTTTTATATATAATCATTAATATGACATGTATTAATGTTGTATATGTGCAAGTATATGGGTATGTGCAGGATCATCATGGAAAAAATGGACTCTTAAGTGGCAAAAAATTTAGAAAAATCAGAGTTAGGCAACTTGACGTAAAAAAATTGAATAAGTTGTCTATATTATTTCACAACTATTTAGGCAACTTGACGTAAAAAATTGAATAAGTTGTCTATATTATTTCACAACTATGTAAAAATAGAATATGTAGAAAATTTAATGTACATTCTAAACTACTAGTTTTGTTTAAAAAAAATATCCATTTGGTGAAAATTTAAAATTTCAATACAATGGTACTCAAATTTCAGGGAAAAAATAAGAAGTAGGTGTCTGTCTGACCACCCTAACCACAATAAAATGATTATATTTTTTATAATATTTTAGATATAAGTAGAGGACTCATGGCCCGATGCGATGCATATTTTTGTAATTTTTCCAAGTAAATAATTAATTATCAAATTTTTATTCAAATTTAAAAAAAAAAAACTTGTATGTCTAACCACGAACTTGGTCAAAAAATCATGAAATTAAATTTTTAGTTTTTAATCCTATAGTATGTGAAGCATAGAATGTGACACATGTTTTGGATTCAAAAAATGTGGTACCATTTGAAAGGTATAGATGTTTTTCAATCAATCTATCAATTAGGAATTTAGTTGTAATTTGAATAGAAAATGAATAATAATTACTTATTAAATTCAAAGTAAATCATAATTTATATTAGTGGAAATCTAAGAATCTCCTTTAAAAACCCTTTTTATTTCATCAATTTTGGGTAAAAAAATGTCATCAGCCACATACCCATCATATTGCCACTTTTTGGCCCATCATGATCCTGCACATACCCATATAAACCATTCATTAGACAAAAAACTAACCAAAAACATCCAAGATCATGATAATCAACAATATACAAAATTTAGAATTTGGATGACTCATCCTAAAAATTACATACTATACCAAAATAGTGTCACTATTAATATAATTTATGCCCATTAAAAATCATAACTTGAATAAATTAGTTAGATATAATTTATGTCCTTTAAAATGTTGGCTTAAGGAGTCCTCATAGGATGGCTTAAGGGGGTATGTGCAAGATCATAATGGAAAAAACAGGCCCTTAAGTGGCGAAAAATTAAGAAAAATCTGAGTTAGGAAACTTGACATAAAAATTTGAATAAGTTATCTATATTATTTCAAAAATATGTAAGAATAGAATCGATAGAAAATTGAATGTAGTTTCTAAACTACTAGGTTTATTTAAAAATAAAAAAATCTATTTGGTGAAAATTTAAAATTTATATGTAGTAGTACTTAAATTTCAGGGAAAAAATAACAAGTACATGTTTGTTTGACCACCCTAACCATAATAAAATGATAATATATTTTTATAAGATTTAAGATATAAGTAGAGGACTCATGTCTCGATGTGATGCATATTTTTTGTAATTTTTTTCCAAGTAAATAATTAATTATGAATTTTCTATTACAACTTTTAAAAAATATAAAACTCGTATGTCTGACAACTTTAACTTAGTCAAAGATTTATGAAATTCATTTTTTTTTAAAATCCTATAGTATGTGAAGCATAGAATGTGACACATGTTTTAGATTAAAAAAATGTGATACCATTTGAAAGCTATAGATGTTTTTCAATCAGCCTATCAATCAAGACTTTAGTTAGAATTCAAATAGAAAATTGATAATAATAATTTATTAAATTCAAAGTAAAGTATAATATATATCGGTGGAAAGTTGAGAGTCTCCTTTAGAAATCCTTTTCATTTCATCAATTTTGGGTATAAAAAAAGTCGTTAGCCACATACCCTACACGTACCCATCATATCGCCACTTTTTGGCCCATCATGATCTTGCACATACCCAAGGGTTCCTCATAGGATGTCTTAAGAGGTCATAATAAGATGAATTAAGGGTATCAAAGAATTTAAAATTTTCTTAAGGAGATCAAATAACTCAAATTATGTCTCATGTTTAATCACATTAGAAAGATATAATTAGGTTATATGAATTAAGGGGTCTTAGGAAAAATGATGGTTTAAGGGGATAAAATTTGGTGAAGTTTCCCAAGGCAACCAAGTTTAATAGTAATATACATGATAAAGTGATTATACATTCAAAATTTAAGTTTCAAAGTAGGAAAACATGTACATAATAAAAAAATATATTGAATGTTGATTTTTATATATAAAAGTGTAGAGGAATTATCTATGTACATATACAAATTTTGCATATATGCCAACTCAAAATAATATTTACAAAATGTGGCATATGCCATCTCAAGATCTATATATAATCTATATCTCAAATAGCTATGACATGTCAATAAAATCCACAAGTTGTGTTAGATCATCAAAATGTAGCCTCTTCATGCCACCTAATATCAAAATGACAATAAATCAATTTTAACTATGTATAGAAGCAATATCAATATATCATCAAAACATGTATTTAAATTTATATAAAACTATATTTATACTTACCTATATTTGCAAGTATTTCATGTTGTAGGTTGAATCTACATCCTTTCTTTTTTTTTCTCAAAGTATGTGATCAATGTGATGATGGCTTAAGGATATAAAATAATAATAACTAAATTTTAATTGTGTATATGGGTGATCCCATAATAGTGGTTTACAATTTTTGGCCAAACTAGACACTGAAATTATTATTTTTAACTAAATATTCACATTCGGGCACCTATAGCGGCTAAACTATGAGGAATTTGAAGATGGTGCAAACTATAGTCTCATCAATTTTTTTTTGTAGATTCTAAAATTATTTTTTTCAAAATTTTTGGAATCAAATTGCACTTCTTTTTCCATCTCCCATGAAAATAGATTTTTTTCAGAAAACAACATTTTTAAAAAGTGACACACACTGTATAACGCCTAACTTTTTTTCCATGAAGGATAAAATTCTAATTCTTTCAAATTTAGATTTGTAACTCTAATATCTAGTGCTTCCACTTGGTTAGATAGTTTTTTATTGAATTTTTTTCCTTAATCAAGTTTCAAAGTCAAACAATTACAATTCAGACATATACGATTGTATACACACAACTTTTTTGTATATGTCAAAATTTAATTTTTTTTTTGTTGGATCAAGGACTTCAATATCTGGTGCACTCATATTTTTCAAAAAAAAATTTATAATCTTCTATTTTTCCACCTGTGAAGTACAAAGAAATTCATTTTCGATGAAAAACCTATGTTTAATAAAACTTAAAAAATAAATACATAACAAAACAAAAACATATTAAAATTATATTCATTGGATAGCTTATTCTGAGGAATACCATAATCATTTGAAATAAATTTTAAATGAATTCATTTGATCCCCAAAAATATAAATCAAAAGTGATTTTTTATTAGCATTTTGATAGGTGTAAAGGAGATGCATTTATAGGTATAGTTTAAAACTAGCAAGGTTCTATCTAAGGGGGTTTGATCTAAGGTGATTTGATAAAACCCTTTTCAATTGGAATCCTTAAAATGGAACTTTTTAATGCTTAAGTCATTATATTTTCTAAAAATATGTGATTTCAGCTAAAATTTGTTCCTCTCAGGATTTGTAAACCACTATTATGACAACACCCATATAAGTAGTATCAATAAATCATCAAAATATGTATTTAAAATTATACAAAGTTATATATGCTTACCTATACTTACAAGTACTCCATTGTAGGTTATCTATATCCTCTATTTTTTGTCTCAAAGTATGTGATGAATGTGATGATGGCTTAAGGATGTAAAATGATAATAAATCAATTTTAACTACATGTATATAAGAAATATCATCATATCATCAAAACATGTATTTAAATGTATAAAACTATTCATATACCTACCTATATTTACTTATTCCATTATACCATTTGCATCATCTCTTTTTTTCAATGCATCTATGATTGTCTCATGCTCTTCCATAGAAATTGTCCATAACCCTTGATTAGTAGGTCTTCCACAATACCTCATTATTTTTATATTTCTTCCATCAAAAAATTTGAGTAGTGTAGATTATTGTTATGTGTTTCATAATATTTCAATGTAGGAAAAACATTCTTCCTTATTATATATTTTCATAGCCAACTGCCAACAACCACCACCACCAAAATTGTTAGATAATGATAGCCACCATCATCTTCTTGAGGTTTAATTAACTTATTCTTAGTCTCCACACATTAAGCCAATTAATATTTTATTTCCCCTTCATTTTCCTCAGGTGCAACAACAACATACATGTCCAAAGAACAAAATTTAATTCAATAACTTATGTGACATATAATTTCACCAATCTAAATACACACATTCATATATATAATTAAATATATTACAAAATAGTAATAAAATGATTTATAAAATTGAATAAACTAAATTCAATTACCTCTAGTAGAAGGTCTAATAAATGGTCATAGTCATCTGATGCAAACATTTGATCATTGTCTTCAATTGTTATTTCATATTGATCATGTGTTTATGTAGGTTTCAATGATCTTTACTTCCACTCTTAGCCCATTCTATATTCTCAAATGCTTCTCAATCTCCTAAAATACAAAAATAACAAAAACATGCAAGCTCCCTTGTCCAGATAGTCCATGTACTTGCATTCAAACTCTTAAATGAATTCCATTTTGTAGATCAACTAATTGTCTCACAATCAAGTCTAGGTAGAACATTCTCTTGTCAACCATCCAAAAGAATTGCTAAACTATAGAGTACTCACTTGATCCTATAGATAATTTTGTATTACACCAATCCACAATTGCACATGTATCTTTAAATTTTACTACATCCTCAAATTTCAATTTCTCTCTAACAAGAATTCTCTTAACACATACACCACCAGCAACATGTTCTCCTTTACCATGTCTAGCTTCAAAGAAATTCCACATATGTTGGAAAATATTTTCCTTGTGAATGGGTATGTGCAAGATCATCATGGAGAAAATAGGCCCTTAAGTGGCAAAAAATTTAGAAAAGGTAGAGTTAGGAAACTTGACGTAAAAAATTGAATAGGTTATCTATATTATTTGAACAATATGTTAGAATGGAATCTATAGATTCAAATTGAATGTAGTTTCTAAACTACTAGGTTTTTTTATTTTTTTAAATCTATTTGGCAAAAACTTGAAATTTCAATGCAGTAGTACTTAAATTTCAGGGAAAAAATAAGAAGTAGGTGTTTGTCTAACCACCCTAACCACAATAAAATAATAATATTTTTTTATAAGATTTTAGATATAAGTAGAGGACTCATGTCCTGATGTGATGCATATTTTTTTGTAATGTTTTTCCAAGTAAATAATTAATTATGATTTTTTATTACAACTTTTAAAAAATATAAAAAACTTGTATGTATGACCACCTTAACTTGGTCAAAAGTTCATGATTTTTTTTTTTAATCCTATAGTGTGCGAAGCATAGAATGTGATACATGTTTCATATTCAAATAATGTGATAGAGTTTAAAATCTATAGATGTTTTTCAATCAAGCTATCAATGAGGACTTTAGTCCTAATTCAAATAGAAAATGAATAATAATTATTTATTAAATTCAAAGTAAAGTATAATTTATATTAGTGGAAAGTTAAGAATCTCCTTTAAAAACCCTTTTAGTTTCATCAATTTAGGGTTAAAAAAAAAGTCATCAGCCACATACCCTACACATACCCATCATATCGCCACTTTTTGGCCCATCATGATCCTGCACATACCTGAACCCTACTTAACCAATAAAACATTGAGCATTCTTGAACTATCCCATACAATTATCTAACCATATGAGATGTTCTATCATTTGGATTCCTCTTTCTCAAGTAAGTTTGTATAAAGATATTGAAACAATATTGAACAAAATTTGATGAGTGTAACCAATTTTTGCTCAAATAGAAATGGTAATCTCTCAAAAAAATTATATCATCCTATGTACTATCATCTGCATGTCTCTATACAATATGAAAAAGCATAGCTCCACTTGCACTGAATTGTAATATTATAATTGGATCTCAATTTGTGGAGCAAGAGTATAGTTTTATGCAAAACCAACCACTTATAGTATAGTTCCAATTGGAAATGTGTTTCTACATGTGTGAAATTATCCATCAAGCCATCGTGCATGTTGAGAGCGTTTGGCATATTTCAGTACAATCTTACTCTTAAATTTTAATATAATTGCACATGTACACTAATTTTTTTATGATTAAATCACAACGCTTTCTAATTTTGGAATCCTTAAAAGAATACTCAAAATTCTTAAATGTTTTAACATCCAGTAATTGTTGTCCAAAATTATTTTCAACACTTTCATGAATACAAACTCTTGAGAATGAAAGATTGCCACAACTAGTCAATTTTCTAGAAATACATGAACTTAAATAAAATAATTACACATTAGATCTTTTACAAAACCTACTATAAACTCCTTGATTGTTTTAGGTGACATATTAATACCACATTCCTGTGTAATCATGTTATTATATAAAGTACATCATATATATTGAAAAACATAATAATAATAATTAAATTGCACATGCATTTTATAAAACTAAGAGATTTATTGCTTATTATATTTTGACATACCAAGGTTTACATTTTTAAAATGATCTTTGACTTATGCTAATATTTCTACATAACACTAATTCATCTAAAAAATTTCTACAAAATTCACTTTGAGTTGTATGTAATAGGTGTTTTGGATAAGGATCACAAATTATAGATCCCACTCTTAATTTCAAAACACCTCTAGGATTAGATGATACCATAGTATTATCATGCCAATCTTTTTCAACCAAATATTTGATTTTAATATTCAATTTCATGTAATACCTTGGGAATCGACCACTAAAACTCCAACATTGCTTGATTGGATCATTTTCTATACTTTCTCTTCTCTTTTCCACTCTTACCAATGTTTTAAGATGCATTTTTAAAAATCCACTAATTTTGTTGAACATTCTTTTATCCAAATTTGTTTTATTAAAAATAGTAGTTTTTATAGTTCATCATACTACATTCTTATCTTTAGATTGACTCATCTTTCCAAAAGAATCAATGACGCTAGCAATAGTAAATATAGCATGTTTACGGGACTCATCTTTTCCTTTGTTGGTTTCAAAAAAATTCCTAATTTTTTCATTATTTTCTCATTTCCACATTCTCATTAACTATAGAATGAGTTGACATTGAAATGATAGGTTTTTTAGTAAAAAAATTGTTTGTATAATCTATTGGAATAAGTTATTATTTATCTACAAGAAATATTACCAAGTAGATTATCCAGAATAGTACTTTCAATTTATTTATTTATTTATTTTTTATTTTCAACAGCACAAGGATTTTCATTTTCAATGACAAAAAGATTTTCATTTTCACCAACACAAGGATTTTCATTTCAAAAAAAAAAAAAAGGATTTTCATTTTGACCAACACAAGGTATTTCATTTTGACCAACATAAGATATATCATTTTTAATATTTGTTTCTACAAGCTGTCTACAAATAAAATTGATCTCAACATTATTATAGCTAGCTTCTTGTAAATGATCAATCTGAATATCATCTAGAATCACATTTTCCATATCATTCAAAGGTGGATTTAAAGAGATACATAGATTCATGCCTATTGTCACATTCTCTATAACATTGAAAGGTAAATTTGAAGACATACCCACATTAGTTTGTATAATCATATTATCTTCTGCATTCACCTCTTATGAATTTGCATCATCTACACCCACGGTCTCTTCAATATTTTAATCTTCAATAGTCATGGAACCATATGCTTCAACATTATTCATAGCTCAAATCCTCATTCTTCTATCTCTTTTTTGTTGTCTCCCTCTCTGTCTTAACTTGAATTTCTTTATGGGTAATGACCTTCCTATCTTTCCTCTTTTGATGATATTATAATTTTATGATTATAGAATTAAAAAGTGCAAATGAATTTGAATAGTAATTCTTTTTTTATTCCTCCTTGAAATGAGTAGAAAAATAAACACAATTGCACTTCAAAACTATTCCAATGTTGCCTCCTTCCAAAATCCAAATAAAATTAAAAGTTGAAGAGCATGTAGAAGAAAAGAATTGATAAAAAATACAAAATTAGTCATTGTTAGCTATACACTAAAAGAAGTTGTCATGTTGCAAAATTCATAATAATTTTTTATTAGTAAAAATTAAAAAAAATGGTCAAAAAAGGAATGGGATCCCATTCATGTTTACTAAATGGGATCCTATAGAAAATATGATCTTTTATCCTAAATGAGATCCCATTTTGTTTTTGACCATTTAGAATAATAAAATAAATAAATAGGATCTTGTTTAGAAACATGATCCCATTTCTAGAATGAGATCCTATTTCTTAAAATTTTAATTTTTTGCCCAATTTTTGCTATGGATTTCGGGTTGAAAAAAGGCATGGGGAGCTGACCCTTAGCTTTGGACTTGATTTAACCTACAACTTGAAGGTCATTTCAATGTCACTAGGAAAGAGTGACTTTGAAAATATGTTTGAATTTTTTTTTGTATAATTTTTTGATAAAATTAAAATCCATTATAGATGAGAATGTGTAGAGTTAAAATATGTAATTTATTACAATTGGATTATTTTTTCTATTTTTCAAAAATATTTCAACAAAAATGGTCCATAAACTTGAACTAACATAGTTTCTTGTTATTTTTATAACTTTTTACTAAAATATTTTAAAAAAATAAATTATACATGAAAAATCTTCAAACAATTATTCTAAATTTTTAAAAAATCATAAAAAGATAATTTTAGGTCATCTTATGTTTGAGGTACATGAGGGATTTTCAAAATAGCAGTTATGACTAATAAAAAATTAATGGTCCAAAAAGATATTCAAAAAATTTACAAAAAAATGTCATGAACAATCTTTAGTGTCTTACAAATATTTTCCCAAAAGGATTCATAAAATTCTTTTATTTAGATCAAAATATTTTTGACATACACATGCATGGTATGGTCCTAAAAAGGTGACTTTTAAACAAAGGTTTTTAGGCATGCCTATTGAAAATCAATTTTTATCATCTCGGTATTAAAATAAATTACATATTTGGAAACTAGACTTCGAGTAATACATTTCATATTACTGAATATTTTTACGATTGAATTTTTAAGTGTTTCAAATTTCCAGGTCAAATGTGATAAATTCTAAAAATTACGAAGAACACTTCCACTTTTTGGCCAAAAAGTGGACTCAACTTCTTGCACACACCCTTTTCATTTTGGCTTGTAAGATAATATATTGTTCCGTAGGGGTGTCTACATGCCATGATATCATCCTTGTATGAGAGTCTTATCCTCAAATTTAGATGAACTTAATTCATAGGATAACCCATACAAAACTTGACTGTTTCATAGCCCACAAACTCTAAGCACACAAAACAAGGAAAATCCCAATTGGTCCTCATGTGTGATCCTCTACCATCGAAACATCATTCCAAGCATTAGCCTTTTTTGTTGTGTCAAAATTCACCTTTTGAACTAAGTTATGAAATTTCAATTTTGGGGCTAGAAAATTTTCTACACGTGGGAGAGTTGAATTTTAGCACCCCTACAAGTAAGGATGCCAAAATAAAGTTGCAAGGTCACTAATTTTTAGCAACCTTGAATTTTTTTCTTTCATGTTTTAAATTGCATGGGTGTTTTTTTTCTAGCCCCTACAATTTTCTCCTCACACGAGTTAGTAATTAATGCATTTTTATTTATGATTATGGGGGCTTTAAATCAGTTTAAGGTGTTTAGTTTTCATTTTTAATCAAGTTGTTTTTGCTCTGAGCCACATCCTCTGTAAGTTTTATTGTGGTTGCTTTTGCTTGTGCTCAAATTTCTCATCGATACAACCAGGGTTTTCATCATTTTTGACACCTTCATTATCTTCGAGTATGCTTATTTTCTTTTTCCATTCTAAGTTTTTATTTTTTTTGGATGCTCATCTCAGTTTTTTGTTTAAATTTGTTTTCATTTTAAATAATTTTGTTTGGTTGAAATTTTGTAGCTTTTGTATGAGCATATTTTTGATTTCTTGGTCTTACCCTAGTTACCTTAACCTTCCATCATTTGTAGTTTTCACCACTATAATGTCATTTTTACCAATGGTTGGGGTTTGTGTTATATGAGTTATGTTCACCCCTTTAAGGGTTTCTATTTCTGAATGGGTTTTACTTGATGGGATTTACTAGTGTACTTGTGGGTTTTTTGAATGGCATCTTACTATCTATCCGTTGATGGTTTTCCACTGACAACATAGACCTTGACATAAACCTGTGTCTCTTGCACAAAATGATAGACAAATTTGATGGTAAATGCAAGATTTTTCATCAAAATGTCAAAGCCCTTAAAATAAATCGATGGGGAAACATAAGAATTACCCACAAGTTAGCTAGAATTTTTTTGTCGATAAAGCATTAATGTGAGTTTGAGGTGCATCATCTGTATTTTTCACCGATGATGCATTAGGTTTTTTCTTAAATTTTGATGTTGAGGTGTCAAAAACCCCCGCTTAAACATAGCAGCTTGACCCCATTTTTACCAACTTTGTTTTATGTAAGTCAGGGATTTTTCTCGACAAGACATAACCTCTACATGCTTTTTGTTGGAGCAGTATTTTTCATCACTTGAAAACTATAAAAAATAATTCTTAAGCATGTAGAGGTAGGAATTTTTAGCAATGATACATTTAAGTTCTACCCATTTTGAGGTAGGGTCAGTAATTTTTATTGACCAAACAAGTCAAACACATTTGGTCTAGTGGAAGCAGAGTTTTTATCTGAGTTTTCACTTAACAACATTTTTCCTTATGTAGGATCAAGGTTTTTCACCAATCCTGCATGTTGATGACTACCCACATGTTAAGTCAGAAAATTTTCCCGATTTTGCAAAAACCAAATGAACTTCCACCTACAAAATGTTTTGTAAACATTAAAATCAGCTTGTAAGTGTGCTAAATTTTAGCCCAATTACACATGCATCCACTATGTCACCTGCAAAGGCATTGAATTTCAGTGACTTGACATCATAATGCAAAAAAATTCCTAACACTAGGAAATTTTTTCCTTTTTTTGAACCTCTCATACTCCATTTTTCACATCCATCATTGTCAAGCTCTAAAGTTTACAGAATCGCTTTGAATGTTCCCATATATGTAGTTTTTAATATGCAATTTCTCTAACACTGCAAAACCATGAATTTGTCATGCAACTTCTTGTGAACATACTTCAAGATCTTCACATCTATATTTATTTAAATAAACAATTTTGTTCAAATCTCAGATTTGTCTAGACTAGTAAAGAAAAAGCAATGAAATAAAAGTATCAAGGAGTGTTTTCAGCCACTATGGCCACATCAAACATTGATGAGATAAATGGCATAGAAATTGGGCATGTTGACATGTCTGAATTTATGGAGAGGACAAAGAAGCATCCATTGGAAAATGGTATGAGGTCCATTATTCAAAGCAATATCTAAATAGTGTCCTTGTTTCTTGTTGCAACACATAACCCAAAGTTAGTTTTACAAGTTGCTTCTCACTATGAAAAGGATACCAAAAGTGTCAAGGATTCAAATAGGAATGTGATTATAAGGTTGGATGTTGAATTCTGTGAAAAGGATTTCATATGTCTAATCATTGATAGGTATGTGGAGATCACTAAGGAATCTATACAAGAGGAATATGATAAAGACACATAAACTGCTAAGTGGACAACTAACACCAAATGGCTGAAGACACCTCAGCCAAGAGTCTCTAGGTGGCCTAGGAATTTCCCTCATAGTGATTTCATTAAATACATGAACAATATAATCACTCTTCTTAGTTGAGTGCAAGGTTTACTTGCCTCATCTAATTATGAAAACTAGATGTATCTCTACATCAAGATTATTTTGAAGAGAAGACATTAGATCTTCTAAGGTGAGCACATCAGTGATGCTATTCATGAAAAATTGACCAAGGTGCTTACAACATAGAAATTGTACGTGAATTCCTACTTAGTCTATGTTGCTACAATAATAAGGAATTTTTTGTGTTTGAAAACATAGGGCAACAAAAGGGTGAGCAAAGTGTATAACTACTTTTCACAGATAACTCTAAACATAAGCATTCAGCATTTTTGAAGGTGAATGATTCTTTCTTTCCTCTGTTTATGTGTGCATTTGATCTAGACCTTGAAAGGATAATAGTATCATATGAGGCTTGGAATGTTGTAAAAAATTATGGCTATTTGTATCTCTAATTTCCCACTTTTACATCTTTGTGAGTCGATTGCTTTACTAGGTATCCGTAAATGCTCCCACACTATCCTAGTGACAAGATTTTCTTGATGGAGTTGTACAAAAAAATAATTGTAGTTCATAGCAAGAAGATGGAATCCCATAAGTTAAGTTTCAAATTTCCATTAACAATAGATAGGTCTTCTATTCAAAATTCGCCTATTTAAACCAAAAAGTTTTGAATCATAGATGCATTGGGTCACATTAAAAAAATTCAAAAGGAGGATAGATTTTGATTACCAAGGTATGGAAGACCGAATCAAGAAAGACTATGTACACGTACTTGGAATTGAGTATATATAGGCTGACTACTAGATAGATGAAGAAATCAGAAAGTTGGACTATTGCAGGCTCACATTAAAGCAGATTAAAGAGCTAGACTTGGCTGACATTCCTAGAGGAATGGAAGATGATTGTGATATATTAGATCCAGCCTATGAAAAAAAAAACATTGTAGGATCTCCTCTCCCACACATTCAATGGCCTTAAAAAGAGGTAACCTTGATTTGAGAAAGACTTGAACATATCCTTTCAAACACCAATGTCTAGTTACAAGAAAGGGGTTCAGTTGAAACACTTTCTCATTCGATCAGAGAAAGAATCATAAGATTCTACAAGAAAGGAGCCAAAGTTGAGGAAAAAGAGTAAGAGTGATGTTCCAAGTTCAATTAGGTTGTCTAAACCCAAAAATAAGTTTGTGGTCAAGAGTGGTAATAAGAAAATAAAAACAATCACAAAAGGGCCATCTACTAAAGGACATGAGGAATCTATGTGAGAAGAGAGGCAAGTAGAGGAAGAATGCCATGAAGAATAAGAAATGTCTCTACATGAGAATTATTTTGAAGAACCACCTATCACATTTTCACCTATTTATGATATTCAACATTTTCCCATTCCTCCTACTACTGCAACTCATCAATATTTTCCATCTATTATAGACACTCCTATAGTTACTATCAATAATCCCTCCTTAATATCATTTTAATCCATACATTGATCCCCTATAGGGTCAATGTTTGAAAGTCTCAAACATGGTTTGGATAATGTGTTAGGATCTCCAATGTATTTTATGAGCTTGTCTTCATCTTTTGACAGTATATCTCATTTTTACTTTGCTATTTTAATTGATACTCCTCCTATCATAACCACTACTCTGTGAGTGTGACAACATCTCAAAAAATGGTTGCAAATCTAGGAGATATCTCACGACTTTTGCCTTGGCTCTCATCAAAAACACTAATGAGGAGAAAAGAATCCATCTGCCTAAATGAATTTGACTTCATGCAACTGGCACCTATAAAAGCAAGGACCGAGAAGAAGGCAAAGACTCTTTCCAGGTTGTTGTTCAACAAAGAAGGTAATAGGTATGCGGAGGTGACACAACCTCATCCAGATAAAATATAGGAAGAGGTGGATATATCTAACTATTTTGTGTATTAACAGAAAAGGTATCCCTTTTTCCTTAGTTTGGGAATAATTAATATTGAAATGAGCCTAATGTTGCCTTGATTTAGTGTTGTAATGTGTTTTACACATTCACATTAAGTTTAGGGCTATTTTTAACTAAATAGACTTAGTTGTTCCTTATTTAGGGTTTTGTAAAGTGTGTCTTTACACTTTCACACTAATACGAGGATTTATTAATTAATTGAGGTTAATTTTCCTTAATTGGACCCTTTAATTCAAATCCAAGCCTAATTAATTGAAAATTCTAAGGGATAAAACCCAACATTCATAAATGATATTACACAACACTTAATTTTAGAAGGTGTTAGTCCTAGGTTAGTGACCTAGGACCCATTCACCACAAGGTGAATGGGTCATCACTAGGTCCTAGGACCCAATTTTCACATGACATTTCACATTGCTCGAGGTGTGTCCTTGTTAAGTGAGAAAGGACCCATTTGTCGTATGGTGAATGGGTCCTCACTTAGACCTAGGACCCCTCTTTGAAATATTTTTTTGATAGTATTTTTATGATTTGAAATCTATAATTCAATGTCATCTTGTTATATTTGAATTTTAGGAATTAATGATAAATATATATATATAAATACAAGGCTATTTCACTTAGTTTCACCTAGCAATTTAAAGTCTTCAAGCATTATAGAAAGTTTATGAGAAAGTGTGATCAAGAGAATTTTATAGGACATTCAAGGGTAGATTTGAAGATTATTGCAACAATCAAGAGTCATTTCATCATGTGAAATATTTAGTGCATCATGCATGTTGTCAAGCTAAGGTGTTGATGAAGCATTGAAGATCTAATCAAGTGTTCAAAGCATTGGTTCTAATCAAGTATTGTGATCAAGATCTACATTCATTAAGGGTAATTCATGCTAGATTGTAGATTTATTCAAGGTTCAATTAAGGTGTGGTGAGTTGTGACAGTGAATTTTGTTCATTCATTATTCCTTTCATGCATTGTTTCGTTTCAAGGTTTAATTACCAAATTGAGGTTTGTCAAATGTAAACCCCTATTACCTAACAAAACAATATTTTTCTCCTCTTTGATGTGTGATTGCAGGTTGTAGGTCGAAGATTAGTTGAAGTGAAAAATTGTAAAAGTTTTCAAAGTTGTAAAAGTTGCAAAGAAATTTGTTAAATAAAAAAAATTGAGCTACAAGATTTATTTCTGACTCTCCGATAATGCCCAACTATAATCTAAGATTGCAGATTGAGAAGAACATAACCCAAAATTTTATTTTCTAGAGCCTTAGCCAAGAATAATTCATAGGACCTACTAACAAAAATGAGTCCTTAGTGAGGTCCGGAAAAGCACATTTTACAATAGGTACACAACATTTAACCCTCTTAAAACTTTCCTTTTGGTTGCTATATTAGTTAAGTTCAATTTTTGTTACTGAATTACACCTTATTGCTTACATATTGAATGGAATAGATGGAAATTGGGTTCATCATTTTGTTTCATTATGTTGAAATTGTTTTCCTTTATTTCATTTTGTAACAAGAGTTGAATTGGGGAAGATCACTCATCAGACTACGAAAAAAGATGCCTAATCTACATTGAACACTCTTATCAAGAAATTTGATGTAGTCAAGAAGATAAAAAAATATTATAAAGAAAAGAAAGAATAACTGATAGTTGTGCTATGGAAGATTACCCAATCTATTGAGTTTTTTGAACCAATGGCTGTCATTATTGAGGATCCTATGATCCATAAGTGGAGAAAGTGTACACAAGGGGAAGAGTGGTTTTAGAATTCTTACACCGAATGATTGCATGAGGTATTAAACTCTTGATATCGTAAGTGAATAGAATGGATAAGATGGAAGCCATAAAATCAGACTTAGATAAAACTATTGATGCTTTTGTTCAAGAAAAGGAAGATATGGAAAATAGTTTGCAAGATTGGGTCAAAATAAAAGAGCTCAAACTGGATACATTAGTGGAAACTATAATATTCCTAAAAAATATATGTATGTAGAGTTGAAAGATACTATGATAGATAAAGTGAATATAATTAATTATTTGATTGATGACTTGCAAAGTTCTCAGGTCGGTCGGGACAACAATTTGAACCTTGTCAATAGATTTGAAGAGCTTCCTTGTAAGTTGCATGATGATAATGATAAGGTCCTCTCTTTAGATGCAATTGTCTAAGAATTTACCAACATGATCTGAAAAAGAATTTGAAAATCTAGCCTTTTGAATGGCTTCAATGGATAACTTGCTAGATATTAAGTTGAACACAGACAACTTAAAATTATTTTTAGGATGGAATGATGAAGCTTGTGATACAGCAAGGGAGTTAATCCTAAGAGTCATTTCCATTTCCAAACATACTTTAGGCCCAGATAAAGATAAAGTTCATGCCATTATGAATAAGTATGATGATTTTTTGATGGACATTGAAAAAAGTTGATCTTCCATTAGTTTAGTTTTTAGTATTTTAATGCTTTTTGTAATTAGTTTTGGAAAATTTACATATATTTTTCAAAATTGTAATTACATGTAAAAATAGAAAAATCCAAAATCAAATTGGACTCTCCTATTTTAATAAGTCAAAATAGTTATTTCTTTCATAGATTAACTCTTTTTCTCTCCTCTATAAATACGAGGGAGATCTTTTGTAATGGGGACCTTTAATCTTGAAACATAGAAAAAGAGGTTCTCCCAAAAGGGGATTCACCAAATAGATGAACCTAATTTTTCTTTGATTTTTCCTTCAATTATGATGGCTAAAAGCCATAAATTAAAAAAAGAAAAAATACTAACTATTATAACAACAATAAGGGAGGTTTTAAGAGGCTGAAACAGTGTGTACCTTGTTAAAAATGTGCTTTTTTTTGGGTCACTGAGGACTCATTCACCCAAAGTGGTGAATGGGTGAACCCTATTACAGTTTTTGAAAACTAATTTCTAGGTTTTTCTCTTCAATGTCCACACTTCTAGCTCCCAGGTGACCAAATCCCAAAATTTTGAACCAAATTATATAGACAACTTTATGTGATCTTGCAATGTAGATGACAACTTTACAACTTTTCAAATTTGACAATTTTACTTCAATCTTGTTCTCCAATTGATCTTCGACCAAGAAATCTACAATCAACATCACAGAGGAGAAAAACTTGTTGATTGTTAGAGAATAGGGGTTTTCCTTGGTCAAACCTCATTTAGGTAATTAAACCTTATGATGAAACAATGAAACATTATAATGACCTATGAAACATGAAACAATGATACCTTGAATGATGTCTTGAAATGTAAATTTGCAATCTAACATGAAGTAGCGATCTATAATGTAGATCTTGATCTTGAATTGGATATAAAACAATGCTTAACTTGGATCTTGAATGCTACATCAACACACCAGCTCAACAACATGCTTGATGCACTATGCCTTTGACATGATGATATGATCTTCAATTGTTGCAATAAAACCTTGATAATATACCTTTGAATTACTTCTTGAATGCTCTTGAATGATCTATAATGCTCTTGTGAAGTATTAGGATGTTTGAATAAAAATTATTAGATGAAATTATGTGAATTAGCCTTATATTTATACTAAACTTAAGAATTAACCTTGAAATTCAAATAACAAAAGCCAACATCAGATCTAGGATTCAAAATCATTATAATCCCACCATGAATAAGTTAAAAAAGGGGTGTCCTAAGTCAAGAGGACCCATTTTCCACCTTAGGAAAATGGATCCTAGCACATTTTTCTAAGACCAAGCTTTGAGGAGGTGAAATATTACTAAAATCCCACCAAAATTATGCTTAAAAGGGGGGGTCCTAGGTGAGGAGGACCCATTTTCCCAAAGTGACAAATGGGTCCTAGTACAGTTTTCTAGGACTCAAACCTTGCCAAATTAAATGTCATGCAATATTTTTAATGAGTTTTGAGATAAATCCTTTGAAAAATGTAATAAATAATGCTTGGATGTGAATTAAAGGGGCCAATTAAACTCTAATTAACCTCAATTAATTAATAAAGCCCTAAATTAGTGTAAAAGTGTAAGAAAACACTATATAACACCTGAAATAAGGTGCAATTAAGTTCATTTTATACTTAATTATTAATTCCTAGACTAAGCATTAAGAAGGGTTACTTTTTTCGACACTACAAATCTTATGCAAAGAAGTGACACCAAAATTGTGACTCAAATTTGAAACTTTGTTTGTGAATTGCAAGTTCAAATTCAATTAATAAAAGGAGGGGTATTTTTATTTCAACGTTTTTTTCAATCAAGTTTGTGTGAGTGAGAATGCTCTTTTGTTGTTCTTTTTTACTTCTCTTATTGTTAATTGGATAAGTGGTGATTTTTTCTTATGATTGGAAGGAAATTCATGATAAAATATGTAATCTTTGAGTTATATTGCTTACTTGAAATTGTGTGTAGTAATTATTTCTTGGTTAAATATTATCAAGAATTTGGGCTTGGAGTTATTCACTTTGGGTGAAAATCTATTGGTGAAGTGGGTTGATAGACTTTGTGTTGCAACATACATCATTTATTACTTCAAAACTATCATAGAAGGAAACAAGAAGACTTGCACTTTTGTGTGTCTTGTTGGTGATTTTTTATGAACCAAATTTAATCTTACAATTTACCTATGAACTTTCCAGAGCTCAATTAGTAGTAAAATTAAGGATTGGACAACACATAGGAGATTTGATATTTAACCTTTTCTCCCCTATGCTTTGGGCTTTGTAAAACCTGGGAGGGTAATCCCCAACAATGTGTTTATAAATACTGGTGTTTCTAGGTATTAACATAGCATAAACAGATGATTCTCCTTAAATGTTTAACAAAAAAATACCCTAAAGGTTTGGCTAACCTTCATGGTAGTACCTAACTCAAACAAGAGAAAATTTAATTCCTTAAATTTCATACACACCCACAATAAGATTGATAAATAAGTTGATTTAAATTTTGTGATTAGATGTAGAATTGGTCACCACAATTACAGCATAGTTACTTTACTCAAACCAATGCCATATTCTTAGAATGGAGTTAGACCTAATACCCAGATAACTAGATAAAAAAATTAAACATGATAACAACCCAAGCCTTGAAAACACTGCATTACAGTATTCCCACTTATCATCTCCACCATTTAATTCTTACTAGCATCCTCATGCATGACTTAATTCAAACCTATTGCTATATTGAAGCATTTACACCCATTCATTGAACTAATAAGAAATAATAAATAAATACATCTATTGGAAACCAACAAAGACAAAAAAATATAAGCATCAAGATTATATCATTCATAGTTTGTATAATCTGTACATAGGAGAGCAAACTGTAGAGATTTTATACCATTCCATTGTATATGTTATCACTATCATTATCAAATAGCTATGTATGTATCGACTAGCTACATCCCTAAAACATATTAAACCAAAGAGTTTAGTATTCTCTTTTATCTTTGTGTGTGGACCCTTGCAAGAAAAACTACCCACTGACCTCCTTTTGTAGTTAGCTTTGAAATCCCTCTGATAAGACAAGGGAGAAATAAGCATCGGGCTGAATTACACATTTCATTTCACTTTCAATTCAAAATGAATTTCACCAAAATGTGAAATATTCCCCAAACAGTTACAAGCAATCATTTGTAGAATAGGGGAAAGCAAAAAGAAAAAACCCAAAAACTATTAGTTGGAGAAATCCCATCGCCATTCCAAATGGTGTCACTATCATAGCACCAAAAAAATGCAAGTTCACACTAGACTAGGAAGTGTCACCATCAAAACTAAAGGCATAAATAAAAATACCAATATCACAAAAATCTAGCCAAAAGGAAACCAATAAGCACAAAGGACAAAAAACTGAGCATCAACTTAGAAATGAAATGGGGTGCTACTTTGCATTCTTAGTAGCAAAGTAAGTATGCCCGCTTGGTGTCCTTATTGAAAGTGGAGTAGCCATTACCACCTCATCCTCAGAATCAATCAAATCAGTCATGGCCATGAGATACTGTGGTAGCAAAAATTAGTTTCATCTCCACTATCAGAAGAATCATCTAAGACTTCAATAGGAGAATGATGACATCCCATATAAGCCTGGTGATACTTATTATTTCTTGCAACTTCCCTCTCAGGCATGTCAATTTTCATCTCCTTACCCTTGACCAATTCATTTGAGATAATTTAGCTTCTCAAATGATAAGCATGCTTGAGAAAACCCTGTGCAAACTTCTTATCAATCCTTGTTTTCTTCTTTACATTCACAGGGACCTTAGGCATATCTGGTTCATTTTGGGGAAAGTCACCCTGAGACTCGAGAGGGTTGAATCTCCTAGACTTTCAAACTAGGCTAACAAACAAACTTACCTTACCCATTTCTTGATAGAGCAAATTATCAAATTTCCTCAAGACAAAGACACCACCCCTAACATAAAAATAGCTAGCTCAAATTCTACAATTACTAAGAACACTTCACACACTTACTCGTAGACTCTTAATTCTCACAAACAAAAAATGGTGAGAATAACAAGTAGGAAATATTCATTAAATAGAGCATCTGGAGAGTGTCTACATTAATGTTCCAAGAAATCTTGTGTGAGAATGTTGATAATCAATTACTTTGATTATGAACCTCAACCATCGATCATACTTTAAGATAAACCAATGGATAATCAACCAAGATGATTAATTGTGACAAAATTAAATGCATGCACTTGTTTCTTCTCCATAATCAAAAAAATCAAGTGAGTAGACACTTACTTAGGCTACACATTAATCGCACACTTATCGTTTAGTAAAACCTGTCATGTCACATTTACTTGCAATTGACCACAGTAAGACAGTAGGGAGAAATCATGATTTAACCCCAGAATATCATCTTGTACTCTACCTTGCTTCAATTTCATCTTCCTACGTGTACCAATACCTGATCGATTGGATGGCCACAATTTGAAGTATTTCCCAAGTCTCATATCTGTGCCTAAGAATTGGTTCTAATGTGACCCCATTTTTATCTTATAACAATCTTGATCAATATTTTAGTAGCACCTTATCTCCAGTAGATTCCATCAAAGCCTTTGAAACATTCGACATGGCAGTCACTTGCTTGCCCATTGAGAAACAAGAGATTTAAGTGTGCCCTTCATAGGATGGTAGAGAGTGGTTTGGACTGACCCACATCACCCATCATCAATCATTGATCTCCATCCTTATAAATCATACACTATCTCCAAAGCTTGATGGGTCCCTTCATGAAGCAATAGTTGTCACCTTTCCCACTAACTTGTTATATTTTATAAGTATTAAATAATATATGGCAAGGTGGTGGGGAACAGTGGAGATTTGACCACATCACCCAACAACCACCATAAATTTCCTTTAGATTCCATTTTCCAATCATAATAAGATATCGATCCCTCCACATAAAGGTTACATGTGTCTATTTCCCGCTAGCCTGTGTGATTAATTCTCCCTAAAGTAATGAATGGATGAGTGCCTGAGGAACAACTCAGATGAGGACACGTGTCGAAACATCTGTTGTTGATCTTTCTATAAGCTTCACTTACTAACCTTGTGGAAGCACTGGTCCCACCACTTGACATGACACATGTCAACCCACCAACCCATTCAAATATTTTAATGAAAAATAAAACCAAACGGGTGTGTTGGGAACAGTTGAGATTCACCTGTGATGATTGAATGGTCATCTTAAAACAAAAATCTGCACATGCCGCAAATGTTATCTCTTAAAAAAGGGGGGCATTATTAGGTTGATGAAAACTTAACCCTTAGGAAATAAAACTTAAGACTTAAGGCATTAAATATGAAATTCAATCCCAACCATAGGAAAATTTAAGCACTAAAAAGGTCATTTGGTGATCGATAAACCTAAACCCAGGGGAGTGGTGAAAACAACGATTCTAATGGAATAAGTGGTGACTTAGACAACTAGAGACTAGGAGCATCAGGTCAATGCATAAATAGAATGCACAAGGGTTTTTAGACTTGAAGGTTAAGTTTGAATGGTTTCGACAAAAAAATTCCTGAAATAATGATGAGGAACATAACCCTAAGCCTAAAACGAGGGTCAAGGTCAAGTATTGTAAGTGTAAACATGGAATGAAAGAAATTTTGTTGAGGGGTTACATCATGTATTCTAGTTACTTATAATTTATTTCTACTTGCACTCTTTGATTACTCTTAAGTTTAATCAATATTATTGGTGATTACTACTTGGGTAGATATTTAGAGGTGTAGAGTATTGCAAAATATTATCATGGAACATTTTAAATGTCTATTTCAAAAGAAGATAAAATTGAAAATGTAGCACACTCCATATGGTTAAAGCTAGTTTAAATAATTTTCATTTAGCATAGTTCACTCTTTGTATTGATAAGAAGTAAGAATGGATCCTGCCCTTTTTTAGAGGGGAGAATAGTCTCATCATAGCTATGGTTGAAATCCCTATTTTGTAATTTGTAAAGGAATTAAAAAATATTCACACAATAAATTTTTGGTAGCTCTACTAGGGATACGAGAACCCAACCAAATCCTCATGCTTTTGGTTGAAGTAGACAAGTGAACCATTGATTTTTGGCACTCTAAGATTTTTCACCTTAAAGGAGAGAGGTAGGACCAAAAATGCTAAGGGTTCATTCAAACTATGTTGTGTATGATGTTTTCTAAGCTAAATGAAGTATAAATTAATGAAATTAAATGGTTTATAAATTTGAAATGTGAATACAAAACTAAGATTTAAACTATGTTTGAAAACACACTGTGATATGCAAACAATGATCTAAATGATAAAAGAATGCATAAAAGAAAGAAATGAGATGAAACAGAGTGCACCTAGGAAATTTCTGATGAATATGGTATGTTGTGAATACTAACTGGAATTACTAAAATTTTACAGTGGGACTCATTCACACAGGGTGGCGAATTAGTCCTACTAGTGAAAAAGTGTCAAAAACTAGTTTTTGATTGTCGGGATATGAAATCTGACAAAATTTAGATTTTCAGTCCTAAGGTGGGACTCATTTTCCATTGGTGGTGAATCAGCCCTCTCCCAAAATTTTGAAAAATTAGGAGGCAACTCTACAACACCAAATCTGGAAATCTTTGATTGTAGCATTGTCAAAGTCAATTCTGCAGGAAACAAACATAACACCTTCTCCAAGCTTAAAATATGAATGAGTTGACTTGAGGCACCTAGTTGACTTGTTTACCAATCTTCAACACCAAAAACCTTCTGAAACTTGCACACAAAAGCCTACAAACACATATGCCATAGGGAAAAATGGTTGAGGGTTAGCAAATAGGGGTTTGCCTTAGTCAAACCCCAATTTTGGTAATCAAACCCTTAATGAAACAATGAAATGAAAGAGAATGATAAACTAATAGCATGCAATTTCTATCAACTTACCAAACCCTTGATAATGCAAATATGAAGTAATGTCAATAGATGCTCCAAAGTGCTTGACTAATTCTTGAATTAATGTTGTAAGATGCTTGAATGCTTAAGATATGAGATTGAATGCTTGAATGAATGAGGAGATGTCAAATGAGGTGAAAATAATTTATTTATACAATCTTTTCCCTTAGTTACCCATTCATACCTCATCACAGGCTGACATCAAGCTTTTCTGAATTAAAACCTGAAAGGAAATTTTTAAAATTTTGAATTTGGAGCAAAGGGGGACTCATCCGCCACCCATGGTGAATGGGTCCCAGCTAGGACCTAAGAATAGTTATTAGGAATTAAGTTGTATTTAATGTTGTTTGTCAGGATAACATTAAAAAATATAATTAATTAAGCATATGAGGGCATAAAGGAACCAAATAAAGCATGAGAAAGGAATAAATAGTGAAGTTATGCCTAGAAAAGCATGAAATCTTGTTACAAGACTTTACAACACTTCAAAATAGGACTTGTTTAGTGATGAAATGGTGATTTTTAGGTGAATTGCAATAAATAGAGTCTAGAAAAGTGTAGAAATGTCTTACAACACTTTACAACACCTTCACAAGACATCATTATTTGAATTTTACAACATTAAATCAAAGAAAAATAGATCAAAAACCATGAAACAAGACCTAACAGGGCATGAAAATGACAAGGGGCAATTTTTCAATGGCACATTTAGCCCCCACTTTAGTGAGAGGAGGAACCTGGTTCAAACACACACTAAAGTAGCCATGAACATTGAGATGAGGGTTCAAATGAACTTGCACTAGAAATATGGAATAACAATGATCAAGAGGGATGATTAAGCCCCCAAGATGAAGATCCAATGGCAAACTAAGCATACGAACAAAAGAACACACAAGTGTTGAAAATAATCGGATGAAGCTTTGATTGTCAGTTCAACTAGTTGTGGATTAGATCTAGGCTGATTGAGAATGTATACTCACTCTGGGGTGATAGAAAATATGAAGATCCACTTGATGAGAAGGCCCAAATGTACTCACTTTGGGGACATGGAACTTCCGATTGTATGTTGGGTGAGAAAACCCAAAAAGGTAAGATACATACACTAGTTGGTATGCACTTACAAATACAAAGGTGGCTATGGGGAAAAGTCATGCCAGTAGGTGGGCTTCTGGCTCAACCATATTAAAGTTATGCCTCTTGATAACTTTAACAAGGTTCCACAAGGAAAAATGTCATGAACAAAAAGATATGTACCATAGTAATGCAAGTTGCATTATACAAGGTGGCCCAAGATGCAAAAATGTAAAGTGTAAAATGTGAAAGATGTTCAAAGGAGCCTTGTTTAGTTTATGCACTGTCAGTCACTTAGGGAAAGCTATGCCTAATGTCTCCAAAAATGGACCAATCAAAGAATAGTATATTCACAACTTAGGGTATGTAGTGCATCACATTAGGCCACTAAGAGGAATGTAGTATGCTAAGATAGATCACAATTATGAAGAAAATCATACCCAATGTCATCCACAAAGTGATGAAAACATCATATAAATGACAAGGCTATGCTAGGAACCAAGAATACAAATGAATTAATGGTAATGTATGGCCCCCCACTTTAAAGGAATTGATACACATCGTTCTGTGAGAATTTACTTTAAAGTAGCGAACAAAAGAAAATGCAAAAAGAAAAAAAGACATGAGAGCCAACTTGGAAATCCCTATGCTAAGTCATATGTTTCAAAGTTAGGTTGTGCCATGTCAAGGAAAATGAAAAAAAGAGAGAGGGAGTTACCCCCAAAAAGGGAGCACACCAAACACATAAGGGATCTATGGATTTGAGGTTAGTATGTTAATTGCTGCAATGTGTTTATGAAAGAGCTTGGAACTATCATCATTCCCCAAAGCACATAGAACTGGAAGAATGACTTAAAGAGAGAGAAAAAAAAGGAAAAATGAAAGTTCATTTTAAGTCAACATGGAAGATACATTGCGGTCTCAATGCTTTGCATCATCCCCAAAAAGGAAAACACAAGCGAAAAGAAGGAAAATGAAAAGGTGAAACAAAAGGGAAAATATTTTGGGTCAACATGAAGGAGACATTTCAATCTCGATGCCTTGCATCATCCCTAAGAGGAAAAAATAAAAAAAGAAAAAATACAAGGACCTCTTGGGTCAACATGGAAGAGACATACAACGTCTCTATGCTTTGCATGATCCTCAAAAGGAAAACACAAAAAAAAAATGAAAAAAAAAAGATGAGGACATTTTGGGTCTACATGGAAGATACATAGGCATCTATATGCTTTTTTTCATCCCCAAAAGGAGAACACAAAACAAAAGAGAAAAATATAATGCATGACAAATAGAAGAATAGAGATACAAATAAAAGAAGTGTACAAAGAGAGGGAACATCAAACACACAATATGGGGAACACGATACACACATGAAATGAAAAAAAAAAGGAAAAAAAAAAGAGAAAATAGAAAAGGCTAGTTAGGCACAGGAAAGTTAACCATCTAACAATTCATCTACCTCCCAATCATGTTCAGTATAATGCGAGGGCAGTTGACTGTCCAAAGGAATAATTGCAAGCACCAAACTAGGAATCATACCAGGTTCTTCACTTGGTGGAGTGTTTTATCTTGTAAGCTCATTGTAGTTGAAAATAAAGAGTTTAAATTGTTATTCACTTCTTCATCTATTTTTTATATCATTGCATCATCATCATCATCATCAAGATTAATGACAATAGGATGAAAAAGGGTGATTTCTAAATATGGATGTGTCAAAATATTTGATTATTGGATGGGTTCATTTTATTGTGATTATTGCACTAGATTGTCTTGTGGTAGGTCAGAGGAAGGAGGGTGGTAATCTATTACTTCTGTCAAATGTGAAGGTTGATTTTCTTTATTTTCTTCCATGTGAGAATGATGAGCAAGGAGACTATGGTGATGCCTACATTCCCTAGCATCACAGTTTCATTTAATTCTATTTTGGAGTTGTTGGGGTGTAAGAGCAGATTGAAGCATCATAGGTTGTTCTACTTCTGAAGAGGGAAGAACAGAAGAAACCTAAGAGGATAGTTCAACCAATTTCTCTTCTAGTTTTTACACTTGTTTAATATGAGGAGGCATGATAGAAGTTGTTTCATTTTTCCTAGGTCATTTAAATGATGGCACTCTAGTATTTCTCTAGCTCTTCTAGGGTTTTTAACCTAAAAGGAGAGAGGTAGGGCCAAGAATGCCCAGGGTTCATTCAAATTATGTTATGTATGATGTTTTCTAAGCTATATGAAATAAAATAAATTCAATTAAATGGTTTAGAAAGCTGAAATGTAAATTCAAAACGAAGATTTAAACTATGTTTGAAAACACATTATGATATGCAAGCAATGAACTAAATGATAAAAGAATGTAGAATAGAAAGAAATAAGATGAGACAGAGTGCACTTGTGCAATTTCCGATGAATTTGGTATGTTGTGAATGCTAACTGGAATTACTAAAATTTTACAGTGGGGCTCATTCACCCAAGGTGGTGAATGAGTCCTACTAGTGAAAAAGTGTCATAAACTGGTTTCTAACTATCGAGATCCTGAATTTGACAAAGTTTAGATTTTCAATCCTAACGTGGGATTCATTCACCCTGGTGGTGAATCAATCCTCTCCCAAAATTCTAAAAAATTAGGAGACAACTCTAGAACACTAGATCTGGAAATATCTAATTATCAGGTTGCTGAAGTCAATTCTACAGGAAACAGACACAAAACCTTCTACAAGCTTGAAATGTGAATGAGTTGACTTGGAGCACCTAGTTGACTTGTTTACCAATCTTCAACACCAAAAATATTGTTAAATCTGCACACAAAATTCTACAAACATGCATGCAATAGGGAAAAATGGTAGAGGGTTAGCAAATAGGGGTTTGCCCTAGTCAAACCCCACTTTTGGTAATAAAACCCTTAATGAAACAATGAAATGAAAAAGAATGATAAACTAATAGCATGCAATTGCTATCAACTTACCAAACCATTGATAATGCAGATCTGAAGTAATTTCAATGGATGCTCCAAAGTGCTTAAGTAATGCTTTAATTGATGTTGTAAGATACTTGAATGATTAAGATATGAGATTGAATGGTTGAATGAATGAGATGTAAAATGAGGTGAAAATCACATATTTATACAATCTTTTGTCTTAGTTACCCATTCATACCTCATAATAGGCCAACACCAAGTGTTTTTGAATAAAAACCCAAAAGGAAATTTTAAAAATTTTGAATTTGGAGCCAAGGGGGACTCATTCACCACCCATGGCAAATGGGTCCCACCTAGGACCTAAAAATAGGTGTTAGGAATTAAGTTGTATTTAATGTTGTTTGTTAGGTTAACATTCAAAGATACACTCAATTAAGCATGTGAGGACATAAAGGAACCAAATAAAGCATGGGAAAGGGATAAATAATGAAGTTATGCCTAGAAAAGCATGAAATCTTGTTACAAGACTTTACAATAATTCAAAATAGGACTTGTTTTGTGATGAAAAGGTTATTTTTAGGTGAATTTCAATAAATAGAGTCTAGAAGAGTGTAGAAATGTCTTACAACACTTCACAACACATTCACAAGACATCATTATTTAAATTTTAGTACCTAAATATACATGTTCAAGCCATATTACAACATAAAGTCAAAGAAAAATAGATCAAAAACCATGAAACAAGACCTAAAAGGCCATGAAAATGAAAATGGGCCATTTTTCTATGACACAAGTATACTAGTGTCTTATTGCATTTTATAGAATATTTTTTGTTTTTTATTTTCTTTTTGTTTCAAGGACTACATTCTTATAGACATAAGATATACTTGCACTCAAAGGGTGCAAGGTTAGGTTTTTTTTTTTTGAGTTTTTGCATGGACATAATATTATTCCTCTTCCTCCATAGATAAGGTCACCATTAAACATGCACACATGAAGTTATCCTCCTTGAAGAATATCACTGCTCCCAAGAGACTTGCTTTTAATTTTCTTAGACGTTTACCTATCACACTAATTCAAGAAATTGTTACCCCTTTAATTCAAGATGCTATGGATCAACTAGCATGTTGGCACTCTCAAATTTCCCAAATTTGAGATGCCCATTTCAAAAAATTTCCTCGACACTTTTAGAAGTGCACATGAAGAATTTTCCTAAGTGACCTACTTTGGAGGGTTGTAATTCAAAGCCAGTTGACTTTCATGCAAAATCCCTTAGCTGACACACTCATGTGTCCTATTTGAGTAGGCATGTTAGTTTTCAGCTTCCCACAATGAGTTTTGTCATGGTTTCAAAAAGTGAAGCTGGAGGGTTTTGTCACTTTTTTGTTGTTTGCAAACTTTCAGTTTTGCAAAGTAGCCTCCTATTTGAGCTTGCATTTTGTAACAAGATGATTGTTATGCTAAAACGAATGTTGTTTTGCATCCTCCATACCAAAATGAGCTTGCATGTTAGTTTTCAGAGCTTTATGAGTTGATTTGCTATTTTTAGCAGATCAAAACCAAATGGAATTTATTCAGGTTTGCATTTGCATTGCTGACTGTGTTTCTGAGAGGTCAAATTTGACAATTAATATCTGTCGATGGGATATGTTTCAAGATAATCCATCTTGCATATGTTATCTCTATACCAAAGTGATCTACTATGTCCAGTGGCAGCTCACCAAGAATTGATTTTGTATTTTTGCAACGAGGTGATTTAATTAGTTTTAATTGGTTCAAAATAGGGTGTTGTAGAAAGTTCAACTGAGCAACTTTGATAGTTATTAAATTTTTCCTCGTGATTTTTTTTTTTGATCTGTCTTTTGCACTCAATTCTTGGATGAGAGATCTACATGCCTACAAATTTTTATGGCTCCAAGAGGTCGTTTGACCAGTTTCCCAAGCTGATTCCAAAGCCAACTTGGCCAATTTTGCACATTTTGCAAACATGTTAGAAAATGAGTTTTAATGAAAACCCATTTCGTATTTTCATACCAGATGCATTCTGAAGCTTCCCAAACTCAATTTGAGATTGTAAGTTTTTTGAAAATGATTTTTTTTTAACTGGGCCCCTATAGTGACCCAACATGCTCTGCATAGTTGTGAAATTAAAAGGTTTCCTATGAAGATTTACACACTGATTGTGAAGGGAAAACTATATTTGAAGCTAGCACTAAACACAATATGTTTGAATGAGGTAAATATGTTCTATACCTCATGAGGGCTCTGGAAAATGCACATAAGTGGAGAATAGGTATGTATGTTTTTGGAAACAATATCTTATGTAGGTGATACATATGATCATGGGGATTTGGGTGAATATGAACAGGATACCAACATAGCTATGAAACTCATTGCAAAGACACACAACTTTTCATTGAAAGAAGAAGGTCGTATCAAGGGATCAATTTAAAAATGGATTGGATCTGGAACCTTTTCTCATCAAAATCTAATGGAGTTGAAAGAATGGGTAATTAATTTGAGTATTGCGCATTCAATATACCATGATGTTGATATCTATCATGTGGTGGATCCTTTTCAATATTTTGGAATCATATACAAGGACACAACTCATTAGTAAATACCTAGATGGAATGACAAGGGTTGGAGACCATCGAGTATGTTGCACAGTCAAACTTTGCATGTGTTGTTGCTCATGATATAGTATATGTATTAGCTGGTTTATAGCCAAGGAATAGGATCAACATAGCAAAAGGAAGTTATTTCAATATTGCAGAGGTCTTAGGGGGATGACAGAATGGTCAAAGCACATGAATTTTTTGAAATATCCTCAACAACTTTCAAGCAATATTACTTTTTCTCATTTGGAATAGAAAGTGACCCAATGACAATGGCAACGCATCAGAAGAGCAGCAAACAAACAAACAAAAATTATTGAAAAAGATAAAAAAACTTCAAACTCCATGCACCATCGAGGAAAATGCTACAACTAATGCACACATCAATGAGTGTGTAAAGAATGCTAAGAAATACTTTAAAACAAATACAAGTCATTTTTTCTGTGGGGCGGTCATCCAACAAGTAAAGTGGAGAAACGATGGGTGACTTCTCCACACACAGTGTAGAGGGGTTTGTGAACAATGAAATTTCAATGCCAAATGGGATGCCATGGCTATAGGATAAGTACAAAATGCATATGTTGAAAATCCTTTTAAAAGAAAAATTTGAAGCAAGTACGTTTGGTGGTGAAATCTGCCCTCCATATGTGTAAGAGGAATATGTTGATAAAGATCAAGTAGCTTTCAGACAATATGTAGTCGAATGCCACACCCAAGGAGGAATTCAATAAGAATTTGACCACAAAAACTTCAAAGAATCTTGTGCAAATAGGAAAGAAGGGCTTGTGGAGTGTGCACCAGATGGTCTCATTGGAAATTTTTAAGAGACTTTCAAGAAAATGTAATTTGAGGAGAATGGATGGCCATCACGCCATGCAAGCAACACAAAACGGGTCTGTTGAAAAGGCCTGGTGCACACAGCTGGAGAAATATGAAGAATGTGCGCCATCTACAATAGGAAGGAGACAAGGAAAGAGGCTCAATGGCTATTGTAGAGTGGTTTCCACAAAATGTAGCAACCATTGTCATCAATGCAGGGCACAAGAAATTTCAGATGAGAATGCTTGAGAAAAAAACAATAGAGAAATTATGGCACAAAGCTGAAGAAAGTGAGATCGACGGCCAAGATGGAAAGTTAGATGCAACTTGATCTTATCCATTTCTCACTGGCTCGCAAGAAAAAAGTTTGCAACTCTTTAATTCTAGTGAATTGGTGGTATGCTGCCACATAGTGTGTATGGACCCAAGTGAAATTTACCGTGTGTGGTGATGTTTTATCAAATGGTTGGTGATTTAACTTTATAATGCTCTCATTTTGCTTTTCAAGAAAATATTTAAAGTATTATGATATGCTCATGAATTTTAAATATGGTGGGCTCCCTCGACAGAATAAAGGCTGCCTGGTAAAAATGAAATATTCTGAATGAGAAATATAAAATAAAGCACGGGACACTTTATCAAAAGTGAAAGAATTAAAACATTGTGGGCACCGGGTAAAATTTACTCAGCTCGGTAAAGTGTTGTTTAAAATATTCACCAAGTCGGTGAAAGAGGAAGTTGAAAAGAAGGTATACAGGATTTGGCAAGCTACAACAAAAATAAAAGTGAGCAAAACAAAGTTTTTATGGGAAAAGAGGCATTTTCACATAGCAAGTAAAATTGTGAAATTCTCCACATGGCCAGATTTTTAGTTGCTTGGCAACTTGAGCAAAGGCATTTTGAAGGAAAATTCAGATCGTTGAAGAGGAGAGAAGAGAGAATCTTCTCCAATTTTATGATCAACAGTGGATGAAGATTCCAGATAACATCTATGGATCAGATTGATCTTAGGGTTGCTTCCATTCTTCTTTTATTCTCTTCTCTTATCATTTGTAAAAAAATTCAATTTTGAGGTTCTGAATTAGGCTGGGTAGATAGAGAATTGTTAAGTCTAAGTCATTTTTGTGTTTGTAAGCTGTAAATGTAGATTTTATGAGCAAATATAAAATAGTTTGTATAGGGAACTCATGAATGTCTTCAAAGTGTTTTCACATTCATGAATATCTTCAAGTTGTCTCTAGATCTGTATATTTTTAGTCATTTAAATTCAGTAATACCAAGCATCTTTGAGTTTCCCATCTCAATTTCATGAGATTGTTTTATCTATTTATGGGTTTCTTTCAATGAAATGGTTAAACACTTTAAATAGATGATTGTGATTGAATTGTGCAGGTTGGATTTGGTAAGCAAAATTTGATTGATAATAAGAGTGGGATTGTTGGTGTAAGACACTAATAGTTCATGCAAAGCATTAACAATTTAGATCCACTAGTTGAATATCATTTGTTGGTGAAATTGTTTTATGAATTTGACTCCATGGCCCAGAATTAGGCACTGATTTATCTTGTAGCTTAGTGCCTCTCAAAAACATTGTTTAAATTCAAAATCATTTTAAATCCCTATTGTATTGTGTTGAATCCTACTCCCAATTGTTGAGTTAGTGTTAATATACCAAAAACTTAGCCAGATTTGAGGTTATTAATGCTTTCCTTAGTGTCTTTTCATTAGGATTTATCTTCTATAAAAAGAAATGTCAATGTGTATGATTAAATTGAGTTTTGGGCATTGTATAGGTTGACCCACCTTGGTCTTGCAGAGCCAGAAGTGTAGAAGATCCCAGTCTTTGACTGAATCTTGTTAGTTGGACAAATCCCCTTTGAGTTTGAGCATAAGACATTGGCTAAGTCTTTAGGATTCATTGGTTTAGTTCAATTTGGAACACCAATTTAGAATGGCAACTTTGTTGGGGATCAACTTGAATCTCCAAGTCTAGATTGCTTAGTTATAGAGTCATATTATTGTTTTTCATTATGAAATTGAGTTCAAATATTGAAGGAGTTCAAGCCTAGAGAAAGATTTGCCACAGTGAACCTAAAGATTTCAAGATCTATGGTGCTTTGTTGGTGGAAGGAACTTAGAAATAAATTTACATGTGAAAGAACTTCATTTTGTTCGAAGTTCAAGTCCTCTAAGAAGAGAGGTGGCAACTCTGTCAAGAAGAACCTATTGAAGAGGTGAATATAGTTCCAAATCTATAAATATGTCTAATCAGAAGAACAATTTGTAGAAGTTGCAATGTTTCCAGGTACTGCTTACATATTTGAAAGTCTTAGAAAGAATTTTTAGTTCCCTATTGAGTGATTTAGCACGAATTGAGGGAAGGGACACTATATTTATTTTTGCACACTTCCATTTGCTAGATCTGTTGAATATAATTGTAGTTCCATTGAAATAATTTTTTCTAGTGCTCAAATATTTCATAATTTGGATGGTTAGAATGCATTTGTGTATCTTAGGGATTTCCATCCATTTGTATTGTCATATGATTCAAGCCTAGGTTGTCGTTATGTCAGAAATTTTTATAGTAATCCATCATTTGGTCATGCTTGCAATTATGCACAATTAGTGAGCCTTAATTTGTAATATCCATGGATCATCAAGGTAAAGTAGCCATACATGTAAAGACCTTGATTTGGCTTGTGAAGAAGTGTCAAAGGTATAATAATCTTCAAGAATCTAATACCCCAAAGTGCAAGAACCCAAGAGTTAATAAGCCTAGGTTCAGTATAGAATTGAATGATATATTTGAAAGAAGGCTTAAAGATATAGATGAAAGACATCAGCTGTTTCAACAAGTCTAGTTAAGAGACCATCAAACTGTGTCTATTTGTCAAGTTGTTGCACCAATTGTCAATTCCTTTGGCCCATTGTATGCTCAATTATATTTTTCATGGGTTGATTACAAAATTGAAGGTATGCCAGCTCAAGTTTACAAGGAGATGCCTAGATTTCATGGGTACAATGTTTGTGAGGGAGATGCACATGTCAAAAATTTTTCCAGCTTCATGGAGAAACATGCATTTCAATATCAGGATATGTTGATGAGATTTTTTTTCAAATCCCTTGAAGTTAGAGCTTGGGATTGGTATTTGAGTTTTCCTATGAAGTCATTTCCTTGTTGGGATAAACTAGTGAATGCTTATAGAAAAGATTTTGCAAGAGACCCCTTAGACCTTGTCATGAGATTAAAGGAGATCAAGAAACAAGATGAAGAGTCAAGTGATGATTTCATTCATATATTTGTTGTTGCCTTGTCACTAATCCCAGAGAATTTCAGACCTAGTACATCAAGTTGTATTCATATGTACTTTGAAGCTTATGAAGAAGGATCTAATGCATTGTTGAAATATTTTGAAATACTCACTATGCAGATGGCTTATGCATTTTTAGGGGTATGTGTAGGATCATGATGAGCCAAAAAGTGGCGATATGTAAGTGATATGATGGCCCATGTGGCTAATGACTTTTTTTAACCCAAAATTGATGAAACAAAAAGGGTTTTTAAAGGAGATTCTCAGCTTTCCACCAATATAAATTATGCTTTACTTTGAATTTAATAAATTATTATTATTAATTTTCTATTTGAATTATGACTAAACTCTTGATTGATAGACTGATTGAAAAACATTTATAGCTTTCAAACAGTGTCACATTTTTTGAATCTAAAACATGCATCACATTCTATGCTTTGCATACTATAGGATTTAAAAAAATATTCATGAATTTTTGACCAAGTTAAGGTGGTCAGACATACAAGTTTTTTATATTTTTTAAAAGTTGTAATAAAAAATTCATAATTAATTATTTAATTGGAAAAAAATTACAAAAAAAATTCATCACATCGAGACATGAGTCCTCTAATTATATCTAAAATATTATAAAAAATATTATCATTTTATTGTGGTTAGGGTGGTCAGACAGACACCTACTTCTTACGTTTTCCCTGAAATTTTAGTACAATTACATTGAAATTTTGAATTTTCACCAAATAGATTTTTCTATTTTTTAAAATAAACCCTAGTAGTTTAGAAACTACATTCAATTTTCTATAAATTCTATTCTTACATATTTTTGAAATAATATAGATAACTTATTCAAATTTTTACATCAAGTTGCCTAACTCTAATTTTTCTTAATTTTATTGCCACTTAAGGGCCTATTTTTCCATGATGATCCTACACATACCCTTAGATTATTTTGATAAACAAAGGAATGTATATGTGTTAAGTTTGTTGTCTTCACTTATGGGTAAACTTGTTGGTGAAATCAGCAACTATGTGAGTGCAAATGATTAGAAGTCTTCAGACAAGCACACACTTGTGAAGGTTGAAGACAAGAAGGATGCATCATCAAGTGATGAGAAATTTGTCTTTGAACAACTTACAAAAGAAATGTACCAAAATGCAAATCAATAGCTAAGTCTCCCAAGCCAAGAACTTGAAGAGGGATATTAGTTGAACTTACTCTTTGAAGAAGAGATGTGCAATCAACAATGTTCTGATACAGTTGACCATGTCAATCATACAAGATTTGAATGTATATTTGGTTCAAATCTCCATGATGAGACATTTGAATTTTCCGATTTAGGGAATGCTCTTGAGGATGTTTGTTTATCAGCTGCAAGTGATAGAGCATATGATGAAATACAATTTGAAAGGTCAACCACAAGCAGCTGTAGTGACAAAACCATTGATGGTTTTCAGTTTGACAATGAAAATATTTGTGCCTACCCTCAAGAGGATGAAAATGGAAAACTCAATGAAGAAACCCAACTCAATATTGAAATGAAAAATGATGTGGATTGTTGTTATGACAACCCAGAAGTAAATAAGAAGGAAGAAGTAGATAGTTTGATCTCTGTGACAGATTGTGACCATGTTTTTGACATGGTTGTTAGTGATCCAATCTCTTATTATTGGGGAAGCCCTGTTTATGATCAACCCATTGAATTCTTAGACATTGAAGATTATGCCACCTTAATATGTCCTGATTTGCAATATGATATTGCATCCAATTCAAGTGAAGATCAAGAAGAGGAAGTGGTTGATCAGATAGACCATAGAAATGATCTATTGAGTTGTGAACAAATTTCAAATCTACTGACCACTGAATATCAAAGATTTACACACGAGAACAACTCTCTGTTGTTATGCACTACTCCTATTATCTTTGAAAATGATGACAATCTTCAATCTACAAGGTATGATGCATATGTCTCTGATTTTCCTTCCAATGATGAATCAGATGATCATGATGATGATAATAAGGATGAGGAAAAGCAACCATTTGATGGTAATGATGCATTGTATGATGATTATGAAAGTGTGCATGATGATGAAAATTCTGAAATCTATTTTGATGAGCTTGAAGCAACAGATGACCATGAGTATTGCATTTATAATGAGCCAAGTATTGGAGATATTAGTATAGATTTGAACAAGTTTTTGTTTGCTGACTTGAAGGAGCCTAGGCATGAGTCTTTTCATTTGGATATGAATGTTGATTTCCATGAGAAATCATATTATGCTTCTGAACCATAATTGCTTGTTATTGAGCAAGCTTGTGATGTTGAAAAGGTTGACATGTTATGTTTAGAAGATGACAATATGACTACAGGTGAGGATGAGTTAGAAATCTCTGATGATTCTTTGTACCAACATGATGAAGAATGGTTGTAGAGTGTGCCAATACATGAGTGTATCCCTTTTCATACACTTGGAGATAGTTCACATGATGAGCTAGATCTTCTGGTAAGTTCTTGTGATGGTTTAAATTTTTATATACAAAATAGTGATCAGAATAAGCTTAACAGTTCCAGCCATAAGGCATAATGTAAGTGCTAATTTTGTTAGCTGGAAGGAGTTTTTATAGAATGTGGTAATATGCAAGATACTGAAGAGGGTTGTTTTCAGCCTGAAAGTGATTTGTATGGTGATTATGATAAGTTTTTGCCACATAACAATCAACATTTTGAAAGTGTTCCTAAATCTCAGATGTATAGTGACTATGAACATGATGATAATGTTGTATATGATTTCCTGTTGAGAGGTTCCAACATGTTTAATCAGGTGGGTGGTTGTGATCAAGTTATGCTTTCATATGGTCATGATCATTGTCCTCAAATGTTGCCACTCGATGCAAAATCACAGAATGAAGAAAGTGGAAATGATGAAACCTATTTGATTTGGTGACCATGTAACGAAGCCAAACAGAGAGCAAGTTTCCTCTTGCACAAATATAGCCTGATATTTGTGTTTGCAAAGATGCATTCACCTATGCCGTTGTGGTTTGACAGAGGCAAGCATGAGTTGAGGGAGATCAACTCTTTTTACGTAATTGTGTTTGACAGAGGTAAGTGTTGACTCCCATTTTTCATTTGGTGGTCTGGTGTCACCAGATGAAGTTGAAAAAGAAAGATGAATAAAGGAGCAGTTTGAGGACACCCAATGGAATCAACTTTTGGTCTGCTTCCCTGGAGATCTAGAATCTTTCTATGCCCATAGGGGGCATACATCCCCAGTCGGAGCTGCTGTCGGCACTCTCAAATTTCCCAAATTTGAGATGCCCATTTCAAAAAAATTCCTTTGCACTTTCAGAAATGCACTTGAAGAACTTTCTTGAGTGACCTACTTTGGAAGGTCGTAATTTGAATCCAATTGATTTTCATGAAAATTTCCTTTTTTGAAAATCTTGTTATACATTCTCTATACAAAAATGAGCTCGCATGTTAGTTTTCATAGCTTTATGAGTTGATTTGCTATTTTTAATAGATCTAAATGAAATGGAATTTATTCAATTTTGCATTTGCATTATTGACTATGTTTCTGAGAGTTCAACTTTGACCGTTAATATATTTCGGTGGGATATGTTTCAAGCTAATCCCTCTTGCATACGTGCTCTGTATACCAAAGTGAGCTACTGTGTCTAGTGGTAGCTCACCAGGAGTTGATTTGGTATTTTTGCAACAAGGTGATTTCATCAATTTTAATTGGTTCAGAACAGGGTGTTGTTATAGAAAGTTCAACTGAGCAACTTTGACAATTAATAACTTTTTCCTTGTGATTGATTTTTCTAATCCATATTTTTCACTCAATTCTTGGACCAAAGATCTACATGCATGTAAATTTTTATGGCTTCAGGAGGTTGTTTGACCAGTTTCCCAAGCCGATTCCAGAGCCAACTTGGCCAGTTTTGCACATTTTGCAAACATGTCAGAAAATGAGTTTTAATGAAAACCTATTTCGTATTTTCATACCAGATGCATTCTAAAGCTACCTATAGTCAATTTGAGCCTGGAAGTTGTTTGAAAATGAATTTTTTTAACTGGGCCCACATGGGGACCCAAAATGCTTTGCATAGTTGTGAAATTAAAAAGTTGCACATGAAGATTTAAACACTGATTGTGAAGGGCAAACTATATATGACACTAGCATTGAAGACAATATGTTTGAATGAGGTAAATATTTTTTATACCTCATGAGGCCTCTAGAAAATGCACATAAGTGGAGCATAGGTATGAATGTTTTAGTGGAACAATATCTTATATAGGTGATACATATGATCATGAGGATTTCGCTGAATATGAATAGTTTACCAACATACTTTTGAAACTCATCGCAAAGACATACAACTTTTCATCGAAAGAAGAAGGTGGTATCAAGGGATCAAGTTTAACATGGATTTGATCTGGAACCTTTTCTCATGAAAATCAAATGGAATTGAAAGAATGGGTAATTAATTTGAGTATTGCTCATTCAATATACCATGATGTTGATATCTTTCATGTGATGGATCGTTTTCAATATTTTGGAAGCATATGCAAGGACACAACCCTTTAGTAAAAACCCACATGGAATGACAAGGGTTGGAGACCATTGAGTATGTTGCATAGGGGTATACGTGTAGGATCATCATAGAAAAAAAAGTCCTTAAGTGGCAAAAAATTTAGAAAAATCAGAGTTAGGAAACTTGACGTAAAAATTTGAATAAGTTATTTATGTTATTTCAAAAATATGTAAGAATAGAATCTATAGCATATTGAATGTAGTTTCTAAACTACTAGTTTTATTTTAAAAAAATAAAATCTATTTGGTGAAAATTTGAAATTTCAATGCAGTAGTACTTAAATTTCAAGGACAAAATAAGAAGTAGGTGTCTGTCTGAGAACCCTAACAACAGTAATATGATAATATTTTTTAATAATATTTTAGATATAAGTAGAGGACTCATGTCCAAATGTGATGCATATTTTTTTGTAATTTTTTTCCAAGTAAATAATTAATTATGAATTTTTTATTACAACTTTTAAAAATATATAAAAACTTGTATGTCTGACCACCTTAACTTTGTCAAAACTTCATGAAATTAAATTTTTCTTTTTTTAATCCCATAGTATGCAAAGCATAGAATGTGACGAATATTTTGCATTCAAAAAATGTGTTACTGTTTGAAAGCTATAGATTTTTTTCAATTAGCCTATCAATAAGGAATTTAGTCATAATTCAAATAGAAAATGAATAATAATTATTTATTAAATTCAAAGTAAAACATAATTTATATTGGTGGAAAGTTAAGAATCTCCTTTAAAAACCCTTTTTGTTTCATCAATTTTGGGTAAAAAAAATGTTGGTAGCCACATACCCTGCACATACCAATCATATCGCCACTTTTTGGCCCATCATGATCCTCCACATACCCACAGTGAAACTTTGCATGTGTTGTTGCTCATGATATAGTAAATATGTATTAACTGGTTTACAGCCAAGAAATAAGATCAGCATAGCAAAAGGAAGTTATTTCAATATTGTAGAGGTCTTAGGGGGATGACAGAATGGTCAAAGCACATGAATTTGTTGAAATATCCTAAAAAAATTTAAAGCAAGATTACTTGTGCTCATTTGGAATAGAAAGTTACTGAATGAACATGGCAATGCACCTGAAGAGCAGCAAACAAACAAACAAAAATTATTGAAAAAGCTAAAAAAATTCAAACTCCATGCACCATCAGGGAAAGTGCTACAACTAATGCACATAGCAATGAGTGCGTGAAGAATTTTAAGAAAGAATTTAAAACAAATACAAGTCATTTGTTCTATGGGGTGGCCATCCAACAAGTAAAGTAGAGAAACAATGGGTGACTTCTTCACACACAGTGGAGAGGGGTTTGTGAACAATGAAGCTTCTACACCAAATGGGATGCCACAACTACAAGATAAGCACAAAATGCATATGTTGAAAATGATTTTAAAAGAAAAATTTGAAGCAAGTATGTTTGGTGGTGAAATTTTCCTTTGCATATGCATAAGAGGAATATGTGGATAAAGCTCAAGCAACTTTTAGACAATATGCAGTCGAATGCCACACCCAGGGAGGAATTCAATGAGAATTTTGACCACAAAAACTTCAAAGAATCCTGTGCAAATAGAAAAGAAGGGCTTGTGGAGTGCACACCAGATGGTCTCATTGGAAAGTTTTAAGAGACTTTCAAGCAAATGTAATTTGAGGAGAATGGATGGCCATCATGCCATGAAAGCAACACAAAACGGGTTTGTTGAAAAGGCTTGGTGCACACAACTAGAGAAATATGAAGAATGTGCACCATATGCAATATGAAGAAGACAAGGAAAGAGGCTCAATAGCTTATTACAGATTGGTTTCCACAGAATGCAGCCACCATTGTCATGAATGCAGGGCATGAGAAATTATAGACGAGAATGCTTGAGCAAATAACAATAGAGAAATTAGGGCACAATGTTGAAGAAAGCAAAATCGATGGCCAAGATGGAGAGATAGATACAGCTTGATCTTAGCCATTGCTCGTTGGCTCGCAAGAAATTTTTTCCCACTCTTTAATTCCAGCAAATTGGTGGGATGCTGCCATGTAGTGTGTATGGAAACCGGGTGAAATTTAGCATGTTTGGTGAAGTTTTATAAAATCGTTAGTGATTTAATTTTATAATGCTCTCATTTTTTGTTTCAAACAAATATTTAAAGGATTATGATATACTGGTGAATTTTAAATATGGTGGCCCCCCTTGAGAGAATAAAGGTAGCCTAGTAAAAGATTAAGGGGGCCTTCTTTAAAAGTTAAATATGAAATACTTTGAATGAGAAATATAAAATAAAACATGGGGCACTTTATCAAAAGTGAAAGAATTAAAACATTGGGGGCATGGGTAAAATTTACTTGGCCCGGTAAAGTGTTGTTTAAAATCTTCACCATGTGGTAAAAGAGGAAGTTGAAAAGAATGCATATAGGATCAAGCAAGCTACAACAAAAATAAAAGAGAGCAAAACAAAGTTTTCTTAGGCAAAGAGGCATTTTAACACAAGTAGTAAAATTGTGAAATTCTCCACATGGGTAGATTTTCAGTTCCTTGGTAACTTCACTAAAGGCATTTTGGAGGAAAATTCAGTTGGTTGAAGAGGAGAGAGAAGAGATTCTTTTCTAGTTTGATGATCAACAATGGATGCAAATTCCAGATAACATCTATGGATTAGATTAATCTTACGAATGCTTCCATTCTTATTTTATTCTCTTCTCTTCTCATTTGTAAGAAATTATAATTCTAAGGTTCTGAATTAGGCTAGGTAGATAGAAAATTGTTAAGTTTGAGTCATTTTTGTGTCTGTGAGTTGTAAATGCAAATTTTATGAGCAAATATCTACTAGTTTGTACAAGGAACTCATGAATGTCTTCAAAGTGTTTGCTCATTCATGAATATCTTCAATTTGTCTCTAGATTTGTATATGTTCAGTCATTTAAATTCAATAATATAAAGAATCTTTGAGTTTGGCATCTCAATTTCATGAGATTATTTTATCTATTTATGGGTCTGTTTCAATGAAATGGTTAAACACTTTGAAGAGATGATTGTTATTGAATTGTGTAGGTTGGATTTGGTAAGCATAATTTGATTGATAACAAGAGTGGGATTGTTGGTGTAAGACACTAACAGTTGATGCAAAGCATTAACAATGTAGATCCACTAGTTGAATATCATTTGCTGATGAAATTGTTTTATGAATTTGACTCCATGGCCTAGAATTAGGAATTGATTTATCTTGCAGCTTAATGCATCTCAGAAACATTGTTTAAATTCAAAATCATTTTAAATCTCTATTGTATTGTGTTGATTCCTACTCCCAATTTTTGAGTTAGTGTTAATATACCAAAAACTTAGCAAAATTTGAGGTTATTAATGCTTTCCTTGGTGTATTTTCATTGGGATTTGTTTTCTATAAAAAGAAATGTCAATGTGTATGAGTGAATTAAGTTTTGAGCATTGTATAGGTTGACCCACCTTGGTCTTGCAAAGCCAAAAGTGTAGAATATCTCATTCTTTGACTAAATCTTGTCAGTTGGCCAAATCGCCTCTGAGTCTAAGCATACAACATTGGCTAAGTCTTTAGGATTCATTGTTCTTGTTTGATTTGGAACACCAATAGAGCACAGGGTCCTTGGGGTAATGGTTTAGGTCCTTTTCTATTGACACCAACTTTTCATGAAATCCCACAAGTTTCATGTAAGAACATCCCTAAATTTTATGGAGATGGAAAACAACATCCTGATGAACATATTGTCACTTTTTTGTATATTATATGTGGTGTTCTTGGTGTCAAACATGAAAATGTTTCAGTAAGGTTGTTCATGGAAACCTTACAAGGAGTCATAGCTCATTGGTTCTACAATATTTTTGTTGGTGCTGCTAATAGCTAGGCCACTCTTCAAACTAAGTTCAAGGAAAGGTTCAAGCTTGTTGAGGATGCCCATGCCCTATTGGCTCAACTTACGATAATGATAAAAGAGTCACAAGGATCCATGTGTGAGTTCATGAAAAAGTTTAACAAGTTGACAACAAGGATTCCAAATGATGCCCATCCAACTGGGCATAATCTAAAGTTCTTTTTTATAAACTCCTAGTTATGAGAGATGAGTTTCTTATAATTGCATAGGGAAGACCCAACTGATCTTGAAATAACACAATAGTTGGATACTATTTTTGAAGATGATTTGATTATTTCTGATAAAATAAGGAAATATATAAATAGAAATTAAGGTCAAACATCTTCAAATAAAAATTCCTCAAGAACCACAAATCCTATGGTGTAGAAATTAGAAAATAATTTTCTAGCTTTGAAGAAACAAATATCTCAAGGTTCATCTGCTCCTGCCTACAAGGATACTCCTATGGGAACCTATCCCAATTCTTCTCATTATTCTAGAAATTCTATGAGAAACCAAAATAGACTTCCTACAACACAATGAAGACTTTCTCTTCAAACTCCACCCACAAAATAAGCGATGGGTTACTATGAAGTTGATTAATAGGATTATACACAACTAGAATATCCTATTGAAGAAAATGTGAATCAATTCTAGGAGGGGGAATTATATTTGACTGGTGACTCTAATATTGGATTTTTACAATATAAAGAAGAATTTGATGAACAAGATCTTATGACTGATGCTTATGTTGTGTTCCCTCTTTTACAACAAAATCAATATGATCAACCTCTAGCTAATACAATGAAAGAAAAGGATAGCTCATGACCACTAGTGACTATTACTGAAATGGGAGCTCCATTGCTAGTACAAATGAAAGATATAATAGCAACAAAGCAAGTAAGCATTACTTTTCCTCCTATATATTCTTCATTTCCTAAGCCCAATTCTCCAATTCTAAAGAATAGTGTTCTAGTTTCTAAACCTACCAATGAAATTACCCCATCTTCTTTGATGAGTTCTTTCCAAGCATTATATAATTGATCATGCAAAGAAGACTAAGATTTAGATGTCTGAGGTTTAATATCTAAAAGATAATCCTAATGAGTTTGATAGAATTTTTAAGTTTGTTAAAGACAAGGGAACCCATTCAAGCCATGATTCCTCATATGACATTCCAAATGTTTCCAAGCCTACACCTTCACAAAGAAACTTGGTTTTTATTCCATCATTTGTTCCTAGTAGGATAGACCCATGTTGTATCTCATTGTTACTAAATGGTTATAAGTTGATAAATTGTGTAATTGACTTTGGTGCCTCTGATAATGTTATTCCTGCTAAAGTGGCTACTACTTTGGGCCTTACTATTAAAAAAAAATTGTTCATTTTTTTTCAATGGAGAACAAACAAGTTCCTTTGATTAGGAAAATCAAGGATGCACAATTTGCATTTGCTGCATTCCTAAACAAGAAAATCAAAATGACTATTTTGGTGGATGGCATTCCTACATCATATGGAATATTGCTAGGGCATAAATTTTGCAAGGATGTAGGAGGTGAATTGAATATGGACATGTCTGAAGCTTGAATACGCATCAATGGTGTTATGCAAAAGTTGCTTCTTGAAAGGCAAGCTAAATTTTTAGTAACCAAATCAAATGATCCAAGAGATCAAATCCTTTTTGAGTCTTTGGGTATGGGTACATACTTTTTGCAGATAGATGAATATGTTGAGTCTTCAAATAAAGAGTAAAGCATTTAATCAAAAACTGATGGCTCATCCATTTTAGGAAAAGAATCAACTTTGAAGAATGCATTTTTAGATAGTATGTGTTCTTCATATGGTGAAAATTCTTTGAATGAAGAAGTTTCATATTTTGAAGCTACCAATTTGGATGATACAAATGACATTTAGAAAATTAAATTTGATGACAATTTCTCTTTAATAGGATTAGGAGTGTGAATTATTTTCATTTCTCCACAAGGAAAATTATTTCCTTTTTTCTTTTAAGCTATAATTTTACAACACTAACTAAAACAAAAAAAAGAGGTGCACCACGAAAGGGATTAACCAAATGGGTACAACTAATTCTACTTGGTTGTTTCACTCAATTATGAGGGATAAAATGCGTAAACAACAATTAGAAAAAAATAAACTAACTATTATAATAGTAAAAAGGATGGATTTTAGATGTTGAAATGATGTGTACCTTGTTGAAAAATTGTTGTTTTAGGCCTCATTCTACCAATGGCGAATGGGTCTCTACCAAGGTTCCGGAAAAATGATTTCTAGGTTATATTCTCGAATGTATATGCTCCCATCTCCTAGGTGTTCAACTTCCCAAAGGTTGGAAATAAATTATGCATAGCACTTTCTAAGATCTTGCAATAAAGATGATAACTTTTTCAACTTTACAATCTTGACAATTTTGTAACTTTTTCTCTCCACTTGATCTTCAATCTAAAACTTGTAATCACACATGAAGAGGGAAGAATTTTTTTTATTGATAGGGAATAGGGGCTTTCCTTGGTCAAACCTTATTTTGGTAATCAAACCTTATGATGAAATATTGAAACATGAGCATGAAACATGAAACAATGATACCTTGGATGAAATATTGGATGACAAATCAACAATCTAGCATGAAGTGGCCTCAACGAATGTAGATCTTGATCACAACACTAGATTAGAAACAACACTTTGTATATGCTTGAATTGGATCTTCAATTCTACATCAACACATTAGCTCAATAACATGCATGATGCACTATGCCTTTGACATAATGAAATGGGTCTTTGATTGCTGCAATAAACTTTAATAATCTTCTCTTGAATGCATTTGAAATGTTATTGTGAACTCTTGATCTCATTAACTTTCTATTAGGACTTGAACACTTGAAAGCTTAGATGAAACTATGTGAAATGACCTTGTATTTATACTTATCTTAATATTTAATCCCAAAATTAAAATAACACAAGTTGACATCAGATCTTGGATTTGAAATTATTAAAATCCCACCAAGAATATGTTCAAAAAGGGGTGTCCTAAGTTAAGGACTCCTAGCACAGTCAACTAGGATAAGTTTTGGGGATATGAAATAACATGTAAAAAGGGGGTTTTAGGACCTAGGAAGGACACATTTGATAGGTGGAAAATGGGTCCTAGGTCACTAGCCTAAGATTTAAACCTTGCCAAATAAAGTGTTGTGAAACATTATTAATGAGTGTTAGGCTTTATCCCTCAAAAAATTTAATAAATAAGGCTTTAGTTTGAATTTAAGGGGCCTATTAAGCTCTCTTTCACCTCAATTAATTAATAAAACCCTAGATTAGTGTGGAAGTGTAAAGATACACTTTACAACACCCTAAATAAGGCACCATTAAGTCCATTTTTTTAAAGGCGCCCTAGACTCATTGTGAATGTGAAAAAAACATTACAACACTAAATCAAGGCAAAATTAATTTAATTTTAATATTAATTATTCTTAGATTAGTTTTGAAAAAGGGTAATTTTTCTACACTACATTTAGCCCTCACTTTAGTGAGAGGAGGAACTATTTTCAAACTCACACTAAAGTAGACATTTCAGAGTGGTCCAGATGCACCCATGTGGAGGGTATAGAATGACAAATATTAAGGAGGGTGATCGAGCCCCCAGGATCCAAGATCCTATGTCAAACCAACATGAACACAAAAGGGACACACACAAGGTGTATTATATGTAGAAAAACAAGATACAAAACCATGCAATGTCAAGGACTAAAAGAAAGAAAAATTAAAAAAAAAAATTAAAAAATAAATAAAAAGGGGTGGATCAAGCCTTAATAGTCTGTCCAACACAATGTGGACCAAGTCTAAGGTATTTTTCCAAAAATGCATGCTCACTCTAAGGCAATAGAACTTCAGGTTGTCCACTTGTTGAGTATCCATGGCTTAGTGAGAAAGTCATGCCCTTTCTTAGGCTTCTCATCATACTAACCATACAAAATCTATCCCTTTGATAACTTCAATAGGGCATCACGACATGGAACTTTGAGCTTATGAACAACATACAAGTAAAGGTTTTTGTTCAAAGGGACTTTGCTTAGTTTGTGTCAGGTATCTTCTTAGGGAACATCATGTCTAACATATCCAAGAGAGGACAAGTCAAATAAATATCATGCTCTCAGAGGAAATCAAACCCAATGAAACCAACAAGGAAAGGACATATCAAAAGAAAAAAAATCACACAAAGAAATATGATTGTCAATGTATGCCGCCAATTTAAAGTGATTGCTAAATCCATTGCTATGAGAAATTTGATTTAAAGTAGAAGGAGACATGAGAGCTTATTCGAAAAGCCCTATTCCAAGTCATATGTTCCCAAATGATACTACATCATGAATAATGGGTTTCCTCCAAAATGCACTACTAAAGATAACTCAGTATGTCATTTGTGAGCCCACTTAAGGCATGTCGCCCACATCCCAAGCTTGATCTTATATATACGTGAAAATTAGTCAAGTAGCCAAAATAGACAAATGACAAGTGCCATATGAGGACAAGGCTAACCTAACCCCTTTCCCCCACTTAGTGCAAGACAAGGGTGAGTTGAGATGATTGATGAAAACTAGTATCAATTAGAGGAACTAGGTACTGCAACACAAGGAAGAACACCACAAGCCTTAATATGTTGAATTTTATTACCCAAATCCTTACATTCCTTAGCAGAATGAACATGAACTTTAATATATGCACAAAATGAACTCTTGTTGTACCATCTCTTTTGTGTTCTTGGAGGGAGAGATAACAAGTGATCTTGGAGGAGTCTCAACAATATATTCTCTTGATCAATAGTAGGGGATGTTTCTTTCTTAGCATAGGATATCATACACACAATAGATTATAATACCTTAGATGAAGATTGAGATAAAGGTGTTAACCATAGATCTTTCTTGAAAGAATATGGTATAGACTTCACTTTTTCTCTATCATTTTTCTCAATTTTTTTATTATATGTATGCTTAGAAAGGGGTTTGTAGCCAAGACCACAAAATTCTTCCAACTTAGATGAGGGGGGTTTATTCTTTGAAGAAGGATTGGCTTCTTCATGAGAATGAAAATCCTTTTTAACTTTCTCAAATTTATGCATCTTCCTCTCATGAGGGATGGGAGTTGAAGGGCCTCAATCACCAACATGGGGTGATGGTGTTGTCATAGAACCAAGTTGAGTACATGAATCAGAAGGATTTTTTAGGTGCTAATTATGAGATTTTTTGCTCTCCCATAAAGGAGGGTGTAAAATATAATGAGCCCCAATCATCAATAAAGCATGTGTTTGAAAATGAATCATTTGTATATGAATATTTCGAATTTGAGGGTGGGGTTTTGGATTCTTCATTGAAACGAAGCATAAAATATAAGGACCCCCAATCACCACTAAATATTTTTTTTGTAGGTGAAAGAAAATTAGGATTAACATCAACTTGTATAGGTTCTTCTTTTCATGTTGGAATTAAAGTATTAGGGGATTTGGAAGTGTTATGATCATGTTTAACTTGTGATTTATAACTTTCTTCATTTGATTCAAGCATGTATATCTTGTTGTTGTATTCAAATTTCATTGCATGGTGAAGAGTATATTAGACTCCTTTCATAGCATGAATCTATGGTCTCCCTAAGAGAAGATTGTATGAAAGAGGTCCTAGCATGATATGGATAGGATTAGGAAAAACTACATGTACGACCTCAATAGGTAATGTGATCACTCCTAATGGTTGCCTATTAATATTATCAAAGCCATAAATATTAACATCATTAAGTTGAATAAGGATCTTGTCCACTCCAATTTTATCTAGGAGATCAATGCTACAAATATTAATACTCACTTCATTGTCTATAAGGGTGTATCTAACTGGGGTTTCATTAATTATCACCTTTATCATTGAGGCCCCATTCTTGTGTTGTATCTCAAGAGAGAGTAATTCATGTTTAGGGAATGTGATTTCTGACTTTGTCACTTTCATACAATTAGAGGAGGTTGCTACATAACTCAATTTCATAAAAGATTGCATTTTATTCTTCAACACAATTTCTTGGAGCATCATATGGTGTGTAATTGATGTTTTTGTTAAAACCAAAAGGGTGATGTTTATATGACAAAGTTTCCAAACAAGATCAATCTCTTTTCTAGTATGTTAAGGAAAACTAGGAGCAATAGGAAAGATAGGTTGAGGGAATTATAATGAGGTAGCTATGGTTTGTTGTTGCATAGTATTTGTGTGAGTAATGGTATTGTAACTTGATTTCTACAAAAAAAAATTACTACATATTTTCCTTATAATGTTTGAGGTAACTTCTGGAGGGAATGGTTTAGGTGTTTAATGATGGGAGGTGACTTAGGAAGCTCACTAATTAAAGGTGATCCAATTTGTGCAGTCATACCCTCAACTAAGTGACCTAGATGACCTTGTAGTGAGGGGGGGTCTAATGTGAAAATGTATTCATCTATTCCATCCACCTTAGTGTTTGTTGAGAAAAATGTAGCATTAGAAGAGGGACAAACAAGACTCTCATGAAACTTAATAATTGGGTCTTCTAACACCAAAATACCTTCATTACAAGTAGGAGAGGTATTAGGAGAAGAGAACTATGATGGTCATGATTGTCTATGTGTGCATCCTCTTGCATCAAAGCTTTATTGGATGATCTAGGGGAGATGAATTCCTCAAGGGCTTCATTTAACATGGAAAATTAATCACTAATAAAGGCTTTGAATGATATGATTTCTCCAAGGTTAACCATTTTTCTTTGTTTCTTTTGGTGTTTTGGGTTGTTTTTTTTCTTCTAATGATTGCAAAATGTAAACGATTGTATCTAATGATGCAATAATAAAAGAAAAATGCTGAAATATAATGTTAATTTTAAGTGAGATATGGAAGAAAATGTTCTCCACAATTTTGCAAAATCTAACTAAATGATCAATAATTTGAATGCACAATAAAGTTGTTTAGGATTTTAATTCTTAGATCTGAACTCAGTAATATAAATGAAAACCATAGACTAAAAGGCACCTAGAAAGTTGCCTAAAATTTTTGTACCAGGACTCATTCACCATTGGGCGAATGGGTCCTAGATCAAGGTCTTAAAAAGGTGAAGAATTTAATTTTTAAGTTGTTTTATGTGATTTTTGTGCCCAGTTTCAAACTGTAACTTTAGTGGCAAAGTTTTCTAGAATTTTATGTCTAAATGCAAGTGAAATGAAGGACAAATGATGACCTATATAACACTTTCTGAAATGCATTTTTGAAATAATTTTGGAATATGAAGAACACTAATATGAAAACACTATGCAAAAGTAAATATGCTTACAAGAAAAGTAAACTATCTAAGTTAAGCAATGCTTAAAAAATGTATTGATGATTTTTTCTACTGAAATGATTTTGGGATGATTTAAAAATGACTACACTAAATGGATGTTTAGACCTAGATGCATAAAACATAAATTTATGAAACTTTTGAGATTGATACTATAGGTTATCAGTAGGCCTAGGAACTTGTGCGAAAAATCACCAAAAAGCTTAGAAAAGTTGGGTTTTTTTGGCCTCCAAGGACTCATTTTCCCAATGGTGAATGGGTCCTGGTATGCTTTTCTCAGAAAGTCTAAATCTTATATTGAAGCTTAGGAATTGTTAAAAATTGTTGCCCTGGTATCCTTAATAGCGACTCATTTTCCCTATGATGAATGGGCTTGGTATAGGGTTTTGGAACTAATTTTTATAGATTTTTAAGTCTTTTCTAGGGGTTTTAAGATTTAGATTTGTAACAAATTTTAGTTTAAGTTTTTTGTAAATGCAATGTAAAATGCTAGTTGAAAATATGAAAAAATGATGACCTAAAACACCTAGTTTGATATGTAATTTTTTTTTTCAAGTTTCAAATGCAAGTCTATATGATCTAAATGATATGCAAGATGATTGATTTTTTTATTTATTTTTAGATTTAAAGAATGCAAACAATGCAATTATAAGACCCTAGATGAGATGAAAATTTGATTGAAAAATAAGACAACCTAATTGAGATCTAACTCAATGCAAATGAATGCAAATGAATACAAGATCTAACCTGGCATGAAAAGAGAGACTCCAAGATCAGAAAATTACAATGCTCAAGACATCGAGTTCACCAAATGAAACAAAGAAAAATAAATGCACCACAAATGGGATTAACCAAATGGGTACACCTAATTACACTTGGTTGTTTCACTCAATTATGAGGGAAAAAATGCATAAAAAACAATTAGAAAAAAATCCTACCTATTATAACAGTAAAAAGGAAGGTTTTCAGATGCTAAAATGATGTGTGCCTTGTTGAAAAAGTGTTGTTTTGGGACTCACTAAGGACTCATTCTCCCAATGGCGAATGGATCCCTGCTACGGTTCTAGAAAAGTGATTTGTGGGTTTTGTTCTTTAATGTCTGTACTCTCAGCTCCCAGATGTTCAACTCTTGAAATTCAAAAATAAATTTTGTAGAGCACTTTCTGTGATCTTACAATTATTCCATAGAAAAATGGCCCCTTGCCATTTTCATGGCCTTTTAAATCTTGTTTCATGGTGTTGGAACTATTTTGCTATGATTTTATGTTGTAACAGAGCTTGAACATGCTTATTTAGGTTCTAAAACTCAAAGAATGTCTTGTGAAGGTCTTGTAAAGTGTTGTAAGACATTTCTACATTCTTCTAGATTCTATTTATTACAATTCACCTAAAAATCAACTTTTATTCATCAACAAGTCTTATTTTGAAGTGTTGTAAAGTCTTGTAACAAGCTTTCACGCTTTTCTAGGCATATTTTCATTATTTATCCCTTTCTCATGCTTTATTTGACCCCTTTATACCCTCATATGACTTAATTAAGTGTATTTTTTAGTATTATTGCGACAAACAACATTAAATACAACATATTTCCTGACACACATTTTCAGATCCTAGGTGAGACCCATTCTCCATGAGTGGCGAATGAGTCCCTCTTGCCTCCAAATTCAAAATATTTTAAATTTCCTTTCGGGATTTTATTCAAAAAAACTTGATGTCAGCCTGTGATGAGGTATGAATGGGTAACTAAGGCACAAGTGTCTATAAATAAGTGATTTTCACCTCATTTCAACCCCCATTCATCAAGTTCGCATATCCACCTATTCACTCAACCATTCAAGCATTTTACAACATATTTTCAAACACTATTCAAGCACTTTGAAGCAACCATTGACATTACTTTAGAATTGCATCATCAAGGGTTTGGTAAGTTAATAGCAATTGCATGTTAGTTTATTATTCCTTTTCATTTCATTATTTTATTTAAGGTTTGATTATAAAAAGCTGGGTTTGACCAAGGAAAACCCCTATTCACTAACCTTAAACCATTTTTCCCTATTACATGTTTGTTTGCAGACCTAGGTATGCAGATTTGACAAGATTTTGAGTGTTGAAGATTGGTTTATAAGTCAACTAGATGATTCAAGTCAACATAAGTCTATTTCAAGCTTGGAGAAGGTTTTCTATCTGTTTCCTACAGAATTGACTTCAACAACCCAACAAGCAGTCATTCCCAGGTCTGGTGTTGCAAAGATGTCTCCTAATTTTTTAGAAATTTGGGAGAGGAATGATTCGCCATGTATGGTGAGTGAGTCCCACCTTAGGACTGAAAAATCTAAATTTTGTGAAATTCCAGATCCTGATAGATAGAAACTTGCTTCTGATAGCTTTTCACTAGGAGGAGGAGTAATTCGTCACCTTGGGCGAATGAGTTGCACTGTGAAAAATTAATGATCTTAGTCAGAATCCATAACATCCCAGATTCATGTTATTTTTCCTAGGTGCACTCAAATTTATCTTGTTCCTTTATGTTCTACATAATTTCTTCATTTACTTCATTGTTTGCATATCACAATGTGTTTCCAAACATCAAATAAATCTTAGTTTTGCATTCATTTTCATTCATTTAAATTATTCAATTTCATTTAGTTAACTTAATTTATGTTAGACAACATCACACATAACATTATTTGAATGAACCATTAGCATTTTTGCTTCTATCTCTCTCCTTTTAGGTGAAAAACCCTAGAAGAGCAAGAGTTGTCCATAGGAGCCAAAAATCAATGGTTCATTTTGTTGAACCCAAATTTTTGAGCACTTTTCATTTCATTTACATATTGCATCCTAGTTTACATTTGTATTAACATTCAATTAGTACATTTTTTTTTGCATTTTGGGACATTTTATCTTGCATTAGTGAAGGCTTCATTTAGATTTCATTTTTGCATTGCATCTCATTGAAAGACATAAAAATATGCATTATGCATCCTTGGTTGCATTCTGTAGAGCATTAAAATCATCTTAAATTTTTTGAAATACACACAAAAACATCATACTGGGAGTCATTCGCCACCCAGGGTGAATCAGTCCCTCTGCGCTTGTTAAACAACATTTTTAGCACTTTTCATGTATTTGTTTGCATTTCTATTTTTTGTAGTTAGATCTCAGTTACAGTTAGCAGTACATTTCTATTATTTTCATTTCAAACTCTTAGATTAGTTTTCATTTGCATCCACCCCTTCTTTATGGTACTTGCATGAGTGTTTGGTGCCTCGTTGATAGTACTTTAGTGAGAAGAAGTTCTAGACTCATGGCCTCCCATGATAGAAATTTTGTTGTGGACCTTGGGATTTCATGAGATCCTACTTCTAGTATGTAAAATGATGCATTAGGCCCTGACAATACCACTTCTATGCCTTCACTTTTCCATCCAATGAATGTTGACAAGCAAAACAACTCCCTCTCACAAGAAAAGGTCATTAATTATATTCACGAGTATTTTGCACATTTACAAGAAGACTTGTCACTTGAAAACATTTCCATCACTACCATACCTACCATTGGCAATCTTCATCATTTGATTGAAAGTGATGATGGATTGCAATTCATGAAGAGAATTGCTAAGATTTACAATAAACATGCCTCTTCTAATACCCAATCCACAACCATTCTGATAAGCCAAGGAGGAACTTAAGTTCCTCTCCCTTCAACCATAGCTTCCATACCAACTTATACCAATCTGCAAGTCCATACAACTATTCATTAGACTAATTATGCAGGTACCTTTTTTCTGATTTCCAGTAGCATTCCTACTTCTCTTGTGCCATCACAAGTCCCTTCCACCACCTTCACACCTCATAGTATTCCTTTCACTTCACCTAACATCACTTACACTCCATCACCATTTTCCCTTCCACCTCAACCCACATACCCTAATCCCCTTCTTACACAACTCCTTACCATTGTTTCATCTATGCAACATCAACTTTCCACCATTAGATAAGGTCAATCTGCTCCACTTACATATCATGTCCATAGTAGCCCCTTATCTTTGAAATTTTTACGTACCCCAATGCCACAAGGGATAGAAATTCCTAGGTTTTAGAAATATGGAGGAAATGGAGACCCTATCAACCATGTTAATGCCTATATAGCTTTGTGTAGTGACTTCATCCTTGATGATAAACTGTTAGCAAAACTATTTCCAAGGACCCTTAAAGACACTGCCTTATAATGGTTTTCCAACTTACCTAATCATTCCATCCATTCATTCAATGAATTGGTGGATACTTTCATAAGTCATTTTCAAGTTCACATGACACCTAAAAAGACAATGGTTGACCTAATGTGATGTAAAAAACACAGATGAAAAAGTAACGGATTTTATCTCAAATGCCAATTTGTGTATGGTCAAATCGATGTCAAGATTCTTGATGCACATCTGCAAAAGATGTTTATCGAAAACTTGCACACACGCCTTCAGGATAAATTAACAATGATGAAATTCCCTTCATTTATTCATTTATGCACAACCTTGTGTGAATACCATAATTTAGTTTCAAGTCATGATGAAAAATCCACTTCTAACTGAGTTGAAAAACCTAAACACAACAATCAAAACCAGAATAACATACAAAACATCTACAAACCAAATAGAAGCATTTTACAGTTTAATCCACCTCCTCAACCTCAACCACAACCAACCTAATCTATTCCAAGTCAAGTGGTAGCTGTTAAAGTAGTGATGCCTTACACCTATGGGGACCTGAAGAGATAGTTTACTCCCCTACTCGATACACTTCATAACACAATGAACCAATTAATTCAACAATGCCTACTCACTGTGCCACCTGTTTGACTGCCTAATCCAAACCAACCTTTGCCACCCACCTTAAAACCTAATGCTTATTGTCATTTTCATCACCAGAATGGACATGTCACTGAACATTGAAAGCATCTTAAACATTTAGTTCAAGACCTCATTGATTTAGGCCATCTGTTCATTATGGGTGTTAATGATCAAGGCAATAATTATGTTCCACCCCCTAACCAAAATTTGCAAATTTTCACTAATCCCATGCCTAAACATACTACCTCATTTTTCAAGGCTAGCGAACCTTCAACGACTGATGTAATGACTATTGATACAAAAAATGAACAACATGATACACCTCCCCCTGTTACTACGAAAAGTCTTATGGATGAGCTAGTAGCTACAATAGATGTTATCCCTCATAAGGGACAAACCACTAAGCCTCTTGATATCACTTTTTCTACTAAATACATACTACAAAAACTTCCTGATGGTCCTCTTTACATACCTAGGAGAATCTATAATAAGCCCACTAATGGGATATTAATAGATCCCACTTGTGGCGAGAATGTGATCACAGAGGAGTTTCTAGTATGACATGAGCTATATCAAGATGAATATAATAAACCAACTACATGGATTAAGACACATACTGGCTTTGCATGCCCTACAATTCGACCAATCGTGCTACCCTTACAGATAGGACCTAAAAATTTGGAGGTAACATTTTCAATTATTCCACAATCTAACCAATTTTGTGTATGGCTAGGCCACCCTTGGCTATGCTCAATGAAAGCAGTCTCATCAGTTGTTCACAAGTGTTTGAATTTTCCACATGACAATGAGATAGTCACCATACACCATAGTGGCTTTAATCCTTTATCTTCCAAAGGTAATTTTTCCTCAGAAGCCTTTTGGCCTACACCTATGGAACCCATCACACCTCAAAAATATTTCTTTTCAATAACCTATCAAAAGTTTAAAGACAAAAGGATAGCCAAATTGTCTCTTTAGAACTTGTCCCTATCCACTTCTACACCTCCTATCATAGATGAAACCATGCTTCAACTTGATTCTGACATTGAGAAAACCATACAACCTCCTGAACAACCACCCCTAGATACTTCCCCACCATCATTTAAATGACCAAGGGAAACTAAAATCACTCTCATCATGCCTCCTCACATTAAACTAGTGTATAAAGCCAAAGAGAAAGTGGTTGATCCATCCTCTTTAGTTTCTTCTATTCTTCCCTCTTTAGAAGAATAAGAACCTATGATGACTTAATCCACTCTTACACCTCAACAACTCCAAAAAAAAATTAAGCGAAACGGGTATGTGTAGGATCATGATGAGCCAAAGAGTGGTAGTATGATGGGTATGTGCCTGATGACTTATTTTTACCCAAAATTGATGGAACGAAAAGGGTTTTTAAAGGATATTCTCAGCTTTCCACCAATATAAATTATGCTTTACTTTAAATTTAATAAGTAGTTACTATTCATTTTTTATTCAAATTATGACTAAAGTCATGATTGATAGACTAATTGAAAAACATCTATCGCTTTCAAATAGTATCACGTTTTCTGAATCCAAAACATGTGTCACATTTAATGCTTCATCTACTATAGGATTAAAAAAATAAAAATTGAATTTCATGAAGTTTTGACCAAGCTAAGGTGGTAAGGCATACGAGTTTTTTATATTTTTTAAAATTTGTAATAAAAAATTCATAATTAATTATTTACTTGGAAAAAAATTACAAAAAAATATGCATCACATTGGGACATGAGTCCTCTACTTATGTGTAAAATTTTATTAAAAATATTATCATTTTATTGTGGTTAGGGTGGTTGGATAGACACCTTATTTTTTCTTCGAAATTTAAGTACTACTGCATTGAAATTTAAAATTTTCACCAAATAGATTTCTTTTTTCTTAAACAAACCTAGTAGTTTAGAAACTATATTCAATTTGATATAGGTTATATTCTTACATATTTTTGAAATAATATAGATAACTTATTCAAATTTTTACGTCAAGTTTCCTAACTCTGATTTTTTTTATTTTTTTGCCACTTAAGGGCCTATTTTTTCCATGATGATCCTGCACATATCCAAATCGTAGTGCTAGGGAATAAAGGAATTGTCATCATCTCCTTGATCATCAATCTCAAATAGAAGAAGATAAATAAAATCAACCTTTACCTTTGACTAAAGTAATAGATGACCTCCCTCCTTCTCCTGACCTGCCACACGATAGCCTAGTGCAACCTTCACAACAAATTGAACCAATTCAACAACCTCTGCTTTTAATCCATCCATCCTGAGAAATCACCCTTCGTCCTCCTATTGTCATTAATCTTGATGATGATGATGATGATGATGCAATGATATCAAAAATAGATGAAGAAGTGCATAAGGATTTAAATTATTTATTTTCATCTACAATGAGCTACAATGATACATCCTCTCCACCAAGTAAAGAACCTAGTACGAATCCTAGTTCAACACTTGCAATTCTTCCTTTAGATAGTCAACCACCCTTGCATTACACTAAACATGATTGGGAGGTGGATGACCTATTAGATGGTTGACTTTCATTTTCCTAACTAGCTTTTTTGCTTTTCTCTTTTTATTTTTCCTTTTCATGTGCATATTGGGTTCCCCTGTATCATGTGTTTTATGTTTTATCTCTCTTCGTACACTTCTTCTATTTGTATCTATCTTCTTCTATATGTTGTACATTGTCTTTTTCTCTTTTTTGTTTTGTGTTCTCCTTTTGGGGATGATGCAAAGTGTAGAGATTCCCTATGTCTCTTCCATGTTGACCCAAAAGGTCCTTGTCTTTTTCTCTCTTTTTTTTTGTTCTCCTTTTAGGGATGATGCAAAGTGTAGAGATACCCTATGTCTCTTCTAGGTTGACCCAATAGGTTCTTGTCTTTTTCTCTTTTTTGTTTTGTGTTCTCCTTTTGGGGATGATGCAAAGCATATAGATGCCCTATGTCTATTCCATGTTGACCCACAAGGTCTTTTTCTTTTTTGCTTTTTGATTTGTGTTCTCCTTTTGGGGATGATGCAAGGCATTTAGACCAAAATGTCTCCTTAATGTTGACTAAATTTTTTTTTCATTTTCTTTTTCCTTTTCATTTTCGTTTCACTTGTGTTTTCCTTTTTGGGATGATGCAAGGCATAGAGACTGCAATATCTCTTCTATGTTGACCCAAAATGGACTTTTGTTTTTCCTTTGTGTTTTCTCTCTTTGTGTCATTCTTCTAGTTCTATTTGCTTTGGGGAATGATAACATTTCCCCGATCTTTCATAAACACATTGTAGCAACAAACATATTGACCCCCAATCCATAGATCCCTTATGTGTTTGGCTTTCTTTTATGGGGGGAAACTCCCTTTTCTTTGTTTTTCATTTTTCATTGACATGACACAACCTAACTTCGATACATATGACTTGGCATAGGGCTTTCTAGGTTGGTTCTCATGTCTTGTTTTCTTGTGTCATTTTCTTTTCTTCTCTACTTTATAGTAATTTCTCATGGAATCATGTGTAGTAATTCCTTTAAAGTGGGGAGCATACATCACCATAATTCATTTTCCTTCTTGGATCCTAGTGTAGCCTTATCATTTATATGATGTGTTCATCACTTTTAAGATGGCATTGGGGGTGACGTCCTTCATAAGTGTGATCTTTCTAAGCATATTACATTCCTCTTGCTGGCCTGATGACTGCATCCCCTGAGTTGGGAATATACTATTCTTTGATAGGTCCTCTCTTGGAGACACTAGACACAATGTTCCCTAAGTGACTAAGGTTGCATGAATTGAAAAAACTCCTTTGAACTTCTTTTACACTTTTTACAATTTTACATTTTGATTTTTTTCCACCTTGCATAACATAGCTTGCATGACTGTGGTACCTTTTCTTGTTGTTCATGAGCATTTTTCCTTGTGGTTCCTTGTTAAAGTTATCAACAGGTATAACTTTAATATGGTTCAGTGGAAAGTCCACCTAGCAGCATGAATTTTCCCCATAGCCACTTTTATGTTTGTTTGTGACTGTATACCAACTAGCATATGTATCTTACCTTTTGGGATTTCTCACCCTATGGACAACTAATTTTTTGGCCACAGAGTGAGTACATTTGGGCTTTCTCACCCAATGGACCGTCATATGTTCTATTGCCCCAGAGTGAGTACACATTCTCTTTTTCAAACAATCAGCCTAGATCTAATCCACAACTAGTTAGATTGATGATTGAAGCTTCATCCAATTCATCTAAACACTTGTGTGTTTCTTTCTTCTTATGTTTAGTTTTCCATGGGATTTCCATCCTAGGGGCTTGATCATCCCTCTTGATCATTGTTATTCCATCTTTCTAGTGTAAGTGCATTTAAACCCTCTTCTCAATGTTCATAGCTACTTTAGTGTGAGTTTGAAGTAAGTTCATCCTCTCACTAAAGTGGAGCCTAAATGTTCTATGTAAAAATGGCCCCTTGTCATTTTCATGGCCTTTTAAATCTTGTTTCATGGTGTCTGAACTATGTTGCTCTGATTTTATGTTGTAATAGGGCTTCAACATGCTTATTTAGGTACTAAAACTCAAAGAACGATGTCTTTTGAAGGTGTTGTGAAGTGTTGTAAGACATTTCTACATTCTTCTAGACTATTTATTAGAATTCACCTAAAAATAACCTTTTTATTCATCAAAAAATCCTATTTTGAATTTTTGTAAAGTCTTGTAACAAGCTTTCATGCTTTTCTAGGCATATTTTCACTATTTATCCCTTTCTCATGGTTTATTTGACCCTTTTGTGCCCTCATAGGACTTAATTAAGTGTATTTTTGAGTATTATCCCAAAAAACAACATGAAATACAACATATTTCCTGACACACATTTTCAGATTCTAAGTGGGACCCATTCACCATGGGTGGTGAATGAGTCTCCCTTGGCCCCAAATTCAAAATATTTTAAATTTTCTTTTGGGATCTTATTCAAAAACACTTGGTATTAGCCTATGATGAGGTATGAATGAGTAAATAAGGAACAATTGTGTATAAATAAGTGATTTTCACCTCATTTCAACCCCCATTCATCAAGTTCACTTATCCACCTATTCACTCAAGCATTCAAGTATTTTACATCTTTTCAAACACTATTCAAGCTCTTTGAAGCAACCATTGACATTACATCAAATTTGCATCATCAAGGGTTTGGTAAGTTAATATCAATTGCATGTTGTTAGTTTATCATTCCATTGCATTTCATTATTTTATTAAAGGTGTGATTACCAAAAGTGGGGTTTGACCAAGGCTAACTCTTATTCACTAACCTTAAACCATTTTTCCCTATTGCATGTTTGTTTGTAGACCTAGGTATGCAAATTTGAGAAGATTTTTTGTTTTGAAGATTGGTTTATAAGTCAAATAGGTGCTTCAAGTCAACTTAAGTCTATTTCAAGCTTGGAGAAGGTTTTTTGTTTGTTTCTTGCAAAATTGACTTTGGCAACCCAACAAGTAGTTATTCCCAAATATGGTGTTGCAAAGTTATCTCTTGATTTTTTAGAAATTTGGGAGAGGATTGATTCACCACCTATAGTGAATGAGTCCCACCTTAGGACTGAAAATCTGAATTTTATCATATTTTGGATCCCGATAGATAGAAACTTGCTTCCAACAATTTTTCACCAAGAGGAGTAATTCTCCACCTTGGGCGAATGAGTCCCACTGTGAAAAATTAATGATCTCAATCAACATCCACAACATCCCAAATTCATCATATTTTTCCTAGGTGCACTCATATTCATCTTGTTCCTTTTAGTTCTGTATAATTTCTTCATTTACTTCATTGTTTTCATATCATAGTGTGTTTTCAAACATAGTGTAAATCTTAGTTTTGCATTCATTTTCATCCATTTAAATCAGTCAATTGAATTTAGTTAACTTAATTTAGGTTAGAAAACATCACACATAACATTAATTGAATGAACCATTAGCATTTTTGCTCCTATCTCTCTCCTTTTAGCTAAAAAACCCTAGAAGAGCAAGAGTTGTCCATAGGAGCCAAAAATCAATGGTTCAACAATAATGATGAACAATTTTGAAACCTTTTCTCTCCACTTGATATTCTATCTAAAACCTGCAATCACACATCAAGAGAGAAGAAAATTTGTTGATTGTTAGGGAATAGGGGTTTTCCATGGTCAAACCCCATTTTGGTAATCAAACCTTATTATGAAATAATGAAGCATGAACATGAAACATGAAAAAATGATACCTTGGATGAAATATTGGATGAAAAATAAAAAATATATCATGAAGTGGACTCAAAGAATGTAGATCTTGATCACAACAATTGATTAGAAATAACAACTTGTAATGCTTGAATTGGATCTTCAATGCTACATCAACACATTAGCTCAACAACATGGATGATGCACTATGCCTTTGACATGATGAAATGGATCTTTGATTTTTGCAATAAACTTTAATAATTTTCTCTATAATGCCTTTGAAATTCTCTTATGAACTCTTCATATCATAAACTTTCTATTAGGACTTGGACACTTGAAAGCTTAGATGAAACTATGTGAAATAACCTTGTATTTATACTTATCTTAAGATTTAATCCCAAAATTCAAATAACACAAGTTGACATTAGATCTAGGATTTGAAATTATTAAAATCTCACCAAGAATATGTTCAAAAAGGAGTGTCCTAAGTTAAGGAGGACCCATTCGCCGTAGGGCGAATGTTTTGTAGAACACTCAACTAGGACAAGTTTTTGGGATATGAAATAACATGTAAAAAGGGGGTCCTAGGACTGAGGAAGGACCCATTCGCTAGGTGGTGAATGGGTCCTAGGTCAGTAGGCTAGGACTCAAACCTTGCAAAATCAAGTGTTGTGGAACCTTATTAATTGGGCTCTATCCCTCAAAAAATGTAAAAACTAAGGCTTAGATTTGAATTTAAGGGGATTATTAAGCTATAATTAACCTCAATTAATTAATAAATCCCTAGATTAGTGTGAAAGTGTAAATATACACTTTACAACACCCTGAATAGGGTACCATTATGTCCATTTTATTAAAAGGGGCCCTTGACTCAATGTGAATGTGAAAAACACATTACAACACTAAATCAAGGCATGATTCAATTGATTTTAATATTATGTTTCTCAAATTAGTTGAGAAAAGGGTTACTTTTTTCTACTCTAGATTAACAAATCTATAGAGTATGAAGCATTGTTGTTAGGTATGGAAGTTGCACATATGAAAGGTGTAAGAAATTTACATTTTCAAGGTGATGTTGAATTAGTAGTTTGTCGGGTGAGAAATCTGTATCAAACCAAGAATGAATGACTAAGGAATTATTGTAAATTAGTTTCAGATGATATATAAGAGTTTGAATATTTTAACATTTCTATATTCCCAAGAGATTAGAATGACAAAGCTAATTTGTTGTAAGTATCAGCTACTCTCCTAATTCCACATAAGGAATTTCATGGTTCTACCTACACTATTGAGTTAGTGTTTAATCCTAGTATTCTAAAAAAATTAGATAAATGGAAAATTTTCAATGAAAATCATGATATCATAGCATTTCTTGAGAAGGATGAAAATCATGATATCGTAGCATTTCTTGAGAAGGATGAAAATTTCAATGAGCCATACTTTGAAGGTAGTGACTCTTCATCTCAAGAGTCAATTTTTGAGGTTGATCCTGATACTGGAAAATAAGTAATGTAGCTCGAAGGGAACAATATTCCCAAGGGGTTATTATCTCTTGAGAGACTTTTGAAAAACATGTGACCATTATGTTAAAAACAAACAATAGTTTGGCTGAGCCAATTTATCAAATGAAGTTAAGAAAATAAATTTGGGAACTAAAGAAAATCCTAAGATGGTGAATATCAATAAGTGTTGTACTCAAGATGAGAAAGACAAGTTTGTTGAATTATTGCAAAATTATGTTAACGTACTTGCCTACTCTTATGAAGACTTGAAATATTTTCAACCAAAAGAAGTACAACATAAAATTCCATGAAAGGAAGGATCTTTGCCACATAAATAAAGGTAGAGACAATATAATTCCATAATTTTAGGTACCATTCTTCCCAAAATTCAAAAGATGTTCAATGCAAGGATTATATATTTACTATTCACCATTCAATGTGGATAGTGAATATTGTTCTAGTTTCTAGAAAGAATGGGGAAATCTGCATATGTGTAGATTTCAAAAAATTGAATCATTCATCATTGAAGTATAATTACCCCCTGCCGGTAATGGATCAAGTCTTGCAAATGGTAATTGAATTCAAAATTTTATATATGTTGGATGGATTTTTGAGATATAATTAGGTGGTCAACAAGGAAGATCAACACACCACACCATGGGGAACTTTTTCTTACCATAGAATGCCATTTGGTTTAATCAATATTGGTTCCACATTTCAACAAGCAATGGAATTATCTTTTTATGATGTCATGGGTAAGTTTATTATTTTTTATATTGATGTCTTGATGATCTTCTCCATGAAATGTCAAGAATTTTTTTATCACTTACAACAAGTCTTAGAAAGGTATTGGCAACATGGAATTTCCTTAAATCCGAAGAATTCAACTTTTGGTGTTATCAAAGGAAAAATTCTTGGTCACATCATGTCCAAGGAGGGTATCAAGATTGATCTTGAAAGGGTCAAAGAAATTCAAGCTCATTCTCTACATGTGAATAAGAAAGTAGTTCACTCATTGAATTTCTTGCAAAGGTTTGTTCCTAATTTCATGGAAAATACACATCATATCATGGATATGATGAAGGGAAAGTCCACTTTTCTTTGTTTTGTACAAGGTAAATCTACATTCAATGATATTAAAGAAGATATTGGACATGCACCAGTGTTAGTTTTCCTAGATTACACTAAAGATTTTACCATGTATAGCTATGCTTATGAGCATACACTCTCAACCATTTTCGTGCAACTAAATAGCAAGGGGTTTGATTCCCCTATTTCATTCATGAGTTTACCATTGAAGGCTCATGATTTGAAGTACTTTCCAATAGAAAAAAATGCATTTTCTATGGTTAAGATAGTGAAGAATTTTTGGTTCTACATACTTAAATCCTATCTCATTACACTATGCCAGATTCTATATTCAAGTCAATCTTGAGATAGCAAGAGTTTGGTACCAAACAAAGCAACTAGATAGGTAAAATTCAAGAGTATGACATGGAGATAAATCCCACCAAATTGGTGTGTGGGAAAATTTTGTGCTAGTTGATGGCTAATAACAAGCCAGATGAATAATTCAATTATGAAGAGGTAAGCATTGAAGATGTTCCTAGTTGTTCTGTTTTTTAGTATAACTGATGAATGGTATTCCAATATTTCTTACTTTCTAACATATGGGGAATGTTCAGAGCATCTGAAATGCAAAGATAAGAGAACCATAAAGCTCAAGAATGCAAATTTTATCTTATGGGATAATGGTTTGTACAAGAGGGCTCTTAATGGTAAAAGAGCAAGTTATTGGAGTCTTTCCACAACTTGGAATGTAGTGGACATTTCTTTGTAGCAATCACAGCTCACAAAATCTTGCAAGCTAATTATTATTGAACTACACTGTTTTAGAACATGTACAATTGGGTATGTAAGTGTGAACTTTGTCAAAATTTCATAGGGAAGCCTAAGTTGGTTGGTCTTCCACTCAAGCCAATCATCATTGAGGAACCTTTCCAATAATGGGGTATTGACTTCATTGGCACTACCAATCTTCCTTCAAGTGTAGGACATGTTTATGTCCCCACAACCACTAATTACTTCACCAAGTGGGTGGAGGCTATCCCAATGAAACATGCTACTTCAAAGGCCGTGTTTAGGTTCCTAAAAAAAATATCATTTTATGAGTTTGGTGTTATGAACAAAATCATAGAAGATAATGATATTTTATTCTCATCAAGTGAGATCATAGTGTTCTATTTTGACCATTGAATAATGTTGTCACATTCTTTAGATTATTACCCTCAAGGTAAAGGTCAGAAAAAATTCAACGAAAAGAAATTGGTCACTATTATTCAAAAGTTGATTGATGAGAACCATAGATCATGGCACAAGGTGTTATATTATGCTTTATGGGCTGATAAAATTACCCCAAAATGGGAAATAGACATGCCACCATTCCAACTCTTGTATGGGTTGAATGTAGAGACTCCAATTACTTTGTAATTACCCACACTTAAATTAGCTAAGGCCATCGAAGATGAGACATTTGACATTTTTATCAAAAAGTGTATCATGTACCTCATCAAATTGGAGGAGAAGCATGTTCAAGTGTTGGGTCTCATATTTCAGAGTAGTAAGATCAAATCAAAAATCTTTTTTACAAGAAAGCTAAGTCAAGAGATTTCAAAGTTGGAGATCTAGTTCTATTGTGGGACAAGAGGAGAGAGCCCAAAGGTATGCATGAGAAGTTTGACTCACTATGGAGAGGAGTTTTCAAGATTCACAAAATCTATGGTGAAAATAATTTCTTGCTCGCATACCAAGATGACACTCCATTTTTTCTACCACATAGTGGACAAAATTTTAGGCACTTCACTTAGTGGGGTGATAGATGAGTTTTGTAAATACTTGTATAGTCTTTGCATCATTTTCTTTTTGAGTCTTTTTTTGTATTTCTTTTGTCGCCTAACTCTATGCCCAATGGATGGATGAAGGCACTTGGAGACTAGAATTCTTCTCCCTTCAATCGTTTCAAATATTGATCAAAGGAAGCTCTCCATAGTTAGAGCCAACTATTATTCTCGAATTTAGTTGAGCTTAATTCATGGTATAACCCCTATGAAACTAGTCCATTTTGTAGCCCATCTACTCTAAGCACACAAAATAAGGTGAATCCCAATTGGTCCTTGTGTGTGATCCCATAGCCTTAGAATGTCATTCCAAGCTTCAACATTTTTGGTTTTGTCAAAATTCACCTTTTGAACCAAGTTGTGAAATTTAAGTTTCAGAGTTACAAAATTTACTACACTTGCAAGAGAACTAAATTTTAGTGCCCTTGCAAGTTAGGATACAAAAATAATTTTCTACACTTGCAAGAGAACTAAATTTTAGTGACCTTTCATTTTTTTCTTTCAACTTATAAATTGTGTGGGTGTTGTTTTTTCCCACCCCTACAATTTCAGCCTCTTATGAGTTAGTAACTAATATGTTTTCATTTATGATTGTGGGGGGTTATAAATAAATTTAAATTGTTTAGTTTTCATGTTTGGTTTTTGTTTTCTCCCTCTTTGTACTTTACGAGTTCAACTATGGTTTTCAATTTTGATTGCATTTTCTTGTGGTCAGACTTCTTATCGATATAGCCAAGGTTTTCATCATTTTTGATGCCTTCATTATCTCTAAGTATGATCATTTTATTTTTCCCTTCTATGTGTTTATTTCATTTGTATAGTGTAGTAAAATGGATCACTAGACATTTTCACACTTGTTTGGGCCCTTGTTGTGTATTTTGGCTTAATGTTTCCTTGATTTAGTGTTTTAATGTGGTTAACACATTCACATTAGGTCTTGGGACCTTGTGAACGAATAGATTTCAATGGTGCCATGTAAAAGTGTTGTGAAGTGTTGTAACACACTTTCACTCTTTTTTAGGGTTTTATCAATTAACTAAGCATAATAAATACAATTTTATCTAAAACCAACCTTAATATTTCCTTATCTGGAGTGTTGTAAAGTGTTGTAGCATACTTTCACATTTCTCTAGGATTTTCATTAATAATTGGGCTTTCTTATGCTTTACTTGGCCCCATTTTGCATCCACAGGAATTATTTATGAGGATAATCCCAACAAATATCATTTAAAACATCAAAATTTTGAAACCTACCTCAAATTACTAAGGTGGGACTCATTCACCATTCTTGGAAAATGAGTCCCCTTAGGTGGGACCAATTTACCCAGGGTGACAAATGAGTCCCATTTAGCTCAAAATTAAAATTTAATTTAAAGTTTTGGTAGGATTTTATTCTCCAAGATCTAAGGTCAACATGTAGTGTTGTAATTTCAGGAATTATTACATAATTGACTATAACTACAAGTTTTTTTCTCTCATTTTCATACCTAGCATTCATGTATTCATGCATATAGTTGACAAGAGAATTTGAGCATTCACAAGAGAATTCACAATATTTCAAGGGAAAATTATCAAGCATTCAAGATAATTCTTCAAGTTTCAATCATGTAAAAGATTGTTTACATCACATTTTTTTAGTGCTAACAATTGTGGTGTACGATTGTGTGATTCAAGCAAGTATTGCATTCAAGATATATCAACATCGATCTAGATTCCAAGTCCACATCCATTGGAGCCATTACTTACATGTTTGTAGAACCTTATTGCTACCTAGGGTTTGGTGAGTTGAAACAATATTTCTTTTTCATTCATCATTCTCTATTCTATTTCAATGGTTTAATTACCAACAAGGGGTTTGACCAAGGAAAACCCCTATCCACTAACCCCACAACATTTTCCCTCTTCTTGTGTGTAATTTGCAAGGATGGGTTGAATATTTATCAAGAAACAAGTTGGAGAAAGGTTTTCAAATTGTTAAAGTTGGTAAATTTGTCATCAAGTCTTGGAGAAGCTTGGAGAAGTCCTACAGGTGGAAAATTATAAATTTAGACCCACAAATCAATCAAAAAGACTAGAGCTGGCTGAGAAGCACATGATCCAATTCAGAGGTTTTGAAAAAGTAGAAGTGGATTGATTCACCACTATTGGTGAATGAGTTCCACTGTACATTCCTGACAAAGGTTTTTGTAGATCTAGATACCCTTTTGGCTTAAACCAATTTTGACATAGTTTACCCAAAATTGGATTGGTTCACCCAACTCGGCGTATGAGTCCTAGTCAGCATAAACAATGTATTTTTTAGGATTCTATACCTCCATTCTTCCTTCTTTAGTTTCCTAGGTGCACTTTTTTAGCTTCATAACTTTTTATTACATTTTACTTGCATTTCTAGGTCATTTTGCATATCACACTTTGTTTTCCAAGTTTACACTTGGTTGTGAACCCCTATTTAAACATCCTCCAGCCCTTAGGACAATCCCCTTTAAGAGATTTCAATCTCCTTTGCATTGGAATATCAATGGTTTGTTCTTGAGTGAAGTGTTGAGATTTGTCTCTCCTTTTATGTCTAAAACCCTAAAGGTGTAAGAAAGCCTACAAATTTCACCATTTCATTTTGGTGAACCTGCATTTAGAACATCATAATTATGATTGGGAGTTTATTTACATCCTAGAATTAGCTTGCATTAACATTGAATTGCAATTTGAATTGTTTAATTTGCATTCTATGGTTTTCAAATTTACATTAGTGAAAAGCTTATTTATCTTGCATTGTTGCATTTAAATTCATTGAAAATTTCTAAAATTCTGCATTTTCATTTTAGACTTGCATCAAAAAACATAAAAAGCATAAAATCCAATTTAAGAATTCTTAAAATTCTCAAAAAAATCAGTACCAGGACTCGTTCGCCACCTTGGGTGAATCAGTCCCTTTCCATATTTTACATTTCATTTTCTAACATTTAAACTTCATTTTAGATAAGTTATGTTTGTATTTCTGCATTTTTTTTTCACTTTCCAGAATTTTAGTTTTAAATATTTCATTATTCTTAGCTTGCATTTCATTTGCACTCACCCCACATTTAGTAGCTTTTTAATGAATTTTTGGTGTCCTATTGTTAATACCATAGTGAGAAGAATCTTGAGACTCATTGTATTCCATGATAGTACAATCATTGTGGATCTTGGGTTATCTAGAGCCTCCACTCCTAGTAACTATACTAGTACACTAGGCATGGATAACACCCTTAGCAACTCTTTGTCTTCAAGTAGCATGAAAGTTGAACTAAGGAATGATAATATCTTTCAAGATAAACTAATTTGAATTCATGAGGACTTAGTAAATATGCAACATCAAATAAGCCTTGAAAACATTTGAAATACTACAATTCCTCCCATAGAAAATATTCATCGCATGCTTGAAAGTGAAGATGGCCTTGACCTTGTGAAAAAAATAGTTAAGATCTTTGGAAAACATCTTCCTTCAACCCCTAGTGCTCATATACTAACAAACAATGTCACAATCCAAGGAGGAACTCAAATTCCTCCTCCCTCAACAATAGCCTCAATACCTACCTATACCACTCCCCATGTCACAACAACAATGCAACAAGTTAGTAATGTGATTCCTTCCCTGGGTATTCATGCTAGAATCCCTAGTCCCTATGTGGCATTGCATGTTATATCTCCTACCACATTACCACCTATCAACATTCCATTCAATTGTCCTACTAATACATACAATCCATCACCACTTTCACTTGCATCTCATACCACAAGCAATGATCCTATAATAACACAACTTTTCCAAACTATTCTATCCATGCAAAAAAAAATATCCACCATAAACAAAAGTGAAAATGGCACACCCACAAATTATGTCAAAAGTAGTCCATTTTCTTTGGAGATATTGCAAACATCGATGCCATAAGGTGTATAGGTGACAAAATTTGAGAAATATGGAGGGAAGGGAGATCCTTCTAACCATGTTAATTCCTACATTGCCTTATGTAGTGACTTTGTCCTTGATGATAAATTGTTGGAAAAACATTTTCCTAGGTCCTTAAAAGATATTGCCCCATAATGGTTTTCTTCCTTACCAAACAATTCAATTCGTTCTTTCAATGAACTTGTTGATGCATTTGTAAACCATTTCCAAGTGCATATGAATTCCAAGATGACCTTGGATGATTTGATGAGATGCAAGAAAAAAGAGGAAGAAAAGATAACTTATTTTATCTCACGCTATCAATCGCTTTATTCCCAAATTGATGTCAAGGTCTTTGATCCACATCTTCAAAACATGTTCATAGAAAACTTGCAAACTAATATTCAAGAAAAAATCACTATGATGAAATTTGCATCCTTCATGTACCTATGTACCACTCTCTATGATTACCAAAATTTAGTTAGTAGTCAAGATACAAGGTCCACTTCTAGCAAAATTGAGAGATCTAAGCCCGCAAACTAAAACAATTCCCAAACTTTTAGAAAGAAAAATAAAGGGTTTTTTCAATTTAATCCTCCTCCAAAAAAAAATCAAAATGTCAATAACCAAAGAGTTTTTGTTAAATCCGTGATATCCTTTAGCTATGGAGATTTGAAAAGACAATCCATAGCCTTACCTAATACCCTTCATAACACAATGTCCCAACTTTTACAACAACAAATCATTACCTTGGCTCCCATAAAAAGACCCAACCCTAATAAGTCTTTACTCCCAAGCTTTAAATCCAATGCTTATTGCCACTATTATCAACAAAATGGACATGGCACAAAACATTGCAAGTGTCTTAAACATCTTGTGCAAGACCTTGTTGATTATGACCATCCAGCCATTGGAGGTGTTAGCGATCAAGGCAATAAGTTTGTTGCTCCTCCAAACCAAAACTTGCAATTATTTACTAATCCAATTCCCAAACATAATATTTCATTTGTCAAAGCCAATGAAACTACAAAGAATGATGTGATGAATGTTGATATAGATGATGAAAACAATGATTATGTTCTAAATAATGCTATTAATGTCAAACCTATAGATGAAATGGTAGGGATGATAGACGTCATCCATCGTAAGGGTCGAACTAAGATTCCTCTTGACATTTATTTCTCCTCTAAGATATAATTAAACATGCACTCAATGGTCCTCTCTACATAGCCGATTGTATCTATGACAAGCCCACTAATGGGATACTAATAGATCCTGTATGTGGAGAGAACATGATCACCGAGGAATTCTTACATTTGAATCAACTCTATCAATATGAATATGATAAACTGAAAGCATGCATCAAGACACACAATGGTTCTTCTTTCTCTAAGATCAGATTGATCTCCTTACCATTACAAATAGGACCAAAAATATTATATGTCACATTCTCCATCATCTTGTAGTCAGACCAATTTTGTTTGAGGCTAGTCCATCCATGGCTTCACTCCATGAAAGCTATCCCTTTAGTTGAGGAAAAATGTTTAAATTTTCCCTTTGACAATGAAATATTCACCATTCACCATTGAAGCTTTAACCCCTTATCTTCCAAAGGAAACCTTTCCTTAGAATCCTTTTGGCTTGAGCCCATGGAACCTATCAAGCAATGAGAGGAATTATTTTTCGTATCTTACCAAAAATTCAAAGCCAAGAAAATAGCCAAACTATCCCTCTGAAACATGTCCTCCTCTACTTCCACACCTCCAATCCTTTAACAAACCATGCTTGAACCTAAACAAGACCCAAACAATCAATACCAACATAAAATAGAAACTCCACCCATATCCTACAAACGTCCAAGAAACAATGAAACCAATCCCATTACACCCCCTATAATTAAACAAGCTTACAAATTCAAAGAGAAAGTGGTCAAACAACCTCCTAAGGTTTCTTTTGTTCCACCCCTTAGGTAAGAAAAGAAACCTATGGTTGATCAACCAGCTCCTAAAAAAATGCAACTTGGAAACAAAACTAAAATAAATAGAGGTGCTAGAGAGTGTAGGTGTAGACGTCATGCTCTTGCTTACAAGTTACTTGAAGACCCAAATAAAGAAAACCATAATCCAAACTTGAATGCAACAATGCATGACCAGCCTCCTCCTTCACCAAAAAAAGATCTTCCAACACAACCTCCACAATAAGAGTTGAACTCTTCTAGGGATATTATCATATGACCTCCTGTTGTGATCAATTTGGATGATGATGACTAGGTTGCTTAAATTGAAGAAAAGGTGCAAATGAATTGAATACATTGTTTTCCTCTTCCATGAGCTTACATGAAAAATCTCCTATAAAGAGTGTGGAACTTGGTGCTTTTACTAGTTCAACACTTTCTCTTGTCCCTTTGGCTAGTTTCCTACCTTCGGTATATAATGAACATGATTGGGAGGTGGATGACTTGCTCATTGGTTGACTAGAATTTTCCTTACTAGCGTTTTTCTTTTTTTCTTTTTCATTTTATTTTGTGTGATTGCATATGCATATTGTTATCCCCTATAACATTCTATTTGTTGTTCTCTCTCTTTGTGACATCCCTCTATGTGTACATTCATTCTTCTCTATGTCATGCTTCTCTTTCACTTTTTATATTTTTAATTTTTCTTGTATTCTCCTTTTGGGGATGATGTAAGGTGACGAGATGCCCTATGTCTCTCCCATGTTGACCCAAAGGATTTATTTTTTTTCCTTTTTCCTTTTCATCTTCTCTTTTTCATTTTTCTTTTGTTTTCCTTTTGGGGATGATGCAAGGCATCGAAACGTTCATGTTTCTTCCATGTTGACCCAAAAGTTTTTTCTTTGTTTTCACTCTCTTTGTCTCATTCTTCTAGTTCTATATGTATTTGGGGGATAATGATAGTTTTGAGCTCTCCTATAAACATTGTAGCAAAGAACATAGTGACCCCAAATCCAAAGACCCCTTATGTGTTTAATGTTTTCATTTTGGGGGAAACCCCTTTCTTTTTCTTGCATGACACAACTTTACTTGGAAATATATGACTTGGAATAGGGCTTTCCAAGTTGGCTCTCATGTTTTCTTTCCTATTTGCATTTTCCAAGTGCTACTTTAAAGTAATTTTTCACAGTATGGTGCTTAGTAATTCTTTTAAAGTGGGGGCATACATTGGCATTATTATTTTGAATTTTTATTTTTCATGGTTCTTATTGCAACCTTCTTACTTCATACGATGCATTTGTCACTTTGTGGATGAAATTGGGTGTGATTTCATTCATGAGCATGATCTATCTTAGCATATTGCATTCCTCTTAGTGGCTTGATGTGACACACTGCATCCCCTAAGTTGTGAATCTTCAATTCTTTGATTGGTCATCTCTTGGAGACATTAGGCACAATGTTCCCTAAGTTAAGACCTCACATGATCTAAGCAAGAATCCTTTGAACATTCTTTGCACGTTGCATTTTGCATTTTTTGTTATATGGCCATCTTGCATAGTACAACTTGCATGCTTGTCAAGCCATCTTGTTTGTTCATGAGTTCCAAGCCTACAAAGTTTTTCTTGTCTCATGAAGCTCAAAAAAAAATTATGTGGCGCCTTATTAAAGTTATCAAGAGGTATAACTTTGGTATGGATTGAGTGGGAAGCCAAATCTAAGCCATGACTTTCCCCATAGCCACTTACATGTGTGTGAGTACATACCAACCATAAGTGTATGTTTCTCACCTTTTAGGCCTTCTCACTAGGTGGACAGCCAAAACTTCCATCACCTCAGAGTGATTATGAATTTATTTTTGGGAAAATGTCCTAGATCTGTTCCACATTGTGTTGTAAAAATGATCGAAGCTTGATCTATTCTTTTTTTATTTCAAGGTATGTGCAGGATCATCATGGAAAAAATAGACCCTTAAGTGGCAAAAAATTTAGAGAAAAAGGAGTTAGGAAACTTGCATTAAAATTTGAATAAGTTATCTATATTATTTCAAAAATATGTAAGAATCTAATCTGTAGAAAATTGAAAGTAGTTTCTAAACTACTAGGTTTATTTTTATTTTTTTAAAATCTATTTGGTGAAAATTTGAAATTTCAATGCAATAGTACTTAAATTTTAGGGAAAAAATAAGAAGTAGGTGTCTATCTGACTACCCTAACCACAATAAAATGATAATATTTTTTTTAATATTTTAGATATAAGTAGAGGACACATGTCTCAATGTGATGCATATTTGTTTGTAATTTTTTTTGAAGCAAATAATTAATTATGAATTTTTTATTACAACTTTTAAAAAATATAAAAACTCGTGTGTCTAACCACCTTAACTTGGTCAAAACTTCATGAAATCCAATTTTTTTTTTAAATCACATAGTATGTGAATCATAGAATGTGACAAATGTTTTGAATTCAAAAAATATGATACTATTTCAAAGGTATATATTTTTTTAATTAGCCTATCAATAAGGACTTTATTCATAATTCAAATAGAAAATGAATAATAATTATTTATTAAATTCAAAATAAAGCATAATTTATATTGGTGGAAATCTGAGAATCTAATTTATATTGGTGGAAATCTGAGAATCTCCTTTAAAAACCCTTTTTGTTTCATCAATTTTGGGTAAAACAACGTTGTTAGTGACATGGGCCATCATATCACTTACATATCACTACTTTTTGGCCCATCATGATCCTACACATACCTTTCATCTTTCTCTCTTCTTCTCTTTGGCATTGTATGTTTGTGCTTTGGCACTATTCTTGATATCATTTTTCATGTGTGTTCCTTTGTGCTTATCTCATTTTTTCAAGGGATCTTGATCCAAGAGGCTTGATCACCCCTCTTGATTTCTATCTCATCTTTCTAGCATAGGTACATTTGGACCCCTCTCGATGTGTGTTTATCTACTTTAGTGTGAGTTTGAAGATGGTTCATCCTCTCACTAAAGTGGGGGCTAAATGTAGTGTAGTAAAATGTATCCTTGGACATTTTCACACTTGTTTGGGCCCTTCTTGTGGATTTTTTCTTAATTTTGACTTGATTTAGTGTTGTAATGTGGTTAACACATTCACATTAGCTCCTGGGCCCTTGCGAACTAATAGATTTTAATGGTCCTTTGTAAAAGTGTTGTGAAGTGTTCTAATACACTTTCACACTTTTCTAGGGTTTTATCAATTAACTAAGCATAATAAATACAATTTTATCTAAAATCAACCTTAATCTTGCCTTATCTAGAGTGTTGTAAAGTGTTGTAACACTCTTCCAGTTTTCTCTAGGCTTGTCATTAATAATTGGGATTTCTTATGGTTTAATTGGCCCCATTTTGCACCCATAGGCCTTATTTATGAGGATAATCATAACAAATATCATTTAAAACATCAAAAACCTGAAAAACACCTCAAATTCCTAAGGTAGGACCCATTCCCCCAAAGTGGCAAATGAGTCCCATTTAGCTCAAAATTCAAATTTACTTTAAATTTGTGGTAGGATTTTATTCTCCAAGATCTAAGGTTAGCTTGTAGTGTTGTAATTTTGGGAATTATTGCATAATTGAGTATAAATACAAGTTTCTTTTTCTCATTTTCATACCTACCATTCAAGTATTCATGCATATATTTAGAAGAGCATTTGAGCATTCACAAGAACATTCAAGTCATTTCAAGGGTAGATTATCAAGCATTCAAGAGCATTCTCCAAGTGTCAATAATCATGTCAAATATTTTTTGCATCATGTTGTTTTAGAGCTAACAATTGTGGTGTAGGATTGTGTGATTCAAACAAGCATTGCATTCAAGATATATCAACATCAAGCTAGATTCCAAGTCCACATCCATTAGAGCCATCACTTAAATGTTTGTAGCACCTTATTGGTAGGGTTTGGTGAGTTGCAACTTTATTTATTGTTCATTACTCATTGTCTATTCTATTTAATTCCATTTCAAGGGTTTAATTACCAACAAGGGGTTTGACCAAGGAAAACCCCTATTCACTAACCCCACAAAATTATTTCCTCTTCTTGTGTGTAATTTGTAGGGCTAGGTTGTAGATTTATCAAGAAGAAAAGTTGGAGAAAGGTTGTCAAATTTTCAAAGTTGCTAAAGTTGTCATCAAGTCTTGGAGAAGCTTGGAGAAGTCTACAAGTGGAAAATTATAGATTTAGATCTAAAAATTAGTCAAAAGGAGTAGAGTAGACTGAGAGGCATAGGATCCAATTCATAACTTTTGAAAAATCATAAGTGGACTGATTCACCACTATTGGTGAATGAGTCCCACTATACAAGTCTGACAAATGTTTTTGAAGATTTGGATACCCTTTTGGCTGAAACCTATTCTGACACAGTTTACCCAAAACTGGACTGATCTGGCCAACTTGGTGTATGAGTCCCAGTCAACATAAGCAACATAATTTTTAGGATTCTAGACCTTGATTCTTCCTTCTTCAATTTACTAGGTGCACATTTCCAGTTTCATAACTTTTTATTACATTTTACTTGCATTTCTAGGTCATTTTCAATATCACACTATGTTTTCCAAGTTTACACTTGGTGGTGAACCCCTCATTAGACATCATTCAGCCCCTAGGACAATCCCCTTTGCAATATTTCAATTTCCTTTGCATTGAAATCTCAAGGGTTTGTTCTTTATTGAAGTGTTGAGATTTGTATCTATCCTTTTAGGTCCAAAACCTGAAAGGTGTAAGAGAGCCTAAAAATTTCACCATTTTAGTTTGGATTCTCATCTAGGGCTTTTCTTTTAAAAGAAATTCACTTTAATGAGTTTTGTTTAATTAAAATTTCATAGCTTTTTTATGAACATAGTTTTATTTTTTTGGTCTTACCATAGTTACATGAACACCCATCATTTATAGTTTTCACCACTATAATTTTATTTTACCAATGGTCGAGGTTTGGATTCTATGAGTTTTTTTACCCATTTTTTAAACTGTTCTATTTTTTAATGGATTTTTATTGATGACATTTCGTAGTTTGCATATGGGTTTTTCAAATGCCATCTTACTATCTTCTCATTGGAAATTGTCCATTGATGACATAGGCCTTGACCTAAACCCATGTACCTTACATGAAACAACAAATAAATTCATGTTGAAAGGCACAAGACAATTGAGAGGGGGGGTGAATCAGTTGTCACCAATCATAAACAAAAATATCAAACACTTATCAACCTTCATATCCACTTTATTCTATTATTAAGTATGAACATGAAATGCAAATAATAGAAAGCAATATCAACACAAGAAACACCAAATTTATGTGGAAAACCCAATAAGGGAAAAACCACGATGAAGATTAACTCACAATATAGAGTAATAGAAAAATTGATTACAAAGAAGCTTAATGCCAAAGTACTCAGTGCCCAAAAGGACTCACTGTCTAGATACAAGACTCATTACCTATAGATAGGACTCATTGTCCAACAAGGAGGCTCACTACCTACATATACAAATAGATAACAAAAAAACAACCACAACAAATAACACACATCCACAACCTTAATCAAAAGATTATGGACACCATCAACTCATTGCTTTCAAGAGTCTAACACATTAAAGTATTTTTTCCTCAATTTAATTTTAGACACTGTTGCTTCTCACACTTGTGGTATGTATGATACACAAAACCGTAACATCTTAACTTGTATTTATACCATCTTCAACCTTAGGAACTTTCTCCAAGTCAACTACACACACTTCATTTTATAAATTCAAATTAGGTTAGCAACTCAACATTCCCACAATGGAAGCAAATGAGAGTGGACCAAACCAACACTTAACCAAGACCCAAAAAAACATTTCAGATCAATCACATGCTTCCTTAATTGATACTTGTCCTTTGCATGACATGTAGACACTAGGTCATCCAAACCTAATAAAACCACCAATGAACTTTGAAGTACATGCTTCTGCAACAACAAGATAACATGCAAACCACATAACACACTTCACCATACACTGTAACACATCTCATATGCCTTTAGATTCATCCAAAACAAAAGCAACCAATTTCATAGACAAAACACTTTTCATTAGTCCATCCAGACTACACAAACATACATGACTCTGAAACTCATCTTTCGGAGTACCAAACCACAAACACCTTTGATAGAACATAAATAACACCATTACGAGTCTTTTAACAGATCTAGAAGACCAAAGAAAACTAGTTTAGGACTGGGGAGTAAAACATTTCTCCCAATCCACAAGAAAACAACTCTTCCAAACTAGTTCACACACTAGTAAACACAACTTCCACACTTCATCAAACCAAAAGCTACAATCTAGGATATATCATCCAAGGATTCCCATAAAAAACACTTTAGATCCACACAAGCATAGGATCAACATAGAAGAAGTGCAAAGCACAAACTGGAGCACATTCTGAACATACACACAATTTTGTCTTCACTATTTGTCAAGAGCACTTGGAAACTTATCATATCAACACACCTACACACCATAAGGATAGCTCCATGTACTCACAACATCTCAATAGTATCTCAAATATACATGCACAACCTACAACCTCTTGATTCCTTTCTCTACAACATCTTCTAGTGTGTTGACATCAATGAAAACATCAATGAAAACACTACCAAACTCACTCATACTTGTAAAAATATCCCCCTTTGTCATTGATGGAAACACATGATGTGAAAACCATCAAATACAACATCCATTCCATTCCCATACTCTCCTTTATTTTCTATATTAGACAACCTACACAACATTCCCGCACTCTCTCTTCTTTGCAATATTCTCTCTTTCACATGACTTTCTCTCCCCCTTTTTCTTTCACTATTTTTCACATGACTCTCTCCCTCTTTTTCTTTCACTATTTTTCACATGACTCTCTCCCCCTTTGACATCAATGGAAACGAAAAAAAATCTTGGATAATTATTTAGCCACATGTAGCTCTGATCACTCCCCATTAGGAGTGTACCCATACATCTAATAATACAACAATGAAACTTCCTACTCCTTCTGTGGAGTAGACCCAATCATCAGTCCAGACAAATGAAGAATCTATAGATCCACTAGCTTGATGTACCTCCATGTGCATCTAGTTTGAAGGAGGGGAAATAATCCCCAAATTCTCTGTGAGATACTCAAAAGTATCCTTCAAAAGATCCTTAGTAAATATATTAGCTACCTGATCCTTTGTAGACACATACTCTAGTCTAACTTCATTCTCCAATACCTTTTCTCTCAAGAAATGATATTTGATAGACATATGCTTTGTTCTTGAATGCATTGCCATATTCTTTCAAAAAATTTATAGCACTTGTATTATCACAAAAGATAGGGATAGGCTCATCACACATCACTCATATGTCCTTCAATGTTTGCTTCATCCACAACACCTATGTGCAACAAGATGTTACAACAATGTACTCAACTTCTACAATGGATAAAGAAACTAAATCATATTTCTTGCTTAGCCATGAAACCAATGTTTCTCCAAAAAAGAATGCACCACCACTTGTACTCTTTTGTTCATCTACACAACCAGCCCAATTTTCATCAGTGTTAGCACTCAAAGTGAAATCAATATCCTTAGGATACCATAGGCCATAATCCAGAGTTCCTTTTAGATATTTGAATATCCTTTTCACAACTGTAACATACACTTCTTTAGGTTCTTCTTGAAATATGACACCCAAATATACTACATGCATGATATCTGGTCTAGTAGTAGTAAGGTATAATAGTACACCAATCATAGATTTGTACATGTGATCAACTTAAGGAGAATCATCACTATTAATTAGTTTGTACACAGTCACCATAGGGGTACAGACTAGTTTGGAGTCATCCATTCCAAACTTCAACAATTCTTTGACATACTTTGATTGTGAAATGAGTACACCCTTATTAGTTTGATTCACTTGAAGTACAAGAAACAAATTCAACTCACCAATCAGAGACATTTCAAACTCCTTTTGCATCTCCTCTGCAAATCTCTTGCACATAACTTCATTTCCTTCAAAAATAATATCATCTACATACACAACTACTATCAACATTTTATTTCCTTCAACATTTAAATAGAGATTATTGTCTACGGAGCCTTTTTTGAACCTTTGTTGTGTCAAATATCTGTCCAACCTTGCATACCATGCTTTGGGAGCCTGTTTAAGTCTATACAATTCCTTTTTCAACTTACAGACCATGTCTGGTTTATCTGATAACTGAAATCCCTCCAATTTTTCCATGTACACATCTTCTTCCAATTATCCATTCAGGAATGCAAACTTAACATCTATCTGGTATACCCTGAAATCTTTGTGAGCAAAAAACATTGTCAAAAACATTCGAATAGCCTCCATTCTTGCCATCGGGGAAAATGTCTCCTCAAATTCTATTCCTTCAACCTGTGAATAACCTTTGCATACAAAGTCTTGTTTTGTTTCTTACAACTTCACCATTCTCATTTAGCTTATTCATAAATACCCAGTTTGTACCAATTACATTCTTGTTTATAGGTCTAGGAACCAATTCCCATGTATGATTCTTCTCTATCTACTGCAATTCCTCTTTCATTGCTATAACCCAATTTTAATCTTTGCATGATTCATATAGTTTCTTAGGTTCTATCTTGGAGAGTAAACACAAATTTACCTTAGCTTCTACCACATTGCTTCTTGTCTTTACACCTTCACTTTTATCTCTAATTATCTATTCTTCAGGATGATTCTTCTGTACATATTTTGAAGTCTTAGGAGTAGGTTCTAGATCTTCTTCTTCTTCCTTATTCTCTTCTTGTACTTGTCCATAGATATGCTCATCTAGTTCAACTTCACTTATTTCAACTGTTTTGTGCATATCTTCATCAACTTTTACATTTGCACTGTCAACAATATTCCTCAATCTATTATTGAAGCATCTATAAGATTTGCTATTAGTTGAATATCCAAGGAAAATACCATCACCACATCTTGCATCAAAATTTCCAAGGTTCTCATCATCTCTATTAATGTAACATTTTCTCCCAAACTTCTTAAAGTACTTCACAGTAGGAATCTTGCTAGTCCATAACTCATAAGGATTCTTTGTGTTGTTACCTCTAATCTAAACTCTGTTAAGAATATAAACAACAGTGTGGATTGCTTCTCTCCAATATATATTAGGTACATTTTCCTCTTTCATCATAGTTCTTGCAGCCCCTTCAGTAGTCTAATTCTTCCTCTCAACAACTCCATTCTGCTGAGGAGTTCTAGGAGCAGAAAAATGTCTCTTTATACCATGCTCTTCACAAAGTGTATTAAACTCACTAGAAGTGAATTCTCCAACTCTATAAAACCTTAAAATTTTGATTCTCAAGTTCACTTCATTCTCTACCCTAGCCTTGAACACTTTGAATCTATTTAGAGCTTGATCTTTCTCCCTAAGAAAAGTAACCCATGTCATTCTAGAATAATCATCAATTAGGAGAATGGAATACTTGTCACCATTAAGACTTCCTATTCTTGTGGGACCACAGAGGTCTGTATGAACCAATTACAGCTTTTCGGTAGTTGATTTCTCTTTTCCTTTAAAGCTACATCTTGTTTGTTTTCCCAACTAACAAATTCTGCAAACAATATTGGTAGGCTTTGTGATTTTAGGAAGATCTCAAACAACCTCTATTGAACTAATCTTGATCAGATTGTCAAAGTTTACATATCCAATCCTTTGGTGCCATAACCAACTTTTATTAACTTGAGATACAAGGCACTGACCATCAACACCCTTAAGTTGATAAATGTTTCCATATGTTCTTCTTCCTGTAGCCACCACAATTCTGGACCCATTTTTTATCTCACAAGTGTTATCCTGAAACACAAGGTTGAATCCTTTGCTACACATTTTTCCAACACTCAAGAGATTATGCCTTAAGCCCTTAATATAATAGACATCATCAATAATACATTTTTAATGAAAAATAATTGTTCCTTTTCCAACAATATTTGCACTAGAATTATCTCTAGACATGACTAATCCACCATCATACTTTTCAAGTTTAGTAAACTTACTTTTGTCTTTGGTCATGTGATTTGAGCAGCCACTGTCAATTGCCCAATAGTCTTAATCTTGTCTAGCATGCAAGGAAGTGACTAGGGTACCTCCCATCTCTTCCTTCTTGTTGTCTAGACCACTTTCCCTTGCACATCTTATAGATTTAGTACATACTAATTTATTCTCCAAGGCTAGAAACAAGCATTCATCATTATCACCCTCAAAATCAGATTCATCATCAAAAATTCTAGCATCTTCTCTGACATAGTACAATCTCTTGAACTTATTATCCTTTTGTCATTATTGTCTTTGTTCTTCTTGTGTACAAGTCTATTTGGAAATATTGAAGCATAGTCACCAATATTTCTTCAATTTCCTTGAAAAAATTTCTTCCAACTTTTTTGAATCTTCACTATCTAGATCATCTTCTATCTTTGTAGCTTTAAAGGATGATTTTGTCTTCTCTGTTTCCTTTCCAAATTTACTCATTGCAAATGCAATCAAGGTACCAAATAGCTATTATTTAGTGAACTTATTAGGATCATATACTTCCTTAATGGCTAAAAATTTATCACTATAACTCTTTGGTAGAGTCATCAAAATCTTCTCCATTACATCTTCATCTGTCTGAGTACTAGCTTAATTTTTGAATTCATTTACTCCAATATCAACCCTCTAAAAATAGCGTGCTATATCATTACCTTCTTCCATTTTCAAGTTCTCATATATGTACTTAGCTATTAGCTTCTTGACAATTTCACTCTATTGGTTCCTTCATAGATATCTTCCAAATTTTTCCAAACTTCATAAGCAGTGCCCAAAGAGATAAATTTTATCCACTTAGTCTTAGATAAAGCACTATAGATTGCATACCTTTCCTTTTCATTTTCATCATAGGAAAAACTCTCATCTACAGAAGGACTACTTTTCGGTGCGACATATTTTGTCTCAACTGCTTTCCAAGTCTTGTAACCAAGAGAGATCAAGTAACCTCTCATCTGCACTTTCCAGTCACTATAGTCAGATCCACCAAATATAGGGATTTCCAATTTGTGCACCATGGAATCTACCTCAAGCAGTTAAGCTCTTGTCCAAGGAACCAAGGCTCTGATACCAATTGTTGAAAGGTGCAAGACAACTAAGAGGGGGAGTGAATTAGTTGTCACCAATCACAAACACAAATCTCAAAAAAATATCAATCTTCACATCCACTTTATTATATTATTATGTATGAACATGAATTGCAAATAACAGAAAGCAATATCAACACAAGAAATACCAAATTTACATGGAAAAACCAATAAGGGAAAAACCATGGTGAGGATTAACTCACAATATAGAGTAATAGAAAAACCAATTACAAAGAGGCTCACTATGCAAAAGGAATCATTGTCTAGATACAAGGCTCATTGTCTATAGATAGGACTCACTATCCAACAAGGAGGCTCATTGCCTATAGATACAAAAAGATAATAGAAAAAACACAATAGAAAATAACACACATCTGTAGCCTTAATCAGAAGATTGCAGACACCATCAGCTCACTACTTTTAGGAGTCTAACACATTAAATTATTGCTACCTCAATTCAATTTTGCACACTCTTGCTTCTCACACTTTGGCATGTCTAATAGACCAAACCATGACATCTCAACTTGCATTTATACCATCTTCATCATTAGGAACTTTCTCCAAGGTCTACTACACACACTTCATTTTACAAATTCAAGTTAGTTTAGCAACTTAACATTCCCATGGTGGAAGAGAATGAGAGTGTACCAAATGAACACTTAAACAAGACCCAAAACAACATATCAAATAAATCACATGCTTCCTTAATTGATACTTGTCCTTTGTGTGACATGTAGAAACCTTGTCGGCCAAACCTGATGAAAAAACCAATGAAATTTGAATTGCATGCTTCCGCAACAAGATAACATGCAGTCCACATAACATGCTTCACCATACACTGGAACACATCTCAGATGCCTTCAGATTCATTCACAACAAATGCAACAACCTTCATACATAGAACACTTTCCATTGAAGTCCATCCAAACTACATAGACATACACAATTCTGAAACTCCTCTTCTAGAGTCCTAAACCACAAACACCTTTGATAAAACATAGATAACATCATTACAAGTCTTCTACTAGATCTGCAAGATGAAAAAAAAAAAACTGAGGATTGTAGAGAAAAAACATTCTCCTAGTCCACAGACAAACAACTCTGCCAAACCAGTTCACACACCGGTGAACACAAATTTCACACTTCATAAAACTAGAAGCTACAATATAGGATATATCATTCGGTGAACAAGCATAGGATTAACACTTGAAAGAAACGAAGAGCACAAACTAGAGCACAGTCTGAACATACACACACTTTTTTCTTCACTATTTCTCAAAAGAACTTGGAAACTCATCATATTAGCACACTTGCAACACCATAAGGATAGCTCCATGTACTCACAACATCTCAATAGTAACTTAACTAGACATGCACAACCTACAACCTCTTGATTACTTTCTCTACAACATCTTATACTATGTTGAAATCAATGAAAAAATCAATGACAACACCACCAAATCCACTCATACTTGCAACAGTTCATTGGTAAATGCGAGATTTTTCTTCAAACTATCAAAGCCCTTAAAATAATCTGATGGTGAAACATAAGAATTGCTTGCATGTTAGCTCGACAGTTTTTTCCGATAAAACATTGGTGTGATTTTGAGGTTCATCATCAGTATTTTTCATCCACAATGCATTAGGTTTTTTCTTAAATTTTGATGTTGAGGCATCAAAAAACCTTGCATAAACATAGTGGCTTGACCCCATTCTTACCAACTTTGTTTTATGTAAAGTTAGGGATTTTTACTAACAACACATAACCTCTACATGCTTTATGTTGGAGCATTATTTTTCATTGCTCTAGCACTATAAAACATGATTCTTAAACAAGTAGAGGCAGGAATTTTCAGCAATGAGACATTTAAGTTTTACCCATTTTGATGCAAGGTTAGTAATTTTTACTAACCAAACATCAAACCAATCTTGTCTTTTGGAAGCAGAGTTTTTCTTTGATTTTTCACTTATCAATGTTTTTCCTTATGCAGGATCAAGGTTTTTCACTGAACCTTCACGTTGATGACTTAACCATGCATGTTAAGTCAACAAATTTTGTCTATTTTGTAAAATCAAATGAACTTTCACCTGCATGGTTACTGAATTATAGCTACTATGTAAAGCTTTTTGCAAACATTAAAATCAGCTTACAAGTGCACCAAATTTTAGTGCAATTACACATGCATCCAGTATTTCACCTATAGAGGTGTTGAATTTCAACTTGACCTGAAATCATAATGCAAAATTTTTCCTAACACTAGGGAAATTTTTCCTTTTTGCTAATTTGACTTCTTGTGCTCCTTTTTTCGCATCCATAACTATCAAGCCCTAAATTTTAGGCAATCACTTTGAATTTCCCCACCATGTTACAATTTCCAATATGCAATTTCTCTAACACTATGAAACCATGAATTTATCATGTAGCTTCTTGTGCATGTACTTCGAGATCTTCACATCCGTAGTTCTTCAAACATAGTTTTCTTTAACTATCAAATCCATTGTTAGTAAAGTAAAATAAATGAAATACAAGTAATAACTTGGAGTGTTTCCGATCATTGTGGTAATATAAAACATTAATGAGATAAATGACACAAAAATCAGGCATGTTGGTCACATGTCTAAATTTTTGGAGACGGCAAAAAATTAGCCATTGGAAAATGGTATGAGGTCCATTGTTCAAAGCAATATCCAATTGGTGTCCTCATTTAATGTTGCAACAAAAAACCAAAATTTTATTTTACGAGTTGTTTCTCACTATGACAAGGATACCATAAGTGTCAAGGATGCAAATGAGAATGTCATTATATTGTTGGATGTCAAATTATTTGACAAGGATTTCATATGTTTGAGAATTGATAGGAATATGGAGATGACTAAGGAATCTTCACAAGATGAATATGATAGAGACCCAAACACTACTGAGTGGGCAATTAATAACAAATAGTTGAAGACACCTTGGCCAGGAGTCTTTAGGTGGCCCAAGAATTTCCCTCATAGTGATTTTATTGAAGAGGTGAATGATCTGATGAATCTTCTCAGTAGAGTGCAAGGTTTTCCTATCTCATCTAATTTTGAAAATTGGATGTATCTCTACATCAAGATTATTTTGAAGAGGAGACAATAGATCTTCTAGGGTGAGAAAATCAACAATGTCATTCATGAACAATTGAAAAAAATGCTTACAACACAACAATTTTACATGATATCCTACTTGGTGTAGGCTTCTACAACAACAAATATTTTTTTGGGTTTGACAATAGAGGGAAACAAAAGGGTGACCCAAGTGTATAACTAAATTTCATAGATAACTCTAAAAAAAATCATTCACCATTTCAAAAGCTTGAATGATTCTTTCTTTTCTCTTTTCATGTGTGCATTTGATCTAGAGCTTGAAAGGAAAAGAGTATTGAAGATGAGGCTTGGAAAATTGTGAACAAATATGTCTATTTTTATCTTTAATTTCCTACTTTTATATATTTTTGAGTTGGTTTCTTTACTGGGTATCTAAACATGCTCCCACGCTATTGTAGTGACAATATTGTCTTGATGTAGTTGTGCAAATAAATAATTCTAGTGGATAGCAATTAGATGGAATCCCATAAGCTGGGTTTCAAATTTCCATTAATAATCGATAAGTATTCTATTGAAAATTCTCCTCAAGCTAAAGCTGTTGAATCAGAGATGCAATGGGTCACATTAAAAATGCTAAAAAAGAGGCTATATTTTGATTACCGAGGTATGAAGGATAAAATCAAGAAATCCTATGTACATGTACTCTAAATTGAGTATATATGGGTTGACTACCAGCTAAATGAAGAAATCATAAATTTTGACTATTGTAGGCTCACATTAAAGTAGATTAAAGACCTAGAATTGCTCGATATTCCTAATGGCATGGAAGATGATGGTAATATATTAGATCCAACCTATGGAAAAAAAATATCACAGGATCTCCTCTCCTACCCATTCAATGGTCTAAAAAAGAGGTAGCCTTGATTTGAGAAATATTTGTTCAAGCACCAATGTCTAGTTACAAGAAAGAGGACTTCAATTGAAACGCTTTCTCACTCGATCAGAAGAAGAATGAAAAGATTCTATAGGAAAGAATCCAAAGTTGAGGACAAAGAATAAGAGCGATGCCCCAAGTTCAAGTAGGTTGTCTAAACCTAAAATCAATTTTGCAGTCAAAGGTGGTAATAAGAAAAGAAAAACCATTACAAAAGTTCCATCTACTAAAGAACATGAGGAATCTATGTGAGAAGAGAGGCAAGCAGAGGAAGAATGCCATGAAGAATCAAAAATTTCTCCACATGAGAATATTTTTGAATAAGCACATGTCACCTTTTCACCTATTTCTACTATTGAACATATTCCCATTCCTCCTACTACTATAACTACTTCCCCATGAATGGTGATCGTTGGTGTGGTATCTATTAGTGAGAAGTCTAGTTTAGAGGCAGGCTTGAGCAATTTGAATTTGAATTCAAGCCCTAGGAATCATAGAGCATGGTAGTTTGGATAGGATATAGATTTAGGTATTTTTGATACTACATATGGAAACATGGGATCATGTGAGAATTTAAGCTTAGTATTCTTGGTGGTGAATCTGTGAAGGGTGGGTCGTGTAGTGAGGATATGGTCAAAGATGCGTGTTCAGAGGAGAAGTGTGTGGATGAGACACTTAAGGTGTCTTGTGAAGGTTGTCCCTCATTGGAGTTAGTTCCTAAGATCCAAGGGGATAAAGTGGATGTTGGTTTTGAAGAGTGGGTGCCATCAAGGGAATCTTATGCAGCTAATCCAAGTATTCCCTGGATTGAGTTTGCTCTAGTAGAAGAAAATCAGACATCAGGGAAGTCTTCCTTGCTAGGTTAGAAATGGTCTGACCCTTTTTCCTCTAAGCTTAAGGGAAAAGCAATTGCTTCTGAGCCAATGTATTCATCTCATGAGGAAGGCATTTTATCCTTCTATGTCCTAGATTCTCTTATTGACTATAACATGGCTAAAATGGATTTCTCCCTAGTTGGCAAGTTTTTAGGACCTCAGCCTAATATTGAGGAGGTGTGCACCTAGGTGCGTATGAAGTGGGCTTTAAATTTTCAAGTGGAAATTGCAGCCATGGCTAAAGGTTTCTTTTCTTTTTCCTTCTCTTGTGATGAAGACCTAAGAAATGTGTTTGTGGTGCAGGAGCACCTTGGAACAAAAGTTGTCATTCTAGGTTGATATTAAGTAGGCTTTAGGTTTTGATTTTTTCCTAAATAAGGTCTTAGATACCATTTTTCAATGTATTTAATCAATATTGAGTCCTAATAGGTTTTTAGGGAGTCAATTGAGTTGATATTGCAAAATTGCATTTTGTTGCAAATGTTGTCAACATAAAAAGTTGCAAAATTGCATTTTATGGAAGTTCAATGGTCGTGTTATTTGAATATTTAGTTTAGGAAGTTAGAATAGTTTTTTTTGGGTGGGAATCATCTTAAAATACCATGTATAACTTGAAGAATAATTTGTTGAAGCATTTGTGAAAATTGAAGCATTGAAATAGAATTTTGTTTTACTCCATTTTTCTGTATTTCCTATAGTTTGTAGTGACTGTACGGCCCGTACAAGACTCTATTCATTATAATTTGAATTGGAAGTTATAGTATAGTTAATTAACTATCAAATATTTTAAGATTGGTGGATTTATATTGAATTTAGCAAAAGTTATAGAGATTTTCCTAAATCTACCTATGTAGGACAGTTTTGAGCGTTTGTTAAACTAAATGGAGAAATAAACCCATTGCACCTTCTCCAATGCCTATACCTTGGTGGAATGGGTGAAAAAAATATTTTTAGGTGTGTGGATTTTTTTTGTGTGTAGAGGAGGCCGAGAGAAGTGTTTGGCATGAAGCCCTAGAGTGAAAATTAGAGTTTTCCAAAGGAATTTGAAGGGTTTTAGCATGAAAAAGTGAAAATATTGTTGAGGAATAATTTCATAATGTTGGATTTAGTTTCTATAGGCCCAATTAAACCTATTTTTGGTGGTTACAAGGTTGTTTGAAGGTGGGATATGAAATTTTCAATAAAACCCTAGTTTATAGGCTTAAAAAGAGGGTTTTGAGTTTAGGCCTTTTGTTGGGTGGATTTCTGAAAAAAAATGTGGATTCCTTGGTTTGAGAACATTTAAATTGCTTCCCATCTGATTTTGGAGGATTAGTGAAAGATTCAATACAATTCCCTTTGTTAAAGTGGCCTAATTTGAGGCCTAGTTGGCATTAAAAACCAGTTTTGAGGAAGTTGTGAAAAAGAAGCCCTTTGTGATTTGTTGATATGTTTTTGGACACATAAAAGATTCCCTGAAGAGGTTCAAGTATTTTTCTAAAATAATATTATTCAGAAGCTTTACGCGATTGAGTTGTTTTGCAGTTCTACAAGGAAGATTGTTGATTTGGTGAAAAGTAAAGAATTGTGACATTTGTGACTTCTGATTATTGTTATTGGTTGATTTTTTTTGAGTCATGTTGTAGGACCTCCCGTGATTACATCAATTTGCTAAAGGGCCTTGATCATTTTGGAATCTCTCTATGGTTCTTTGTCTTTGCGAACCAGTGATGGATTTTTCCAAATGTCTTTCTAATTCCACTCATATGTGAGTTAATCTTCTAAATCTGTCGTTGGAATATTGGGATGAAGAATTCTTTAAGGTGGTAGAAAATTATTTTGGAAGGATTATCTCTATTGATGAGGCCACTCACTCTAGAAAGTGGTTAGTTACAGCCACGTTTTGTGTCATTATTGACCAAGATGTGTTGCTTGAGTTCCTTTTAAAATCCAAGGTGGGGTCATGGAAGTAGCTAATTTTTTTTTTAAATATTCCTTTTGATTGTTTCAAATGTAAGAAGATGGGGCACTGGGCGTAGGATTTACCTATGTTTGGTTTCCCACCTAAGGCTATTAAGTAGATGAAGGTTTGGAAGATAAAGGAACCTAAAGAGAACCAAGATGAATCTGTTGCTGGAAATGTTATGGAGGGTGAGGAGAATATTGAAAATTGTCATGTTCCTCCTATTGAGGTTGGAAAGGATCTGGAGATTCCTAGGGAGGAGGCTACTAATCACTCCTTATCTCAAGATTTGGATCATGTCTTGAAGACTGTGTGCTCTCCAAAAAGGCCTTTGGTAGATTTGGTTGTTATTCTGCCATCTTCTCTTCTTACTAGTTTGGAGCTAGTGGCTGGTGATGGTGCTCTGGTTGTGGCTAATTCTATGAGCAAAGATGAAAATAGTGTTACCTAGGTGTGTGGTCAGAAGAATAAATATTCTTCTCCCCCCTCAGCCTCACAAAGGCATCACCAAAAGAAGGCGAAAAGCGGTTTGTGGGTCTAAGTCAAGGGGCCAAGGTAGACCTACCCTACAAAAGAGTAGGGAGAGGGAGTGAGAGTGGGATATTGTTGAGGGGTTCCAAAAATATCACTTTGATATGTGCTCTAAGAGCACCCCCTCTTCTTGCAAATGAAGATAATTTCATGGAATATCAAGGAATTGAATGACTTGCATAAATAGAACCTCCTAAAGAATCTTCTCTGATACCATAATTCAGACATCTTGTTGATCCAAGAGATGAAAATGCAGATTGATAAGTTGGAAGCTTTGAATATCTATTCTATAAAGACTATGGGTTTCATGGAGTTAGCTCTAAAGGAGCTTCGAGTGGTGTGGCCACTTTTTGGAATGCTAAGTTGTTGAGAAGTTTTCTGATCATCGATGGTTTCAACCATGTTGAGACTAAATTTTTTTGGCTTAGGGATTCTTATTCTTGGGTTATTTCTAATGTGTATGCTCTAATCTAAAGAGAACTAGGAAAAAGCTTTGGGAAGATCTTGGGAGTCTTAGGATGAACTTTTTAGATCTCCCTTGGCTTTTAATGGGAGATTTTAATAGCCCTCTATATGATAATGGGAAAGTGGGAGGGTATCAAGCCAATCCTGAGAGAAAGTTTGATTTAAGAATGTTTATTGATGACAATTCTCTTGTTGATGTTAATCTTTCAAGAGCTAGCTTTACTTGGTCTAATCCGTGTGTTGGTGTGGATAATATTCAAGTTAGATTAGACAAAACTTTAACCTCTACTTCCTAGTTTGTGGACTTTGCTTTTTCCTTGTCTTCTATTACGAGATGTGGGTTAGATCACTTCCCTATCTCTTTTGTTGTTGATAGGCTTGGGAGTAAGAAGAGATTCCTTTCAAGTTTGAATCCATGTGGTTAAGAGATGCTTGTTTTATGGATTGTATCATAAAATAGTGGCAAGTTAATATTGATGGTTGTGCGATGTTCAGAGTTTCCAAGAAGCTGAATTTTGTTAAGAGGAATCTTAGAAAATGGAACAAAGAGTCGTTTGGTCATATCTTTGATTTTAAAAGTTTTGTTCTTAATAAAATGGCTGATGTCTAGCATGTCATCCGATTGAAGGGTTTATTAGAGGATATACAATTACTAGAAGATAGTCTTCTCATGCAACTGCATGATATCATTACCAATGAGGACTTCTAGAGGAAAAGGTATCGGGCTATCTGTTTGAAGTTTGGGGACTATAATTCTAAGTTTTTTTCATCTCACTGCTCTTAGGCATAAGTCATCAAATATAATTTCCTCTATTAGAGTTGATGGGTTGCTATTGGAAGACGAGGAGGCTATTAGAAGGGTGGCTGCTAGGTTATTTGAACAACTCCTAATGGAAGATCTGGTTTTGGATCAAAGGAGTGTGGATGCCTCTTTGGAATTTATTCCTAGAGTTGTGATGGAAATTTGAATAAGGAGCTGACAGCGATTCCTTCAACCATGGAAGTCAAAGAAGAGGTTTTCTCTTTTGAAGGTAACAAAGCCCCTGGCCCTGATGACTTTCCTTTTCTGTTCTTTTGGTCGTGTTGGGAGATTGTCTCTAAGGATGTGATTAATTCTATGAAGGATTTCTTTGGATCAAGGAGTCTCCTCAAAGAGCTTAATGTGACTTTCATTTTTTTGATTCCCAAATCTCTTGATGCAAGTAGTTTTGGTGAGTTTCTCCTAATCAACCTCTATAATTCTATTTATAATTTTTTTTTGAAAGTGCTTGCTACTAGATTGCACAAATGCTTACCAAATTTGATTTCTAAGCACTAGAGTAGTTGGGTCTTCAGATCCTTGATTCTATCATTATGGTTCATGAGCTTTGTCATTCCATTAATGTATCTAAAAAATCATGTTTCTTCTTGAATTTGGACTTGCTCAAAGCTTATGATAGAGTGAGCTAGATATTTCTTTTGAGTGTCTTGGACCAGTTTTGTTTCTACAAGAAATTCTTCCAACTTGTTGAGCAACTCATTTCTCCTCCCTCGTTTTATATCCTAGTGAATGGCTCTCCTCCTCCTTTTAGATATGCTATCAGGAAAGGATACTCCAAAGAGTTTTGTGAGGCTTATGTTGGTAGCCATGGGTAGTGACAAGAGTAGAATCAAACCACATTCATGGGGATACATTCAAAGAAAGAAGAAACTATGGTATATTCTGTGCTATGTTAATTTTACTCCATTTTTTGAGAGATTGCACAGAAATGACCCTAATTCCTCAATGTAATTTTTTTCTTTCTAGAATAATCATAATATCAAGGTTAAAGGTATAGAAGTGGAGGTAAATGAGGATTTGGTTGCCACTATTATAGGGATGCTAACTATGGGCTGAAAGCTCTTCAAGGATAAAAAGATTAATGAGGAGGCAATGGTATAGTTTTTTAAAGATGATGAGTGGAAGAAATTAATCAAATTGGAGAGCTAGGGTTATTAGAGGACTTCCCTCAAGAAAATATCAGCAAGTGTTGTTGAGGTGCTGATGCATTATGTGACCCTAGAAGGGAGGTTTAGGGCTTTTCTTGGTCACCATCTTACTCTTCTCAACCATTTCAAACATGGTTTGTTCATTTCATTCCCTTTATTTTTTTTATCATCTTTGGAGGTCTTGGTGTACACACATCTGAAGAATAGGAGGGCCCTTGTCCTCCATAAAGGGCTTATTTTATTAATTATGGAGCATGTCAAGACTCTTATCCCTGCTTCGGCCATCAAGGGAAAGGAGAAAGCTTTAAGTGATGTTTCTGGGTCATGGGGTTTGATGTCCTATTCAGATGAGGAGGAGGAATGGAACAAAGATGAGCTTCGGGAGGATCGGGTCTATTTCTCTGAGCTTATGGAGAAACAACGCATGACCAAGGGAAAGGGTAAAAAATAGCCAAGGATGATGAAAAAGGACCTATTGGAAAAGGGTTGGTTGATTGGAAGAAATAATTTGATGCTGAGAAGAAGGAGCTATTGGATATGGTTGAAAGACATAGAAACCAGTAGATTGAGGTGGCCAACACTCTAAGTGGTTTGAACTAGTGTCTGGTCTTTTTCTTTGTTGCTTTCTATTTCCTGCTGGTTGTAGGTTTCTTTTTTATTGTTTTGTTGTTTTGTGGTTGTTGGATGTTGTTGGTAGTTGTTTGTCTTACTTTTAGTGTAGCACCCACCTGGTTGATTTTTTTGGTTATTGGGTTGCTACTGGTGGTCATTTGAAAATCCTCTCTTGCAACATTATGTATCTTTTTTTGTAAAGGGTTTCAAGCCCCTTCAAAACCTATTTTTCTCTTATAATCAAAATTGATCAATCTTTTCTATCTATTACAGACACTCTTGTAGTTACTATCAATAATCCCCCCTCAATATCATTTCAATCCATGCATTCATCCCCTATAGGGTCTATTTTTTAAAGTCCCAAACATGGTTTAGATAGTATGTTAGGATCTCCAATTTCTTTTTTGAGCTTATCTTGTCTATATTTTTATATTACATCTCATTCTGACTTAGAAAATTTCATGACTAAGTCTATTCAAGTGTCAAGTTTTGAGATTCCTAGTCTTATTTTAATAGACACTCCTCCTATCATAACCACTACTTTTTGATTGCAACAACATACCAAACAATGGATGTAAATCTTGGAGATATAGCTCACCACTTCCACCTTGGCTCTCATCACAAACATTGAATTGGAGAAAAGAAGCCATCTCCCCAAATGACGTCAACTTCATGCAACTTACCCCTGTAAAAACAAGGACCAATAAGAAGGAAAAGACTCTCTTCAGGTTGTTGTTCGACAAAGAATGTAATATGTATGCAAAGGTGGAACAACCTCCTCCATATAATACACAAGAATAGGTGGATATATCTAACTATTTTGTAACAAGAATTGAATTGGGGAAGATAACTCATGAGACCACAAAAGTAGATGTCAAATCTACATTGAACACTCTTATCAAGAAATTTGATGTAGTAAAGAAGATTAAATATCAATATAAAGAAAAGATAGAATAAAGTTTTGATAGCTATGATATGAAATATTATCCAATCTTCTGAGTCTATTGAACTAGATTTCATCAGTATTGAGGATTCTATGATCCAGAAGGTGGAGAAAGTGCACTCAAGGGGAAGAGTGGTTGGATAATTCTTAGACCAAATGGTTGCACAAGGTATTGAACTCTTGAAATCATTAGTGAAGAGAATGGAAAATATGTCTGCCATAAATCAAAGTTAGATAAAACTATTGATACTTATGTTCAAGAAAAGGAAGATATGGAAAACATTTTGCATGATTGAGTCAAAATAAAAGAGTTGAAATTAGATACATTGGCGGAAGCTAGAATCATTCCTAATCAAGATATGTATTTAGAGGTGAAAGAGACTATGATACATAAAGTGAATGTCATCAAATATTTGATTAATGTCTTGTAAAGTGCTCGAGAGGTTGGACAAGACAATAATTTGAACCTTGTCAATAGATTTGAAAAGCTTCCTTGTAAGTTACATGATGATAATGGTAAAGTCCTCTCTTTAGATGCAATTTTCTAAGAATTTACCAACATGATCCAAAAATAATTTTAAGATCAGGCCTTTTCAGTGGATTCAATGGATAAGTTGCTAGATATTTAGTTGACCTTGGAGAACATAAAATTGTTTTTACTAATGCATGATGAAGCTTCTGATATAGTAAGGGAGTCAATCCTAAGAGTCTTTGTCATTTACAAATGTACTTTAGGCCTAGATAAAGATGAAGTTCATGCCATCATGAAGAAGTATGATGATTTTCTTATGAAGGACATTGAAGAAAGATGATCTTGCCTTAGTTTAATTTTTCAGTATTTTGATTCTTTTTTGTAATTAGTTCCCCAAAATTTACATATCTTTCTCAAAATTTTAATTACATGTAAAAATAGAGAAGTCCCAAATAAAATTGGACTCTCCTACTTGAATAAGTCAAATTAGTTATTTCTTTCCTAGATTAGTTGTTTTTCTCTCCTCTATAAATATGAGGGAGCTCTTTTTGTAATGGGGACCTTTAGTCTTATGCAATGAAGTGTTGCCCATATTGTGACTCAACTTTCAAACTTTTTCTTTGAATTTAAAGTTCAAATTCAATTAATAAAAGGAGGCAATTTTTTTTATTTCAACCTTTGTTTTGAATCAAGTTTGTGTGAGTGAGAATGTTCTTTCATCGTTCTTGTTGATTTCTCTTATTTTTAATTAGATAAGTGGTGATTCTTTCTTATGATTGGAAGGACGTTCAAGATAAAATATTTAATATTTAATTTATATTGCTTACTTGAAATTATGTGTAGTAATTATTTCTTGGTGAAAAATTATCAAGACTTTGGGCTTGGAGTTATTCGCTATGGGTAAAAATCTATTGGTGAAGTGGGTTGATAGACTTTTTGTTGCAACATCATTTGTTACTTAAAACTATCATATAAGGAAACATGAAGACTTTGTTCTTTCATGTGTCTTTTGGTTACTTATAATTTAGTTGTACAAGTACCCTTTCATTACTCTTAAGTTAAATCAAGAATATTGGTGATTACTACTTAGGTAGATATTTAGAGTTGTAAAGCATTGTAGAATATTATAGTAGAACACTATAAACGTATTTTCTAAAAGAAGAGAAAATGGTGAATGTAACACACCTAACATGGTTAAAGCTGGTGTAATTTATAATTTTAATTTAGCATAGTTTACTCTTTGTTCCAATAAGAAATAAGAAGGGAGCCTCCTATTTTTGAGAGGATAAAACATTCTCATCGTTGTTGTGGCTAAAATCCCTATTTTGTAATTTCTAAAGGAATTACAAAATATTCACCCAAAAAAGAGCTAGTTAGCTTTCTCACAAGGAATCTAAAGTCTGCTCTTTTGGTCTCTAAAATCATTATTCTGAAATTTATCCTAAAACAAAAAATATAACTCAAACTCTTGAACTTCCACTTTTGTCAGCTGATATTTTCCCTTGAGGTAGTTGAGGAGCACTCGCCTTTAGAGGAGTTTGGGGTGTCATTTTTCCTACATTACATTTTGGTTAACCTGACATGAACCTATTCTTACCTTTGTCATTTTGTCAAAAAAAATTCTTCTCTTTTGTTGAGACATGTGTTGGATAGAGTGTGGTGATGATTTTTATGAGATTAATAAACCAATACACTAATTTTGGACATATTATTATTATTTTAGTGATCAACATCTAGATATGGTGTCTATGAGACAGTTCAATCCTCGCAAAGGTCTTGATTTTAAGGAAGTCACTATATATAGGACTATCATTCAATTTTTCCACTCCTTTTATTGTTGTCCAACCATCAACTGAAATTCAAGAAAATTATCCACCAATCACTCCATCTAACTCTTCCTTTTTCATAAATTATGACTCTACTCTTAGGGTCCTTATTGAGCATATCTAGTCTTTGGAAGAAAGAATCGAAGAGTTTGAACATTTTTTAGGAAAAATAAAACACATTCAATCAAGTTGATCCTCTTCTTAATAGTATGAGAAATCTACCTATTTCATATCATAGAGGTCTTGAGTTACTCCAAGGTATTGCGAATATAGTGGAGACCAATGTCCCCTTCTACACTTGGATATGTGTAGGATCATGATGGGCCAAAAAGTGGCAATATGATGGGTATGTGTAGGCTATGTGGCTGACGACTTTTTTTTAGCCAAAATTGATGAAACAAAAAAGGTTTTTAAAGGATATTTTCAGATTTCCACCAATATAACTTATGTTTTAATTTGAATTTAATAATTAATTATTATTGATTTTCTATTTGAATTACGAATAAAATCTTGATTGATAGGTTGATTGAAAAAAATCTATAGCTTTCAAATGGTATCCCATTTTTTGAATCCAAAACATGCATCACATTTTATGCTTCACATACTATAGGATTAAAAAAAAGGAATTTCTGAAGTTTTGACCAAGTTAAGTCGTCAAACATCGGGTTTTTATATTTTTTAAAGTTGTAAATAAAAAAAAATCATAATTAATTATTTACTTGAAAAAAAATGCAAAAAAATATGCATCACATTGGGACATGATTCCTCTACTTATATCTCAAATATTATAAATTTTTTTATCATTTTATTGTGGTTAGGGTGGTTAGAGAGACACCTACTTATTTTTTCAATGAAATTTAAGTACTACTGCATTGAAATTTCAAATTTTCACCAAATAGATTTTATTTATTTTTAAATAAACCTAGTATTTTAGAAACTACATTCAATTTGATACAAATTTTATTCTTACATATTTTTGAAATAATATAAATAACTTATTCAAATTTTTACGTCAAGTTGCCTAACTTTGATTTTTTTGAATTTTTTGCCACTTAAGGGCCTATTTTTTCCATGATGATCCTACACATACCCACTTATATCTTGGGTAACTTTAAATATGTCTAATCAAAAATAATTGGCCATCTAATGATAAGAGTGTTTGTGTATATCCTAGATACTTTTTGTTCTTTCTATTTTTTCTACTAATAATTCCAACATGGTGCCCCTGGATATTCCTAGGATTAAAGTAAATCAAGTCCCTTTTGGATTAAAAGTCCCTACATAAACAACCCAAATACCAACAACCTCAACTAGCTACACTTCATTAGCTGATCACATCCTTAACGATTTATAATAAAACATGGGACATATGCAATCATAGTTGGCCAATCTAACTAGTACTACTTCTTAGTCTACATTACAACCATATTATTATCATTCTTCTCTATCCCTTCATATTATGAATTTCCCCATCTCTCAAGAGATATGAATTCCTAAATTTGATAAGTATAGTGGTATGGGAGATCTGCAAACACATGTCTCATCCTTCACCACGATGTGTACTAACTTATTTTATCATGATGTTTTGTTAGAAAATTTATTTTTCATGATCCCTTAAGGTTGATACTTTGGAATGGTTTTGCTCACTTCCTAATAATTTCATCTTCTCTTTCGATTAGTTGGTAAATAAATTCTTACAATAGGTCTAGAAAAACATTGGGTGAAATATCACCTTACTCGATCTTGTTCAGTGCAAGAAGTGAACCCATGATAAAGTAATTGATTTTACTGCTTGATATCAATCTCTATTCTCCCAAATCTCTATGCCCTATTTAACTCCAATTGTTCAGTGTGTGCTCATCGAAAACCTATTATTGGCATTGAGAATAAATTTATAGTGATGAAGTACCCTTCCCTTACTCTTTTATATGCTATACTACATGAATATCACAAGATGGTGATGAAATATGAGGATTCCTCCCATCCTCCCATCTAGATAATTAGTCAGCTATGTTGTTTCTGGGTAATAAAAAAAGTAGAGTTGTAGCGAACGTCGTATCGTTTCCTAATGAAAATAACACTATAGGATGTACAATAGAATATTCATAAAATTATCTGATTGCTACACAAATATTCTTCAAAAATTGTTAAAAGATGGTTTAATTTGCCTCCCAAAAATAAGACTATTGTTTAAACCCTATACTAACTGGTATGATGTGCAATTTTTTTTTTATCAATAACACTTAGTTTATGATCATGAAATCAATTGGTGTGTGTGTCTTATGAATGTCATCCAAGACCACATCAATAATGGTACCTTTTGACTTGATGGTAAGAAACAAAATTTGAACAAATATATAGCTAATCCTAATAGCCAACTATAAATATACATAGATCCTTTCCCTTCCTATTATATCAACTTGATAATTTTTTCTTCTTCATATTCTTGTCCTAGCCCATCTAAACACATGAACATGGTTCTTTCACTTATAAATATACTCCTTCAAGTCATTTGGATAGGATACCTGACATAACATTCACACCACACAACTTTCCCCTTAATGGGGAACCTTCTTTATTATACATATCAACTTGAGTCAACTGTAACATCATGACCAATATTATGGTTGATCCTACTAGTCAGTTCAATGTCATAATGGAAGAGATTCTCTTTACTAATAATCTGCACGAGGAGAAGTATGAGGAGTAACAAGCCATGATCCATACTCATGATGGTCTTTTTTTCCCACCTATTGGATCTATTGCTTTGTTGGTCCTTTTTGGACCTAAATATCTTGAAGTCAAAATTTTTATGATACCTCAATCTAACATATTTGAGGTTAGACTAGGCATTATGTGGCTATTATCCATGAATGAGTCTACTTTAGTTGTCCATAAGTGTTTGAAGTTTCCTCACTATAGCATAGTGTACACTATCTAGGACACTGGATACAAACCACTTGTGTCATGTGGGGGATTTTTCCTAGACCATTTTTGGTCTACTCTATTTGGATCCTTACTGCTTTGAGGGGACTTACTCTACAAGGCCTAATTTAGGTACAAGACTAGAGGTTCATTCTCTAATACTATCTTCCCACCTCATACAATTTATGTGAAGCCCTCCATGTTCATGCGACAACATTATTTTTCCTCTCCACTCAAGGCTAAGGATAAGAAAGCTCTCACCCATAAGACTTCCCAGTCTTCGTCCTCTTCTTCTAAAACTTCACAACACCTGATGATGTCCTATGTTCATCCTACTATGCCTAGTATAGGAAAATAAAAGGCACTTCATTTTGTGGAAGTTTAAACTACAAGTCTTCCAACTCACGATTTTTCCCACTATCCCCTGACACATCCTATATGGTAAGGGGAAGCAAGCATTAGGATTTGGATCTTATTTTTTTCCTACATCTTTGCCTCTTAGGCCTCCTCCCATTCCTCCATATTCCTCTAAAGAAAAAAAGGGAAAGGGGCCTATGATAGAAACCCCCATATCTATCTCTATGTCTCCTCTTCATGTTCATCCTTAGAAGCCTACTCTTCCATCAATTAAGAATAGTGAGGGTACTCCCTTGGTGGAATAGGATCCTTAAATTATTCTCAAGATGCACATCCTGCTACACCATAGTTTTCATAATTGACTTGTATGAGTGTAATTTTCATCAACAAGCATTGGCCCGAGAGCATGAAGATTGTTAGAAAATTGAGAATTTGTTTCTACTCCTATTTCTATTTCCATCTCCATTATTGATTCTCTTCCCATCACCTCTATTTTTATTTTATCTTCCTCAATGAATTTTAATGAGCATGATCATAAGTGAGTGCAAGTGTTCATCACTCCTTCTATGGAGCCTCCCTTGATCACTTCTTTACCAAATCTTCCTCCTTTTCTAGATTCCGTTGACATTCCTCATACAAAGGTGTTGTCTATTGTGGTTCCTTCTCCTTCTCTTTCTTCTTTTTCTTCTATTATGATGGTTCCACATCTTCTGCCTGTGTGCAAGCTACAACATGAACTCATTCCAAATGATCATTGTAAATAGACCTCTTTTTTGTTACATCTTATTGTACTTTTTCTTGTTCCATTCTTGTAATGGAGACAATGCCTCCTACCGTAAAGTTTTTCATTGATCCTATTTTACAGGTTGGAAATGACTCTCTTTCTTCTCATCCTCATCATGGTCAGTCACAACATGTCACTGTGGAAAAGTTTATTCTTGACTTGTTGGAGGATATCATGACTCTGTCATCTATATTTGCTATATCAATGACACAAACTTCATAGGAGCTTCTTAATAAGGACATTAAGGTATCTTCCTCTTTGGCTCTTTCTCTAGGTGCTTCGATAGGTGCCTCTCTTACTATCCCCCTCACAAGCTCATCTTACCCACCTACAATGATCTAGATTGGGAGAAACATGACTTGTTGGAGGTTTCAAACTAGAGTGGTACCTCTTCTTCATCTTAAGATTATATTTATGTGTTTGTTTATGTTTCTCTCATTCTTTTTTATTAATGTTTTTTCTCTCACTTGGAGGACCCTTGCTACACTTGTAGGTAATTGGATATAGGAGAGAAAATATATTGTAAACTTCTTCTATTTGTCTCATCAATCTTCTATTTGTTGTAAACTTTATTTTTCACATTGAGAATGATGCAAAGTGTTGGGTAATTTAGGCCTCTTCCATGCTGACCCGACTCTCTTTTTTCTATTGTCTTCATGCTCTCTTCTTCCCATTCTGATCTATTCGAGGGTTGATGATAATTCATGTATATATGTATATTATACTATCTTATATATACATATTTATGATCAATTTTGACCTTGAATAATTGGATCCCCCTATGATCTTGATTTCTTTGTCTCTTATTTTCTTGATGTTGTGGATTCTATGTGTTGTCCTTGATGTGATAACATTCCACGAATACATATTTTTATATATTTCATGCTACAAAATCTCTTTGTCTTTCTTCTCCTTAGAATGACATGTTCTCCTTTGTGTAGCACACACCTTTTTAATGGGGGCTATCATATATTCTTGTTCTTATTTTTAGAAAAAAAATTTCTTAAAAATATCTTTATATCTTGATTTTTTATGATCTTGTCATCTATCTTAGGTTCAATCTGACTAGACTTCTATGTTTGTGACTATCTTACAACATAGTTTACAATAGCCACAAACCTATCTTCTTGTCATATGGTCTCTTTCTTGCTACACATACCTATCAACATTGTCCTTTACTTGATCATATTATGCCATGTCTATGGATTTTCTCATGTCTATCTTTTTCTTTCTCACCTAATTTTTTTTTCTACACCTAACATGTTTGTGCTAAGATTATATTTAGCTTTACAATATGGAAGATCCATGTCCTATTTGCATCCTAGCTCAAGTTCTCTATTAAATATACCAAGTTGAAGATTTACATCATCTTCATCTTAGGTATATTCTCTTCAACCTCTTTCTACTTTAGCTTGTACATGTTATAATACATATGCTCACTAAATTGGGGGGAAAATTCAATGCTAAAAGTTGCACCCTATATAATGTTGCATTCCATAACCTCCCCTTTAGCCCTATTAAAGTTGACAATGTAATCCCCTCTTTTCCTAACTTTAATCTTATCCTTAAAGTTACTTTATTTTCAACCTTTAAGTGATTTTTATCATGAATGGTAGTGTGACACATAGAAATTTGTGATTTGTGCAAACATATTGAAAAGATTGGTGACTACATGATCGCTGGGATATTACACTTCTTCCTACCCACAAAGTGTAATTCCTCTATGGCTTGTAGA
>VDFB02000017.1:185007866-185446773 GCA_007258455.2 Sequoia sempervirens
AGTCTTTTAAATTATCTCATACCTCTTTTGGAGTTGAACACCCCTCAACATGGAAGAACAAGGAGTTGGAAACATGGAGAGCAATCAATCCCATAACTTCCTCACACTTGATCCTATGTTGAAACTTCTCATATTCTCAGGTAGAGTAGGATTGTTTTTCATTCAAAGTTGACCACAAACCCTTTGACCAAATGAGTCATTGCATGCTCACTTTTCATGTGTGATAGTTGTGGGGTGTTAGGATTTCAAAACCTGTGTCATCCATTAGAGAAAGAAACCAAGTACAAGACAAAAATATCTGAAGGAAATTGTTGTGAAGCCTTTGATATATCAATGTGCAATTGAAATGATGTCCCTCAATGCAAGAAACCTTCCTTCAATATTTAGGATATCCAAGTAATGATGAAAATGCTCAAAATGAAAAAAAAAACTAAAGCAAATCACCTAGAGCTAAAATTGAATGAAAGTAAAGGACTAACGAAAAAATACTGTAATACCTTCTTGATGCCACTGGAATGACTGATTTTGACAATTTGAGTGGAAGATATTTCCTCTTGAGACCAAATTAGGGTCTTCACTTCAATTGAGTGTATCTTCTTGTATCAGTAGAATTCTAGAAAATAGAGGGCACCATTGGAAAGTACATTGCAACACCTTTCCAATGATATCTTGTTTGCTAAATTTTGAGATCGTGGTGAAAAGATATGGCCCTTGGAAGATCACTTCCCTTTTAGGGTCTGGAAAGCTAATCAAGTTGAAAAAATAAGCATCAGGGGATAAAAAAAATTGGCCCTTGGTCATTGATACGACTATGGGAAATTTTGGTAGAAAAAAATGCCCCCCTCCTTGGAGCAGTGGCGGGGTTGAGCAACTAGGTGGAGAGCAGGCAGAGCTGAAACTTTGGGTGGTGCCACTTGTATTGAGTGGAGCCTGCAGTCATTGATGTGACCGCTACTGGAGAGAACGAGGCTTGGAGTTTAGATCGTTGACGACAAGAAGATCATCAACAAGAGGAATTATGAGCTAGTGGATGAGGGAGATAGTGGCGTACTTGGTGATGTGACGATAGGTGACATGTTGATGGGCCCCCCAAGTGGTCAACCAAGTACCTCGCCCTTTCAAGCACTTAATGTGGTTTGCAAAAAAGATTGATAAGTTGACAAAATTAGTTTTGAATATTTCCTAATCGAAAATTCAAAAATAATTTGTTTTTATATCGACTATATAAAAAAATGTCGGCATAATAGAATCTTATCTCCTGAATACATGGAAAGGGGGATGACCCCACTATTAATTGATTATTAATTGATTTCCTAGTAAATGCAACCTAGGAATTTTTTTTTTTTTTTTTGGTTGGTACAATTATAGTATTTTATTAATAACAATAACAAAAAATACGTCTAAAACAGGATATACCTGTATGAGAAAACTAACAGCTCCAGCCTTTCTATCAGCGAGCGCTACCCAGATAAAACAAAAAACCCCACCAGACCCAGATTACAACCATAAAAGTTACACACTGAAGAAACATTAAAGGTAAAACCAGCTACTATGCTGATACCATAAGCAACTGAAAAACGCACATCACTCTGTCATACATAAAGCCAACAAACCCAACGAATAGCCTTTCCGAACCAAAACCGCTCTTGCAAAAAACCATCACCACCAACAGTCAACATCCCGAGTCCATTGAAACCAAAATTTAAACACAGAGCACCCATCCAGAGTTTTCAAACGAAAGCAAAACACTTACACCAAAAAAGCCCCTACAACATTTTGCCTCTGTCATCGATCAAACTGGGAGACCTATCTAGAATTTATTTCGCCTTTGCCACGACCCCTGCCTCTAAAACGTCTTCGCCTTGATGGTCTGCTCGACTGGCTACCATTCCCCCATCTCTCTTCTTCATCTTGTTGACGTAGAACAAATTTTAAGTGCTCCCAAGACGTAAAGATTGAGATTTTGTATTCCTCCCTATCCACGCGCCTCCGACATCCCACAAACGGTAGCAACCCCTCCTCTGTCGCTTCATCCATATCCTCTATCCCTTCAGAAACATCATATCCTTGCCCCGGGACTGCCCATTCAACCAAAGAATCCAGTTTCCCCAGCAGTTCCTCCTCAAAAAGGGACCTCATTACCCATTTAATTACCTCTACCTCTTCATTCAACTCCATACCCCATGCAAATAGCATCGAGGCAATGTCAGTATTTAGACGACCACGATGAGTGGCTTCCATGAAGTGCGGCCCCAGAGTTTCCAACACTACTTCAATTACCTCTTCCTGCGGGTTTTTTAGCAAGTACCACAGCCTGAATTTCGAAACATGACCAAAAAAACCTTGTTGTTGTAGTTTTGTTGCGAAGCCATACATAGCTTCCATTATCACCGCTTCTCTCTACTCTTATACACACTACACACTCCAAAAATTACCAGACAAACATCAACGAGAAAGCCAAAAATATCCTTTATGTAGATTAAGAGGCCTTTGTTTCGAAAACCACAACAAAACCTAACAGTCCTTCCCCTGCCATGAAATAAAACTTGCGACATCACTCCCCAAAGCACGTACCAGTAATACATTAACTTCCTGTCCTTCCCAAAGTAAATGACCTCAGCCAGAACACCCAAGCGCCGGCGTTGAGCCATCATGGATACAAAACTAAAACCACCCATCTGAAACAAAATAAATACTTGCTGCAAACGTTAAATACCGTTTGTACCATCATTAAAATGCATCATAATGCGAAGTACAAGTAACTCCCATCACCCCAACAAAAAGGATAACAACTTGCCAAAAACAAAAACCGTAGCATTTAGAACAAACTTTAGGATAAAGAAAGCTGAATTAAAAAAAAGATAACTCCACGTGGCGGTAGTCCTCCATCCTTAACTCCCCAATCTCTGCAAAGGAAATAGCCCACTTGGACAAACAGTCAGCTTCACAATTACCTGATCTCCGAATGTGACTGAGTTCAAAATGATCAAAAGAATTTAAAACATTTAGAATGGCGCTTACATACACTTGCAAATGCCAAGCCTGTGCACCTCCATTAACAAGTGCCTGAATAATAACCTGCGAGTCACCCTCCAAATGTAAGTTTTTAACTCCCAAAGAAAGAGCTAATTCTACAGCCAAGAGGGCTGCCTTTGCCTCCGCTGAATTATTTGAACCATCTTCCAACTTCCGAGCCCCAAAAGCAATTAAATTTCCTTGGCTATCCTGAATGATAGCTCCTGCACCAGATGGACCAGGGTTTCCTTTTGCAGCTCCATCAAAATTTTCCTTAACCCATCCTTCCTTCGGTTTTTCCCAGACAACCCTTTCCTGTGGAATCTGTGAGACTTCTTGTTCCACACGTAAATTCCCAAAGTGAACCTTGAGACCTGGCCACATACTTTGAAATCTGCTATCTTCCCCTGAAAAGGAAAGCTTTCGGTGATGGGAACGAGATACCGCAACATTTACAACTTCAGTAATTGCTAGATCAATTCTATTTTTGATTCTTGTGATAGATTCCTTCTTGTCCTCAAAAATCCTTCTGTTCGGTTCCTTCCAAAGTTCCCAGATCACTAAAGATGGACTTACTACCCAAACACTTGAGAAGAAAGAAGCCCCTTTGATAAGAGGCCACCCTTCAAAAACACCTTTTAATGTATTTTTACAAGGGCCTTGCCATCCAAGTTTTAACCGAAGAGCATCCCAGCACGAGGAAGCCATTTTGCAATGTAGTAGAAAATGGTCAATTGATTCCTCAGCTTCATCATAGAGGACACACTTCGTTGGCCCTGCAAAACCTAGACGCTTTCTTCTTTCCCCGGAAAGAATTCTACCCTTCACAGCCAGCCATGCAAAAGCACCAGCTTTGGGTAAACATTCCTTGCTCCAACATAAATTTTTTGCCCAAAAGACTTCCTCCACACCAGAGTCCAAAAGCTGGTAACCAACTTTTACCGAGTAGTTCCCATTTACAGAACCACACCAAACCACTTTATCAGCATTATTTGAGAGGAGTATTTGACGCCCCTTCAGGAAATCCTTCATTTTCTGAATTTGAACAACAGACAACTCAGCACATTCAACATCTTTCAACACCCATTCCTGTCCCAACAGGCCTTGTTTGAGTTCTAGATAGTTACAAACTTTATCACCCCATTTTTGAATAAAAAACTGTCTTAGATCCTGAGCCCCTTTAGCATCCTTTAGAATTGGGAACCCATTCCATGAATCATCCCAGAATTTTGCTTGCAACCCATTTCCAATTTGCCATGTGATGTGATCGACAATCACAGGTCTGCAGTCCATAATAAAGTTCCAAATTGCCGAGCCCTTTACTGGATTTCTAATTGTGAAAATCCGATTATCTTCCATTGTATCTAAGTACTTTGCCTTTAGAATTTTCACCCATAAGAGATGCGGGTTTGAGTAGATGCTCCAGACTAATTTCGCACCTAAAGCTTCATTCATTACATTCCAATTTCTCAGACCAGCCCCTCCCTTCTCTTTTTGATTACAGATTTTCTCCCAAGCAAGCAAAGGTATTTTATCATGTTCATTAGCCCCATTCCAGAAAAACTTACGCATTCGTTGTCCAATAGAATTCACCACCTTCTTCGGAATCTTCAAACACATCATGGAGAAGATAGGGATAGCCGAGACTACACTTTTTAACAGGAGCAAACGCCCAGCAGCTGTTAACCATTTGCTCTTCCAACCACTCATCCTATTTAAACAGCTGTCTACTAGATCCTTCCAAATACCAGCTTTGTTAGATCCCCCAAATAGGGGGATTCCTAAAAAATTGCTAGGAAGGGATCCTACACGCATTCCCAAAATTCTACATATTTCCACTTGTTTTGCAATGGGGACTTGAAAAAAGAAAACCTCTGATTTTCGCCAATTTATACATTGTCCAGAGGCTTTCCCATATTCATCGAGAGAGGCTTTCATCACCCGAGCCTCTCTAATTGTGGCATCGCCCATGAAAAAAGTATCATCAGCAAATTGAAGATGCGTGATCGGATCTATCCCTTCCACGACAGCAATACCTTTCCATTGCCCACATATTCTTTTCTTGACTATCAACCTCCCCAAAGATTCAGCTAACAAAATAAACAAGAAAGGAGAAATAGGGTCTCCCTACTTGATACCTTTACTCGATTCAAAAAGACCTTGAGGGCTCCCATTTAAAAGGACAGAAAAACAAGGAGTGTTGATACAGCTCTGTATCCAGGCCACCCAATCACTACAAAAGCCAAACTTTTCTAAGACTTTTAAAAGAAAAATCCTGTTCACCTCATCATAAGCCCTTTTGATATCCAATTTCACCATAAACTTCTCCACTTTCGCCAGCCTTACTATATGAATAGCCTCATGAACAACAATGACACCTTCAAAAATGGATCTGTTTGGAGAAAACCCACTATGTTCTACTGAAATCACTCATGGTAGGAATTTTTTAAGTCTGTTAGCTATCACTTTTGAAATTATTTTGTATATTGTATTACAAAGAGAAATTGGGCGAAAATCTTCAAAAGTCACCAATTCATTTCTTTTTGGGACCAATGCAATAAAAGTGTTATTCAGATCCTTTAGTACAAAACCACTTCTCCTAGATTCTTCCACCACTTCCCATATATCAAGAGCCAAAATTTTCCAAAATTTTTGGAAGAAAAAGGCAGGGAAGCTATCCGGTCCAGGAGCCTTGTCTCCCCCCAGACCAAAGACAACTTTTTTAACTTCTTTCAAAGACACCTTTTCCATTAGCATGACGATATGATCATCAGTCACCAATTTAGGGATGTTCTCCAATAACTTCCAATCGAGATTTTCCAAATTTCTATCTTCCTTACATAAACCCGAGAAAAACTGCACAACTTCTTTGGCTATAAGAGATTCATCTGTCAGTTAAACACCTTCACTATTCTTGATTTCAAAAATCTTATTGCTGTTTCTTCGTACTTTTACAGAATTGTGAAAAAAATTAGTGTTCCTGTCCCCCTCTTTTAGCCAAGTTTCCCTTGATTTCTATTTCCAAAAAACCTCCTCACAAGCAAGAATCTCATAATAGGTTTTATTTAGAGATTTTTCTAGGACAAAATATTCTTCTAACATCCCTTTTTCAATGACTCTAGAGTGAAGAACCTTTAACTCCTCCTCCAACCTTAACTTCTCAGTAAAAATATTTTTAAAAGACTCCCTATTCCATTTTTTTAACTGTTCTTTCAAGAATTGAAGTTTTTTAACAAAAAAAAAAGCTTTATGGCCCAAACTTACCGGGGCATTTTTCCACCAATCTGCTACCAGCTCCTGAAACCCATCTGCCCGCAACCACATTGCTTCAAATTTGAAAGGACAACGAGCTGGTTTTGATTCCTCTTGAATTCTCAGGCTTATTGGATAATGATCCGAGCCTATTATGGGGGTTACCTCCGCTTCACATAGCCAATGCTGCTCTACCCATTCCCTAGCCAAAAAGAAATGATCCAGTTTTTCAGCAATGTTCAGAAAACCACTATGCCTGTTTGTCCAGGTGAAAACCCCATTTCTGAATGGAAGTTCTATAAGCCCATTTTGCACAACAAAATTACTAAAATCCTTCTGGCTTTGGCTAGCCCAACAAACTCCACCAAGCTTATCAGACGGTTGAAGGATGGCGTTAAAGTCACCCCCAATAAGAAAAATTCTATCTCTTTCAGAATTCAAAACCAAAGAAATCTCCTGCCATAACTGAAGTTTTTTAACATTACCTGGGGGGCCATAAACATTGAGAACATCAATACAAGCACCAAGCTATTTTGAGACCACATTAACCCATTTCCAACTTCGATCTTGCCTCACCACTCTGACATGTACTAGAGTTTCATCCCACAAGAACCCGAGACCCCCCGAGGCCCCAATGGCCCCGGAGAGGAAACCTTTCCATCTGCTAAAACATTTTAGAAAGCTATCAAAATCTTGTTCCTTTATTTTAGTTTCTTGAAGCATAACAATACTCGGTCTCGTTTGATCAAAACACGACTTGATCAAATGGATTTTGTCAGGGGCATTGCAGCCCCTGACATTCCACGATAAAATTTTCATGGCTGCCGGGAAAAGGCATAGCCTTTTCCCGATCTCAACTTGCTCTGACCTACCGCATTCCCAGCTAATTCAAGGCACATCTTGTTTGTTTTTGGACCACGCCTACGTTTCTCACCAACCTTGACTTTATTGGTCTATGCAGATGTTTGATCTAGTGACCTTTTCTCCACTAACCCAACTTGATCAGTTAACCCCAAAAGATCTTCATCTTCCTCCTTTGAATCTATGTCTGAGTCGGAGCCTGACCTTTCCAGAGAACCTCCACTGTCTTTAACTCCTTCAAAATCACTATCTAGGTTACGAATAGGAGATATTGGGATGTCTTTAAAAATTATGCCATCCGGGTCAACTTGGTTCTCACCAGCCACATGAAAAACTTCCTTTACCTGCTCCCTATTATCTATGAGCACGAATGACTGAGGGCACTCTTCTTCAGGATTTTCATAGTTATCAAACCCATTAACTTTCAAAGAAAACTGTTCCTGAACTTTACTTTGCTCATCCCCATATTTTGAAGAGTGAGTATTAGAAAAACCTTCCATCTCTGGGATTGGCACTTTGGTTAAAACTGTAGAGGTTTTATTTGGAGTTGTCAGGGTTAACTCCAAATCCGAGCCCATCTCAGAAGAGTTGGCCGCACTCACCCTCAGATCCATTGAAATAAAGTTTTGTGAAACCCAACTACATTCATTTTCATGACTCAATGCTATTTCCTGACTTCTACTCAGAACCCATGAAGCTGAAACATCTTCGAACCCAAACCTTGAACTCTCCATTAAGGCCTCCAAAAAGCCCCATTCCTTAGATTCACACCAACTTTCAACAGCCAAAGCTTCTGTAAGAGCAATCACCTCCTCCGCTGGTAAATCTTGAATAACACCTTTTCCCTTTACAACCTGCACCCCCAAAGCCCCATCTAATCCAGAATCCACCTCATTTCTTCTCGTCTTACTATAATCCTCTATTACCAGATTCTGGCACCACATTCCCTCACCCAACTTCAACTCTAGCATTTTCGGTAAAGGGTGGACTATCTACCTAAGAATACAGATTCTTGGATACATACTACAATCCTCTTTTTCAACCGCTATTTCTGACTTTACGAAGAAACCCAGTTTGTTTCCTATACTCCTTAGGGTTTCCTGATCCCAGTATTCTTGAGGCAGATTTTTTAAGCTAACCCAAACTTCAGATTCCTCAGATTTTGCCTTATTCGGGTCAAAATTTGGGGTCCAATCCAAAATGTGAAGGCTTCGACCATCCATGGAAAAGGGGCCATTCCTTAAAATCCAATCTTTGTCATGATCTGTTTGGCATACCACCAGATAGAAGCCATTTTCCAGGATTTTAACATCACACCCTTTACCCCAGTTAGCATCACACCAATCTTTCATTTTTGAGAGTGCTGGCCAATGACCTCCCCAGCGAATAAAAATAGCACGAGCTTTGAATGTACTAACGGAGTCATTCCATTCATTATTATCTATCAAAAGGGTAACCATAGTTGTGTGAAGAAAGTTTTTTTGAGTCTGGCTTGACTCACCCTTCTCAGACTATATCTTTGGACGCCAATTTTTTTTTTCAAGCGTACTAAACTCCACTCGCCCTTCTGATACATTGAATGGAACCTTTCACCTTTGTCCTTTCCTCCCGCGCTAGGATGGGAGAAACTCCCAGAACCGCCATACCTAAACTCCTGTTTACCCGGACCCGGAGCCTGCCAAGCCTGTCTGAAACCATTATGCCTCCCTGCATTGTTGGCGCCTCCTCTTTTCTTCCTGTTGAAAGGCCAACGTGCTTGGCTCCTCGCATAAAACATACCATGATGCCTACGAAAACCCTGGTTCCTCCACTACTCCGCCATTTTTGTTTTTTCTTAAATTATGGAGCTGCCAAAATTTTAGCCTATTAAGGTTTGGGCCTTAGTTGTTGGCACTACAGGCAAGAAGCCCCACCAGTTCACCAAGGAGCCTCCCCTTAATAGGAGGGTAAATAACAAACTCCATTGTTGACGCGGTAGAGAGCGACCCCGCGAGGTTTGAACCTTGGTTGTTGGCTCTACAGGAAAGAAGCCCCACCATTTCACCAAAGGGTCGCCCCCTTAAAATTTAATATTAAGGTTTGGGCCTTGGCTGTTGGCACTACAGGCAAGAAGCCCCACCAGTTCACCAATGAGCCTCCCCTTAATAGGAGGGTAAATAACAAACTCCATTGTTGACGTGGTAGAGAGTGACCCCGTGAGGTTTGAACCTTGGTTGTTGGCTCTACATGCAAGAAGCCCCACCATTTCACCAAAGGGTCGCCCCTAAATTTAATATTAAGGTTTGGGCCTTGGTTGTTGGCACTACAGGCAAGAAGCCCCACCAATTCACCAAGGAGCCTCCCCTTAATAGGAGGGTAAATAACAAACTCCATTGTTGACGCGGTAGAGAGTGACCCCGCGAGGTTTGAACCTTGGTTGTTGGCTCTATAGGCAAGAAGCCCCACCATTTCACCAAAGGGTCGCCCCCTTTTTGGAAATTATTTTAATGTATGTGATTGTGATTGATTTTTCCCTTCATTATATGAGAACTAGGAATTTTGAATCTCATAAAAATATGAGCTCCATGACCTAGTGCCCCATAGCTAATACCCTTGTGAGACATATTTTCATACTTATGGCTTCTTATGGTGTAATCATAATTAGTGTTGAGAATGAGTCCTATAACTCTTTCACTAAAGATATTCCATCCACTCAATCAATATTTTATTCCATTCCTAATATGAAATTACCTATTTCTTCATCATTTCCTAACATTCATGTGGACTTGGAGGCTAATATTTCCCATATCCTTAAAGAAAAACTAAAACAATTAGATGAAGACCTACAAGGACTTCAACACGACCTAAGTACCAAGAATTTATAGAAACAATTCCTCTCATGGATAACCTTAGGAAGTTAATCAATGAATTTCAAGGGATATAAGTGTTTCATAGTGTAGCTCACATCTAGTATATGCTAACATTCCTACAATAACTAGTTACACTCAAGCCTTTACCAATGCTCAAAATTAATTAGAAAAACAAGTTTCCTCTCCCATAGTAATTCCTTATATTACAACCTTTAGATATCTATTCATGACATCAACAACACAACATAGTAATGGTTTAAACTCAAGCTTAGGGATTTGTTGTGGACATCCTTATAGTTTTTCTCTTTAGTTATAACACCTCCATGTTCATCAACCCTTTTTAATGTGAAAAATAATAACCTTCTAGTCATTCATAATATTTCATTCTAATCAACACATTCCTAAAACGTATCAGCAAATGTTCTAGTGATAATTTTTTTTTTACAAAGCATGACATTGTTACAACAACAAAATTAAAATTTAAACCAAAATCAATCCAATGGTAATTCTCCAACATACCTTACACATAGTCCATTTTTTGTTTTCTATATTAAAGACACCCACACCACAAAACATCAAAATCCCTTGCCTTGAATAGTATAATGGGGTAAGTACACCAAGATGTGTCACAAAAATGACTCTTAAGATGCCACTTTTTTTAAAATCAACAAACTCTAATATGCACAAGTAAATGAAGATAGTTATGCTCAAAATTTGAAGACACAACAAGAACAAGAGTTGAAGTCCTCAGATTCTAGTTTCTAAGCTACTATTTTTTTGAAAATAATTAAGATAAAGGGTTTCAAAAAGGGGGGGTGGAAAAATAGGTCTTGCTTTTATAAAAAAAAATTAGCATAGCATCTATGGGCCCCCCCTTTTTCATTAAATTTTTTAGAATTTAAAAAAATTGAATGGTGAGAAATTAGCTAACACCATGTAGTTGATCCTTGTTCTTTCAAATAATTTTTTTAATGAATGTATAATATTTTATGAATTTTCAAAGTGGACACATCTTAAAAAGCTAAAATTTGAGCATGCTCCCCCCAATTTGAAAACTAATCGAAAATCAATTCCTTTTTTCATCACATGGATAATGGGGACTAGTTTAAAAAAATGTAATTTGTTTTAGGATTCGATGAACAAGTAAAAATCTATCCTAAAACTAGCACATGTTGGTTTTTGACAAAAAATAGAGAAAATAATAAGAGAATTTATGGATGAAAATCTTAACATAATCAAAACATAAAAAAATTTATATCTTTAGATAGCTAAGAGAGAGCCTAACATCATCACAGTTTTTTAATAAACTTGCATTGAAAGATTTGCAAATCAGACGATTAGCATGGCCACAAATATGTGAAAATTTGGTACCCTCTTGATAAAATCACATCCATAAGCAACTCATTTGGCAAGAAAAAAATTTGGCTCTCTAAATGGCACATACCATTTGGTACTTGCCAAATTTAGTGCTCACCAAATGGGACGTGCTATTTGGAGAGCACCAAATTTTGTGCTCACCAAATGAGTTGCATTAACAAAAAAACTAACTTTTCTTTCTCTTTGTGTCTCTCTCTACCACATTGATAACACTTAGAGTTCATGGTTTATGATCATTGATTAATATTTGAGGTTTTACCTTTCACACCCTCTTTGCCTCCCTCCCTCTTAACCAATATGTACCCATTAGATCTCTCAACCCTCTCTAGGTATCTCCTACACTCTCTACCTTGTCTTCCTTCCTTAGGGTTTAAGGTATAGAGTTGAGGGTTTAATGTATAGGATAAATCCCCCTCTCAAGTCTCATCCTATGTCTATCCCTCCCACCCCTTCTCTCTCAAGTCTCTCCCTCCCTCTATCTCTTCCACCCTCTATCTCTTAGATCTCTTGCACCCCCTCTCCCTCTCTCAAGTCTCTCCCTCCCACTATAACTAGACAAATCCCTCTCCCTCACTCTATCCATCCCAACCTTTGTCCCTTGGATCCCTCACACCCCCTCTCCTTCTCTCAAGTCTCTCTCTCCCACCTTAACTAGATAAATCTCTCTCCCTTGCAAGTTTCACTCTCTTAGGTCTCTCCCACTCCCTCTCCTTCCCTCTCAAGTCTATCTCTCTCAAGTCTCTCTCTCTTGCATTTCTTTCCCTCTCAAATCTCTCTCTCTCTCTCTCGGGTAACTTACTATTTTTAGTAAGTTGGCCTAAACAGACTTGTATGAACCTAAAAATTTACCCCAAGGAGCAGAACTGAAAAAATTTTATGGCAGTGGAAGAATCATCTCAATACCCTGTATGGTTTAGGAGATATTAAAGTTTTAGTCCTAATAATTTTCTCCAATGAAACTTGAAATTCAGATTTGTAAACATGAGAAGCCCCAAAATAGCTCAAAAAGTGGACAAAATGATCTCTAATGGTTTTAGCATTGTAGATATCTTCAAGAGCTTTCTAATGATATACTATAATAGCAAATCAGACACTCAAATAAAAGTTATGGCCCAAAGAAGTCGCCCCACTAAAAATTGAATTTCATTAAAATATCTTCCTAGGCAAGAAATCAAACAACAAGAGTTTTAGAACCAAAACAAAAGGGAAGAGTTACACTTTCTAGAACATTCTAGGGTGGTTATTGGGTAAAATAAAGGGGTTAAGTGGGGTTTGTAGAAGGTGGATCCATTAGTATAGATTGTGGCTTTGAATAATAGATTTTATTTTCAAATTTGATTTGGATGTAATGAATCAAGCCCATGAGGCCATAGCCCTGTGATTTCTGAATCTGTAATTTCAATTTGGGAAAATAATTGAAATTGGGTTGTTTTCTATCTTGCATTTTATGTGTTGTTATATGTTATTGTGTTTTTTGTGGGGTTTGGGAGGTGTAGCCCTCATCAAGTTATCATATTGTAGCTCACACATATAACACTAGAAACAATAAGCAACCAAAAAAAACTCCAAAATCCATCCCATTTCCTCAACCATATCTCCTACCCACACCTAACTTTCTGCAACATAGTGGTAAAGAAATTGATCTTGTTGACCAACTTCGTAACATTCCTATTGAGATATCCTTGTGGGATTTGATTCAAAAATCACCTATTTTTCATGGCATGCTTCAAAATTCTTTAAAAAAAGTTGATATCCCTCCTAGTGTGCAACCAAATGATGTAGCAGCCTTAATTGAGGGTATGAATTTCGGTAATGTAGATATTGTCTTTCATCAAAATGAATTACCCCCTTTAGAAATGCAAAAAAAAATGATGTTCTTATGATACTGGCTAGCATCAACAAGATTTAGATTAGGTGTACCCTTATTGATAATGGTTCAGGGATTAATGTTTGTAGTGTTAAAATTTTGTATAGAATTGGAGTGAACAAGACTAAAATTCAACTAGTTGATTTTTCTATCTATGGTTTTGATAATGTGCGAAGAAAACCACTTGGTATTGTGAGATGGGGTTAGAGAATTCCTAGCCTAGAATAAGTGGCATCCATCACTTCTAGACTATAAACCCAATCTAGAAAAGAGAAAACAGTGAAAGGATAAGGAAAATAATATCATCAAATCAAAAAACTCCCCATGCTTGAACTTGAATCACTTGTCTTGCTCTCCTGTTTATCCTTTTGCAATCTTTTCCAATATATTTTGAAGTAGACTTCTACAAGTACCTGCAAATTGTATGTAGAAAGTTGGAGACAAAATGGTTGTTAAGTTGAAAGTGAGAGAGGAAGGTTGTTTTTATAGGCAACCATTCGAATGAACGACTGAGATTAATCCTCTAGAAAGATTCCAAGATAAATGGATGAGAATGCATGAGAGGGAGGTTATGAAATGGATGGCCAAGATTCAACCTCAGAAAAAGATGCCAAGATCAACAATCCAGAATTGATGCACAAAAATTATGCCATGCATGGAAAAACTATGATGTCGATCACTATGACGCCTGATGGTTATGACAGACATGCAGGACATGCAAGCTATGGTAGAAATGAATGTTATGATAGGGGATTATGAAAGAGTATCTTTGACCAAGTGGTGCATAAATAATTTATTTCAATTTATTTATTCAAAAATAGAGAAAGTGGAGGAAATGGACAAGTGGAAAATACATAATTTATTCAAATTATTTATTTGGAGAAAATGAAAAGAGGAGCATTTAATTAAATTTATCAATTTAATTAAATGGAGAGATGAAAATTATACCTTAAATAATTAATTTATATTAATTATTTAATAGGGAGATGACATGGGATAGTTAAATAATTTTAATAATTATTTAACTATAGAAGAATTAAAGGACCATGAATAGATAAATAGTTAATGGTAATTATTTAACTATTGTAGAAGAGGGAGAAATTAGTGACACAATTAGTTTATATAATTGATCAGGATAGAATAAAGATTAGAAAATTAATTAATTAAATAATTAAAAAAATAAATTAATTAATAGAGGAATATGATCAAACATAATTGAATAATTAAAATTATTCAATTATCAAATGAAGAAGACCAAGAAAAATGATGCTCGTAGACTTAGGAAATTTTTCAGTGTCTACATTTTGCTCATCTTTGACATAATACAGTTAATTGCATTGTGTCAAAGAAATTTAATTATGAAATATACCCCAATGAAGGAAGAATGATGAGGAGGGTTGTATTATGCCCCCTCAAGAGGATAGGTGGGTTCAAAGAACATGAATGTGCTCTCAAAATGGATGATAATACTAAAGGATGATGGATAGAAGAAATGTTAGCATGAAGAAAATGGATGTTAGCGTGGAAGAGAAAGGAGGATGAAGATGAAAAGTTAGATGATAAATGATAAGGGAACCAACTTTCATGCCTAAATTTTTATATTTATCATCATTGGGCATCAAAATCTCACAAATGGTCAACAAAAACGATTGTGTGTCATAGACCAAGGTGTGCAAGGTGACAATTTGGGAGAGACAAGATGTCAAAAAGTCAAGGAATGCCCCAACTCATACCAAGGACCCAATTATCCTAGTCTTTTTTCCAAGACAAACCACAAATATAAAACAAAGAAAAGAGGCCATGATCCATCATCTACCCTCTAAATTCATTGATAGGAAATCCTCGAGGAGACTAGTAACATGATCCAAAATCAATCAAGAAGATAAGACAATTCCAAACCAATAAGGTGTTTTCCAAGATAGCGCTTGCTAGTGATAATGATGAGATTGTTTGTGTGACCAAGATGATTGATTTGATTGATAGGTTGACAAATATTGATTTATAATGATTGTTCCTGACCTTAGGAAGGAAACATCCTAACTAAGGCAAGATTGATTGATAGGATTGACAAGATTGATTGACTAGATGATGAAGATTGATTGATAAAGTTGACAAGGTTTGATTGATAATGATTGTGCCTAACCTCGGGAAGGACGCATCCTAACTAAGGTAAGATTTATTGTAAAGATGGTTTGATTGTTTGACAAAGATTGATTGAGAGGATCAAGTGATGTGACGATGCCCACCTACAGGCAGGACACATCTGATAAAGTCAACCAAGTCATAAGTGTTGACAAGGCACCTAACCACAAGAAGACACATCTTGCTTAAGGTAAATGATCAAATTGATAAAGTCTATTCTTAGGAAGGACACATCTTGATAAAAGACAAATGATAAGACCAAATGAGACAAATGACAAGATGCCCCATTTTGATTGAATGACAAGATCGATTGATTAATGATAGGATGATCGATTGATGAAAGATTTTGTTGGTTATGTGCATTTGTTGATTCATGATTTTGTTTGAATGATGATTATTTTAAGACCAAGGACATGACCAAACCCAACAAACCCTAAAGGACTTGACCTAGGGGGCCTCAGGGGATCATCAAAAGATGGAATGTTTCCTATGTAGCCAACACACAAAGACCTCGTAGTTCGACACAACTTGACTTTGCCTTATGTGACAAAAGACAAAGTCATGATTTTATTTGGAAAACCTTAAAAAAACTTACCTATTGCCTTGAGGGCTCATTTAAGATGAGCCTTGCCTATGTAGCAAACACACATAGGCAACATAGTTCAACCACTATAATATAGACTGACTCAGACTTGGACTTAGAATCATACTCTATTTTTTGAATTTTGGAAAGTTTTCTGATTTCATTTTTTTTGGAATTTTGATGTTTTATGATTTTTTTTTTTGGATTTTTAGGATATTTTATGATTTTTAGGGATTTTTTAGGACATTTTATGATTTTTATGGATTTTTTTAAGACATTTTATGATTTTTAGGGATTTTTTCAAGACATTTTATAATGTTGATATTATTTCCTATGAAGATGTAGGTCAAGGAATTTCCCCCAATCAAGTGTGAGACTAGTTTATTATGCACAAAGGGGTAGTGGTGAATGCAAAGGATAATCATGAAAGTGAAGGATGCTAAATGTCGATGGTCTTCAGGCCATGGGGAGGATGACAAAGTTTTATTATGGATGAATGAGACTTTGTTATGGATGAAAACTATAAGGTTCATGACAAATGCATGTGAAAGATACCCACAATCAACCAAGCAGGTTGCACAAGGATCCAAGGATAAACATGATATTACCCCTAGTCAAGTTGAAAACCAATTGATAGGTGATGATGATAATGAAAACATTGTTTGATATGGGAAGGAAACATCCTAAAACAACATGAGGATGATGATAATGTAACTAAAGTATTGAGGTCTACAACAATGTTTAGAACAAATCCAAGGAATGTTTTGGATGGTGAGCTGGAGTGCATAGCAAGATTGTATGGATTAGGCTTGTTGCATTTAAAATGACTAACCTTAGGACTAGATGGGATTATAAAGGGAACTTGCATAAGTGGATTAGAATCCTTAAACCAATGACAAGGGAAAACCAAGTCTAGCAATAGGTATGGAAGGATAGTGGATTTATTTTGGCAAAGGATAAGAGAGATGAGGATTATTGGTTGAAAGAATTAGCATATGACCTCCAAGGACTATGTCGCATAGGAATAAATTTTTTTCTCCAAGGTATGGGTTTCGATAAAGTCTATGAAGGAAATGACATGATATTTCATGGATAGTGTATGACCAAAACATGTCAAAATTTTTCCTAAAGCATGATTATGTTTGTGCTCCATTCCTTATCAAGATCAAGGTAGGTGGGAAAACGGATGGAGACAACATGGATTGGATGGATAGATGAAAATGTTATGAGAAAGGCATGGGAGATGAGACAACTTTCCCCCAAGTGTAATGGTCCACATAGATAATTTCTCTTACACATGACGCCTATTTTCTAGGTTTTCATCATGGTACTTATCCAAAGTGCAATAAAAATGTTTTTTACTATTGGAAAAAAAATTTCTCTTTAATTTTTTATTTCTTTCTTTTTTTCTTTTTCTTCTTCCTTTTTTTATTTTTTTATTTTTTATGATGCCAAACAAGATGCCTTCTTGCCAGGTTTTCATCAAGGTGACAATTTTTTTTTGTTTTTTATATTGACTTGATGTTCTGAATGATCGCTGATTATTCTGAATCCTTTGATGGTGTTGATATAGATATTAGTGTCATGATATGCCAGTAGTTACCTTTATAGAGTAGTTGTATTGTCAAGATCATAGCACTTGCATCCAAATTATTGATGTCCTTGTGATCCTTTTTGATACTAGAGTTGGCTTTATTAGAATATGCACATCATTATAGAGTACCATGAGAGTCCTTATGATTAAGATTTTCTGCCAAGATGTGGCGGATTTGTGATGTGAGGTTTTTAGACTTTGGAGGGATGTAGGATTATGATGGATGATGGTAGGTGTGGATGGACTATTTGATGTTTTAGACGTGCAATTTTTATTTTCCAAACTTGGGATGGTGGATGATGGAGTTTGAAATTTTGATTAGTATAGCATTTGGAACCAACACTTTTGTCTGCATTACTTGATGACCATTTAGAAGTAGGTGGACATTTATTATATGTGGGAGTCGTCTTTTCTTGTGGCTCCACATTTTGATTGAATTTTGAATTTGGAATATTTTGTATGCTTGATCCATTTTTCTTTGGGATCCATTTTAACTTCATTTGTCCACTTCAATTTTTGTTTGATTCAATGGCCTTTGGAATTTGATTTTGAACATTGGATTTGTAATAATTTTCTTTTTGTTGGTTCCAAATGGAAGGTTTATTCATGTTGGAATGATGGTTTATGGTGTGGATGGAAGGAGTGTTGGCAACAACTTTATGACAAGGACTACTCATGGACCCCATTTTGATTATTGTATTAGATAAAGTTGCCCCCAATATTGAGGAGGTACCACTAACAACATTTGATTCTCTAACTGAAGAATAGCCAAGACCTTGATGTCTAGAATATTCTTGAAACTGTACTAGTTCAAGAATTCCTTGCTCATGTTGGCCTAGGCCTCTTCCTTGATACTTTATGCTATGATAGATTCTCTTTGCAATGGGGTATTTTTCACTTTGAAAAAATGATGCAAACCCATCATTATGTATGTGAAAATTGATGCTTAGAATCTTCTCCTCTGCAAGAAATCCCACTTTGATAAAAGTGGATGATCCTAGTTGATAGGATATTTTGGCTTTATCATTCATCATGATTGTTTCTTCTTGATCATTTGGGATGTATATTTGATCCAAGATAAATTTTTCATCTTCTTTTTTGACTTGATCAATGATAGTTTCTTTATGTTCTTCTTGATCCATAGTAGCCTTTTCGTGTTCTTCTTTGACTTGATCCATGCCATTTATTTGATTATCTATGTGGCCAAAGGAGACAAGTGTATCATCTTGCAAAATGGATGTGTTTGGAGTTTGGATGGGATCAACTTAAACTAGTTTATCATTGATGGTATAAAGGTCTATGAGAGGATCATGTTGGATTTCATGTTCAAGGGTAGGATCTTGGTCAAAAATATGTTTGTCTTGGATGACATGATTGGGAATGGGATCTTGATCAAGGATAGGTGCATTTTGGATTCCATGATTATCTAGAAGGACTTCTTGGATAGACTTAAGTATGGGGTCATGGGATGGCCTACTTCGGTCTTGGCATGAAGGTGAAGCTATGACATCATGCTTTGGACTTTTCTTTTGACATGTATCCTAAGGTGTACAGGCAACATGATGTGATTTTGGAGACCATGACCAAATGTATTTAAATGACTAAATGTAGCTTGGGATGGATTAGTGGATGATGGACAAGGATAGGATGTGGAGACTTGAAATGGGTTGATGGATGATCGACTAGGATAGGATGTAGAGGCTTGGAATAGACTAGTGGATGGTTGGTTTCCCTTGTCAAAGTTGGCATAAGGGTGATTAATGGATGTTTGTTGTGGATTAATGTTGTTGATTGTGTCAAGTGACTCTTCATAGTGAGGGTAGATGGATGAATGATTAGATTTTATGGGCTATTGGTAAGAGGGATAGATGGATGGTTGACTATGGGTTGTGGGTGCTTGGTATTTGGACTCAAGGTATCGTATTTTGAAGTCTATGGCTTGTTGGGATTGACCATTGCAGAATAATTGGTATTCAACTTGAATAGAAAGCATATAAAGGTGAAGGGAAGACATGGTGGTGGATTTTATGAAGCCTAAGAGATATCGATGCAATAGAAGGTATGCACCTATGCTATCTTTTTTGGATTTTTTTTTGAATTTTTTTGGATATAAGGATGCACCTAAGACCAAGATCAAAGGATATGATATACAAGGATGATGATGCAAGGATTTTAATGTCTAAAAGATGAGGGATAAATAATGATAAAGGACACTAAAAGATCGAGTGATGGTCAAAGTGAGTGATGAGGTGACTAGATGATGCTAGTGCAAGATAAGGATGATAATGTAGCTAAGGGTAAATGAGATTGATCTATACATGTTTTTGTATTTCTTGTATTTTGGGGGTATGAAAATGAAAGGATAATGAAGGATTAATATGATACTAAGGTAAAGTGAGCTATATTTTTGTTTTTTTTTGGAATAAGGATGCAAAGTGCAATCTAAGGAATGTGAACCTAAATGAGGGTGATGTAATGCAAAGGAACCTTAAAATTTTAAACAAAGAGTGACACTCAAGCTAATGTAAATCCAAGGCAACAAATTCCAAATGTCATTTACCATAAGAGGACAACCAAGACCAAGAGACAAGACCAAGACTCAACTTGACAAAGTGACAATGACAAGTAGAATAAGTAACCGAGAATTTTCAAGAGCTCAAAGGTCTCCCTATGTTGAAAATATTAAGGTTTAAATGCAACCTAAAGGTTCAATGTTCAATTTTTGCAATTCAAGGAAAAAAGGAATGTAAACTATAATGCATTGTATTTCTAATGGGAATTCCTAAAATGAATTGGTAAATCTTCCAAGTCTTTGGTTTGGAAATCAAGATCACTATTATGATGAATTGGTTCAGTTTTGGACAAGGATTTTGTTAAATTTTGGTAATGAGATAGTTATGGCTCTATGTTTTCTAGAATGTTGTTTTGATAGTTTTGATGTTTTTGAAATGGTTTTGTTCTAATTTTTTTACTGTTTCTGATAAGATATGACTAGAAAACACAGTAGACAATATCAAGCAATTTGTTTTGGGATGATTTGATGTGAAATGGTAGCAAGAAAACAAGCACAATCTTAATAAGAAAAGGGTTTGTACACTTGGTATAGGTCCACTAAAATACCTTGGATTGGTGTTGAACACCTCTCCTTCTCGAGAGTGGATAGCTTAGAAGTTTGGTGGCACTAGCTCCCCTCCATGACACTCACTTCTACGGGCACACCAACTTCAGATTCTCGAGTAGTCGCTTCCCGAGAACTACTATCTCTACTCGAGAGAGTCAATAGTGAGTAACTGCAGGCATGATACTGTACCCTGCACCATACCAAGAAACAACTGAAAATGGATAGGCTTGAACTAAAAAGAAAAAGGTGTCTAGTAAGGGCATCCGGTTCAGGGGATACGATGATAAACTCCCTTGAGAGGTCTCCTAGCCCTTAGAACTTGGGTTTATCATATCATAAAGAGACTAGAGGAGAACTATCACATACCGTCGTGTTGACTATGAACTTTCCTCGTAGCCACAAATTTATATAGCAGTTTCAAAGGACTTATCTTTAGCCTATTACCGCTTGGGTCATTCCCTTAGGGTAAGTACTTTTTCCCACTATGGTAAGCCCTATAATGGTTAAACACAAAATCAGATGGGTCTAGCTTTTTGATCACCGAGTTTGCACAAGGTGAGAGCATAATACCTACCACTATCAAACACTAAAACATGGTGTTCTTTTACCCCCTAGTTAAAGTTATGTGAAAGAAAATAGTTGTTCATTTTAGAGCACCAAATAAAGTGTTTGCTATACTAAAACAAGCAAAGAAGTGGTTTCAAAATATAATCCTTGGAAATTTGAACCTGCAAAACCACTTGTTAGTAGTTTCACAAAATGATCTTGGACCAACGAGAAAGCTACAAAAAAAAAATCTAAGTTAGGACAAGAGATTAAAAACCAAACTATAAAATGAAGAGACTAAACTAAACTAAGAAAAGGAAATAAGTGAAAACTAAAAACTAAGAGCTTAATTTATTTTTGTTGCTCCAAAAGAAGCAGTTTTTGGGAGCTCCAATCCAAAGCCACATGTTGCAAACACAAAATTAGTAAACCAAAAAAACTTGAACGAAAACATAAAACTAAAATAGCGTTAACTTTCTCAAAACTAAAGAAAATTTTAAACCATTGATATCTATGGAAAGCTAAGAAATAGACCTTCAAAACTCAGAAATTTTTGGCAAAATATTGCACAACAAAAGTGTTATAAACAAAAGAAAATTTGGGTCTTAATAACTAAATTTAAATAAAAAGTTGTGATCACTAAAACAACCATAACTTTCTCAAATCTTATCGAAATTTCAAAATGTCTGAAGTTATCGAAAGCTAAAAGTGGGGCCTACAAAACCTAGATAATAGTTTTTAAAGATTTTATGGGCCCAGTTTTTTGTGCTCAAAGGAAGATGATGGTATTTTGTATGAACTTTTGTTGTAACCTGCAAAACAACAAAAGGAAACAAGAAAATACAAATTTCTCTACAAAATTGTAAGATTCACGTGAAGTTCACCAATGTAAGATGGGGTTAGAGATAAAAATAGAATAGATAAAGTGACAACCAACACTTCTAGACTATAAACCCAATCTAAACAAGAAAAAACAATGAAAGCATAATGAAAATAAAAGCATCAAATCAAAACACTCCCCATGCTTTAACTTGAATACCTTCTCTTGCTCTCCTATTTCTCCTTATACAATTTTTTCCCTCATATTTTGAAGTAGACTTGTGTAAATACCTACAAATTGTAAGTAGAAAGTTGGAGACAAAATGGTTGTTAAGTTGAAAGTGAGAGAGGGAGGTTTCTTTTATAGACAACCATTTGAATGGATGGCCAAGATTAATCCTCTAGAAAGATTCCAAGATCAATGGATAAGAATGCATGAGAGGAAGACTATGAAATGGATCATGGTGAAGATTGAACCTCAAAAAAAGATGCCAAGATCAACAGTCCAGAATTAATGCACCAAAAATATGCCATGCATGGAAAAGCTATGACATCAATGGATGTGACGCCCGATGGCTATGATAGACATGCAGGACATGCAGGCTATGAAAAAAATGAATGTTATGATAGGGGATTATGGTAGAGAGTCTTTGACCAAGTGGTGCATAAATAATATATTTCAATTTATTTATTCAAAAATGGAGAAAGTGGAGGAAATGGACCAGTGGAAAATAAATTATTTATTCAAATTATTTATTTGGAGAAAATGAAAAGAGGAGCATTTAATTGGAGAGATGAAAATTAAACTTTAAATAATTAATTTAGATTAATTATTTAATAAGGAGATGAGATGGGATAGTAATTATTTAACTATAGAAGAATTAAAGGACAATGAATAGATAAATAATTAATGGTAATTATTTAAGTATAGATGAAAGGTGAAAAAATAATTAAATAAACAATAATTTATTTAACTATATTAGAAGAGGGAGAAATTAGTGACACAATTAGTTTATTTAATTAGTCAGGATAAAATAAAGATTAGAAAATGAATTAATGAAATAATTTAAAAAAAATTATTTAATTAATAAAGGAATTTGATTGAACATAATTGAATAATTAAAATTATTCAATTATCAAATGACAAAGACCAAGAAAAATGATGCTCGTAGACTTAGGACACTTTTTAGTGTCTACAAGTATAATATTACCTATCAAATATGGTAATATTGTATTTCAAACTCTCATCCATGTCATGCCACATGATCTTTCATATAATATTCTTTTGGGTACACCATGGATTCATGAAATAAAAGGAGTTCCTTCAATGCTTCATCTTTTAATGAAAAAAAATACAACAATAAGGTTTACACAATAAAATCTAATCCTAAGTCTAAAAATTGTTTACAAACTGAAATAGGAGTGCCAAATCCTTTTAGCACATTGACACCAATTATAAAAGTGTAACCTTTACAAACCTATGAAGATCTTCTAGGCTGTCTTTTACCAGTGACAAAATTATTAGATGATAATTGGGGGTCATTAGATTTCACATCTAAATTAGTGGGGGAATACAAGATTACAAAATTAAAATCAAATAAAGAGAAGAATCCACAGTGATATCAACACAATTTCTATTACTAAGTCATTAAAAGCATTTGAACCTACAACTTTTAGCAATGAGGAAAACATAAATTACACATCCACTTATGATGAAACTAATTATGAAGCACCACCTTCTTCAAAAGAAATGGAAGCCATTTATGGAACAAGTTATGAACTTTTAAAATAATTTGGCTATAATAGAAAAGGAGTTAGTGTAAAAGAACAAGGTATCGATGTCCCCATAGAGGCCAACATGTAGGAAACAACAAAAGGTCTTGGTTATTGTCATTCAAAAATAAAATAAAAATATATATTTACTTAATCATATAAAAGATAAATAACATTATTCGTTGCTTCTTTCCATGTGGTAGTTGTAGTATCACAACATGCTCACTACCATACATGGTGGTATAAACTAGGCTTTGTGTAATCATAATTCATTTTGCAAGGAGCAACACATCATCATCCATTTTGGGATCATCTTTGTCCCTACACTTGGTGGACAAGGGGTTAGGTAGAGTTGTTTTAGGTGCATTCCTTCTAGGAAGGGATCCCTTTTTCTCCTTAAAACATTAGTGTAGCAAGTATACTAACATTTTAAGGGGGAGACACATAGTCCCCCACTCATTTTTTGTATAAGAATGGTCCTTTTTTAGTGATAATAGAATAACAATCCTAGGAAGTGTGACCTTGACAATCAAAGTGTGGCCCTCTTACTTTATTTGAAATGTATCCTTTGTGGTGATATTGGGCTTCATGTCCTCTAAGTGTGTGACCTTTCTTGGCATATGACGTTCCCCTTGGTGGTAATAATATAGCTAGTATTCCTTAAGGTTTGAGTCTTCTATTCTATGAATTGTCCACTCTTGGTGGTGATGTCATGTGTGATATTCCCTAAGGTGTGACCTTTCATGTATTGAGCAAAAGTCCCTTATTTTTTCATAAATCACCGTTTGTGGTGGTTTTGTTATAACACCCCTTGATATTTTGGCCTTATCTTGTCATTGTTTATACATCCCCTTAGGTAAGTTTGATCACCCCATGAGGTGAGTTCTTTTCATCCACCATAACATTAAAATTTGTACACCTCTTGAAGTGATTTTAGTTCATCCCCCGTGACATTAAACTTTATGGACCCCTTGAGGTGAGTTTTATTTGTTCCCCATGATATTAAAATTTATGCACCCCCAAGATGAGTTTTTTTATCTCCCATGAAGTTAAAATTTATAATGCACCCCTTGAGGTGACTTTTATGCACTCTTTGAAGTGATATTTTATAAGATAGTTCATGGATTAAGCATAATAGAGCTTGTTGGTGTGTCGTAGAAAATTAGATCTTTGATACATTGGGCATAATGTTTCTGGAGATGACATATTGCATGAATTAAGCTAAATCCCTTCAAGAAATTTTTACATTACAATTTTTCATTTTTCTTTTATATTGTTGTATTTCCTGGCCACCTTGCATAACACAACTTGCATGATTGTAGTGTCGTATCGTTTTAACATTTTTCCTTTACATTTCCTTTTGCTTTACAGTGCCTTGTTAAAGTTATCAGGAGGTATAACTTTGGCATGGTGGGAAGCCCAACTAGAGTAATGGCTTTCCCTATAGCCATATTTTGTGTTTGTGAGTGCATACCAACTAGCGTATGTTACTCTTTTCCTTTTCTTTATGTTTTGTTTTGGCCCTTCTCACCCCGCGGATGACTTGAAAGTCTGTGGGCCCAGAGTGAGTACATATTTTTTATTTTATCTCCTTTTTCCTTGCCTTTGCATAATTTTGTATCTTGGGGGCTTGGCATACTTGTAGATCTCTCTTGAATGTCTACTTTAGTGTGAATCTGAAGCAAGTTCTTCCTCTCACTAATGTGGGCTAAATGTGCTATTCAAAAAAGTACCCTTTGCTTGACATGGGATAATTCATGATAAATGGACTTAATGTGGCCTTGATTTAGGTGTCATGAGGCATTTTTATGCGTCCACACTAAGTTCTAAACCTTTATAAATTAAATAAAATGTAAATATTGAAGTCTTGTGAATGTGAACTGAGAAGTGTTGTAAGACATTTCTACATTATTATAGACCCTATTTAGTATAATTCATCTAAAAATCATTATTTGTCACATCAACAAGTCCTATTTTGAAGTGTTGTTAAGTCTTGTAATCAAAATTCACACCTTTCTAGGAATTTCCCCCTTATTTACACCTTTCTAATGTCTTATTTGACCTCCTTATACACTCATATGCTTGTACTAAGTATATTTTTGAATAATTTACCCCAACGCATAACATTAAATTGAATTTAATTCCCGACACTTAAACACACCTCTAAGGTCAGACCCATTCACCATGGGTGGCAAATGAGTCCACCTTGGCTCAAAATTCAAAATATTTTAAATTCCTTTTGGGATTTTTTCAAAATTATGATTGATGTCAGTCTGTGATGATGTATCAATGGGTACTAAGACACAATAATTTTATAAATAAGCATATTTCACCTCATTTTAATATCTCCTATCAATTAATTAATCTTTACATCTCTCATTATACATTCATCATCTATTTTCACAAGCAACTTAGGGTTTCTTTGTTACAAGTCTTCAAGCTAGTATTCTAAGCCATTCAAGGGCTGATTCTACATGATTTACTACAGACATACAAGATCATTCATCATTGTAAGGTAACTTATTCCATTTTTGCATGTTTCATTCATTTTTTTCATCATTTGGTTTAATTACCTACAAAGGGGTTTGACCAAGGCAAACCCCCATGCCTTAACAAATCAATATTTTTGTCTTCTTGTGTTGTTTGTGTGTAGATTTAGGATCCTTTGGAGCTTGGAAATTATTGAAAATTACATTTATAAGTTTTTCAAGTCTTCATCTCATCATTTAAGTGAAATCATTAAATAAAAGTCAGTTTCAGACCCCATTCCGATAGAATTTGAAGTAGACACTTATACAAGGTGAAAGTGTAGATTTGGAACTATAGAATCCTGTCTTGAATTTTTGGATCCCTAAAAGTGGATTGATTCTCCATGCTTTTTGAATGAGTCCCATTTGAGGGTTTCACAATGTGATTTCATTAGATATCATCTTCCGACAATCTAGAACTTGTTCTCAACAGATTTCACCTGAACATGGACTAATTCACCATAGGTGGCGAATGAGTCCACTCTGTTTTATAGATCAGCATTATTAGCATCTCAAAACACATTTCTAGTCATCTTCAATCCTCTAGATAAGTTTTATCAAGTTTCATCAATTTCTCTTCAATTCTTCTTAAGTTTCTAGTTTATGCTTGCATATCTCATTGTGTTTTCCAACACTTTTACATTTGATTAGTTTACATTCTTTATTTTGCATTTTCATTAGGTTTACAGCATTAGGATCACATTCACACATTTCACATTTCACATTTATCTTTCATTCTTACTTTAGTCTTGAGTGTTAATGAAGTGATCACATTTTGGCCTTAACTTTCTCTCTTCCTAGGTGAAAGACCCTAGGAAGAGCATGGAGGATTTGAGTGCCAAAATCCTTCATTACAATTTGTAACTGAAGGTTGAAAATAATTGTGGATTCTCATTTTCCCATCCGAGTCACCAAAAAAATGGCGACTCTGCTGGGGAGAATTTGAGAAAATTCTCATTGAAGAATCTAGAAACAGAGTCATATCATTTGCATAGAGTTATATTATTGTTTTCCATTTTGAATTTAGTTCAAATATTGAAGGATTTCAAACCTAGAGAAAGATTTTTTGTAGTGAACCTGAAAATTTCAACATTTGCGGTGCTCTAGTGGTGGAAGGAACTTAGAGATAAATTTATCTATGAAATAACTTCATGTTGTTTGAAGTTCATTCCTCTATGAAGAGAGGTGGCGACTATGTTAGAAAATCCTGTTGAAGATTTGAAGAAAAATTCTAGATCTACAAGTATTTCTAGTTAGGAAGAAAATTTGTAGCAGCTGCAACATTTCTAGCTATTCTTTACTTAGTTTTCAAGAAACTTTTGTATGAAAGCCATAATTGAACATCTTAGGAAAAACTTTTGTTCCCTCTTGAGTGATTAACATTAACAAAGGGAAAGAATAGTAAATCTGAGTTAGCATACTTCTGAATTTTAATTTACAACCAATGTATTGTGTTGGAGAAGTATGTTTGTTTTAAATTCTCCCACTAAATAGATCTTAAGCTTAGATACATTTGAATTATGCATTGTAATATCTTGAGATCATGATGAAAGCTAGAAATAGGGAAAATGAATGATCAACTATAGAATTGATATCTGAATTTTGAAAGAGGCATGTTAAAATGCTTCAATATATGCATATGGGTATGGTTCCTAGTGCAACCATGGTTTGTGATCAGTCCCAGCTAGATTGTCAAAGAATTTTCAGCACTGGAAGGCACAGAGCCATCAATTTCACTGGCATTAGTGGTTACCCAAATGACATTCCAGCTAAAATTAGAAATAAGTTACCAAGATTTATTGGTGGTAATTCTGAGTTAGCAAATAAACATCTGCACGAGTTCAGTAATGTGATGGATGATTATGTGATTGATCATGAGGATGTGATCATGAGACTATTTGTTCAGTCCTTAAGAGGAGATGTAAGAGAGTGATTCTATTATTTACCAGCATCTTCCATTCATTCATGGGAAGAGTTTAAAAGACAATGTTCATGGAGTAATTTGGAGAAAGGATTGATCCAGTTTTGATAAGGAAAAGGTTCATGAACAGGGAGAAAGGAAAAGATGAGTTAGTCCCATCTTTTAATCTCAGATTTTCAAAGATAATAAGAGAGATTCCTAAGAACATAAGGCCAAATGTTTGGTTGTGTACTTAGGAGCATTTGACAAAAAGCTGAGTTATAATTTGTTGAGGGATAAAGAGCCTACAACCCTACACCAAGCATATCAAATGGCTATGGATATTGAGCATAATTTGAGATACTCAATGATGAAAGGACATAGGGCTGTGAGTGTTGGTCATCCTAGTACAACTCATGCAGATAGAAGTCATGGATCAAATAATACAAGTGCTTTTCAAGATGGTAATGTTACTGCTCCAATTTCTCCATCATTCCAACATGTAGATTATAGTGAGTTCCATGATGAGTATCATCAAAATTTGAGCAATCCTGATTGAACATCTTTTGTTTGAGGATTGTTTAAAATTAAGAGACTCAAAGGGGAATCATTACATGGTTTATTTTCAAGGTTTTTGGATGCCTTGTTGAAAATCCCCATAAATTTCAGACCTAAGGAGTTAGTGTGCATTGATTTGTTTTGTAAAATCTATGAGTTTGGGCTGAGTCCTTTGCCAAAGGGGTTGAAGCCTCGCAGCTTGAATGAAGTACTTGAGTGGATAAAGGTTATTGAGGGAGCCTGACTTAATCATGCACAAAATGTGATGTCTCAAAGTGAAGATGGCAGCTATTTGAATGAGAAAAATCAGAACATGATACACAAGAATGAAAAGAGTGTATCAGAAAATGAAAATATGTGTTGTATGATTAAGGATATTGACTATAATCAACTCACAACCAACACATGTGCAAATCCTTGCAGTAGTGATGAAGATGAAGATACATGGTATGATGAGAAAATAGATATGCATGAAATTTTTTCTTGCAATATCTTGAATGACGAAGAAATAGAAGAGATGCAAGACATCATTCCATGTCATGTTTTGGTCAATGAAGATAATGCAATTGTTGATGACCTCTCATCACAATTGATTAGTGATCAAGGCACGAAAGATGAAAGTCCAAGCACTCTTGCAAAATCTGAGCATGATTTGTATAGTGATGAGTCTTTTTGTGATGAGGATGATGATGAAAGTCAAACTGATTGCTCTTGTACTGATTATGAATGCTCTCATAAGGATGATATGGAGGTACTTTCTTCACATGAAGATTGCAAAGAAATGAATGCTCATGAAATCACTTGTCCACAAGTGAATGATCCAATTGCATTTGATGCTAACTCAGAATGTGAGTCGGGTTTGACATCAATGGAGCATGTTGATGATGAAGAATGTGGATATAGTCATGTGTATGTTCAATTTGTTGATCATGAACATAGTGCTGGAAGTGGTGAAGATGTTAATGAACCTGCTTATGTCTTTGTTGCTCATGACTACTTATATGAAGCAAAGATGGAGACGTCAACTACATAGGAGAAGGATGATGAGGTGCACATTGATGAAGGAGGGAATTCAGTTTTGAATGATCAAGTTATGCATTGTGATAATCACATGGATGTGGGATCAACCTTATTCCCTATTGATGGACTTTTAGATTGTGTTGACATTGCCAAAGCTTTTGATCAAAGTGTGGAGAAGCCATATGATGCAAATGACAGTGGATATGATGTCAATCAGTATGAGATTGAATATGGGTCTTTCTTTGATGATCTCTCTTGTCTTCAAGGTATGCAAGTGGACATGTTTGTTTTGAATGAGGAATGCTTTAATTTGACAAAGAATGAAGGTTCTAGCTCTATTGTTGATGAACAATTTTTAGATAGCAGTAAGTTTCTGGCACATAGGTCAATATGCCTATCAGCGGATAATGTACTTGAAAGTTTCTTTGCTGACCATGTTAATTTTGAAAGTGATAGCATTCAAAATGATGTAGATATTAAACATGTCGTGAAGAAACAATATGAAGATTTTGGTTTAGGGTCAAATTTTGAATTTTCTAAATCTTTGTTTGCAACATTTCATAGGACTTGCAAAGTGATTTGATGAATGAAATTGACATCATGTGTGAACCTGAGATAGAGAACATTGCTTATGCATTAGATGTTGACATTTTTGTTGAATGTCATGATTTGAACAAAGTTAAAAGTACTTTTAGTGTTGATGAATCTGATTTGAAGAATGTTGAAACACATGACAATGTGTTTGGGTTGTGGTGTCTGGATGAAGACAAACCGACCTATGATGCAGTTTAGTTGGAGGAGTTACAAATGTTTGAGCAATTTTTGCTCAATACACAAGACGATTGCATGTTATCTTTCAGTCATGATATCTCCTATGAACATGATCATTATAAGGGGGTTAGTGAATGTGGTCTTGATCACCACCCTCATATATTGTCACTTGATATAAAATCAGAAAAAGAAGAGATTGATAGTGATGTGGCTTATATAATTTGGCTACCATGTAGAAAATTTGAACGGAGAGCAAATGTCTACATGCACAAAGGCAACCTGATACTTGTGTTTGCATAAATGTAATTGTTCATGTTGTTATGGTTTGGCAGGTGCAAGCATGAGTTGAGGGATATCAAGTTTTTTTATCAGACTGGTGTTTGACAAAGGTAAGTGTTGACTCCTCTTTTTCATTTGGTGGCTCGGGGTCACCAGATGAAGTTGAAAAAGAAAGAATAAAGGAGCAGTTTCAGGACACCCTATGGACTTATGGACTCAATATTCGTTCTACTCCCTAGAGATCTAGAATATTGCTATGCCCAGAAGGGGGCATACATCCACAATCAGAGCCACTATTGGCACTCCCAAATTTTCCAAATTTGAAGTGCCCATTTCAAAAAAATTGCATCTACATTCCTGACTCCCTTTCAGAGAGGTCAACTTCGACCACCAATATCTTTTAAGGGATCATGATTCAAGATAATTCCTTTTGCACATGTGCTCAGTGTACCCAGATGATCTATTGTGTCTAGTGGAAGCTCGCTAGGAGTTGATTTGATATTTTTGCAATGAGGTGATTTCATTAGTTTTAATTGGTTCAGAACAGTTGATTGTTGCAAAAAGTTCAATTGAACAATTTTGATAGCGAATATCTTTCACCTCATGACTCATTTTGGCAAGCCATCTATTGTATTCATTTCTCGGGTCAGATGTTTGCAATCTTGCAAGTTTTCATGGCTTCAAGATGTCGTTTCCTTAGTTTTCAAAGTCGATTCCAAAGCCCACTTGGCCAGTTTTCACCATTTTTCAACATGTTAAGCAGATTTTAATGGCAACCCAGTTTGTTTTTCCAACTCTAGATGCATTTAGAAGTTGCACCAAATGAATTTGAGCTTGAAAGTTTTCTGAAAATGAAAACTTTTTAGTTGGGTCTACAAAGGGACCCGGCATGAGATACAACTTGAGTGAAGCATTCAACCATCTGAATGAGGCAGTGAGTTACGTATCTTGATTATTGATTTAGATGCTCATTACTATTACAAGTGCAACATTAGTGATCTTATACTGTCAGGTAGAAGCCCTTCATACTTCGCTTCTAAACAGGGATATGATTGGTCAATCTATTCTTGTGATGATTTTGTCAATCGGTAATTGAAGCCAAAGAAAGATGAATGTCACTGTCTAAAGGAGTTGATAGGCATGATTTTATTGATGATGTTCCACTTGACTTACCATGGGATGCATTCACAATGCTTGCTTCACTGTGTGAATGGTTACATGGCACTGAAAAGGCCAATCTTGCAAAATCTTTTCATACTGTGAATGTGTAATGAGAGTTTACATTTGCTAAAGAGGAAAATGGAAATTTCATGAAGATGAAAGTGTAATCATCTCACAAAACTCTGTACAGAGGAAGAGATGGATGCGGCCCAATTAGTGTATGATCATCCATCAAAGCATAAAACCGAAGGGAACTCTCTTCAAGAGTTCAATGCGTGGTATCCTCAAGTGATGGGGCAGCCTATGCTGACTGCAGGGCACTATTCAATAAAAGAAAAACACTAAATAAGTGCTGCCAGTGCCAGAGGAGAATGGAACGCATCATTGCAGGGAATGCACACATATTTGTTGAAAAGACTTTAGAAACTTTCAAACATATGCAACGCTGGGGCAAGTAAATGCTGTGCCCAGCCTAGACACATCAAAGTAGACTATTAAATGAATATTGTCAGGCGAAATGGATTATGCCACAGTAATAGCTGACATGGTGATAGTTGCACATGCAGCTAAATTGATTGTTGATAAGTCTTTAGTAACTTTTAGGTAAAGGCATTTGGTATTTGCAAATGTTGAATGCCTCGAAATTGCTTTGAGGAAAGAAGTGAATACTGCGCACCCAACAACAATGGCACAGAGTAGGAACAAAATGAATGGTGAAAGTCTTCGAAGTTTTCAAGCCATGCGTTGGGAGAGGGCTCTACTCAGCAAACAAAGGAAGCTCGCGCTGGACAACAGGGCCAATGTGTGTTTGTGGTGACAGGGGATCAAACGAATGCCTGAAGGAAATGCCAAAAGGCACCAATGAGGGTATATAAAATGAATCCGTAAAAGGCTTGAAGAGACTTGCAAGCAAAGGCGATGGAGGACACACTAAATGGTTTGTTGAGAATGCCGTCAGAAAACTTTCAAGCAAACAGGGCACAGTCAGACATGGAGGAAGCTACCACGCGCTGGAAATATCAGAATGCAAATACAGAATGGATTGCTAAAAGGTCTTGCTATGAGATGAAGATCATTCGAATGGGGCGACCAGCTTAGCCGATGGTGTTGGTAATGCCTTGGCACTAAAGCTGGGTGTTTTTGCTGCTAAAAGGGCACCATTTTGCAATTGGAACGGCACGCAATCTGCTCTGCAAAGGCCATCACCAAACAAAGAAGGCTACACATAAAGATTTTATAGACTGCCAAGCAAATGCAAATTTCCAAAGTATGGGCACGCCATACGTGTAGCAAGAGGATGGAAACAAATCAAATGGAGGAAGGCGCAGTTAAAGGCTCAAATGGAGATCCATTGATGCATAATGCAAAGGGTGCTAGCATGGCAAAGCTAAATGGATCTGTTGAAAAGGCTTTAGAAACCCTTCTGATTCAAAATGGCCGCCATGAATTGAAGCAAGCAAGAAAATAACGAAAGAAAAGAGTAGTTAGGGCAAACACAGATGGATAAAAGATCAACGGTGGAGAGAAGCAGGTAAACCCCAGCTAAATCTGGACCCTACCCCACCAATAAGGTGCACGTCCTTTAATTCCCGCGAGACAGCGGAATTGTGCCATGTCGCAAGTGTGCGTCGAGGTGAATGAGTTCCACGGGAAAGTCTTTTGTAAATTTTTTCACTCGCTTTGCAAAGAAAGACAAAATATTTCATGAATTTGCCAATGAAAGTTTAAAAGCAGGCAAAAAGTTTAGAGAGGCAAATATTCCAAATCTTTACAAGTCTTTTGTAAATATTTTCACTTCCTTCGCAAAGAAAGGCAAAATATTCCAAATCATTTAAATTAAAGTGAGTGGTGGGCCCAGCAGGGGTGATATTTTTTAATTGGCCCGATGAAATTTTTAAGGGGCAAGCCATTGAAATGGTAAAAAGGGGGACCATTAATTTTTACAAACATTTCATTATAAAGTGTGGAGCGGGCCCTTGTGAATAAATATTTCAATAGAAATATTTAAAGTTCAGCCCACTGAAAATGTTGAAGGTGAAATATATGCAGGGGTAAGATAAATGATTAAAATGAGATATTTAAAGGGGCCAATTGCTTTAAATGGTAAGTGAAATGTTTAAGTGCTCGGAATAAAATGCACGGTGAAAGATGAATAGAATATTCACTATGGAGGCAATATACTTTGATGGGAGATAAAATTAAAGGCTCAGTTAAGTAAGGGAAAAAATGAAATATTTTCAGGGGAGTAGAGACATTTTTCACATAGCAGGTGAAAATGGAGAAATTCCCTATGTGGGTGAAAATGGAGAAATTTTCTATATGGGCATTTTTTCTTTGCTGGGCAACTTGGTGCAAAGACAATTTGGAGGAAAAATTTGTTGATGCAAGGGGAAGAGAGATGAGAGAAGCTTTGCTTGATGCTAATGAGTGGGAAAGAGGCTTCCAGATGTCTGCAGCAAATTGGTTTTAGGGTTGCTTTTGTTTCCCTTTTATTCTCATTCTTCTCTTATTTGTAAAGGATTTTGATTTTGGGTTCCAATTTTCTAAAAGCTCTGCAAGGGAGGTAGAAGCTTTGGGTAGATTGTAAAGCTATGATGAAATATGACTAAGTCATAAATCTGAAAGTGTCTGTGTTTTGAATTATGCTTTCATGTTTATTTTACCTGATAATTGTCTCCATGGCTGAACTGTAATGCTCTTTTGGATTCACTAATAAAATTGTCTAAGTCGTTGCATTTGAGTTACATTTGTTGTTTCCTTTTGTTCTATGAATGATGCAATTGCTTTAATGAATGACAAGCTACATTTATTATTGCTTATTGTTTAGGGAATAGTGTAATTGCTTCAACAAATGTGACAAGAGTGTTGTGTTTTAGGTGGATTTGTAAGAAGAATTACCAAATAAAGCTTCAGTGGTTTGGTTGTCACAATGTGATAACATTTGTAAAGATCTTTAGAGCATGTTCAACACTATAGGATGAATGCTAGTTATATGACTCCATAGCCCATTTCTTGGCACTAGTCCATTATCATGCTTCTGTTGTTTTTAGTTTGGTCCCAATTTTTTAAATCAAAAATCATTTCAATTCTATGTTGTGAGTACTTGTATCTTCCTTGTTCTCCATGTTGGTTGATGAAATTTACTTAATTTCTTGCCAATGTTGAGTGATATTTTATGTTTCCTAGCATAATTTGGTGATAACATCATCTGTTAATCAATATCCTATTAATTGTTTATCTAAATCCTTAGGTATTGCTAAAGGGTCACCCCCAAGGTCTTATAGAGCCTAAAGTATAGGGGAAACACGTTCTAATTCCATTTCTTGTTAGTTGGCCAAATTCTCCATTGAATCTAATCATTAGAAAGTGGCTAGTCTATAGGATTCATTGGTCTGGTTTGATTTGGAGCACCAACAATGCACAAGAAAATATATTGATTAAGTTGTATTGTTGAAAGAGCCATTGTGGTCTTCATTCCAAAGAAGACTATAGTAAAAATGTCACCAGCTATTGGTTGTTATATGTGCTCATGTTTCACAAATATATTTTTACATACACATCTAAGGCATGGAATTTAGATAAAGTCATTTTGCATGGGTATTTTGCATCTCGATGATTAATTTATTGTTCATGTTTTCTTGTTATAAGTTTCTATCTTCAGAGTTACACCCATTTTATAGAATTTATTGTTTGTAGTTATCTCTATGCATCTTTGGCGGTATTTCCATGATGACAAATCCTATTCAGGGTTGGCCTATTGAAAATCCCAATGGAAACTTTAAAAAAAATGCCTATCAACTAAAAATATAAAGTTGAAGAGATAAAAAAGCTATTAGAATAACACTTAAAAGCCAGGAAACTATTTTTTTGTCTATGGTTGATACAAATTTACTTTATGCACCTCTTTTAGTCATTATACAGTCTTTTTACTGTGTGGAATGAAACTTTGTGGATGACTTTGCAATTGAAACAGATGAGAAAAAAATAATGTCATGTAACATATTGATACAAGATTCAAGCTACATTCTTTGGCAATAAATACTGAAGAAAAATACATAAATTGTATAAGATGTGTTAGGGTAACTAATTTATTGTTCATGTCTTTTTCTTTCTATTTATTATTCCTTTTTATATATGTTTGTATCTTTGACATTATACCCATTTTGGAGACTTCAAAGAGATTATGCCTCTATATGGATGGAGAAATTACACATAAATCTTTTTTCTTTCGTAAAAATAAATGGCCACGATTAGTAATTTTTTTTCCCTTCATTTATTGTTTGTAGTTATCTCTATGCACCTTTGGTGTTGTACCCTTTGACATAGGAGCAGTTGTAGATTAACATGGGAGTAATTGCACACACACACCCACACAAACACACACACACATATAGATAGATAGATAAGGAAAGAGCTAGTATGAAAGTATAAACATTTTGGAGATAAAAATATTTTAGTGGTTGTTAAGTGTTATTCTAATAGCTCTTTTACAATTTATGTATTCACCTATAATATTTTCTTGCAAGTAATGCATGCCAAATTTTCAGTTAAGTCTGTGGCATCAATACCCATTTTGTCCAAGGTATTGGAGCCCATTGGCTTTACCACTTGTATTTAATGTGGGTTCATTATCAAAGAGCGTAGCTCAAATTTTCAATTGACAACTCAACTATTACATAGACTAGTTATGTTGTATTGATATTTTTAATGTGGGTTTTTGATCATGTGCCATCTACCTATGATTCTTAAGACTTTTTCTAATAGTTCTATTACAATCCTTGTATTATGTCTATAATATCTAGTGCCAAATAATGCAGCTTAAATTTTAAATTGAGGAGCCAACTATTACATAGATTTCTTGTGTTGTATCAATATCCACTTGCTCATAACAAACTACAAATTATTGTAGGTCACTTGTTCTATTCTCCATGGTGTTAAGGTATATTTAATATGGATTTCTAACCATCTATGCTTTTCCCATGATTATTATGTGTCTTTCCACTTATATAACAGGTATTAGAATGCCACTTATCTAGTGCTAAATATTATAGAGAGAAGCCACATTAAATAGAATTTTAAAATATGTAGCATATAAGAGGCAAACAATGACAATGAACAGTTTGTTACGGGGATATGGATTTAGAAGAGTGCCATGAAGAACAATTTGTCATGTGGAAATTCAAATAGATGAGGGGAAATAAATATCATGGAACATATTGATAGAACACATATAACATGTTGCATCCAAACAAAATAACCATGACAATTAACAGTTTGTTATAAAGATCTTGAAATAGATGAGGGAAAAATAGTATCATCAAACGTATTGGTACATGAAAAGTAGCCTATGTAATAGTTGCAAGATGTATTAGAATAAGACTTTAGAATCACACGTAAATGGGATATGAGCATAACCATTTTCATTTTTCTATTTTTTGTGGCCTATGTGTGTTTTCCTACCTCTCTTAAACTTGTATTTGATGTGGGTTTTTCGACCATCTGTCATTTACCTGTAATTCTGAAGTGTTTTTATAACAACTGTTTTAGAGTCTCTTAAATGGTAGATCATCTAAAACAAATTTTATATGGAAGTTTAAGATATGGAGACTACAAGCTGCAAATCATAGATATGGAGAGTTTGTTATAAAAAGCTTCTACTCTACAAAATGCATATAGTAATAAGGATGAGCACAGATAACAACCAATAATAGGCAGAGGGCATAGATCATACATAGGAAAAAAAACAAAAGAAAGGGATGACAAAAAAGCATGGATCAATATATTTTTCTTCCTATACAAACAACAAAACAACTACAATTAATAGATTGTTATAAGGAGATTGAAACAGACCAGGGAAAAACAATATCATGCAACATATTGGTATAAAACAAGTAGTCTATGTAACAGTTGTAAGAGGTATTAGGATAATACTTAAGAATTAGACGTAAGTTGTTCTTTAGTGATTTCCTAATAGTTATTTTACAAATTACATGTTTCTCTATAATATTTAGTGCCAAATAATGGATCTCATACTTTGAATATATGTATATTTATGCATATACATGTATATATGCATATATATGTATATATATGCAGATACATGTATATATATGTATGTTTGTCCCATAGAAAAATGGCCCCTTGTTATTTTCATGGCCTTTTAGGTCTTGTTTCATGATGTTTAATCTATTTTTCTATGATTTTATGATGTAACATGGCTTGAACATGCATATTTAGGTATTAAAATTCAAATAATGAAGTCTTGTGAAGGTGTTGTGAAGTGTTGTGAAACATTTCTACATTCTTCTAGAATTTATTTAATATAATTTACCTAAAAATCATTTTTTTACACATCATCAAGTCCTATTTTGAAGTGTTGTAAAGTCTTGTAACAAGGTTTCACACTTTTCTAGGCACAACTTCACTATTTATCCCTTTTTAATGACTTATTTGACCCCTTTACGCCCTCATATGCTTTAATTAAGTGTATTTTTTAATATAATCCTGATAAATAACACTAAATGCAACTTAATTCCCGACACCTAGTTTCAAGCCCTAGGTGGGACCCATTCAGCATGGGTGGCAAATGAGTCCCCCTTTGGCTCGAAATTCAAAATATTTTAAATTTCCTTGTAGGTTTTTATTAAAAAACACTTGATGTTAGCCTGTGATGAGGTATGAATAGCTACTAAGACACAAGATTGTATAAATAAGTGATTTTCACCTCATTTTACAACTCTCCTACTTCATTTTTCAACATTCACATAGCATACTCAAGCAATCTCAAGCATTCAAGCATCTTACATCATTTCATCAAGCATTATTCAAGTATTTTGGAGCACCCATTGACATTACTTCAAACTTGCATCATCAAAGGTTTGGTAAGTTGATAGCATTGCATGTTGTTGATTTATTACTCTTTTGCATTTCATTATTTTATTAAGGGTTTGATTACTTATAGTGGGGTTTGACCAAGGCAAACCCCTATTTGCTAACCCCAACGATTTCTGCCCTCTTGCATGTGTATTTGTAGCCTTTTGCACATAGATTTAACAATATTTTAGGTTTTGAAAAGTGGAGAACAAGTCAACTAGGTGCTTCAAGTCAACTTATTTGTATTTCAATCTTGGTGAAATTCTTATGTCTGTTTCTTGTAGAATTAACTATGACAACCTAACAAGTAGATATTCTCAGATCCGGTGTTGCAGAGTTGTCTCCTGATTTTATAGAATTTTGGGAGAGGAATTATTTTCTATCAATGTTGAATGAGTCCCACCTTAGGACTTAAAATCTAAATTTTGTCATATCCTGGATCCCGACAGTCAAAAACTAGCTTCAAACACTTTTTCACCAGGAGGAGGACTAATTCACCACCCTGGGTGAATGAGTCCCACTGTGAAAATTCAGTAAATTCAAACAACTTTCACAACATTCCAGATTCATCAAAATTTATCTAGGTGCACTCTATTTCATCTTATTTCTTTCTGTTCTACATCATTTCTTCATTTAATTCATTATTTGTATATCATAGTGTGTTTTCAAACATAGCATAAATCTTAGTTTTGCATTCATATACAATCATTTAGATAATTTATTTGAATTTAGCTTAGACAAAATCACACATAACATAATTTGAATGAACCTTATAGCATTTATTGCCTAACTCTCTTCTTTTAGGTGAAAAACCCTAGAAGAGTTCGAGAAGTCCTAAGTGCCAAAAATCGATGGTTGAATGTGTATATATATATATATGTATGTATATATATATGTATGTATGTATGTATGTATGGATGTACATATATATATGTATGTATGTATGTATGTATGTATGTATGTATGTATGTATGCATGTGTGTATATATATGTAGATATAGATATAGATATAGATATAGATATAGATATAGATATAGATATAGATATATATCCCTGGAATTGTGGTGCAATGGCGCAACATGAACTAAATGCAATATTCAATGTTGTGGTGTGGCAAAGTACACTCCAAAATATGCAATAAAATAACTAGAAATCTATAAAAAAAACCTTGTTTACACTTACAACTATGGTCATATTTCAGGTATCAATTTTCCAAAATGTGGGCTTCATATCTCATTCTCCATCTATGTTTGCATTGAGCCCAATATGATCTTGCTATAAAGCAACATTTTGTTTGAACACATTAAAATATATGACTCTATTTAGATGCGTATAGAATGGAAAAAAGAATTGAAAAATGGATTACAACAGTAGAAGCTGAAACACTATAGATTGTGTGCTAGAATGACTGAGAAGCTCTCCAATCTGGTATCTAATGTAGGTGGATGGCACCTTTGTTGAGTATCCTAATATGAAATGGACACCACGATGCATTATTTCAGAATGCAAGAAAAATAATTGACATCCTTATATTAGAAAAAAGAATATTACATGTACTCCCTTCCATGGAATCGAGCAAGAATGCCATGATGTATTAACCTTGAGGAGGCCAAATCCTACAATCCTATTTCCATTGAACAAAGTGGCCAACTCTACCGGCAGAAAACCACACGGCATCAAACTTGATTATCGTTGCAAACAAGCCCAACTAACTTGTCACAAATAGCATGGAGTTTTATCATAATTGAGGAAAACAAAAAGAAATCTAGACAAGACTATATATTTTTGAATGCAATATATAGGAAGAGTGAAATAGTGAAATGATGAAAAAGAGAATTTTGTAGATAAACATTTGCAGCTATTTGAATTAAATAAACCTAATAGAAAAGCTAACAACAAGACATAAGAAACTACATAAGCAAAACATGAATCACAAATGTTAAAACTCAAGGTATATAGGAAAATAAAATAAAAAACACAGCATGGTTGTAGAATTTTGAACTTATTAGTCAAATGAAATAGAATTTTTTTAAAAAATGATTCTAGAGTATGTGCATATATAGTTCAATATACTGAAATGTTCAAAACACATTATTGGCTTATAGAAATTTTAGACTCTACTTATTGTTGGTTGCAATATCTATGCATCTTTGACACTTGAAGTTGTTTATATCTACATATGTATCAATTTGTAATAGCTGCAACTATATGTTTAGAGTACTGCATGTTAAAATTAGTTGAAAAAGAATTGTAGGTATGTTGATAAAGAATTGACATCATGCAATTTAATTTTTTTTGGATAAACATGGATATGTGGAATATACAAAAGAGTGTATTCTTCTGAATGTCATTTACAAAAAGTATGAAAGAACAAAATGGTGAAATGAGAAGTCAACAGATTAATATTTATGGGTGTATATTTGCATAGCGAATTTTACAAAAACTATATTGCCGAAGGTACAAAAGATAGTAAATAGGAACACAATTATCTTTAATGTGTAAAGCTAAAGATGATGAAAAGAATTGAATAAATGGGGGAAATTTAATGTGGTAGTCAAATACAGAGTATATAAGCACAACAAATAGGAAAGAGATCATAAGTGCATAATTTAAAATGAATCAGTGAAGTATAACAAAATATTGTTGGAAAATTTTGTGGAATACTTGAATACATACTTTGATAGAATCAAATAATAAAAACATGCCACTAGCTTGTACAAGTGTTGTCCTCTACTTATCGTTGTCTACTATATTTGTCCATGTTTGGCATTTATACCCATTTTGCACAGATTATTAGATGGAATGGTTCTATAAATTTGGCATAGAAATCCTTGAAAAGAGGATGGTATATAGTTTTAACCAAATGCAAGAATAATTATTATGGAGGTTTTTCTATAAGCTGAGACACGAGCTAGAGGTAAAAGCATTTGGCAAGAGCTGGAGTTATTCCAACTGCACCTCTTCACTATGATGTCTGGTAGTGTATTTTTTGTTGCTAAGTCTAGAGTATCTTTCAAATGAGAATGTTGGATCAATGCAGAGTCTTTCAATTGATTAAACATGAGAGGTAGCGGTAAAAGTCAACCCTTGCCTCTCTTTACTACCTCATTTCTCTATCTAATGTTAAGCCTTGTGCTTTATATATTGTGACTCCCCATGTCATGGTGAGTAGGATTTGTGTTTGACTACCTTGAGTTATAGTTGGGATGGGGATGTCTCTTGGATTTTCTGGGTCCCATGGTGGGCCAATTTAATTTTGGAAGCAAAAAACAACATAGTCAGATTGATCTAGAGGTTTACAATTTGCATTGTACACAATGGTTGTAACAAGACCAAGGGATCCATTAGTTAGGCCAACTTGAATCCATAAATTTGTTGTTAGCATCACCTATTCACCAACACAAAGTAGCAATTCTAGTAGAAGTTAGTCATCATCTCCATGATCAGATATCTATTGTTGTGCTACTCGAGTAATGCTAATGGCTATCGATAGGTTTAACTGCTTGATCATTTTCTTGTTGTGGAATATGACTAAGTCATTCATGGCATACAAATGTGTACCAACATCAAATTTTTCTCTTTCTATGGCTAAGATCATCTTATTTTTTTGTTTCATAAGATATTTCCAGTCATTATGGAGAGCCTCACCATTTCTTATATGGAGAAGGATTGATTGAATCCTTTGTTGGGAAGGGCTATCTCCTTCTTGGCAGAAAATAGTGTCCAATGTGACCAAAACTATGAAATTATGCCATAAGGTTACTGCTGATGACTGTGAAGAATAAAAAGGGGTATCTATGATAGGTGACAATTGGGAAAGATCACCAACAAGGATGATGGAGAAATCATTGAATGGCTCCCTCTGGTTATCAAGGAATGCTTGGGTCAATCGACTATCTATTTTTAGCAGCAACTTTGGGCCTAGAAAACTCATTTCATCTATCAAAATATATTAGTATCTTTAAATTTTTCTTGGAATATTGTCAATTCCTAACCTTCCAAAGGATTCATATAATTTATGGGAATTCAAAGGGTTGTATGGATTGTGGATGTACATATTTTATATGCAGCAACACCTGTGGGGGTCAATGTGAGCAACGGGCTATTGGATCCAATAGTATATGTGTTTATTTGTTGCCTAATACAATTTATCAAAAAGGATTTTCCAGTGCCAGTTGTCCCTTGAATGATTACACGAAGAGGGTCTTTAGGGGAAGGTTGCGTGTGATGGGATTGGATGATTTGAAGAGACAATTGTTGTTTTGGTGAATGTTGATGGGATGATGTATTTACAAGAAAAAATTGTATCGTAGGTTGCTCATGCTATGCCTTGACTGATTGGATGAATTGCAAATAAATATTATGCAGTTGTTTAGGAAAATGGTTTGTATTCCATGAATGGTTCAAATCAATGTCTTGCTTACCCAACAATTGGAGCTCAATTATACTGAAGTTAGTAGTTGCACCAAGTTGAGAGAAAACTCCCATTCATATTCATCCATAGGATGTTGATGGTTCAAATCATCAGTATCACTACCATGTTCTTCTTCAATCGTCGATGCAACTAGAAGTCTATTAACATGCCAAGGATGATAACCAACTATTTTTAAGACTTTCCAATTTTGTATGATCTCTTGTTTGGAAAGACCTATATCTATATGTATGATTCAAAAAGGTTCGTATAGCATAAGTTCAGCCCAAAAAATTTTCTCAAATATTTCTATATCCTCAACATAAATAGTCTTGAATAATGGGTACACTAGGAAAAATGCAAGTTGGTGGCTTGGTTTCCATTTATCCTTTTTTTGTTGCTCTAAAAGTGTATATAGGTGGACCAAGTCAATTAGGGATACACTAGCTAGCTCTCGATTCCTTTACATATAGCAATGAATATAATTTTTTGGAATGTCTTCATCAACATCATTTTTATTTATACGAAACCATGCTTTTTTACCAACATCCAAACAAACATATTGTCAACTTAAAGTGAGAAGAGGCAATTCCTATAAAATGTGGCACATCTCCTATGCAAAGATGTCACACTCCACAAGAATATTCATCATGAATTTTTGATATGAAAGAATTTCTCTATCCTAAACTATATTTGTATTTGCACGTCTTTTCAACATATCAAGATAATTTTTTGATTGCTTCTCAAATTTAGCTGTATATTTAGAAATATAATTTAAAACAATTTTCCTAGAAACAACTGGTTTCTAGTCAACATTGGCACACCATATTGCAAGCATGGGTGGGATATGAATATTTAGGCGATCATCATTTCTTGTTGGCTTGTAGGATTTGTTAGACTCAGTATCAGATGTCAAGGTAGAGGTAAGTTGTTGCTACCAATTTGATTTATACTGACATTGTAATTGCTCTCCTTTTTTCCTTAAACAAGTATATTCAGAGCATTTTGTGTGCCTTTGAATTGTATTTGGCAACTCTTCATAATCTATTATTGGATTACTGGAAAGAATATGGCTTATGGAAAGAAAGCATGGATTTTCTTTAGAACAATGATACATTCTAAGCAAACTTTGTATAGGGAAATGTGGATTCCAAGCTGAAACATATCTATCAAAAAAGTGCCTTGCCATGGTAACATCATCGTCATTGGACCAATATAGAGTGTCCATGTTGGGGGCTTCTAGAAGGAATAAAAAACCATGCACATGTGTAGAGCCACAATGTTGCCATTCATATCTATACCAATAATATTCTGCATGTAAAAACTTTTCAATCACCTCTTCATGGAAAATTGAAAATCTATGGTGGAGATATAAAGACGTTATATATGGATTTTAAACAACACTATCTATTAGTGTCTTTGTTGAGGGATCCATCGCCAAGCAAGCCACAAAAGAGAATTTTTTTTGCAAATCAACCCATTTTGTGTCTGCACAACTCAAAGTGAAAAAAAGGGTAGGTATGCCAAGTTGTTCAATCATTGCAGATAGTTGGACTTGACAAGAGCTCCAAAAAGAACATGTCCCATGTAACGATGCACCAAAATGTATTAGTTGCTTAATTATTTGTCCATTGGAAGCAGATTGATGACATTCCCACAATGCAGACAATGACCTGGGGATTTTGTCTTCTAGATCCACTCTTACAAAGAAAAAAACAATTTTTTGGCTACAATCTCTCATTATTAAGTTGTAGAGAAAATACCTAAACTTGACATGTTTTCCAAATCTATGATCAAAATATCTCATTAATTTTAGGGCATATTCATGCAAATGAATTCGAACATTCCTTGATTGGAGGGGGAGTACTGCTCCAGTGGGAAAAAATGTTGGAAAGGTCATTATAAATAAACCTTCAGTGTTGTATTCATTAACAGGAGAAGAACTAATTTCAGGCCAACACAAAATATTTTTCTTTTTAAAAAAAAAATTTAATACTTGCTTGATTGCTTGGAGCTCTAGTTTAGCATTTGGCAAGGAAGGATAAATGATAAAAAATTTGAAGAGACATTTTCATCCTTAGCAAAATTTGTTGAATTGGTTGATGGAATTAGGTCTTCATTGGAAACTTGCTCTATTGCATGCAAGAATTTGGAGACATCAACAACAACATCAGGTAACATATTAAGAGCCTCAACATCAATCTCAACATCATTGTAATATTTTTCATATTGTATTTTGTATTTCAATGCATCCATGACATGATGTTTATTAACATAGCAATCATAATTACCACCTTCAATAGTGGTTTGATGTACGATCACAACCTCAAGGTCATGCAATTGGCGCAAAAAAAGCCTTTCTATGCTTGAGATATCTTGAGGAAAGCTTATTGTGTGACCACTGTATTTAAAATGACCTCCTCTAGCATGGGACACTTAAAAAACCAGAGCCACCCTAGAAATAAGTATTTCTTCAACCTATGTTAGCTTTTTTAGCAACAATGGTTGTGGGCTTGGGTCCATGCCATTTGCAGAGCTAAAGAGGTGGCTGCCTTTTTCATAATAGCATCTTACACATGTCATTGCTGACCCTAACATACACGTGCACATCCCTATGTAGCTTTCTCTACATATCTACGTATGTGCAGGATCATGATGGGCCAAAAAGTGGTGATATGATGGGTATTTGTAGGGTATGTGGTTGATGACATTTTTCTTACCCAAAATTGATGAAACCAAAAGGGTTTTTAAAGGAGATTGTCAGCTTTCCACCAATATAAATTATGCCTTACTTTGAAATTAATAAATAACTATTATTCATTTTCTATTTGAATTTTGACTAAATTCTTTATTGATAAGCTAATTAAAAAAAATCTATAGCTTTCAAATGGTATCACAATTTTTGAATCTGAAATATGCACCACATTCTATGCTTCGTATACTATAGGATTAAAAAAAAATGAATATGATGAAGTTTTGATCAAGTTAAGGTGGTCAGACATACGAGTTTTTATATTTTTTTAAAGTTGTAATAAAAAATTCATAATTAATTATTTACTTTGAAAAAAAATTCCAAAAAACATGCATCACATCGAGACATGAGTCCTCTACTTATATCTAAAATCTTATAAAAAAATATTATTATTTTATTTTGGTTAGGGTGGTTAGACAAACACCTACTTCTTATTTTCCCCTGAAATTTATGTACTACTGCATTGAAATTTCAAATTTTCACCAAATAGATTTAAAAAATAAAAAATAAACCTAATAGTTTAGAAACTACATTCAATTTACTATAGATTCTATTCTTTTTTTTTAAATAATATAGATAACTTATTCAAATTTTTACGTCAAGTTTCCTAACTCTGATTTTCTAATTTTTTTGCCACTTAAGGGCATATTTTTTCCATGATGATCCTACACATACCCATCTGACAAACATAAAGGTTTGAAAGTGCATCTATGCAGTGCTGAAATCACTTTATGATAGAAAGGTAGCAATCATTGAATATTTATTTCAAGCAGTGTTGTGCAGGTCCAGAAAGGGGATTGTTGTGGGATTGTATATAAGGGGTGCCATCTACCATGGCTATGGGAACCGTGAGGGAACATTGATAGTAAGAAGAGCCACAGTTGTGCATGTTGGAGTTAGCCTTTGCTCCATCTATTTTGTATGACACTTTGCACAAATTTCCTCTCTATGTTGGCTATAGTACAAATGGTTATGTTGTTGTTTTTTACCATTTTTAAATTCATTAAGTGATTGGGCTGTGGAAGTTGAATGTACTCACACAACCTAGGAGTATACATACAAGCTCAACCATATTAGCATATATGAATATACATGTATAACCATAGATATATTTAAAGTAGTAATAACACATAAACATGTAACAAAATATATATGTGTATCCATGTGCATATAAATGTATATATATGGATGATCACAAAATGAGCAACAATACAACTTAATCAAAGTATACTTTCCCACACTGCAACATTCAATATTGCATTTACCTCAACTACCACCATTGCACAATAGTGATAGGATGCATCAACCCTCGCACGAGAAAACACTTTCCATTCAGCTTCTGGATATACATATGCATATACATACAAATACATATACATATACACATACATATACATACCTATACATACCTATGCATATACATATACATACATATGCATGGCAAGACCACCAACTCCAACAATACCAATCCATGTAATTACAAAGCTCCATGCCACCATTAAAACAATAGGTCAAGTCACCTCCATCCCCGAGGCATGTACATATGCATATACATATACATATACATACACATATGCATATACATACACATATATATACATATATATACATATACATATACCTATACATATGGATACACATGCACATACACATACATACTCATATACATACACACACACATATATATATACATATGTATATATATTGTACCATAGAAAAAAAATCTCTTGCTTGATATGAGAATAATTCATGATAAATTGGACTTAACGAGGCCTTGATTTGGTGTTGTGAGGTATTTTATGCTTCCACACTAGGTCTTGGACCCTTTCAAATGCATTTATCAATGTCTTGTGAAGGTGTTGTAGAGTCTTGTAAAGGACTTTCACACTTTTCCAGAAGTAATAAACATATTTCCCCCTTAATACAACATTATAAAATGTATTTTCTTACATCTTCACATCAATCTAGAAGGATTTTAAGCTAAATTTAACTTTAACCATATGTTTCAATGTGTTTTACACATTCACATTGGATGGTGTACCTTTCTAGGCTGTGTGGACCTCATTTTAGTGTTGTAGAGTGTATTTAATTACACTTTCACATTGAATTTTCTGTCCCAAGCCCTAATTGACCTTTACATCATCATTAATAGGCTCCTATTACCCCATATTGTGCTTCCCAAGGCATAAATTGATCAAATAACTAACAAAGTTGCAATTTAAACCTTATTTCCTTATCTCGTGGCATCTTAGCTATCAGAATGGCCCCTATGGGACCCATTCACTATGCACGGTGAATCAGTCCCATCTAGGTGGGACCCATTCACCATGGGTGGTGAATGAGTCCCATTTGGCCCATTTTTGACGTTTGAGTGAGAAAAAGTGAAATTTAAGTTTATTATTTTTACATGTCGGCCTTAGGGATCTAATTAATGAGCAAATAAGATGAATTTCCTATAAATACAAGTATTTTAACCCCAATTCACATCTCTTATTCATTCACACATATCTTATCATTCATTCATCATCTATCTTCTTTCTCAAGTCAAGCAAGCTACAGTTTTATCATTCCAAGTCATCAAGATAGCACTTTTCAGACATTCAAGGGTAGATTCTCCATGTTTTGCTATAGATTTTCATGATAAAACATCATGACAAGGTAATAAATTCCATTATTCCATGTTTTATTACATTCTTTCATCATTTTGGTTTAATTACCTAAAAGGGGTTTGACCAAGGCAAACCCCCATGCCCTAACATTCAACATTTCTTCCTCTTGTCTTGTGTGTTTGCAGATTTAGACATCTTGGAGGTTTATAAATCATTGAAGATTATATTCAAGGTCATTTAAGTCATCTCTTCATTATTTGAGTCAAAATATCAACAAAAAGTCACTTTCAGGCCCGAATCCAATAGTTTCAGAAGTAGACACCTATAGGAAGTTGAAGTGTAGATCGAAAGCTCTAGATTCCATATTTGAATATTCAGAAATTCAAAAGTGGACTGATTCACCATGGATGAAAAATGAGTCCAACTCAAATGTTAGTTTTTGGTTTTCTGTATTTTTAAATACCCTTTTGCTAGAAACAGGTTCCAACACAGTTTGGTAGAAGTGGAACTAATTCACCCAGAATGGCGAATGAGTCCCTCTAGGCTTGAAAATCAGCATCAACAACATTCCAAAATCCATTTCCAGACTCCATTCATATTCCAAGTGCACTCTTTCAGGTTCATCAAGCTCTATTGTAATTTGCATCCATTTCTAGGTGTTGTTGCATTACATAATGTGTTTTCAAAAAGTTACATTTCTTAGATTAAGTGTATTAATAAGTCATTTATTTTATCAGTTTATTAGATTTAAAAATTTCATTTAGGCACATTAAATTCATTTCCCATCCATTCTTACATTAAACTTGAGTGAAACATTGTGCATTTTGGCCTACCTCTCTCCTTTTAGGTGAAAAACCCTAGAAGAGTTAGAGAGTCTTTTGGTGCTAAAATCCTTCAGTTCACATATACATGGTAGGGATGTTTTTATATACTAGAAAATATCAATGAGTATCTCCCTACACATCTATATGCTTTGTCAACTTCAAACATGTGTGTAACACCCTAAACTGAATAAAACTGGAAACAATAACACCAAATTTGCAACAAGTATAAAAAAAATGGAATTTATACTTATAGAATTAGAATCTGAAGGCTGATGGTTCATGCCCTTAGAGGCAAACTCCACAATGGGAACAATGGCAGATGTCAATGAATCAATATTAGGGGGCTCTGAAGACCCATCCATAAAACTCGGTTCCATAGACATAGTTTTGGGATTTTATTCCAAGGAAAAAATGTTACAATTTGAGTTGACTAATTGATAGCTCTTTTTCACACTAAAAATAAAAGATAAATATATTGCAACATCTTAGTGACAATTGGTAGATAACCTAGGAATATCGATCTATAACCATTCCACTTTTAAAATTGATCAAATAACACAAGATATAAGAATAAGAATAGAAATGCACTTTTAATATAATGAAAATAGCAAGGGATACATCAACAAGAATAAAAATAATAAATACATATGTATATACCCCTATATGTATTTTTTTATCTTTGAGGTTGCTTATATATGTATCCATGTAGTTTTTTATTATTTCACTATATTTCTACATATAACTATATGCAGATATTTGTATACATTGCTAGTTGGTCCTTTCACCCTTTCTTAATGAAACAATAGGCTATAAAACAATAAGAATCTAAATGATTAAGTACATGTATGCATTGAATATCCCCTTTGTCTCTACATTTAAAAACACAAACATATAACTAGATATATATATATATATATACATATGTACATATGTGTATATCTATTTATATACACACTGCTATATCTAAATAGATGTGTATACCATACTTTTTCCTCACTATGCAACTCCTCCCCTTGAAATTTATGAAGAGAGAAAACATCAAGATTGAATTTTTCATCAATTGTCTAGTTAAGAAGGGTACAAATTCAAACCTTTTGTTTCCTATAAGATATTATCCACTCCAAAGTAAGGCATTACTGTAGGGAACAAAAGGTTTGAATTCATAGCCTTCTCAGCCAGTCAATTGAGGGAAAACCCAGTCTGGATGTTTTTTGTCATCATAAATTTCAAGGGAATGAGTTATTAATCTGCAATTGCTCCTATGTTAGTGAGTATAATGCCAAAGGTTCACAACATCGACATTATGTGGGATCTACACAATGTGCAAAGAAAAGAGAAAGCAAAGGGGAAAAGTTATGCAAACCAGCAACATGTTTTTAACTTCAAAGCTTATTAAAATACATACACCATAGGGGGACTCTTGGCCATCTACGAATGCAAAAGAGAAATGGGAAATGTTTGTGTGTTGTATAATGGAACTCCACAAAATTAGAGTCTAGCTAAATACAAATAAAGATAGCATACACAACTGTTTAGATATACATGTGCATATATAAATTATTGTTGCATTCTCAAATGGGACACAGTGGTCTTGTTCTATATAAATGGATATATATTTCTGCCTATATATGTATTTTTTTAAATATGGATCTGGGGATTCAATACATATATATAGACATAAATTCAAGCTACATTGCCTGCCACTAAATATTATAAACAAAGAAATAAATTGTAAAAGAGCTATTAGACATATGAAAAATCCTATTCACGGCTAAGCTAATGAAAATCCCAATGGAAACTTCAAACAAATAGCCTATCAGGTAAATATATAAAGCTAAATAGATAAAAGAGCTATTAGAATAATACTTAAAAGTCACAAAACTATTTTTTTCTCCATGCTTATACATATATCTTTTCAACTTCCCAAATCAATTATTTAAATCCAATTCTTTATCACCATACCCATTTTCTTTAGGGCATGACAACAATGATATCATGCAAAAATCACTAAAAAATACGTGTAACGACACAAACTTAATTGTAAATTTCAGCTACATTGCTTTGCATTAAATATTATAGAGAAATCATTTATGCAACATACCCATGTAAAATGACTTGTAGCAAATAATTGTCATTCTAACAACTCTTATACAATTTCTCTATTTCTCTTCAATATTTATTAATAAAGAACATAGCTTGAATCTTGTATCAATATGTTTCATGATATTATTTTTTTCCTAATCTACTTGAAGCTCCTTGAAACAAACAACCCTGGTCTGTTTATGTAAGGGCTGGAGCTTGGTAATTACATGGGCTTCCTATGTCTTATATCAATATGTTTCATTATATTCTTTGTTCCTTAGCTGTTTCAACTTCCCCACAACAAACTCTTCTTCATGATATTCTTTCTTTCAATTCCCCATAACAAATTGTTCATTATCATAGTTTTCCTACTCTATTCTCCATGTTTAAACTTCTATTTAATATGGGTTCTAGAACATCAACCATTTTTCTTTGATTCTTAAGTCTTTTCCTAATATCTCTTTTCCAATTTCTCTTGTTCTCAGATACCAATATGTTTCATGATATTCTTTTCTTCTCAAATTAAAAATATAAAGGTGATCAGATAAAAGAGCTATTAGAATAACACTTAAAAGCCACCAATATATTTTTCCCTCCACACTTATACACATATCTTTTCAGTTTGCCAAAAGAATTATTTAAACCCAATTCTTTAGCATGGTACCTATTTTATTTATAGTATTACAACAATTATATGATACAAAAATATCTGTAAAATGCATATAGTGTGACAAGATTAATTTTAAAACCTAGCTACATTGTTTGGCACTAAATACTATGGAAAAATCATTTATGCAAAATACCCATCTAAAATGACTTGTAGCAAATGATTGTTATTCTAACACCTCTTATACAATCTCTCTATTTGTCTTCAATATTAATAACAAAAAACATAGCTCAAATCTTGTATCAATATGTTTCATGATATTCTATTTTTTCTTGATAGATTTGAGTTTGCATCATATTCCTACTTACCTAAAATCCTGTCACTATCTAGACAAGGTGTAACAACAAATTTTATATAAAAGTTGGCTTCCCAATTCAAAATTCAAGCTAGATAATCTACTTGAAGCTCCCTGGAACAAACTACCTAAGTCTATTTATGTAAGGGGTCAAGCTTGCTAATTACGTGGGATGGTAGTTTCTTATATCAATATGTTTCATTATATTCTTTCTTCCTCATTTGTTTCAACTTCTCCACAACAAACTGTTCTTCATGATATTATTTTTTTCAATTCCCCATAATTGTTTTACAATTTCTCTATTTTTTCTATAATATTTAGCGAGGAATAATGTAGCTCAAATTTTGAATTAATAAGGAAAATATGATTTTTAAGTAATTTCCTAATAGCTCTTTTCCAAATTCATTTTCTGTGTTGCACAAATATGTTTTATGATTTCTTTTTCTCAGCTATTTGAACTCCCCCATAAGAAATTGTTCTTCATGATATTATTTTTTCCAGTACCCCATACCAAACTGTTCATTATGATAGTTTTCCTATTCTATTCTCCATATTTTAATATTCTATTTAATGTGGGTTTCCAACATTTGTCATTTTCCTATGATTTTTAAGTGTTTTCTTAATAGGTCTTCTCTAATTTCCCTTCACCCAAAAATTTTAGATATGGACATCTTTGGGGGTGAAATTAAGTTACAAAGAATATTCAAAGTAAAGAACCTAGTTCAAGTCGATTGCTTGTATAGATTTGAGTTTGCAACATATTCCTGCTTACTTGAAATTTTATCACTCTCTAGAAAAAATTTAATGTATTTAAATTGGCATTGGATGGTATAGCTAGATTTGCTAGGAATTTTCTACTTGATTGTTGAATAATTTTCCACTAAATATTATAGAAAAAATAGGAAAATTGTAAAACAACTATTAAGAAAACACTTAAGAATCATACATCAATCACAAATGATAGAAAACCCACACTAAACATATCCATACAAGAGAAGCAGTTGTGTAAGAGTTGGTTTGTCAATTCAAAAATTGAGCTACATTCTTTGGCACCAAACCCACATTAAATACAAATCATAAATCCAATGAGTAGCAATAACCTGTACAAAATGCCTATAACGCTACACAATCAATAAAAAATTTGAGCGACATTTTCTGGAACTAAATATTCTAGACAAATAGAGAAATTTTATAAGAGTTATTATAGGAAAAATCCTATTCATGGTTGGGCTGATAGAAAATCCCATCGGAAACTTCAAACAAATAAATTGAACAGATAAAAGAGATATTAGATAGAATAACACTTAACACCCACCAAACTAATTCTATCTCCAACATATTTCTTCTTTTATACTAACCATCAACATATATATACATATGCAATCACTCCTATTTTAATGGGTGTAACAAAAAAGATGCACAAAGATGACTAAAAGAATAAAATTACTAACCCTAACCATTTTTTTTTACCAAAGAAACAAGATTTAACTACAATTGCTCCTATGGTAATGGGTATAAGGCCATACATATATGCAATCACTCCTATTTTAATGGGTGTAACAAAAAAGATGCACAAAGATAACTAAAAGAATAAAATTACTAACCCTAACCATTTTTTTTTTACCAAAGAAACAAGATTTAACTACAATTGCTCCTATGGTAATGGGTATAAGGCCATACATATATGCAATCACTCTTATGTTAATCTACAATTTCTCTTATCTTAATGGTTGTAAGGGAAAAGATGCACAAAGATAACTAAAAAGACAAATGGAGGATTATAAAATTACTAACCCTAATATTATTTTTTTAACATAGAAACAAGATTTAACTACAATTCCTCCTATGGTAACATGTATAAGGCCAAAGATGCATAGAGAAAACAACAAACAATAAACGAGGGACGAAAAAATTACTAACCCTAACCATATTTTTTGATGAAAGAAAGAAGATTTAAGTGCAATTTCTCCATCCATACAAAACCATAACACCAAAAACCCATTTAAAAAACTTACATATTTCGAACAATTTTTTTTTTAACATAAACAATAAATAAATCATTTATATAAAACACCCATGTAAAATGACTTACAGACTGTGAAAAACAATAGTTTTAAAACCCTCCAATCTCCTATACAAGGGAGCCAAACCATCAATTTTTACAATAGTCTCCTATCAAACGAACCATGGAACCAAATCTGGCAATTTTTAGAATAGTCTATTATCAAACCAATACCATAATGGCTCTTTCGACAATGCAACTTAATCAATATATTTTCTCACACATTTAGGAATTTACTTTCCCAAACTACAAAACCCATGTAAAATTACTTACACATTTCAAAGAACAACAATTTTAACAAAAACAATCAATAAATCATTTATGCAAAACACCCATGTAAAACAACTTACAAATTGTAGAGAACAACAGTTTTAAAACCCTCCAATCTACTATGAAATTGAACATGGAGCCAAAGGTGATGATTTTTACAATAGTCTGCTATTAAACCAACATCAAAATGGTTGTTTTGACAATAAAACTTAAACAAAGTATACTTTCCCACACTGTAACACTCAATATTGCATTTACTTCATCCGCCCCCATCGTACAACAATGACATAATGAATGAACATTCCCACAAGAAAACACTTACAATTCAATTTCTGTGTATTGACACCAACTCCATTGCCACCAAACCAAGTAATTAATTTGCTAGTTTTTTCATTACCAACCTCCACATTGCCACAAAAAACCCGGTCAGCTCGCCGCTAGCCAAAACATCTTTGACATTGGGAAATCCAATTCATGGCTGGGCTAACGAAAATCCTAGCAGAAACTTCAAACAAAATAACCTATATCGACTAATTATTAATAAGTTAATCCTAATATGATTTAATTAAGTTTATTATTAACTATTACTATTATAACCAAATATTTTTATTATAACTATTCATAATTATTATTGATAAATTAACTTTAATCGTATTAAAGTTAACTTATTAAAGATATTATTAATAAATTGTTAATAACAAGAAATTTATAAATAATGTATATATAATAATACTAATTATTTAAAGTTAATATAATAAAGTAAAGTTTTTAATATTAATTTATTAAGGTTGTAAATTTTCAAAAAAGAAGTTCTAAGCTTGATATCAACCAATTAAAAAAAAAAAACTATGGCTTGATATCAATCCAGAAAGAAATTGTAGCCTAAAATTCTAGTTGTGTAGCAAAATTAGAAAGAAAAATATCTATTAGGCTTAAAATACACCATTGCTAAAGCTCATATTTATCAAAAAAAGTAACTTTCACAAAAAAATTATTAATTTGATTTAACTTTTAGTCAATTAATGTATCCACTGGTTCCATTGTGATATTTTGTCCAAAAGAAAAATAAATAAGCCTTAAAATAGAAGAAGCAATTTTTTATTGAATAAATGAGTATTATTTCAATCAATATTATCATAATCTTCAATTTTTGCATTCAATGAACTTTACATGTTCACCTTAAAATCAACCTCTAAGAAGACATGTTAGTTTGTTGTTTGTTAGAAAACCAGGAACTTATTGCTAGACTAAAATACTTCCACGAGAGAGAGAATGGCTAGAATGCTTACTATATCAATATGCAAGATTGATTGATGATTGAATTGATTACTAATGTACAAGATAAGGCTTGCTTATAAAAGGAAAGCTTGCACAACCCTAAACCTAACTTGAGCTACAAGTTAGCTCAATTAGATAAGGATAAGAAAATACAACCTAGCACTTAAATGAAAGCCTAAGTAAACTTATGAAGATGTAATTAAATAGTTAATTACACCAACACCCCACCATAAGTGCAACTTAGGGAGAAGATTATAATGCAAACTACTATGGGTCCCGACAACTAGGCCATGTTAGGTACCCATTTACAGATGCAAATGAAATGCAATCTCTCATAAAGCGGAGAAAAGGGAAAAACCCAATGGGAAGAAAACCCCTCTCCAAAAGAGAGAAAACAAGAAAAAAAGCATGACGAATGTAAACATGATGTATGAAGGACTCAATGATACCCCCCAAGGACTACATCCATCATGAATATACAATAAATTACCCCCCCATAAGAGGGAAGTAATAAGATAAGATATCCCTTGCATGCTGAAGAAGCTCCAAATCCAATGAAGAATGCCTGAAAATAAAAGATGACCCAATGTCTGCAAGCAACACATCTCCCCTTAGGAAGAAACAAATCCATAAGCTAATGAAGAAGCCACTCCATATCCAACTAAAAAGAGGAAGAATGAATGCTCAACATGTATGCCTCTAAAAATTGAGTAGGAGCCTCCAAGCTTGAATGAGCCACAACATAATCATGGTCAAACTCAACCAAGAAACATGACAAATCAAGTGATGGAGGAGACTCGTGAATATCAATCTCCAAAGACAAAGAAGATGGTGTAACAGTTGTGCTAAAACTGTCATCAAAGAGGAGAGAAATCCCCTCAAGTGTGTCTTCCAAATCTGTAATATGAGACTCTAGGAACAAGGTAGAAATCCCTGTCAAATAATCATCCCACAAAGAAAGATATGAAAAACTATGATTATCCTACTGAATAGAAGCAACAGTGGCTGAAGAAGTAGGAGGAGGAGGTGTAGGAAGCTCAACAAAGGTCTCTAAAATACCAAGGTGTAGATGACCAAACTTCTCCTCACTAATATGGGTCACACTCAATGGAGTGTGTGATGCAGTCAAAGGAACATTATCAGGTTTTGAAGCAAAATGTGAAAAAGAATATACTCGAGATGAATGATCAACCATCCTGATTGCAACAATATCCCTAGTCTCCAAGTCCCTTATATACACCCTATCAGGAGTGAACTCAACTATTTTACCTTGACCCCCATGAGTAATTTGATAAATAGAAAGGAGATTAGTGGTCAAAGAAGGAACACAAAGAACCTCATTGAAAGTGCCTTCCCCAATACCAATAGAACCCTTCCCACTTACCTTCATGAATGTATTGTTACCCATCAGAATGTGAGGTGAATTACAAGGCTCAAAAGAAGAGAACATTTCCTGTGAAGATGCCATATGATGAGATGCCCCTGAATCAAGAATCCATCCTTGAGAATTAGGACCTGTAGAGGCCAAGAGTGCATGCCCTTTCATATTATGTAGCCCAGAAGTGGATATTATGTTCTCTGACTGTGATGATGATGGAGCTGCCGATTGTGATGGTGAAGAAGAAGTAGAAGACACTGATGAGGGTAGCTAAATGTTATTCTTTTGAAGGTGTGTGAGTTCATCAATCTTCTTATTATAACGTCTATGCTCATCATGTCCCAACCTTTTGCAATATGCACATTTGGACTTCTTTTTTTTTTATGATTCCTCTTTTGAAGAGGATGAGGACTCATGAGTGCCATGTGAAGGAGAATCTTTACCTTGCTCATTTGACTTGGTTTCCTTTTTGTGCTTCTTTCCTTTTCCACTTGAAGCCTTTGTATCATTCGCAATAAGAGCTTGAGATGTTGAAGACTTCAATGTACCCATGTACATCAACTTTGCTTGTTCCCTTGTGAGCTGTGCAAAAAATTCATCAAGAGAAAGCATTTTATATGTATCGCCAAGAGCATCCATTGTAGCATAGAAAGTTGAAACAAAAACATAATATGAAGAACCAAGCTTAGCAAGAATAGAAAGTATTATATGTTCATCCTCTTTAACAACCCCACATTTTGATAACTGCAATCTAAGAGAGTTGAGCTTGGAGAAAAAGTCATGAATATTGTCAAAATCCGAAGGATTAAGACCCATCAGTTCATTTTCCAACTTAAATTTCCTTAGCTTGTCTGGCTTACCAGAGAGGCTCTCTAAAGTAGTCCAAACTTCATGAGGATGTGTGCAAGACTCAACATGATATCTAAGATCTAGAGAAATGGACAGAAGAAGATTACCAAGAGCTTCATCTCTTCTATCAAACCATTTTCTTTTCTCTTTTGCTCCCTATGGTTCTGGATCTTGACCAAAAGTAATTTGTTGCAGCTTCAACTTTAATAGTAGCAACTCCATCTGAGATTTCCACTCATGATAATTAAATGGAGTTAGAACTACAACTTTTGGAAAATCCATGTTGAGAGAAGAACAACAAATTCCTACACAAAATTGGAAAGCAACTCCTATGTCACAGCTTTGGAGTGAAAAAATTGATGCAAAAATCTGGGGCTGAATGGCCGTTGGCTTTTCCCTCTTTTATTTTGGAAATAAGTTTTATAGAAAACTCTCCTTTTAAAAAAAAAAAAAATCCTCAAAAACGCGTCAGCTTTTTCAAAAAACAATCAATAGAAAGTTTTTAAAAAAAAAACTTACCCTCCTTTTTGAAAAAACTAAACAAAAATTAGGGAACATAGAGCCATGCAAGATGTAGATAAACTTTTTGTTTTAAAAAAAGCTGATAAACAAGGAATCGGTACCCGTCGGATGGAAAATCTTCAGCTGATAAGAAAAAATCATGCAAACTGCCAATGGAGAAATGAATGCTCTCTGACCTATGATTGCACCATCAGAGACAAGGACACCGGTGATCAGGGGATGATGATGATTCTTCCAGTGGATGTCAATACTCAAAGTCGGCGAGGATGTGACAAAACTTGCTGATAAAGTATTGAATGCCAAGCCCGTAAGCCAATCCAGGAGATGCAAAGCTGATGAACAATAATCCTTACCAATGGCCGATAGATCCACCAATACAAATGTAGGAGCTAGATTACGTGGTTCCCTAGATGATGGTTCGCAGCCGATGTAGAGAGATTAAAATACTCGGTACCCTAACATGCCAATGGATATGTAGATGGTACCCAGAACGGCTGGTCAAGTGGATACGGACCATGCATGGGCCAGATCAACAACCTGATGACAGGATCTGGTGGAAGTATGTTGGCTGGTAGTGTATGTGCCGATTAATAAATGCCAGACAATTGGAAGCTAGATCATACCCTTGGCAGCGATGATGCACGGGTACTGCCGAGTACTGCTAACTAGATATGGTAGTCGATCCAAGTACCTGTGGAATATTGAATGAGCCAGCTAAACAATTTTGATATGGCAAAAACTTGTGGATAAAGAAGATTTGACCACCAAAACAAAAACTAGCGGTTAGTGGACAGACATGGCCAACAAGTGTTGGACGACTGAGGTACAATCAACTGGATGGACCCACCAGGGGAACAACCCTTTTAACCAAATCTTGCCCAGACTATACAAAAATTTGCATAGAATTTTTGTTGAATAGAATAAATTTAATACAACTGTAGCTTGATATTAAAATATTTTGCCCCAAAATATTGATGATAAATATGCAGAAAATATTCTTCTACGAAAATGAGAAAATCGTACCGCTAAGGAGATTGTTCGAGCAAAAAAATATTGCTTCAAAAACAACTTTACCCAAAAAGGACGAATTTACAGTCAAAATTCGTTTGCAGAGCCTTCTGATCTCAACTATGAGGTTATCAAAACCCCAATCTACACCCAGCAAAAATCTTCAAGCCAAAAATAAAACCCTTAGATCCGGGAAGGAGTCCGCAACCCTGGAAGCTTTGATACCATGTTAGTAAACCAGGAACTTTTTGCTAGATTAAAATACTTCCACAAGAGAGAGAATGGCTAGAATGCTTGCTATATCAATATGCAAGATTGATTGATGATTGAATTGATTACTAATGTACAAGATAAGGCTTGCTTATAAAAGGAAAGCTTGCACAACCCTAAACCTAACTTGAGCTACAAGTTAGCTCAATTAGATAAGGATAAGAAAATACAACCTAGCACTTAAATGAAAGCCTAAGTAAACTTATGAAGATGTAATTAAATAGTTAATTACACCAACATTGTTTACCTCACTCAATTCAATTAAATGTTAGCTCTTAAATTTTATAATGAAAAATGGTACAATCAAAATGGAGAAAGATGATACATAAGAAAATTGCAATAAGAGATTAAGCATTGTAACTTCCTTCGTTAAATAGTAAGAATTTATAAATTGGTGCCCCTATGTTTTTTTTATCTGGACTCCTATATCAAATAGACCTAGCCTGCACTTGGGTTCCTTCCACCAAACCACAACATTGCCGCCTCAAATGGTCATCACTACGTCTCCTTTATAGCTCCACAACTGTTATGAAAAAGAAAATGGGAGAAAACTCTATCTATTTGATCTCCCCCCTCCCACAAACTATTCCTCATGTCTATGGAATGAAAATAACATACCTGCAAATGAAAAATACATGAACTAAATTAAAAATCTCCAAAAAAAGGGAAAGAGAGTCATTTTCATACAAATGCATGCATTAGTGCCATGTTGTGGAAGAATGAAATGTCTTTGTAAATCTTGGAATTCCGCTCCTCCTAGGATATCATTTTCTCCATTGCCTCTCATCCTCATGCTACCTGGAAGTAGAGATCCAACAAAAATGTTAGTTTCAGAAGATTGAGGACCTTTCTTGGTGTTGCCCTGCTCTATAAGTAAAAATTAACAATAACATTAATAATACTAATGAACTCACAATGCTATCAAAGTGCCATTGACATGATCAATTTGGCCTATTTTCATTTCTATTTCTTGAACCTAATGAGCTATTTATCATAGTCTGAACAATATAGTAATGCAACATAATCTTTTCTATTTGCTGCTTAGATAACATTTCTATTCAAAACAAAAGGATAAAGATAGATTTTGGTGCTTAGAGAAAGCATTACAGAGGTGTGCATAGATGACCCTAGGGAAAATATGTTGTGGAAATCAGAGAGTCAGAGTTGAGGCAATGGTTGGGAACATTCGATATGGAAGAGGAAGCCACCATGGCTTATGATAAAGTTTCCTTAGTCATGAGAGGGTCATGTGGGTTCTTGAATTTTTCACTTCATATGGTTCTCAATGTCGTGTCTTTCAAGACATGGACCACACTTTTACCTATCAACCAACCTCCCACATTCGTAATAGAGTGGCTTGGGTATTTGAATCTTGATGGCATGGGATAAGTAATCAAGTGGAAAGGAGAAGCAGAGAGTTGAGTGATGAAAGAGAGGTAGTGAAAGATTTTGTAGATTCCTTGCTAGAGCTGAAAGATCAACAGGAGTGGGATCTCTCTTTGATAGAAATGAATGCAATATATTAATTTGTTTCCATAAGATGTGTATTCCACTACCGCTCGTTATAGCCAAGATCAATTGTAATCTTTAGCATTACCTTCAAGTCTCTTTGTTTTGTCTTCCATTACAGACCAAATGTTTGAACAATAGTTTGTTGATTACTATTACCACCACTTCCACATCAAATTCAACTTGATTAGTTTTTCCTTACATAAATTTTTGGATGCCACTGTAGATGCCCCTTGACCTAATAAAACCATATTATCTTATAAATAAATTTATAGGACAAGACCATGAAGTTAAATAGTATTATTTTACCTTTCTTAAAATTTATTTTTCTATCAATTTTTAACTAAAAGTAAAATAAAATTTAATATTTCTAATTTTCTCCAATATGTATCTTGCATTAAAATATTATATTCATAATATGAATAATTTTTTTAAATTTTTCATGAATAATTTATACCTCATCTATAAATATGTAAAATAAATACTTATTATTAATTATATTTTTTTTAATATCAAGTTTGGTAAATATGAATACCAATATTATAATTATTTTATACATATTTAATACTCATATATTTCAACTTTGTAACAACTTTGTAACATGAAATAATATTTTAAAAATAATATATAATTTGAAATACATTATTTAAATAATATTTAAAATGTTATAACAAATACAAGATATATAATTTTTTAAATTTCATAGACCCCAAGTTTCTCTTATAAAGGTTGCAACTTGCATATTATTATTATTTTAATTTTTAAATAAAAATATAAATAAAATTTTAATCCTAAATTTATTATCTCATTTGGAAACAAAAATAGTGTTTATTATTTCCTAAAATAAATTATCATTTTTTTAAAGAAAAATACATTAATCTTTTAAAAAAAAATAAAAAATTAATGTATTTATCATTTTGAGCAAGAGCACTTACTTGAAATTTTTTTCTATTTTTTTCTCATTGAAGATCTTCTAAATCCCTTTGATCTCTTTTAGCTCCTCCTTAGATTTTGTAAACTTCACTTCGCTGCAACCTTTCATTTTATCAAAATTAGTACTTTATTTTTTTCTCAAATTCTTCAAAAATATTTTGCAAAAAAATTAAAAAACCCTACAAAATATTCCAAAAAGCCAAAATCTACAATATCTTTAAAAAATCCATAATTCTCTAAAATGAAAAAAAATGTTTCAAAAATTGAAATCTTCTCAATTTTTGTTTGAAAAATAATAAAAAATAATATTTATTATTATAAGAATCTCCCTTAAAATATCTTCATTATTTCATTAGGGGAGTATGTCATATGTAACTCCCATATTAATTTCAGTCCTTTTTATTATTTTGTCATAGCATATGCTTATAATAGTTTATTCTTTGTCATAAGATATAATTTGTAGTTCTCACCTTTGTCATAGAATCTCCCATGAATAGTATTATTCTTGTCATAGAATATTGCATGTAACTCCCATAAAATAATTAGCCAAGTGTCATAGTGTGACTCATTTTCCTTCAATACCATGTGTAAAATAATAAAATCAAATAAATATTTGTATTATTAATTAATTTTTTTAAAAATATTCATTTATCCTTTGACAATAATATAAATTGCATAATATAAGTTGGTGAGGTATAAATGTTTTATATTGTATTTAAATAAATTTGTATATCTTAATATTATTTATATTTATAATATATTTTATATATATATATTATCTCAATATTTATTTGTTTAACTTAATATACTTATACTTTTGATTTTATTTATTATATTATACTTGTAAAATATAAACTTATTTATTCCATAACCATGTATTTTTAAAATAAAATTGAATATAAAATTTTCATTTAAATAATATTTACATCTTTAACTAAATGATTGTTTTAAATATTTTTTATCCCTTTTAAATTTAATAACTCTTAATAATATAAATTGATATGGTATGAATATTTCTTTACTTATTAATTATTTCAGTAAATAATTTCTCATACCTTGCTATATAAAAAAATAATTAGAAGAGTTTTGCAAATGTTTTAAAGAAATGGGTAATAACATTTCTAGTAGAAATTATCCAATCCATGGAATGATCTTACTTCTCCAATGTTCACTAGTGTAGGCCACTCGATTTTTTTAACATTCTCAAGATCCATCTTTAATCCTTCAATAGAAATGACAAAACCCAAGTACACCAACTCTGTCTTCATAAAGTTACGCTTTTTCAAATTAACGAACAACTTCTCTTCTCTCAACCTCTTCAATACTTGTCTGATGTGCCACAAATTTCCCTCTCTAGTCTTACTAAAAATCAAAATATCATCCAGATAAATAATAAAAAACTTACCAAATAATTTCTTCAGTACCTCATTCATCAATCTCTTGAAAGTGCTAGGTGTACTAGTCAACCCAAAAGAAATCACTAAGCGTTCATACAATCCTTCATTAGTCTTAAATGCAATCTTATACTCATCTCCTTCTTTGATTCTGATATGATGATATCCAATCTTGAGATCAATCTTTGTGAAATACTTTGTTCCACTTAAATAGTCCATAATGTCATCCATCCTTGGCAATGAGAATCTATACTTGATAGTGATCCTATTTATTACTGTTGAGTCTATACACATTATCCATTCTCCATCCTTGTTTGGTTCAAGTACAACAAGTATCACACACGGGCTTAAAATTTCTCTAATTAGTCATTTCTTCAACAACACTTGTATCTGCTAGTTCAATTATGCATTCTCTATTGATTTCATCCTATGTGATACCTTTTTTGAAAAAACTTCTCCCATTATTAGATCTATGTGATAATTGATACTCCATACTAGAGGTAATCTATCTGGTACATTCTCTAATATAATGTCTTTATACTTAGTAAATAGTTCTACCACTTTTATCTATGTTGGATCAACTCTGTTTGTGGTCTCTAATTTAGAATGAATGCAAAAAAAAAAAAATCTTATACCTCAATCCTCCAAAAAATTTCCTTCCATCTACCAAACATAGTTTGATAGTGCTACAAAATTCACTTTTCTCTTCTTCCTCCAAAGGTATCAACTTGATTCTTTTCCATTTTAAGTCATAGTATAGGTATTTCTTATTCCATCATGAATTTATTTATTATCATATTGCTATGGTCTTCCTAACAGTAAATGACATGCATCCATAGGTATAATATAATGCAACATTTCATCCTTATATGATCTTATATGGAATTTGACCAAGAATTTCTCATTCACAAATATCTTATGCTCATTTTGAATCCATGTTATCCTATACGGGTTTGGATGTTTCAACCTCTTCAAATTTAACTTGGTTACTATCTCTTCTAAAACTAGATTATTAGTGCTACCACTATCAATGATAACTTTACATACCTTTCCTCTAGACTTACATCTTGTTCTGAAAAAACTCTTCCTTTGTGGTGGTTCCTTGGTCACTTCTTCATGGATCAAATATCTCCTCATCACCAATGATTCACCCTTCTTAGGTTTCTAAGCTAAATTTGGGAATTCAACAGGTTCTTCATCCACTTAAGTTGCTCTTTTTGTATGCTCTATTTTCTTACTAGTACTCCCTTGATTACACTCAATGCTCTATTTACTTCACCCCCACATTTAAAATAGGTTCCTTTGAATGGTCTCTTCTCATATCTTCCTTCATCTCTCTAGTATCCATCAGTTTAGTAAGAATTATGACGTCCTCTGTCACTAAAATAGAAAATTTAATCTTCTCTTCATCTACGGTATGCATTATAGTCCTTCTCTTCACTACGGTAAGGTTTTCCATCTTTTTTTTTCTATGCATAAGGTGTTTTTTTCTCTGGATTGTGATCCACTCCTCTAGAATCTTCCTCTTTCCCTTGTCTACCTTTGTTCAAAGTTCTTATTTATCTTCTCCTCTACCTTTAATGAAAATCAATACACTTCTACTGATATCATCTTCAGTAGGTTCAATTCTTCTTGGATATTTAATCTCATTCCATTGATGTATCTCACAACTTTCTCTTTACTTGCTTCATTATGACTAATTCTAATGATCATATTGCATAATTATTCAGTATACTCTTTCACATATTTCTATTTCTACCTCAAATTTTTCTATCTTTTCAATAGTTCAAGTTCATAATTAGCTAGTATGAATTGATTCTTCAAATTTGTCACTATTTTATCCCATTTGATGATTTTCTCCTTTCCTCTTCTATTTCTATCCAAGTGAACTTCTTTCCACCATAATGCAACATGACCTTTGAACTTTATTTTTTCAAATTTTATTCTTTCTCATTCTTCAATTTCTTCATATTTAAAGTATTATTCCATATCATTGATCCATTCAATGAATTCTTCAAGGTTTAAATTTCACGTGTAATTTTGAATTTCAATTCTAGGTCACTAACCAATTTTAGAGATCACTTTCAAAATATTCACTTATTTGATACTTCTTCTTCCTCATCTAAGGCTTCTTTAGTATGATTTCCAACATGATCTAACTTATCATCACTCTCATCCATGTGTCTAGGGTTTAGGCCTCTTCTTCTATCTTCTTTTACTGTGTCTAATTGGACTCACATTGTTCATATCATCTCCAAAATATCATCCATTCTTCTAGTGACATTTTACATACCAGGTGCTCTCCTTGGTGGAATCTTCTCCTTCGATCTGGTGCAACCAACTCAATTCAATGATTTGGTTACAAGGGTTTCAACTACCTGATAGTTGATGATCAATTGAAAACAAATAAGGTATGGCTCAAGTCACAGTTCTATTCACCACAAGGAATGCCTTCAAGACTCATGAAACTTCCTCTAATACTACTTCATCCAATCATGGATGGAGGGTCTAGAAAGAACTATCCAATCCATGTAGCTTAGATTCAACACACCAAAAATAATTAAAAAAATACCCTACAAACATAGATATTTATTGAATTGTAACTCTTACAAGAATCATATACCTCATATGTTAGGGTAAGAAAGGTGGATACCTAACAATTAAATGCAGATTTAAGTAATAAAAAGAGAAACTAAAAACACACAAAATAAATTATACCACAAAGAATTTCACACCCATCCAAACCCCTTTTTTATCAAGCTTAGAAGCTTCCATATTTTGGGTTCTACAAAATCAGATTTTTCCTTTTTTGTTAATTTTTCCCTTTTTCGCTGATGATGTGAAAAAGTAGGAGGAAATTTTTTCTTGGGGGCTACCACCCTCAAACCCCTGCCCAAGGCCCGGCCTAACCTCGAACCCTGACAAGCATAAATGTCAGGGTGTATAGTATACCTTGGGCTATACAATATAGCATGATTAGTCACCACATACCAACAATCTCCCACTTGGAGACTGATCTTGGATGACACTATTGCAATCACAACTCCCACTGAAAAAAATGTACCTTGGACCCTGCTGCTCTGTTATACCTGAATTCAACCTTGAAGGCCAACTAAAACTAAAGAGGAGCTTAGCTTCTCCCTTGTCACCACTTTCATAAACATATCCGCTAGATTGACATCTGTATGTATCTTTTCCAACTTGACTTGTCCATCCTCCAACACCAGCTGAATGAAATGATATCTCAAATGTATGTGATTTTTTCTAGAATGCAAGGTAGAATTTTTTTGCAAGATGTATAGTACTTTGGCTATCTATAAACAAGTAATTTCGAACCTATTGTTTTCCCAACTCATCCATGAAAATTTGCAGCCATATCATCTCCTTTGCTGCCTCTGTTGCAGCAACATACTCTGCCTCTATGGTGGATAAAACAACCACCTTTTGCAATCGAGAAATCCAACTCACTGCTATACCACCAACTTTAAATACATAACTTGTGGTACTCCGCCTGGTATCTATATCCCCTACCAAATCTGAGTCAACATAGCCTTTTAAATCAGTGTTAGAGCCCCCAAAACATAAATATTTATTAGATGTACCTCTCAAGTACCTGAGAATCCATTTTACCACATTCCAATGCTCAACTTTGGGATGACTCAAATACCTGCTAACAACTCCTATGACATGTGCAATATCTATTCTCATGCATACCATGGTGTACATTAAACTTCCTACAGCTGAAGTATATGGTACCTTGGACATTTTTTCTTCCTCCTCTTGTGTCTTTGGACACATATCCTTAGTCAATTTAACATGACTAGACAAAGGTGTGCTGGCAACTTTTGCATTCTCCATACGAAATCTCTGCAACACCTTTTCAGCATAATTATCCTGAGATAAAAATAATTTTCTATTTCTCCTATCTCTACAAATTTTTATACCAAGGATTTATTTTGCTACCCCCAAATCCTTCATAGAAAAATATTTTGCTAACTGTTGTTTTAGATCACTTATGTGATCCATGTTAGACCCTGCTACAAGCATGTCATCAATATATAAACATAAAATAATGTAGCTATCATTATCCAACCTCTTAAAATAAACACAATGGTCAGAATTACACCGATTATAGCCTTGCTCAACCATAAAACTATCAAATTTCAAGTACCATTGCCGAAGTGCTTGCTTCAAGCCATATAAACTTTTCTTCAATCTGAACACTAGTTTCTCTTTACCTTTGACCTCAAATCCTTGTGGTTGTTCCATATATATTTCCTCTTCCAAATCACCATGGAGAAAGGTTGTTTTAACATCAAGTTGTTCTAAATGAAAATCTTCAGTAGCCACAATACTTAAAACAATATGAATAGAAGTCATTTTAACAACTGGAGAAAAAATCTCATCAAAATCAATACCCTTTTTATGTGCAAATCCCTTTACAACTAATCTAGTTTTAAATCTCTTCTTACCTCCATCCTCCACTTTTAGCCTATAAACCCATTTTTTTGGTAAAGCTTTTTTACCTACAGGCAACTTGCATAATTTCCAAGTCTGATTTTTCAGCAAGGAGTCAATTTCTTCTTCCATCCCATGCTCCCACTGAACCTTGGTATCCACCTACATAGATTCATCATAATATTTTGGTTCACTAGCATCAGTTAACAAAATAGTATACAAAGAGGGAGATAATCTTTTTGGAGGTCTACTTATCCTTGAAGATCGTCTAATAGGAGTTTATGGTATTTGTTGCTTTTGTTGTTTCCTAGCATGAGGAACCACTGAAGCATCATTGTTTGGAATATCATCCAACACTGCATAATCATTTTCTTTCTTCTCATGCTGCAACAATAGGTCTTTGTACAAAACTTTCTCATTGAATATGACATCCTTCCTTCTCACAATTTTATGATTTTCAAAATCCCATAGCCTATAACCTAATTCATCAATGCCATATCCAAAAAATATATATTTCTTTGATTTTGCATCAAGCTTGGTTCTATTTTCAGAATCTACATGTGTAAATGCTACACAACCGAAGGTTTTGAGAAAAGAATAACTCACCTTCTTACCTTTCCATGCTTCCTTGATGGAATACCACAACCCAAAGGACTAGAGGGACCTCTATTAATTAAATAAAAAACAATGTTTATAGTCTCTGCCTACATTTTTAAAGGTAGCCCAACATGCAATCTCATAGTTCGTCCACTCTCCATTATTGTTCTATTCATGTGCTCAGCCAATCCATTTTCCTGTTGAGTCCTTGGAACCATTTTCTACCTATGAATACCATTAGAGGAACAATAATATTCAAACTCTTTGTTGCAATACTCACCACCATTATCATATCTAAGAAATTTTAGATTTTTACCTGTCTCATTCTCAACCAAGCTTCTCCATTTTTTAAAAGTTTCAAATACATCATATTTCTGCCTAAGGAAATAAATCCATAACTTCCTAGTTGCATCATCAATGAATGCAGCATAATACAAAGAGCCACCGAGAGAAGATACTTGAGGTAGTCCCCATACATCCATATGCACAAGCTCCAATTTCTCATCTTTCTTTTGCTTCCCATACTTGAGAAAATTTACTCTCTTTTGTTTTCCATACACACAACTTTCATAGAAATCCATATTAACACATTTTAGACCTAGTAAAAAATTATTTGAATGAAGTAATTTCATACCTTTTGCACTCATATTCCCAAGTCTATTATGCCACAGTGCTGATTCAGAGTTCACAACAACTATACGATCTTCTACCTGTTGAACTGCAACAACTATTCTTGAATATTGACCTTTTTCCATAACAATAAAAGTAGAAGGAATAGTATGACCTGTACAAAGATATAAGGAGCCTACTTTCATATCTTTTTCTACCACTAAGGCACCCTTTGTGAGCTTCCATTTTTTATCACTAAATGTAACAACACAACCTTCATCTTCTAGTTGCCCTGCTGAAATTAATTTTTTGCTTAACTTTGGAACATGCCTTAGCTCATGTAGTAGCCAATGATTCCCATTCTACAACTTAATCTTGATTCTTCCCTTTCCAACAATCTGATAGGGTTTGTTATCTCCTAAATAAACCAGCCCAAAATCCCCTTGGACATAATCAAGAAAATAACTTCTATGGGGGTAAGCATGAAATGAAGACCCTAAATCTAACACCAAAGAATCGTCAGCATTATCAAGGGAAAGAATCAAAGCATCCTCATCAAATTTATTACTTACCACATTTTTCTCTTTACTTCCTTTTTGTCTCCTTTATTTTTCTAAGGCCAACAATCTTTCATTAAATGACCCAGCTTACCATAGTACTAACAATCCCTCTTGTCTCTAGACTGGGACCTTCTATCCTTTGATTTTCCTTGTGACTTCCGATGATTTCTGGAATTGTTTCCTCTCTCCTTTGTTCTGCCCCTGCTTTCTGCATTCAAAACACTTCCTGATGTGGATGTTCCATCTGAGCTTTTCCTATGAATTTCCTTGCTCAAAATAACACCAACAACATCATTAAATTTCAAAGTATTCGAACCAGAAATAGAATTGCTAACAACCATTACCAAGCTATTCCAGCTTTCAGGCAAAGAACATAGAATCAAAAGAGCCCTAACTTCTTCATCAAAGTTTACTTTTATAGAAGTTAATTGATTGGTGACCATATTAAACTCGTTTAAATAATCAGTAATTGAACCACCTTCTACCATTTTCATATTAAATAAACGCTTCATAAGAAGTGCCTTATTTGAAGCATAAGGATTTTCATATAACTTCACAAGGGTTTCCATCAACTCTTGAGTTGTCTTTGCTTTTGTAATATATTGAACGCCATCGATTGTGCCAAACATAAATGAATACTACCAAGATCCTTTCTATCCAAAATCTCTCAATCCTCATCAGACATTGCTTGGGGTTTCTTGGTTTTCCCTTCCAATGGCCACCATAAATCCTTCTGATATAGGTATTCCTCCATCTGCATCTTCCATAATTGATAGTTCTTCCCATTAAAATTCCCAACCTTCTTACCCTCGTTTGCCATTACTCCCACTCAACTGTGATACCTTCCTACAGATAATAATTGAAACACAACCCACTCTGATACCACTTGTTAAGGTTAGAAAGGAAAATATCTAACAATTAAATGCAGATTTAAGTAATAAATAGACAAACTAAAAACACATAGAATAAATTATAACACAAAGAATTTAACGTGGTTCACCCAATCTGGGCTACATCTACCAAACTGCAAACATCCAATATTTTTATTATCCAGTGCAAAAACCTATTACAATCTTGCAAATAATCACATTTTTCATTATCCTATAACACCCATTCAAACCCCTTTTTTATCATGCTTAGAAGCTTCTAGATTTTGGGTTCTACAAAATCATATTTTTCTTTTTTCATTCTTTTTTCCCTTTTTTGGTGATGATGCGAAAAAGTAGGAGGAAATTTTTTCTCGGGGGCTATCGGCCCCAAACCCTCACTTTTCAGGGGATGCCACCCTCGAACCCCCACCTAGGGCCTAGCCCATCCCTGGACCCCACCAAGGATGCGTACCAGGGTGTAAAATATACCATGGGCTATATAGTATAGCATGATCAGTTGCCACATACAAACAACATAGTGTTGGCCTACTTTACCTTAATATCTTGATGAATTTTTCTTCTTCCTCATCAGTATCCTCATGATTCGATGTAGACATTTTCTCTTTGTCTTTCTTGGATACCTCAATATTTCCTTTGTTGGTAACCTTGAAAGTAACTTCTCTTTTCGACAGTTCTACATTTCCCATCCTCATATCATAGGTAGTGAATATGCCATGCAATTCATCAAGAGAAAGTTTATCAATTATTTTTGCTTCCTCTACAACTAATATTTTGGATTCATACCTAGAGGACATGTACCTTAAAAACTTTTACACAATGACTGAATCATTTAATTATTATCCAAATCCTTTTATTGAGTTCACAATTTCATCAACTTTGAGAAGATAATCTACAATCCTTTCTTCTTCATTCATCTTGAGACTTTACAACTTGGCTCTGAGAATCTACGAATTTACAAGGTTTACCTTATTATCTCCTTCATAAATGCTTTTCAACTTTTCCTATACATCATATGTAGTTTGACAATACATGAATTTGACAAACACTAAACTAGAAAAACCACAGAGAATGGAATGCTTCACCTTTGCATTGTTTTCATAATCTTTTCTTGTATCATCAATAGGAGTAGTAGTTGGAGGTGTATATCCATTCTTGACATACATCCACACTTAAAACCCTAAATATCCCAAATATGTCTCCATCATACTAAGGTATTTTTTTTGTAGAAGAACCTTCTTTACTAGCCATTGTGTTCACCTATCAAAGATATACCAAAGCTAATTAAGCTTCTCCTAGGGAACCTGTGCTCTGATACCAATTGTTGGAACAAAACAATTTATTGAAAGGGGGATGAATCAATATATCATCAAATTTTATCCCTTAATAATTTATATTAATTAGTTCATTTTAAACCATTTGATGCAGAGTAAACTAAGTATACATCGAGATACACATGCACACACAAAATCTCATAACACAAGGTATACATGGAAAACCCAAGATGGGAAAAACCACAATGAGAATAGTTTCTAGGATCTACTTTCCTAATCCATCCTCATAGGATAAATCTCTTATTACAATTTTTAAGGGCACCAACCCTAAGGAGACACTAATCCCTTGTTTTAGGAGCACCCACTCTAAGGAAGCACCAAATACCTACACTAAGAACATAACCAGTTATTTGATGGCAACCACCAATCAAATTTATAATCAAGATATTACAATTTTTTTCCTAAGGATGTAGCTCAATGTTGTAGCCCTATTTACAATTGCTCAATCCTTTATTGATGTTACTGTAACATAGTTCTATGTTTTGTACCTCTCTTTGTTCTACACCATGAATGTAAACCTTGATTAAGATCTCTGATTTTTGTTTGGGTTCTACTCATTCATTGCACCTTTGCACTTTCCTTTTTATTTTAGTGTATTCTTTTTATGCCTCAAAAGCTCATAGAATACCCTTTGCAACATATACTACTCACTATATCCACTGAGTCCACACTTAGCTAAATTTTGGTTTTCAATTTCGTATTCCATCATCAACCTGCAGTAGTTGCCTCAAGATTTTCACAAGCTTGTACAAATTGTCTACTAGGGTTTCCTCATTTTTTTCTATAGTAAGCTTCCTATCCACCTAGCCATAGACTACTTTCATCAAATTCAGGTTCATTGAATTTGGTAAACATAACATATCATAGAAAAAAGTATTTATTGCTTGATTTGGTAATAATTAAGGACAAATTGGACTTAATGAGCCTTTTCTTTAGTGTTTTGAGTTGTTTTATACATTTACACTAGGTCTTGGACCCCTGCAAATGTATTTATTGATGTCTTGTAAAGGTGTTGTAAATGAATTTCACACTTTTCTAGACTTTTATTAAGCATCTAAGTCTAATAAACCTATTTTTACCCTTATAAAATGTATTTAATGGCATTATCACATTAATCTAGAAGGATTTTAAATTAAACTTGACTTTAATCTAGTGTTGTAATGTGTGTTACACATTCACATTGGATGTTGTGCCTTTCTAGGCTAAGTGGACCTCACTTTAATGATGTAAAGTGTATTTAATCACACTTTGATCAAGAGGATCTTCACCAAAAATTGAAGTTTCTCATTTATCTTTAGAAATGGCATCATCAGAAAGTGGTCAAAATTATGACTCCAACACAGCTTGACTGGAGTCAAACAGAGCTACAGAGTCCAAGATATGCTCAATCAAACCTTGGTCAACCCTAGAGCCAGGTCAAAGAAAAAAGGGCCAAAAATTAATGTTGTCAAAAGTGGTTAAGATTGGTGTCAATGCAAATATCTCATTTCAAGATTTATGACAACAACTTGTTTCATGGAAAACATAGTCTATTTGCACGAGATATGAGCAATCAAAGTTGGCTTGACTTTGCTGACATCAACATGGTAGAGTCAACATGGTATGGTCAGTATCCTGTCATCATCATCATCCAATCACATGTTGACATGTATCTAGACACACAAAAATAAATAATAATAAAAAAATGTACTTAATCCTAAGCTTTAAACAAGGCTAAAATAAGCCTCAAAATAAGGAAAATAAAAACCCACACCTACCTCCCATGTGCATGCTTACTCAAGGGGAAAATTTTGAGGAAAAGGTGGGCTTTCCTTGGTAAAACAAGTAAAACAAAAAAAACTAAAATATTCCCCTTAAAAATAACCACTAAATTAATGGGCGGTAAGTAATAATTAATAAGCCCAAATTTAAAACAAAGTCCTGTAAAAGGATGAAACAAACAAACTTTCGTAAACAATATAATCCTGGATATGACAAAAATTAAGGGGATTAGGGATTTTATATGTTTTTTAAAAATAATGTAAAATGAGAGATTTGAATATTTTTGTGTAAATAAGGGGATTTTTAAGTTGTATTTGTAAAAATGGAGAGATAAGGTTGTTTTATAAAATCAATTGGTTAGTAACCAAATTGATTAAATTTTCAATATAAAAAGGGGGGTTTGGAGGCTTGAGGATTCATTGGGAATTATTCAGGTGTTGGATACTTATAGCATTTTGGAGAGATAATTTTTTTGTTTTTGTACATCGAGAGAATGCTGGAATTCCATCATGCTTGAAGGGAAGAGCTTGCAAACTATTGTAATGCCAAATTTTTGAAGATTTCAATAGGATCGGTCTACTCTTTGGAGAGGGGCCCAGAGATGTAATCATTCTTACAATGAACTCTATTATCAATTTTTTTGCGTTCTCTCTCTTTTTCATCTCATTCTAAATTATGATTTTGTTTAGTTAATTATGTGTAGTTGATTTCATTTTTAAAATTTAAAGTTTTGAAGCTGTAATTGGTTTGCATTCTTAAAGCAATCATCTTAGATCCTAAATCATATCAAATTAGTATCAAAGTTGTGTTTTGAATAGTATTGCAGATTCAAATGCTTACACGCTCCTAGCTTCAACAAGGCAAAGGAAAACTTAAAGAGTATAATCCAGAGATTGGAAGACACATAGCTCATTCATGAACACAGATGGCAGATCCAAACAATGGACAAGGTTTGGAGATTGGTGAGAAGGAATTTAAAAAGGATTTTCTCAACATGAAGGCCATGGTTGAAGTCATATTCCAGGAGAGGCAAGAAAGGATGTAAAGACATGAAGCTCATGTAGGAAAATGAAAGAAATTAGGAGATGATCTTGAGGCTCTGAAGAAACCTCCCTCTTCTTGTTCTTCTTTGTCTTCTTCATCTTCTCCTTCTTCTACTTCTACTCATTCTATGCCTTTTAATCCTTTTAAGGGTTCAAATAAGCCCAAAATTAAGTTGGATGTGAATTTTGATGTACCAAAGTATTGTGGTGAATTACATGCTGAAAAACTAGATGATTGGATTCAACAGGTTGAAGTCTATTTTAGAGTCCAAAACCTCATAGATTATGCTGATAGGATCCAACTTGCTACTCTTCAGTTATGGGGTACAACTCTAACTTGGTGGAAGAGTAGGACTAGGGCTAAAATCTCCCAACATGGTAAAGCCAACTTGTCTTGGACAAAATTTTTAAGTGCTCTTAAACATAAATCCGAGCCCTTAGGCTACATGCAATAGTTAATGATGAACTGGTAGATGTTTAGGCAAGGGAAAGGTCAGTTTGTTCAGGAGTACACTCATGAATTTCATAAAAGGGCTATTGCATTAGATGTTCCTTTGTACACCCAAGATAATTTGTTGAAGTACATAGGAGGTCTTCATTCCTACCTTTGACATTCAATTTTGGTTTTGAATCCCAATAACCTTGATGAAGTTTGTGTCCAAGCTACCCACTTAGAGTCTAGAGGTAAGGGATCATTCATTGATAAGTTTAATAAAAAACCATCTAATTTTGAGGGAAAGTCTAAGGGTAAAGATAAAGAAAAAGATAAAGGTAAAGGAAAGAAGACAACTACGGTGAAGAAAGAGGGTTAAAAGCCCACATGCTCACACTATAAGAAAGAGGGGCATGATGAATCAAGGTGCTAGAAATTGCACCCGGAGGCAAAGCCAAAATTATTTGGAGGTAATAAAGGAAAACAAAAGACTACTGTTGCTATCATTCAATAGGATCTTGGATCTGATTTCGGAGATGAGAAAAAGATTGTTACTGCTGGGATCCAAGGTAAGGGGAAAGGTATAATTCTCTCTTCTAATGCAAGTATTTCTAATGCCAATACAAGTAATGCAATTAAAGTATCCACTTCTAAAGTTGATAAACAACAAAATGAATTGCTTCACATTCGTGTGGTAACTAAACACACAAAGATTGATACACTATTTGATTTGGGCTTTCAAGTCAACTTGATTTCTAAAGAGGTTGTTAAGAAATTAAATCTAACTACTACTCCTCATCCTAAGTCCTATCCACTTGGATGGGTATGTAATGATGCACAGTTGTAGGTGACAAAACAATGCAAATTGTGTTTTTCCATCACTGCTAATTTCATTGATGAAGTAGAAGTAGATGTTGTACCTCTAGATATTTGTGGAATTGTATTAGGGAGTCCTTATCTATATGATAGAAAGGAAATATTTTACAAGGGGGGAGAAAAAGTATCATCTTTTTAAAGATGGGTTAGAATATATTATACATTCACACAAGGTCAAGACTAATCTCACACTAGTTAATGTTGGTCAAATGAAAAGGTTAGTCAACTCTAGTAAGAACTTTGTGTTAATGCTTGTAAAAGCCAAAGAAGAAGATAACTCTGAGTCATTTAAGGGGTGTGACCCAAAACATAAGGTTGAAATGGTCAAAATTGTTTCCGCTTACGATGACTTGTTTCAGGAACCAAAGTGGTTGCCACCCAAGAGTGAAATACAACATGAAATCCAATTGCAGTAGGATGTGCCATTTCCTAACATTGGCTTGTACCATTTTTCCATTATGTAGAATGAGGAAATCAAGAAACAGGTTTAGGAGTTATTGGAGAAAGGAGTCATTTGTCCTAATACATCTCCTTATGGTTCTCCAATTGTGTTGGTTCCAAAGAAAGATGGATCTTGGAGAATGTGCATTGATTACCGTGCCTTGAATAAAATAACGGTAAAAAATAGGTATCCTCTTCCAAGAATTGAGGATTTACTTGGTCGGTTAAAACATGCAGTTTATTTCACTAAATTAGATTTGTGAAGTGGTTATCATCATATTTGAATTGCAGAAGATGACATTTGAAAATCTACTTTCAAGACAAAACAAGGTCTTTATGAATGGTTGGTTATGCCCTTCGGGCTTTGTAATGCACCTGCCACATTCATGAGAGTCATGAACGATGCCTTTCATGCTTTCATTGATGATTTTTTCATTGTTTATCTAGATGATATTCTTATATTTAGCAACTTGTCTTGGGATGATCATGTAAGTCATGTAAAGAAATTTTTTAATGTTTTGAGAAAAGGAAAACTCTATGTAAAGATGTCTAAGTGTGAATTTGCAAAGAAATATCTAGTGTACTTAGGCTATGTCATAGGGAATGGTCAATTGAAAGTAGACCACATGAAGGTCGAAGCTATTGTAAACTGGCCTAAGCCAAGTACTGTAACAGAAGTCAAAATTTTCTTAGGTGTAGTCCAATACTAGAGAAAGTTCATTGCAAACTTCTCCTACATTGCATCACCATTGCATGCATTAACAAGCATTAAGACAACTTTTCAGTGGGGAGGTCCACAACAGAAGGCCTTCAACACTTTGACAGAAAAGTTAAGCACTACACAAGTTCTGGCTTTACCAGATCTACATCAACCATTTGAGATCGAGGCTGATGCAAGTATATTTTCCATGGGATTTGTTCTTATGCAAGGAGGTAAACTAGTCTGCTACCACTCTGAAACCTTTTCAGGAGCAGTAATTAATTACCCTACTTATGATAAGGAACTTTATGCTTTAGTTCAAAGTGTTAAAAAATGGAAACATTACATAATGGGGAAAGAAACTGTAATCCACATTGATCATCAGCCACTAGAATACTTGCACTCACAGTCTAAACTGAAGCAAAGTAGGCATTTCAGATGGATGGGATTCTTACAATAGTTTCACCTAGTAATTAAGTACAAGAAAGGTACCCATAACAAAGTAGTAGATATGATTTCTAGGCCTCTTGTTATGAACTCATTGATTATCCTTAAAGGTAGTTCCATGGTGCATGAAAGATTTCAAGAACAATATGCTAACTATGAAAGCTTTAAGGATATTTATTCAGCTAAGTTAATTGTAGGAAAAAAAATAGAAGATAAAGATTATTATGTGCAAGATACCAAGTATCATTTGGGAAAATTATGTGTTCCAAAAGATGAACAAGCACATGTAATCTATGATGCTCACACCTCTTTGATTGCAGGACATTTTGGGGTAAGTAAAATAGTTTCACAGTTGTAGAAATATTGTTACTGGCCTAAAATGTAGGAAACTATCACCAAATACATTAAGGGTTGTATTATGTGTGCAACTAATAAACCAAGTAACAAAAAAATTGGGGTTGTACACACCATTACCTGTTCCATCCCATCCATGGGAAAGTGTGACTATGGATTTTGTTGGGGGTTTACCTATGTCTAGGAAGGGTCATGACTATCTTTATGTAGTAGTTGATCGGCTCAACAAGATGTGTATTTTAATGCCATGTAAAAAGTAGGTCACTGCTGAACTAACAAATCAAATGTACTTCCAATTTGTATGGGTTCATTTTGAGTTACCTACTTCTATTGTATCAGACCAAGATTCTTGATTCCTAGGATAATTTTGGTCAGCTTTGTGGGGACTCATGGACACTAGACTGAAGAAGAGTACAACCTTCCATCCACAAACTGACAGACAGAAAGAGGTAGCAAACAAAACAATTGTGCATCTACTTAGAGGCTACTGTAGCAAGGATCCCAAATTATGGGATGAGAGTCTTTATTATGTGTAGTATTCTTATAACCATGCAACACACTCTTCTACAAAGAGGTCTCCCTTTGAGACTTGTTTCGGTTATGTGTCTAAGATTCCAATGGATTTTGCTTTTGGGAAAAATGATGTTGAAGATGGATGCCATGATTCAAAGAAGGATTTGAAGTTCATCCAGAAAGTCCAAGCCATCCATCAGGCAGTAGAAGCACAATTGGAAAAGAGCCAAGCCAAATACAAGGCTTGACATGATAAACATCACACCGATCATCATTTTCAAGTTGGTGATTGCATTTGGTTACATATCAGCAAGGAAAGAATTCAAAGTGAATGAAGGAATCTCAAGCCAATTCGGTATGGTCCCTTTGAGATCTTGGAAAAGATTGGAATCAATGGGCCTTCCACCTCAATATTCCTCCATACATGCTGATCTATTTAGTTGTCAATGTTGAGAACTTGAAGTTGTATGAACCTTCAATGATATTAGATGAGGAGACTGATATTTAGGTTCCATCAATGGATGATCTTTCACTAGAGTACATGTCATAGTTTCTTGAAGACGTTATCCTAGACAAGTAAACTAGGACTTCACAAAGAGGAGTAGTTAAATACCTCAGAGTGGGACTAAATGGGATGAATCCTAGCAAGGAAAAATGGATGGAGATTGGTAAAGTGAGGGAACTTTAACCTCACTTAATTTCTAAGTAATCAAGCTTTCAGAGGTCCAAAAGCTCTCTAGTGGTGAGGACTAATCCAGAGGATCCTCACAAAAAATTGAAGTTTCTCATTTATCTTTAGAAATGGCATCATCAGAAAGTGGTCAAAATTCTAACTACAACACAACTTGAACAGAGTTAAATGGAGCTATGGAGTCCAAGATATGCTCGGTCAAACCTTGGTGAACCCTAGAGCTAGGTCAAAGAAAAAAGGCTCAAAAATTGATGTTGTCAAAAGTGGTCAAGATTGGCGTCAATGCAAAGATCTCATCACAAGATTTCTGACAATGTTTGTTTCATGGAAAAGGGAGTCTGTTTCCATGAGATATGAGCAGTCAAAGTTGGTTTGACTTTAGTGACATCGGCATGGTATAGTCAGTATGGTATGGTCAGCATGGTACAGTCAACATCCAATCATCATAATTAGCCAATCACATGTTGACATGTGGCGAAATCTAGACAAATAAAAAATAATAATAAAATAAATGTACTTAATCCTAAGCCTTAAAACAAGGCTAAAATAAGCCTCAAAATAAGAAAAAAAAAAACTAAAATATTCCCCTTAAAAACAACCACTAAATTAATGGGTGGTAAGTAATAATTAATAAGCCCAAATTTAAAACAAAGTCCTCTAAAAGGATGAAACAAACAAACTCCCGTAAACAATATAATCCCAGATATGACAAAAATTAAGGAGCTTAGGGATTTTATATGTTTTTTAAAAATAATGTAAAACGAGAGATTTGAATATTTTTGCATAAATAAGGGGGATTTTTAAGTTGTATTTGTAAAAATGGAGAGATGATGTTGTTTTGTAAAATCAATTGGTTAGTAACCAAATTGATTAAATTTTCAATATAAAAAGGGGGGTTTGGTGGCTTGAGGATTCACTGGCAATTATTCAGGTGTTGGAGACTTAGAGCATTTTGGAGAGATAATTTGTTGTTCCTGTACGTCAGGAGAATGATGGAATTCCGTCATGCTTGAAGGGAAGAGCTTGCAAACTATTGTAATGCCAAATTTTTGAAGATTTCAATTAGATCAGTCTACTCTTTGGAGAGGGGCCCAGAGACGTAGTCATTCTTATGAAAAACTCCGTTATCAATTTTTTTGTGTTCTCTCTTTCTCGTCTCATTCTAAATTATGATTTTGTTCAGTTAATTATATGTAGTTGATTTCATTTTTGTAATTTGGAGTTTTGAAGCTGTAATTAGTTTGCATTCTTAAAGCAATCATCTTAGATCCTAAATCAAATAACACTTTCACATTTAAATTTCTCCTTATTGCTAATTACTCTTTACATCATCATTAATAGTCCCCTATGACCCCATATTGTGCATCTCGAGGCTTAATTTGATCAAAGACCTTACTAGAACAACCTAGAAGCCTAACCTCCTTATTTCCTGCATTCCAATTGGAAAAATGGCCCCTAAAGGACCCATTCACCATTAGGGGTGAATTGTTTTCAACACAAGGGCAAACAACTGAGAGGGGGGGTGAATCAATTGTCTCAAAAATTAAACTTATTAAACTTATTCTCAGATTTGAAAAATGAACTTGAAAGCATAAACCATCACAACATCAGAAGCACACATAACACCAAGATTTTTTACGTGGAAATCGAGTTAGGGGAAAAACAATAGTGGAGGTTAATCCACAATATTATTGTTGGACTCCAAGAACACTAAGAGAGGGGGTTGAATTAGTGTTCAACTAAATTTTAAATTATAAAGAAGATCTAAAAACATTCATACCACATAAGCATAAATAAACATGCAACCATAAAAGAAAATAATTCATGACACCATGACACAAATATTTTTGTATGGAAATATTATTAGGGGAGAAACTATGGTAGAGGTTAATCCACAATTTATACCCTATTAAAAGTATAATGAAAATGGGAATGTACTTGCATTCAGGCACACTGCCTAGAGCTCGCTGCTTAAAAAAGAAAAGGCTCACTGCCTTACAAGAGGTTTGATTTACAAAAAAATAGTGAAATGAAAAGATAGCTTCTTCAAAGCCTAGTTATAGTTCCATTTAATATTATTGAAATTATTCTAACCTCCTTTCAGATTCACACTTTTTTCTCTTGTTCTGCTTTTCTCTTCTTTGCTTTGCTCACATTCGCACCTCAAAAATCCTCTATACAACTGAGTGTAATTGTTCTTCTGATATTCGCACACTTTGAACACATGAAACTATACAATCCAATGAATTTATTACACCATTCACACTTTAAATGATTGCATATATATATTCGCTACATAAAAATTTCATCCACATGTTGGCTTAGACAAAATATAGAAATATTCTCCAACGATCAACTCAAGCACACACAATAATCGATGTGTGCTTCCCAAAAGTCAGATAAGACTTAATTAGGACCCAAAAAAATCTTTGAACATGGAGACATCAAAATTCTTATACCTTATACATCCACAACATGATATACACATCAAGTCAGCCTTGACGAACAAATAAACAAAAAATAATTATGTTGAATCTCTTATCTCGAACACAGAATAATGTAACATCACTAATGATAGTAAAAATGATGGTAGAAGTACCAAAAAATCTTCTCCAAGATCCACAATTCCAAATAATCATTCGATGAAGTATAGAGACCAATAGACTAACTAGATACCCTATTCATTATCTATTATTCTAGTAAAGCACTGTTCCTCTTTTTTTTTGTTAGAGAGATTAAATCTAGATCTATGGACCATATAGATGACTTAGGTTCCCATCAATGATAACACTAGAAGTCATATCCAATCTCCTCAAGCCATATGCCAACAATCTCCCCATTTGGCATTGATGGCAACACTTAGTGAAAAATGAGAACACTGCCAAAATTCAAAATTCCAAGATACAACTCTTCCCACCCTTGGTTTTAGATTCATTTTATACTATACTCTCTCCCCATTCATTTTTCACAGCACTCTCTCCCCCTTTTAAATCAATGAAAAAAATGTGCTTTCAATCTCCTCAAAATTTCCAACTTATCTCCCCCTTTGAAATACAATGAAAGATTTTTTTCTAACTTCCCAAAAACACTTATATACTTATTCTTATTCTCCCAAAGCTTTGCTCAAAATTCCAAAAACTAACACCATAATCAGAAAATTACCTTATATTTCTCCTTCATCACCAAAAGGAATTTCTTCCATGCATCAACTATAATTCCACTGATGAGAATTATTCTATTATTTGTAGATGTTTGATTGAAAATTTTCATCAGAGACTCGAGAATTGTTGTTTCCTTTGCTAGTTTTTTTCCTTTCTTTATGACTTCAATTAACTACTCCAATCTTTGTTTTGTCAAATCCTTCACCTTCCAAAAGGTGTCCACAAGCTTGTCTTTACTGTACTGCACCTTTGCATGTTATGACTATAAAACTTGAACTCTTTTCTTTACTGCACCATCCAAGTCCTACTGCATATTGTAGATTTGCCCAATTTTTTTAAGTTTTGATTCAATCTGTTCCAATTTCTCCTTGTATTTCCCAATTGTATGGGGCCATTGAAGATAGTAACTATAAATATTGTTTACTTTAATAATAAATTGTCTTAGATCATTCATCTTCTTTTTAAATTTAACAAGAGATAATCTAAATTGTTCCTTTAGGTGAAGAATTATCTCATCTTTTTCTTTATCCTAAGAATTAGAAGCCAATTCTTCCTTTATGCACTGAATCATTTCATTAGGAAATACATCATACAAACTATCCAAATCAATAATATTGCACCTAAAGTATGTTCCCACAGTATTCTCAATCAAGTCTTACTCAAAGGAAGGTTTTCCAACCACAATTCAGCAATCTTCTTCATCCCATCTTCCCCGTGGACTATCATTAGTATCATTTCCTTGCTTAATTCTTCTTCTTCTATCTTTTCTTCTATAGCATCTACAACCAGTTCAACTGGTTCCAATTCATCCATCAGAGTTTATCCTTCAAAGTCTTCATTAGAAGCTTTTAAGACAACCAAATCTTTCCCTTTCTCCTCAGATTTAGAAATCGTGGGTACTGGAAAAGTGTCCTCAATAGACTATTTAACTCTTTTCTTTTTCCTTTCTAGTTTATCAAAAGAGGATCCAACCTCAAGAGTTCACACTAGAGGAGAAATGTTATCTTCTTCGAACATCTTCAACAATTCATTAAAGAAATTTCTACATTCAACCTCACAATTATTCAGAGCATTACAATATTTAAAAATTTGCCGACAAATCACTTCATTTTGCTTCCATACCACATTGTTAATCTGGGGTAATAATTTTGGAAAATACATCATAATGCATATAGCTAGGGTTCCAAAATTGAATGCATAGTTTGCTTCCTTTTTCAATTGAACATTTTCCATTATCTGATCTTTTAGTAAGCCACACAAATCAAAGTCTACATCTTCCATGATCACTTTGTGTGAAATGTATACTACGCCTACTGAAGTTGATCATTCCCTGTTTCTAAAGAAGATTTTGTAAGAAATTTCATGTGCAATATACCTTGTGATTGGATCATTAATCATTTAAATTACTAGAGCTCATTGAAATTACCCTTTTTATAACTTCACAAACCTAACCCTTTTAAGTGCATTTAATATTTTTCCCTAGGAGTTTTGATAGCTTTATTTTCACATACCGCAACAAAAAAATTTGTCTGCGGACCTTCCACTTCACAAATTATTACTTTAGAGATTATTTGCACACATATAAGCTAGTAGCACACCTTCTAATGATCTCCTGCATTCCAGTGCTAACAATCGACAGGGGTGTAAATGATTTTCTTGAAAAAATCCCCCTAGGCTGATGGCCTAAGATCAATTCCCAGAGGAATTTTTGGATGAGTTACTAAAAGTAGGTTTTGGTTTAGAATTGTTCCCTTCCTCTAATTTCTTCACCCATGCCTTCTTCATCTAATCCGTTATCTACTCTACTAACACTTTTCCTTTTCCTTTGAAATTCATCTGTAAGTTTCTTCCTTTGTATGCTGGACCTCTCCTATCCATATTTTTGTTCCAACAAAATTTAGTGTAGTGTGACTACTTTTGTTGCAATTGAAGCATACAGGGTTTCTTTGACTGAATCTACCATTACACTTATTTCCTCTAGATCTAAATTGATTAGCACATGCCCAAATCTTCCACAAGTATAACATTTAACATTCTTTATTCTGATAAAAATGTTTGACATACCTCTACATTCAGTTGACTTATGACCTATCTTTTTGCAATTAAAACATTGACTAGGAATGTATAAACCAATTTAATTTTCTCTCCTTCCAGAGTGAGAAGCCATATGTCTTAATTTATTACAAACAAAGCAATAGCCATTGCACTTTTGTGCATTAGGTTGTCTTACCTAATGTCTTCAACCTTTATTCATCTGATCTTCTTTACTGAAGTTCTTCTGTTATAATCCATAGCTTTCTCCTTTTTCATATCCAAGCCCTCTTATGTCATTTCCATCGTTCTATCCCTTAGTCAGCTCATCAAGCTTAGCAGAGCTTATCATGAAATTTTCTTTGTACTCATTAGCAGTAGTGAGTTCTCCACTGAGAACAACTAATTGTCTTTCAAGTTCTTGTTCATGATCTTTGGTTTTTTGTAGTTCCATCTCCAATTGAATAAATCTTTTGTTAGTTGTACTGCATTCTTTAGATTTTTGTTTTAAGGACTGAGCCATATTTTCCTCATTCTTCTTCTTTTCTTCAATCTCTTTAGTTATCTTCATTTCCATAGATTTCATATCAATCTTTAGAGAAGCATTGTCCTTGGAAATATTTTCACATTCTTTAGTTATTTATTTTAGGGTATTATTCAGATGAACATCTTCCAAGTTTTTATCTTCTTTTTGTTTTAGCTGATCACACAATTCCTTTCTCTTTTCTCTTGATTCACTAATTTTATCCTTCAAATATTGAATAAATTTCTCAACATCCACAAGATTTTCTTTTAACATCAATACTTATTACTGCAACTAATCAAGGTCATCAAGGGCTACCATAAATTATTGTTTAAGGCTGCCATAGTCCATTGCTTCAAGATCCACCTCAAGGTATTAAAATTTCAAGGAGGAACTAGCCTGATACCAATTGTTGGACTCAAGGAACATTGAGAGGGGGGTGAATCAATGTTCAACTAAATTATAAATTATAAACCAAATCTAAAACCATTCATACCACATAAGCAAAAATAAACATGAAACCATAAAAGAAAAGCATTCATAACACCATGACACCAATATTTTTGTGTGGAAACCCTGTTAGGGGAAAAACAACAATGTAGGTTAATCCAAAATTTATACCTTGTTAAAAGTATAGGGAAAATGGGAATGTACTTACATTCAGGCACACTTCCTAGAGCTCACTGCTCAAAAGAAAAAAAGTCTCACTACCTTACAAAAGGTTTGATTTACAAAAAAATAGTGAACTGAAAAGATAGCTTCTTCAAAGCCTAGTTATAGTTCCATTTAAGCTCATTGAAATTATTCTGACCACTTGTCACATTCACACTTTCTACTCCTGTTTTGCTCACATTTTCACCTAAAAAATCTTCTATACAAATGAGTGTAATTGATCTTCTAATATTTGCACACTTCAAAAACGCACAACCATAAAACCCAACTACTTCATTACACCATTCACACTTTAAATGATTTCATATATATATCCGCTACATAAAAATTTCATCCACATGTCGATTTAGAAAAAATATAGAAATATTCTCCAACAGTCGGCTTAAGCACAAACAATAATCAATGCATACTTCCCAAAAGTCAGCTAAGACTTAGTTGGGACCCAAAACACAATATTCAAACATGAAGACATCAAAATACTTATACCTGATACATCTGCAACATGATACACACATCAAGTCGACCTTGATGAACAAATAAACAAAAAATAATTCTACCAAATCTCTTGTCTCAAACACAGAATAATGCAACAACACTAAGGATAGTAAAAAAGATGTTAGAGGTACCAAAACATCTTCTCAAAGATTCACAATGCCAAATAATCATCCAGTGAAGTATATAGACTAATACACTGACCGAATACCTTGTTCTCTATCTATTATTTCAGTAAAGCACTATTCCTCATTCTTTTTTTTAGGGAGATTAATCTAGATCAACAGATCATATAGATGACTTAGGTTTCCATTAATGACAAAACTATAAGTCATATACAATCTCATCAGACCATATTCCAATACTTTTACCCTGATAAAAGGATAAAAAATAATTTAAATGAGAATGCACATGCATTCAGGAACACTTCCTAGAGCTCACTGCTCAAATACAATAAGGCTTACTACCCAAGGAAGACTCACTATCTTACAGTCACAATCACATTACATCTGTAAGATTTTTGAACTGAGAAAATAACATTTGCTAATGCCTGATTACAATTCCGGTTAAGCACATAAACACATTCCTCTTCACACTCTTCTTCTACCTTCAAAAGATTAGAACATTATTCACACTCAACACTTGGAATCCATTGACACTTCAACTCATAAACAATCACTTATATATATTGCAACTAGGAATAACATCAACCACATGTCGACCCAATTGAAATATGAAAATATTAATTATGTACACATTGTCGACCCAAATTTATAAATAATTTTCAATGCAAACCAAACACCATTAGCCACAACATAGCAACGACCCAAAACAATATTCTCCAGCATGTAACACCTTCAAAAATTATTTCTTGAAGATTCACAACACACTATAATCACCATGTCAGCCATGAACATGAAAAACATGAACACACAAAGGAAAATCACCAATCACGAGCACAACAATAAATTTAGACATGCAACACAGATAGAGAACAATCTAGAAACATCCAAAAGCATCATGAATCAGCATAGAAGCATATGCAACAAATCAGATTACTAGAATCACATCATCTTCTTGTAGGAACACCAACTAAAGCAACAAAAAAACTCTCAGATCACAACTACTCATAACTTGATCAAATATTCATGTGGATCTCTAAAACGTAACATGGATAAACTGTATATACTCAAAAACAAACCCTTTAATCCACAACCTTTGATAATCAACAAACTAAGCTATCCATCATATTGAACTTCATTGCACCACTGGCAACCTACAACTTCTTTTATTACAATTTTCTCAATATCCTTGACATATACAACTTGAAATACATAAATGCTAATAGTCTTGACATGAACGACAACCACATATCATCAAATTCCAACAATCTACCCCTTTTGGCATTGATGGCAACACATGATTCAAAAAATACCATCAACACAACTTTCTCTTAGCACTTTCTCCCCATTAGATTCTGACTCTTTTCTCCTCAACTCTTTCACATGAATCTTCTCCCAACAAAGTTTTTTACATGAATTTTCTCCCTATTTGACATCAATGACAAATATAACAAGCTCTAAACCACATATCTGAACATCTAACTACTCCCCCTATGTAGCAACCATCATAACATCAATCTGGATCAAGATATGACTATGGAATACATGGACTGGTGCAAATTAATGCATCTCTAATTTTGATTAGGAGGGGTAATCACCCCTAGCTTTCCTTTGATCATCATGGAAAAAACATGCCCTTAAGTGGCAAAATATTTTGGGTAATCACCCCTAGATTTCCTTTGATCATCATGAAAAACAACTTGGTAAAGATATCTACAATATGGGTATGTGCAGGATCATCATGGAAAAAACATGCCCTTAAGTGGCAAAATTTTTAGAAAAATTAGAGTTAGGCAACTTGACATAAAAATTTGAATAAGTTATCTATATTATTTCAAAAATATGTAAGAATAGAATCTATAGAAAATTGAATGTAGTTTCTAAACTACTAGGTTTGTTTTCTAAGAAAAATCTATTTGGTTAAAATTTGAAATTTCAATGTAGTAGTACTTAAATTTTAGGGAAAAATTAAGAAGTAGTGTCTATCTGACCACCCTAACCAAAATAAAATGATAATATTTTTTTTGTAAGATTTTAGATATAAGTAGAGGACTCATGTCTTGATGTGATGCATATTTTTTGTAATTTTTTTCCAAGTAAATAAATAATTATGAATTTTTTATAGCAACTTTTAAAAAATATAAAAACTTGTATGTCTAACCACCTTAACTTGGTCAAAACTTCATGAAATTCAATTATTATTTTTAATCCTATAGTATGTGAAGCATAGAATGTGACGCATGTTTTGGATTCAAAAAATATAATACCGTTTGAAAGCTATAGGTGTTTTTCAATCAGCCTATCAATCAAGACTTTAGTCGTAATTCAAATAGAAAATGAATAATAATTACTTATTAAATTCAAAGTAAAGAATAATTTATATTGGTGGAAAACTGAGAATCTCCTTTAAAAACCCTTTTCATTTCATCAATTTTGGGTAAAAAAAGTCGTCAGCCACATACCCATCATATTGCCACTTTTTGGCCCATCATGATCCTGCATATACCCATATGTTCCTTAGTAGGAACTTACTCCATTCTGACTTCCTTTTCACTGACCTTCTCTCTCAAAAAGTGAAACTTGATAGATATATGCTTGGTTTTTTAATTCAGCACCAGATTCTTAAAAATGTTAATTGCACTTAAATTTTCATTGAATATGGCAATTGGTTCATCATACACAACTATGATATCTTTCAACATCTACTTCATCCATAATACTTGAGTACAATTGTTAGTAGTAGCAATTTATTTTTCCTCTGTAGAAGACAAAGAAATGGCATTCTACTTCTTACTTAACCATGAAACTAGCTTCTTTCCCAAGGAAAATGCACCACCACTGGTAAATTTTCTATCATTCACATCTCCTGCCCAATCAACATCGGTAAAGGCACTCAAGGTAAGATCACTATCTTTAGGATATCATAGACCAAATTCAACTTTCCCCTTCAAGTATCTGAAAATTCTCTTCATAGCTATCACATGAGATTTCTTAGGATCAACTTGAAATCTTGCAACAATGCATACAATATTCATGATATCACATCTGGTTTGAGTCAAATAGAGCAATCTACTAATCATGGATCTATATTTGGTTTTATTTGCTTTAGGAGAATCATCATCTTGTATCAACTTACATTCGGTTACCATAGGTGTACCAACTGGCCTTAAATCTTCCATACCAAACTTATTTAGCAATTCTTTCACTTACTTGGACTAAGTTATAAAGATCTCGCTATCTAGCTATGTAATTTACAATCCCAAAAATAATTTCATTTCTCCAATCATAGACATCTCAAATTCACTCTTCATCTTATCAGTAAACTTCATGCACAAACCATCATCTCCTCCAAAAATGATATCATCAACAAATAATTCAACAATTAACTCTTTATCATGATCAATATTGAAATACAAATTACTATCAACAATACCTTTATTAAATCCAAGCTTCACCAAGTACTTGTCCAATCTGGCATACCATGCTCTTGGGGCTTGCTTAAGTCCACCATACAATTATTTCTTTAACAAACAAACCATATCTCCATTATCAATCAATTGAAATCCATCAAGTTGCTCAACATACACTTCTTCTAGTTCACCATTTAGAAATGTTGACTTGACATCCATTTGATAAACATTGAAGTTTTTGTAAGCAACATAAGTAAGAAATAGTCTCACAGCTTCTTTCCCATAGATGTGAGGCACATTTCCTTTCAGCATCATAGTTATAGCAGCTTCTTGAATTATCCTATTCTTCCTTTCCACAACTCCATTTTGTTGAGGGGTCCGTGGGGCAGATAATTGTCTCCTAATTCCATGCTCTTCACAAAAAGAATTAAACTCCCGAGAAGTGAACTCACCACCTCTATCTGATCTTAGACATTTAATCTTTAGACCTGTCTCTATCTCAACCATAGCCTTGAAAATCTTGAATTTCTTTAGAGCTTTATTTTTTACCTTTAAGAAAGCAACCCATATCATTCAAGTGTAATCATAAATAAGTAACATGAAATACCTGACTCCTTGTAACCTTATGAATCTAGAAAGACCACACATGTTAGTACATACAAGCTCCAACACTTCAATTGAATAATGTTGTTTGTTCTAGAATGAAACTATATTTTTCTTCCCTAACTAACATTCCTTTCATATAGTATTAGTAGTCTTGATTAACTTAGGAAGATCTCTCATGGAATGAGTAGAATTTATCTTGATAATATTGTCAAAGTTTACATGACACAATCTCCAATGCCACAAACAACTTTCATCAACTTGAGCAATCAAAAAAAATTTACTAGCAACACTTAGGTGAAAGATATTACCTTTTGTTTTTGTACCTGATGCAATCACATTTATGGAACTCCCCAGTATTCTACACTTTCCATCCTTGAATTGAAGATTGTATCCCTTGTCAAGCATTTGTCCAACACTTCAAAGATTATGCTTCAAACCTTCCACATAAGGAACATGATCGGTGCTATGCTTACAATCAAAAGAAATAGATCCTTTGCCACAAATTACACAAACATTGTTATCACCAAATCTTACAACACCAGCATCATACTTTTCCAAACTCACAAATTTTCTTTTATCACCTGTCATGTGATGAGAGCATCCACTGTCTATCACCCATTCATCCTTTTCTTCAATTCTGGTGGCTAGAGCCTTCTCCACATTTTTGCAATTATTAGATTCAATAGGCATTGGATCATCTTCCTTGATAGCAATAAATACCCATTCATCCTCACATTTCCTTTATTAGATTCATCATCTATCACACCTTCATCAGTAGCATAATAACATTTTATTTGAAATCTAGGCTTGTTAGGTCTTGACTTAGGGACTATTTCTAGACACCTTAACGCAAAATGACCTATTTTATTGCGAGAAAAACATTTAATATGAAATTTCACTTTATACTTACCTTCTCCTCTGGCTTCTCTCTTGACAATAAGTGCTTCAAGCTCATCTAGCTTTCTTTCTTCTTCTTCAATCTCTCTCATCTCCTGCTCATACTTGGACATTTTTCTAGAAGAACTTTCTCCAAGTTCATATCTCTGCTTATCTTTTCTAGATATAGTTTCTTTGAATGTATATTCTGTCTTAGGAAGAGATTCACCAAACTCACTTAATTCAAAAGTAACAAGCTTACCAATCAACATGTCTCTAGTAACATTTGTCACAGTCTGGATCTCCTCAATAGAAGCAACTTTGGATTTGTATGTAGCAGGAAAGGATCTGAGCACTTTAGCAACAATTTGTTATTCTTCTAGTGTTCCACCAACACATCTGATACTACACATTAGTTCATTCACTCTTTGCATAAAAGAAGTAGCATTCTCATCTTCACCCATTCTCAATGTTTCATATTTCCCTTTCAGACTTTGTAGCTTAGCAATCTTCACCATGACTATCACCTTCATACAAGGTTTCCAACTTTTTCCAAATCTCATATGCAGTTTGTAGCTCAATTAAATTTGTCATCTCAAAATTAGTTATAACACTCAACAATGCTTCCTTAGCCCTGATAGTGTACTCAACTTTTTAAATCTCATTAGGAGTAAAAGGACCATTCTATGGAATAACTATAGACATGCAAAATTAACATCATGCATTCCTCATATTTAATTAAATCATATCTGCCAAATCAATTAAATAAATCAAGTTTATTTGATTAATCTCCTAAGTTATCTCTTTAATTAAATAAATCATGTTTATTTAATTAATCTCCTAAAGTCACCCATTTTAATTAAATAAATTCATCTTTATTTTATTTAACACTAACATCATCCTCTTTGATTAAATAAATGAAATCTTTATTTAATTAAATCTAAAATCATTTTCTTCTCATATTGATTTATTTTAATCCTAAAATCTAAGTCAAAAGTCAAAATAACCTAATATCCTATTAAATTAATCAAATCCTGATTAATTTAATCCTAATCACCTGAATACTCTATATTTTGCAACTTGCACCTATAAATCATTTCTTTGATTTAATAATTTCCTAATTACTTTCAAAATGGCATAAAAAAGGAAATATTCCTCCAAGTTTGAAAATCCCTTCAAAATGGCATTAACTCCTCTTGCATTGTCTCTTACATGTCTCCCACTTGGCATTTAAGACTCTTTCTTCTCTCTCCAACAAGCCATCTTTTGAATTTCAAATCTCCCCCTCTTTGGCACATTGACCAAAATGTGCACAACCTTCATCCTCTCACATCTTCACAAGTGGCATCTTGTCATTGGCTCATGATTTGTCCCACATCCTCCATGTTTTGTATTCTTTTATCATTCTATTCTATAAATAGATAGTTTCTCTATTGATTTGAGGACACAACTTGATCCACAACTCATCCAAGTTAGCATTTCATCACATCTTATCACATTTTCAAGGCACTTTCCATCATCAAGAGCTTAGCAAGGATTTGGAAAGGGATTCTTTCCACATCAAAGAAGCACCAATCCACTATGAGATTAGGGTTTGACATGCTTCATATGCTTTATTTAGTTGTTTTGATCATTTTTTCCATTTGTTTGCATTTTGAAACATGCTGAAATATCTCATATGGATGTTGAATGTTTTCTTTAGTTTAAATCACTAATCATGCTAATGTGTGTGTGAAAGTTCAAGTGTAAACACCATATTTTTACCATCCACAATAACATACCTATTCTTTGTAATTTTCTAGTAGGGTTCACCAATGCATCTTAGATGACACTCCATTTGAGTCTTCCACAAAGAATAATTTGTTCCATCAAATCTTAGACTATCCTTCTTATATGTCTCGATCTCGGATCACCTCAAGCGATTAAACTTCTTTCGAGGAACCCGCTTTGATACCAATTGTTGGCAACACAAGGGAAAACAATTGAGGGGGGGTGAATCAATTGTCTCAAAAATTAAATTTATTAAACGTGTTATCAGATCTAATAAATGAACATGAAAGCATAAATCATCACAACATCATAAACACATATAACACCAAGATTTTTTATGTGGAAGCCCTATTAGGGGAAAAACCATGGTGGTGGTTAATCCACAATATTATAAACTTTTAAAAGTATAAAAATTAATAAATGGGAATGCACATGCATTCAGGAACACTACGTAGAGATCACTACTTAAATGCAAGGCTTACTGCTCAAGGAATACTCACTATCTTATAGTCACAATCGAATTACATCCACAAGATTTTTGAACTAAGAGAATAACATCTACTAATGTCTGATTAGATTTCTGGTTAAGCACATAAACACTTTCCTCTTCACACTCTTCTTCTACCTTTGAAAGATTATAACATTATTTGCACTCAACACTTGGCATCCATCGACACTTCAACTCATAAACAATTGCTTACATATATATCCACATTTCATATTTTTTAGACATTCAAGGGTAGATTCTTCATCTTTTGTTGTAGAAAATCAAGATATATCATCATGGAAAGTATCTAATTCAATTTTTTTATGCTTCTTTACAATATTTCTTAATTATAGTTTAATTACCTAAAAAGGGGTTTGACCAAGGTAAACCCCCATGCCCTAACATTCAACATTTCTCTCTCATTCCTTATGTGTTTACAGATTTAGGTATCTTTAAGACTTGAAAATCATTGAAGAATAGATTGAAGATTTGTTGGAGTCATCTTCCTCTTGGCTAAGTTGAAATATACACAATATGTCACTTGCAATGCCACAAATTAGAGTTTCAAAGGTAGACACCTATTAGGATTTGAAGTGCAGATCAAGGGCTTCTGTTTCAACTTTTGGATTTTTTAGAAATTCAAAAGTGGACTCATTCACCATTACTAGTGAATGAGTCCCACTACTAGGCCTAAAAAGTGTTTTCTACAATTTTGGATACCCATTTATACGAAATAGGCTTTGAAATAGGTTTCCATATCTAGGACTAATTCACCCATAATAGCGAATCAGTCCTAATAGGTCAAATTTTTAAGATCAAAGACATTTGATGTCTTCAATCTAGTCTTCAACCCATTTCCAAGTGCATGCTTTTTTTTTTTCTTTCCTGTTCTATTTTGTTTGCATTTTTATTCATCTTTCTAGGTTTTTTTGCATACTACACAGTGATTTCAAGCATCTCACATTTCTTTAGTTTTCATTTAATAATAAATACTTTTTATCAATTTTATAAATTTAGATCATTCCATTTAGTCATATTTCAATCATACTTGCATTAGTCTTGAGTAAGCCATCATAGTTTTTAGTCTATCTCTCTCCTTTTAGGTGCAAAACCCTAGAAGTGCAAGTGAGCCAATAGACCCAAAATCTATTGTTCATTTTGGTGAACCCAAATTTAGAATACCTTCTTTTTTGATTGGTATTCATTATCATCCTATATTTAGCTTTCATTCACATTGCATTGCATTTTGCACTATTTAATTTGTAATCTAGGGTTTCAAAATTTTTGTTTCAAAATTTTCATAAGTGAAAAGCTCATTTAGCTTGCATTATTGCATATAATTTCATTGCAAAATCCTAAAATTCTATATTTGAATCTTAGGTCTGCATCATACAGCATACAAAACATAAAAACCAACTAAAAAAATTTAAAAAATCTGAAAACAACCCTTACTAGGACTCATTCGCCATTCTAGGCGATCCAAATTTTTAACTTCCTGTTACAGCATCAGAAACCTCATTTTTGTGCTTCCTAAGTGTCTTGGTATCATATAATATAAGTCTAGAAATTTTCTGGAACAATTTTTTTGGCATTTAGGTCAAAAACATCAATTTAGGTTAGTCATTTTTTAAATAATTTCCATTACAAGCATCATTAGATTTGAAAATGCTCACATTTTTGAAATTTTTCATAACATGGATAAAATTACTTTTCACTTTTACATACACAATGTTTCTATTCATAAAAAAATGCATAAATTTGGTAAAAGTGCTTTTCATTTTGGGATATACATTGTTTGTATTCTTAAAGCTTTGTATATATTTGATTAAAGTGTTTTGCATCTTTGGCTATACATTCTTTACATTGTTGAAACATTGCATGACATGGTTACAAGTGCTTTTCATTTTTGTTCAAACAATGTTAATGTCTTTCATATCTAGGCATTCTAAGAAACAATCCCCTCCCTATGATAGTGTTTTAATGAAAGAGAATACAACCTTGGACATTCCTAACGATCAAATTTTTTTTCTCCTATTATCTCTCCTATTTGTGAAGAAGATATTTGGGTGTTAGAGGAACCAATCAATGAGAGTTCCAAGAATAAAAGTTGTTTCTCTCCTCTTACTTCTTCTAGTGAACAAAACATTGATGAACAAGACAACACAAGCATAGGTAATCATGACAATAACATTTTTTCTTCTCCTAGAATCTCTCTTAGATGTGAAGAAGATACTTTGATATTAGAAAACACAATCAATGAAGGTCATGAGAATCTTACCTGTCCCCCTTCTCCTAGGGAAACCCTTATTTAGCAAGATGATTCAACCATTGATAATTCCCCTACTTGCAATGAAATCATTTTGGAAGAACCAACCTTTGACTATCAAGAACATTTAATTGGCATTTCTCCTAAAAACTCTCCTCCTCGGGATAATATCATGGTGAAATAAAATGTGAACATTGACACATATCCTTCAAATGCTAAACCTTCCCTAGGTGAAGATAATAAGGAGACATTAGAATCCCCTTCCCTAAAAATTCATGCAAATAAAGACAAGATTCTTGAAGTTTTGATGACACTAGTGGGATCTCCTTTAATTTGTGAGCTTCATAAGTTGCCTCCCATTAGTGAATCACATAAAAAACTATGAGATGTCTTGAAATATATGATCCAATCTAATCATAACAATGTTTTGCAACTGCTAAGTTGTAACTTAGTGACTCAAATATATAAGGGATCACACATGACTCCCATGCAATTACCCTTTTCTCAACCTAGAGTCCCTAGTGTTGAAGACCTTAAAGAGACTCCTGCTAATATATCTATATGGAAACTTATTCAACTATCACCTACATTTAAGGTTCTATTTAAAGAAATTTTGCAAATAAACCAGGAGGAGATCCAATCTTACATAAAATTCAATAATGTAACATCCTCTTCTTATCCATTGCATGTCACCCAATGAGAAATCACATTCTTGAAGAATGAATTACCCTCACTTGACATTCAAAATAAGAATGAACCCTTAATGATAAAGGTTATCATTAAAAAAACTTTAATCAAACACACCCTCATAGAGAATAGATCAAAAATTAATATTTGTATCCCAAACCTCCTAAACAAACTGGGCATGGAAAAAAACCTCATCCAACTTAATGGTGTTCATATTTGTGGCTTTGACAATGTTAATAGACAACCACTAGGGATGGTTGAACATTACCTATTGAGTTCGGACCTATTGTGTTGCCTACCTCTATCCATATCATGCAAGGAACCCTTCCATACAATCTTCTCCTAGGGAGATCATGGATTCATGCTATGAAGGGAGTCCCATCTACTCTTCATCATACAATGAAATTTGAATACAATAAGAAGATATAGACGATTGATTTACATGATCAAAGATATGAATCAACTGATCAGAACATTTCCAATTCTCCTAATTCTTTTACTCATAAATCAAAACTTGAACCTATACAAGTTGATCCTAACTCTTCACCTACAAAAAAACTCCTTCGTGATAATTGGGGGTCATTAAATGTTACACTTCCTTTCAATTAAGTTTCCAGCATCTCACCCTCATGGTCCAAAGAGTCATATACACATGATTCATTTTCAAACACAAGTTCTATTAACGATTGGGGTTTCACACCTACCTTTAGGGTAGAGTGTGAAATATCACAATCTAAACCAAAAAAACCTTGTGTTTCATTCACTCAAAGTTCTTAGTTCTACAAAATTACCCCATGGTGCTAATGGGGGCTATATAATTGCCATCCCTCATGAAAGATGACACATCACTTTAAAAAGGATTTGTGTTCTCATGTAGAAACCAATCCTTCTTAGAAACATAAACCCACTTCATCTAAATTGTTAGATTGCTATGGTATTGGATAAAATCTCCTTCCTTCACATGGATACAATTAACACACGAATGAAACCAACATATTATACTCTTTCAAGAAATATCTAGGGTTATCTCCCTTACCTCTTCTTTCATCTAAGACTTTAAACAACAAAATTCAGCATCTCCAAGAGCATAGTGCTCTTCCTTCCACTGAAGCACCTAATTCCTCTACCTGATACTTACTTTCATCCTATTCAACTCACCTTTTTCCTACACTAAGTGATGGAAAGGGGTTTGATAACCTTGTCCTCATATGTCACTTGTCCTTATCTCTTTTGACTAGTTGTTAAACTTTCATGAACATATAAGAGCAAGCTTGCGATGTGGATGACATGTCTTAAGTGGACATGCATGTGATGTACTTATTCATGATGTAGCTCACATCAAAAACATATGAATTTGCATAGGGCTTTCCAAATTGGATCTCATGTCTTCTTTCATTGGCTACTTTAAAGAAATTGCTCATAGTATTAGTGTCAACAACTGCTTTAAAGTGGGGGCATACAATGATGACACCTTCTAGAAAAAAATTCATGGCATGATTTTTCTTCTATCTTGTGATGTGTCCTCTTCTTGGTGGTGTTATTGGGTTTGATGCCTTCCAAGAGTGTACGATCAATTGAACTGGCATGATATGAATGAGGCATCCCATGGGAAATGTTCTAACAACTTTACTTGTCCTCTCTTGGATACATTAGACACAATGCTCCCTAAGAAGAAGACCTTACATGAACAAACCAAGATACCCTTTAACAAAACTTTTACATGACATTCAAAATAATTTACAAAAGTATTTTTCATTATGGTGCCTTAATAAAGTTATCAAGAGGTATAACTTTGGTATGGATGAGTGGGAAGCCCAATCTGAGGCATGACTTTCCCCATAGCCACTTGCGTGTGTGTGAGTCCATGCTAGCCATGAGTGTATGTTTCTCACCTTTTTAGGCTTCTCACCTGATAGACAACCAAGAGTTTCATCACCTCAGATTGAGTATGAATTTTTGGTCAAACAACCTAGATCTTATCCACATTTTGTTGGACAAATGGTCGAAGGTTGATCCACCTTTTTATTTATCCTCATTTGTACTTCTCTTTCTTCTAGTTATTTCCATTGCGTAATCAAGTAACTTGTTTTACTACAAATCATTCACCTTGTGCATGTCATTTTTCACTTATGTCGGTTTGGCATAGGATCTTGGATCTTGGTGGCTTGATTACTTCCTTGATCTTTGTTATTCTAGACCATCCACATTGGTATGATGGGACCTCTCTTGAATGTCTACTTTAGTGTGAGTTTGAAGCAAGTTCACTCTCTTACTAAAGTGTAGGCTAAATTTACCATAGATTCCTGCCTAATTTGGGAATAATTAAGGCCAAATTGGACTTAATGAGGCCTTGATTTAGTGTTGTGAGGTGTTTTATAGATCCATACTAGGTCTTGGACCCCTGAAAATGCATTTATTGATGCCTTGTAAAGGTGTTGTTATGTGTTGTAAATGACTTTCACACTTTTCTAGAATTTTTATTAAGAATATAAGTTTAATAAACCTATTTTTCCCCTATAAAATGTATTTAATGGCATTATCGCATTAATCTAGAAGGCTTTTAAATTAAACTTGACTTTAATATAGTGTTGAAATGTGTTTTACACATTCACATTGGATGTTGTGCTTTTCTAGGCTAAGTGGACCTCATTATAATGATGTAAAGTGTCTTTAATCACACTTTCACATTGAAATTTGTGTCCTTAGCCCTAATTACTCTTTACATCACCATTAATAGGCCTCTATGACTCCATATTGTGCATCCCAAGGCTTAATTTGATCAAAGACCAAACTAGAACAATCTAGAAGCCTTAATTATTTATTTCCTGACATTCCAACTAATAAAATGGCCCCTATAGGACTCATTCACCATTAGCAGAAAATTATTCCCATCCAGGTGGGAACCATTCACCATTGATCCAACGAATGAGTCCCATTTGAGCTATTTTGGGATTTGAGCTAGAAAAATTAGGTTCTAAGTTTAATTTTTGTCCATGTCAGCCTTAGGGATCAAATTAATTGGAAAATTAGGTGCATTTCCTATAAATATAATCCTATAAACTCTAATTCCTAACTCATTCATTATTCATCCATCATTCATCATGTTCTCAAGTCAAGCAAGCTAGGGTTTTAACATTCTAAGTCATCAAGATAGCATTTTCCAAACATTCAAGGGTAGATTCTTCATCTTTTGTTGTAGAAAATCAAGATCTATCATCATGGAAAGTCTTGAATTCCATTTTTTCATGCTTCTTTACATTATTTCTTCATTTTGGTTTAATTACCTAAAAAGAAGTTTGACCAAGGCAAACCCCCATGCCCTAACATTCAACATTTCTCTCTCTTTCCTTGTGTGTTTGCAGATTTAGGTATCTTGAAGACTTGGAAATCATTGAAGAATAGGTTCAAGAATTTTTGGAGTCATCTTCCTCTTGGCTAAGTCAAAATATCCACAAATATTCACTTAGAGTGCTGAAAATTAGAGTTTTAGAGGAAGACACCTATTAGGAATTGAAGTGCAGACTGAGGGATTTTGTTTCCACTTTTGGATTTTTAGAAATTAACAAGTGGAATCATTTTCCAAGTCCCATTGCTAGGCTTGAATTTTTTTTATGTAGTTTTGGATAACCATTTGTTTGAAACAGGCTGTAGAATAGTTTATGAGATCTGGGACTAATTTTCCTAGAATGGAAAATGAGTCCCAGTAGGTGAAATTTTGAGGATTAACAAAATTTCATGTCTTCAATATAGTATTCAACATATTTCAAAGCGCATTATTTCTATTTTACTTTCTTGTTCTATTTTTTTTGCATTTTTATTCATCTTTCTAGATGTTTTTGCATACTACATTGTGTTTTCAAACATCTTGCATTTCTTTATTTTTTATTTAATAATCAATACCTTTTATCATTTTTCTGAATTTAGATGATTCCATTTAATCATATTTCAAACATACTTGCATTAGTATTCAGTGAGCCATCACGGTTTTTGGTCTATCTCTCTCCTTTTAGGTGTAAAACCCCAGAAGCACAAGAGAGCACATATACCCATAATCTATGGTTCACATAGCAACATACAAAAACCTAAAACCTGATATGTATTTAATGCCATATCCTTGCATATCTAATCTAATTCTATTATTTTTTTCCTTTTCCATCCGTGTTGCCACTCTACAAATCTTGACACCAATCAAATGGGTTGCATGAGTCACTAAACCAATTAAATTCATGCAAAGTGTCAATTTACAAGTGAAAACCTCATTCACACTATTGTATCCATTGAGAATCTTCAATTTTAAGCATGATTCATTAATCTATTATTTTTATGCCATGATCCATCGATCCTAGTTCATTTTTCAACTTATTTTGATAGAGTTATTCCTTATTAATTACTTCCTCTTTTTTAATTAGAAATTGTCAGTGTAATCATAGATGTACACTTGTCTTACTTAAGCCTACATAGGTAGCTTAGGTGTCAAGGAAATGGTCTTTAACACATTCTATCTTTGGGGGTGGTTATCCACCACCACTCCATGTTTAAGGAGTCTTTCCCTTCATTCATGGGTGGTTAGGAGTCTCACCCTATCTTTATGGGTGGTTATCTACCACTACTCCATGTTGAAGGAGTCTTTCCCTTCATTCATGGGTGGTTAGGAGTCTCACCCTATCTTTGTGGTTGACCTTTTTCCATCACTCCACTCGTATCCACATTTTGTGGATCTTGGCTTCCTTGTATTTTCCTATTTAAGGTTGCTCTCTCTATCAATCTTATAAGATGGTTTCTACATTGTTTATGCTTGTGTAATATCTCCTTCATCCTAAAATCCTTCATGGTATCAGAGCTTTAGGTGGAGATAGAGTAAGCCATAGTTAAACCAATGTTTTTTGGTTTGTTTACAATTTTAAGAAGATGGTTAGACGTCTTTAAGCTTTTGGAGGCATGATTTCACCACAATGGAGGCAGATGGAAATATTTGGTTATAGATGCATGAATGTTTTTGCAAAGAATCTACTATAGGTTTCTTTAATTTTTCTTTTGAATAAACAAACTTAGAATATCTAAGTTGCTAATTAACTACTAAGCTCCACACTGCTCCTCCCATCAGTAGCCATAAGTGTTTTTCTATTCTAAATTCTTGTCTACATGAGATTCTAGTCTCGCATCGTTTTGTGCTTCCATAGTTTCTTCCTAGTGGGACAAATATTGAGCATTGGATAAACAATGGAATCATCCCTAATGGAGGGCATCTTTGCAGTTCTTCAATAGTTGCAACTTTCTTCTTTAGTTTGAAATGTTTCTTGACAACCACATCATCATTGTAGGCCCACCATCTTTGTTCTCTTTGTAGCTTGCTCTATATCCATCTTCACATGATCTTGGATTGACATCATCCCTTTCTGACATGTGGACACGTGAGCAGTTTTCAAAAGAACACATTATCTAGATTTGGATTCCAAAATCACCCATTCTTTTGGATTCACTTCTCCAATCACTAAAGGATTTGTTTCTTCAAGCGTTCATCATTGCCATAGGATCTTTTTCTTTATGGAGGGGATTCATGTCCTCTTTTTCTCCTCCTATTAGGGGGACATCTATTGTACTTGCATGATAGAAGCAGTCCTTATGGGTTCACATTGAGTCCTCCTACTATCCTTTTTTCTTTAGTACATTCATTTCATTTTCTCTCTTTTGGAGAGGATTTTTTCCCATGTGGTTCTCTCCTTTTCTCTATTATTATAGATTTTATGTTGTTCATGGGTACCTAACATGGCCTAGTAGTTGGGACCCATCTTTATTATGCCCACCTGATTTATGCTTAAGGAGGGGTGTTGGTGTATCCATAGATGTGCACATGGCTTACTTAAGCATACTTAGTTTTCTTTAAGCTTAGGTGTCAAGGAAATGGTCTTTGAAACCTCATGCTATCTTTGTGGGTGATTATCTACCACCACTCCATGTTGAAGGAGTTTTTCCCTTTATTCATTGGTGATTAGGAGTCTCACCCTATCTTTGTGGGTGGTTATCCACCACCACTCGATGTTGAAGGAGTCTTTCCCTTCATTCATAGTTGGTTAAAAGTCTCACCCTATCTTTGTGGTTGACCTTGGCTTCCTTGTATTTTCCTATTTAAGGTTACTCTCACTATCAATATAATAAGCCAATTTTTACATCATTTGTGCTTGTGTAATATTTCCTTGATCCTAAAATCCTTAATAAATACTAATTCATGATTGTATAATGGAGCATAGAAATAAATTAAAGTGTAGGTTGACTTATTTAAATTTAGATTTTGGGATTAATTTAATTCAAAGACCAAAATTTAAATTCACATCTCTGATATTAGAGACCATCAAAAATAGGAAATAAATTTATTGGGAAAATTACCTAGACTAGGGCATTGGGCATCCCTATCCAACTCTTTTGCACTTATTCAAATTTGATTTGGAAGTTTAGGGTCTTATTTAATCATGACTTATCCAACAAATGAGAACTTGCCATTGTCAATTTGATGATATTTGATTGAAACAAAACCATTTTTGGGGTAGCACTTACACATACTCTTGGGTTGATAGGAAAGGTCAAGTCTAGAGAATTTCTAAAATACATTAATGGAGAGGTTACTAAAGCAAGTTCAAATAGAGTGTGAAATTGTACTTTCATCTTAAAGGGAGTAGAATTTACAATGCTACACATATATTATGAACCTAGGATGAGGTGTTGATGTAATGCCATGATAATGCTACTAGATCCATTTTATCCCATTTTGTAAATCAAATTCTAGATGCACTCAAATAGATTCAATGATGATTTCAATATGAATGGATGACTTAATATCCCTTAATACAACCAAGCATAAAAATAAACACAAACATAGACTAGGTCAACTCATAACAATTAAAGAGTAAATGAGATTAAATTTGAATTTAATTTTTAAAATCTCATGGTTCAAATCCATGATTGTGGAACCAACCTAGGTTAAGTTTGCACCTATGAATTGTGTATGGGTTGATGAAAAAATATATCTAGAGATCATGAATGAAAATTTAATGTTCAATGATAATGGAGTCAAGATTATGGGAATGTTATGAGACAAATTCATGCAAGAATATGCCACTTGTACACATTATTGCATTTGAGACAATACAATTAGAGTAGGCAGAAAAGATAAGGGAAAAGGGTGTGGGAATATAAATTTTAACATTATAAATATAAACATAAAATAAATATTTCATTCTATCTACTAATCTAAAAGGAAAGAGTTGAGATTGAGGTTGTGCATTAAAAACAAACATGTAAGAGAATGAAAGGGGATCATGTTTGTTTTAAAAAACTAAAGACGTTATAAATGGAAGTGGGAGGACAAAAGGAGGATTTGAGTTACTAAAATCAAGTTTATTTTCAACACTCTAATTATTGATCATTAGGGATAATATCACAAGTGTGTCTTGTATGGTCTAATCATTTATATATAATTAGAATCATATCCAAATCATGTGTTATCAATCTACCCTATATGATAACATTCTTTGTAATTCTAGATACTAACTCACAATCTATTATATATAAAAATAATGAATGATTAAATCACAAAAAAGATTTCATTTAATTAAATCTCAAAAGTGATTTAATGATACTGTTAAACAAAACTTGTGTATAAAACATCAAGTGTCAAATATTACAACTTAAAGAGAGTATTATCAATATGTGGCAAATACTCGTTGAACATACTAATGAATCAAAACTTTCACATAAATAAAAGTCCTAAATTAAATATGAAAAGAAAAGAAAAAAAAAGAAAAAATGCATACTTTTCAAATGAAGACTAGATAAAATGAAAAGAAAAAGTGCTTGAGTATATATTTTTCAAATGAAGACTAGGTAAAATGAAAGTGAAATTAAAAGAAAAAATGCTTGAATATTTACTTTTCAAATGCAAGACAAAAATGCACTCTTAAAATGACCCTTTGCTTTGAGCGAAAATGGTAACGCTAGAGCCACTCATCGATAATATTGAATTAATAGCACGTTTCAAGCAAAACGACCAAGCATGCCAAATATTTTTATTTTATATAATGCATGGATTTTTTAAAAACCTAATGCTTATCTTTAGCACTCCATTAATAGATGTTTGGAGCAGACACGCAGATCAATAAATACTCAGACCGTGTAAAGATAAAGATCTTTTGGTTGTCACAAAGAAATTAGTTAAAAAACCAGAGACCCACATGCAGGAGAATCATAGAATTAATGAATTAGAAATTTTGTTTGTTATGATTCGAAAAACTTGTCGACAGTTTTCCGCGATGAAATTAATAATAAAGTCCACAAATTGATTCTAAAATCTAAACAAATCAATGTACAGCAAAACATTTTGATCCATTTAGTGTCCATGGGATGTGACAACTTACGAAATAGGTGGCTCAAATTCCATTCACAAACAACGCAATTAAGTTGGTCAAATATGCAAATAATCTGAATTTCAAATTAATTCAGAATAAACAAAGATGAGCTTGAACTCTATGCACATATTGAGAATGCCTTTTCTTGTAGAATTTATACAGTACCAAAAAAATAATAACAAAAGACGCAACACAAAAAATATTTAACACGAACACAGCGTTTTATTCATTATCACTGGTTATATAAATAGTTTAAAACTGTTGTTTATAACAGGAAATACAAAAAAGAGTTCGCAGACCAATGTCCAACAACTACTAAATAAGAGTAACAAAACCGAGTTTATGCCTCTTGCAAGACGAATGCAGAAAGCATTAAAGAAAATTGCTAAAAACATAAAATAGAAACTGCAGGATGGCTGCGTGTGCAGCGCAGCATTGTTGTTGCAAAATACATAAAATAGAAACTGCAGGATGGTTGCGTGTATCAGTTACCAACATTTTCTGAGCACAATAGAGTAAACTGCTCAAGTTTTTCGGTTGCACCGAAACCATATTTATACAACTGAATTGCTGTGCCGCACTTATCCGGATAAAATGAAAGAAACCGGATCTTTACAACCAGAATATTGTGAAATTTTATGTCATGAAAGAAAGTATCAAAGATATGAGGGCTGCGTCTAAAATGATGAAAAGCGAAACTGAGCAGCCGGTGAAAGGGGGAACATAGAACCAGGCGAGGGAGGAGGCAGCTGTCCGAATTGAGATTGCTCAGCGGGCGAGAGCGTCACGAAGGACCCCAACAAGAATGGAACCTGCGACCCTGCCAGCAACTGCGAAAGCTGTAACTGCGAGCCGCGGCGGGGCAGGATTTTGGGGCGGGGGCGGACACGGAGGCGGAGGAGGCGGTGTGGCGCAGCCGGGAACCAGTGAGCCGCTGAGCCGCTGAACGATGCTACGGAAATCATCCTTGTCATGGTGTAAAGAAGCTGCTGCTTGTGGAGGTGGTGTAAAGCGGCATAATTCAGCCCCCCAAGCAGCAGTACCCCAACAGGCGCCTATTTACACCATTGACAAGGATGATTTCCGGGCAAGCAGCAAGGCGCCTCTTTACACCATTCACAGGATGATTTTGGGCAATGGCTATCCAGCTTTGAAAAAGGCATGGAGGAAGCCATGTGAAGGCACCTCTCTACACCATTGACGAGGATGATTTCTGGGCAATGGTTATCCAGCCTTAAAAAAAGGCATGGAGGAAGCCATGTGCATGTGGCATATTAACAATGGGCCTGGCAGCTGTCAGACTTCCTATTTTATGTATACCATCTTATTTAGCAATGGGCATGGCGGCTATCAGGTTTCCTTATGCAGTTTAACTGTTTATCAGTATCTTTTATAAATGCATGCTGTAAGCGGAGTGACAGACATTTAATTATGTTTAATGATTTTTTATTCTTCCGTTTTAGCTATTCACTTTTAAGTTTCAAAATTAAATGTGTGTATTATTTTCATTTTAGATTTGGTTTTTTTTAGTATAATATAATGTTTAAATATATTATAGAATATGTATTATTATATATTAAAAATATATTTAATAAATATATATAATATTTTTTATATAAATATAATTATATTAATATATATTGTAAAATTATATATTATAGATTGATATAATAATATTGTAAATTATAAATTATATAATATATTATATTACATATATTTTAATATAATGTTTATGACTCTAAGAAAATTCATTTGAGCAATTTACCAGGAGAAAATTCACCCTCAAAAAAATTCCGCTAGCAATTCATGGTTAAATTTATACAATTAATTTTTGGTGCAGTGAATTGTCATCATGGTGAATTTTCCATCGTGGTGAATTGTTGGTGGTGAATTTTCCATGGGTGAATTGTTGGCAGTGAATTTTCCATCGCTGAATTGTTGGCAATGAATTTGTGGTATGCCAATGTTTATATATTATATAGTTAACTATTATATATATATATATATATATATTTGATCAATAAGCAAGATGATTGTATTAATATTTTGAACCAAAAACCAAAATTCCACAAAAAAACTTACCCAACCAACACCTACAAAGACTAATTACAAAGAATATACTTCAAATCGCCAAACCCAAAACAACTTGACTACCCCCAAACCATCAAAAAGAAGCCCCACGCAAGCCCCTAACTCCATACATTTTGTTGGGAAAAGATATGGAAATCCCTCTTCCCACCCAAGTCCTTAGCATGCATTAGATGAAATTTCTTTTTTAGAAACTCAGCACCTGCAATGGCCAATTGCCTATGCTCGATAAGAGTCATTCCATTAACATCTAATAGGAAGGGGTAATAGCTTACTAGGGCATCCAGATCATCCAAAAGCTGTAGATCCCATAGATGAGGAATCCCTATGCCAAGGCGAGCTACAGCTATAGCTCTGTCCAAACCAACCAACATGTCTTTGGAAAAGAGACCTAGCATTATCACCTGGGCATCCGCTTTAGAAACCTCAACATCAAGCAAGCCAGCCAACACCCAGGAAGAAATATTTGAATCCAACTGGTACCTTTCAACATTCTCTATGAACGCTTTCCCTATCAGGCATTTGATAGCTGCAAGGGACAAATAATCTAGGTGGCAGATAATATAATGCAATTGAAGAGAGGAAATCGGACCTTCAAAGGCGATTTTCCTTTTGGAGCTTTTTAGTTACACTGGCATGACCATCCCACTCATCTCCAACTCCTTCGCAAAACCAAAAGAATAAATCTACTCATCTCACCCATAGAGCACAAATGACAAAATCCAAACCACTGACTTATTTGGAATGAGATGTTGCCACCCAACAAAAAATGGGACTTTGCAAACTTACATAATCATCATTCTATGCAACCTATCGAGCATCCTTGAAAGGGCATAGCATGACACATATAACTGGCAGATAATGATGAAATTAACTCCACCTAGAAAGTTCCCTTGAACGTGTCGTCAACTCACCCATCTGCCACCCCAACCAATGGCCCCACACATGCCACTCACCCACTCCACCTCAATAGACATGTGAAGGTTTGTTGTCCACCCTTCCTCCCACTACACCACTTCTCCATGGACAATGATGATGCTGAGGATTTCTTTATTCTGAATGCCATTGAAGTGGCACCTGCCCATCCGCTCACAAATATTATATATATATTTTTTAATATAATATTTTTTAGAAAAATATAATTATATATATTTTTAGACTTCAGGAATCAAGTAGCATGACCCCCAACATGCCCTCTGGTACCATGGGGGTGGGGGAGACTAGACCTCATGACCAACCTCCTGCAACAGGAAAGATTTAGCCAACCAAGCTAGGGCCCCAGCCTCATAAAAATATAACTATATATTTAAAATATATTTATAAATCTAGGTTTGTTTTTATATAATATAATATTTATATTATATATTATATTATAAATATAATGTTATATCTCATTTCTTACAATATATTATGTATAATATTATGATATTATAATAAAATAATGTAATATTACCATATTACAATATAATAATATTCTAATATTCATTTAAACTTTATTTGGTTTAATTAATCAATACTGGATAGATTTTAAAAAGTATACATTAAATTTTAATATATATTAAAATATTATCCATAACATATATAAAAACACATAAGTTATTATATATTAAAGATACTTAAAATTTATAATTATTTATATTAGTTTATGTTTTAATTAAAAAATAAATATGGATGTAATTTTGAAAATTATATATCTATACCTTTTGATTTATATTTTAGATTTTAGATGACATTATTGTTTATGCATTACCTAACATAAAACCTTATGTATACTCTTAAAATAAAAACCAATAACATTATAATTTAAACAATAACAAATATACATTAACTCTTTGATAATTTTTAAAATATATTAAAGATTCTTAATAGTTCTAATTATTTATATTAGTTTTCATTTTAATAAAAGATCAAATACAAAAGTAATTTTGAAAATTACATATCTATACCTTTTGATTTATAATTTTGATTAGATTATTGTTTATGCACCTAGGAATTTTTATTTATTTATGCACTCTTTTTGGTGCCATGAAGAGATCCACTCCAAAAATCTTGAAACCTACTCTCTGTCTTTGATCCCCTTGGCAAGAATAGTGAATTCTACAATGATGTTAGGGCCTCCACCTCCCAATGCAAGGGACAAAGCTTGCTAATATGTAGGATGAGTTTTAAGGATGTTGTGAGGGGTGAAACTAGGGATGTGATCTGCAGATAGGGTAGGAGGGAAACAATTCTTTGAAATGGAGTTAGAGGATTGGGACTATGGATGTACGGTAGAAGGAAGCCTTTCTTCACCAATTGTCATCCCAAAAGGGCACTGAGGGGATCACAGACTCTATGCATAATGGACCTGCAATTAGGGTTTCCCCTACATGCTTTACACATGAGATCCAAATGGATAGGTTAGTCAAAGATCATGAAGAATATTTATGAACTAATGCCTTAATTTGTAGATTCACTAAGGTATGGAAAAAATTGTGCAATTTGCATTCCTAGATTTCTAAAACTTGGAATAAGTTTATGGAGGATGAAATTTGTTTGTTCCCCTATGTCAGTGGATTTTTTATTATTGAATTTGAATCTACTAATGAAAAAGAATGGGTGCTAAAAAATGTTCCATGGGTGTATCAAGGGGGCTTTATATGCATGAAATCGTAGTACCCATCTTTTTATCCAAGAACATATACATTTTCCACTACCTTTTTCTAGGTGTGACTACCTTATCTTCCATTTTAATTTTGGGAATTAGATTATTTCCAAGCCATTAGAAATGGGCTAGGAAAGTTTCATTGTAGCTTAGAAGAAATAGTGAATTACCAAAGTTCCACTTGTGCACGTATATTTGTGGAAATGGATCTTTCCAATGGTCTATCGATGGAGATCGTATTAAAGGTTGGTGATCGTTGCTGGCTCAGGTAGCCTATATTATGAAAGAGTACCCTTTCATTCCAGGAAATGCTTTACAATTGACCACTTCACACCCCAATGTCAAAAGATATGCACCCACAAGCAAGATCCTAGGGGAAGGCCCACTTGGTGGATTAGGGTAGAACCCAAACATTATGTTTTATAGCCTATCTCACAAAATGGGTCCCACTCACCTCAAGAGTCTACAATAACTCATGCAAGCACACAAAATGCTACAACTAATCTACCAAATGCTCAATAGGGTGTATTTGGCTCATACAAGAACAAATTCATGGTTCCTGATACCACTCCTTCCTCAAACTCTAAGATTTCCCTCAAACATTAGGCATCTTCATTGAAATCACATTCTGAAGCAAAGTCTATTGATTCTTCTCCTTCATAGCCAAAGCATGCTTGGATAGAGGTAAAAAGGAAGAAACATCCCAAGCACCAAATGATTTCAAGATCAACATCAAAAGATAAGAAGTTGGAAGGAAATGGTAACCATAACTCGGCTCTAGAAAAAAGTGACTTGAAGGTGGTAGTAAAAATGGTGGAGGCTAAAGAGGTCACAAGGAGAATGCATGGGATGAGGTCCCTTGATTGTGACCTCACTAGTTCATAGCTCTAGTCAAAAGCAATAGTGAAAATCTAGTGTCTACAATGGGTAGGAATGGAATAAGTCATAAGCAAGGGTAAACTTGATTTGGTGTTGTCTTTTTGTGCTCCCCATTTGTGGGTCTGAAGTAGGTTTTTGTGCTTCATACCCAATATTGGGATTGATGCAGTCCAGTTTTTTACTTTTTCCACTTTATGGGTGCTACCCCACAAGCAGTGATTTATCAAGAAAAAAAATAAAAACTTTATTTATGCTCTTAAATTAAAAATCAATAATGTCATAATTGAAACAATAACAAACAATAAAATTAATTAATCCTTAAATCAATATTACAAATCAATACATAATCCAAATAATTTTTTCAAATAAAAATATATCTATCATTTTTTAATTTTTAAAATAACTAATTATAAGTAAAATTGAAAAAAAACCAATTTATTTACACTTCAATAGACACTTTTTAACAATTCCATACATAACACAAATAAAATATTGATTTAAAATATTAATAATTATTGATGTACTTTTTATTACTTTTATATTCTATTTAAATGTTATTTGGCTCAATTAATCAATATTCAAGAGATTTTTAAAAATATATATTAATTTTTAATATAAATCTTGGTCCCTAAATTTGTGGCTTCTTCTGCTGATGGTTCATAGTTACCTTCCACTATTGTTGTTGGGTCTTCTACAATTGTTGTTGAGGCTTCTAGTTCTGTTGTTGCTACTGGTGTTGTTGGTCCTTTTGTAGCCACTAGTTCATCTGCAGCTACTACTAATGTGATTAGTTTGCTTACTATTTTTGCTATGACTAGTGAGGTTACTCCAATTGTAACTAATGGTTCTACTAATGGTGCTATGACTGCAAGTTTATTTGCAGGTCATGTTGCTTCTATTGGTTGTGGGAGTGACATTCTAGGTTCTTTGGTGGCTTGTCTTCCATCCTCCCTATTGGTTATTTTTTTAGAACCAACCTTAATCTCAATCCTAACCTAGGAGCTTTCCACAACTAAATTATTAGTTAGGTCAAGGATTGGACAACACCTAAGGGAAGTAACTAATACCTCACTTATTCTCTTCAGGCTCTATGAAACCTAGGGAGGGAAATCCCATGTATACTCATAATATCTCACTTTAGGTTAAGATTATTTCATCACACAAATGCACTATCTATGAAAACTACCTTAAAAGAGGTTCGATAGACCTTAGATAAAAGTATTACTTATTTTTAGGAGTGTAAACACATACTTATAATATGGTTTGCATTCTTTTGTGTATCATTCTTCATCCTGAATCACTAGTCCAATTCAATATTATCTCAGCTAACTATAGTACATACTGATGAAACAATCATGACATATCTAAGAGAGAAAAAGAATTATGACATGTAAGACTTGTCGATAATATAGTATTAATTGAATTTTAGAAACTGACAGACTGTTAGAATGTCACTTTGTAACACCCAACTCCCTGTGTCTACAAAACATCACTTCCTTATTTAATCCTATATCATTTCCTTACAAACTCATGAGATCCTTTTAACATTTAATTAGTTCATTAAACTAGAGCATAAAATGAATTCATACATTTTGTGCAAATGAAAAAAGATGATCGAAACTATCATTAACACTTTCATTCATAACTTTGACATAAAATGTACAGTAGAGGAACATTTTGAAAACTAAGCTTCTTTTATATTTCTAATATTGCATTGTATAGCCATATTTAAAATTCACACATAGTATAACTTTTCATCTTAAACTTCTGTTAGATATATTACCAGAATATCTATTCACATTATATTATGCTTATGGAGCATCGTATCTACTATGACCTTACGTGGTCTCAAAAACTCTGAACTCTCTTCTTTTAGCCATGAAATCCCTTTTATATAAGTATGGGAGCAAGAAGAAATCGGCTTAAATACAATTTCATTCACATTTCAATTCATTTCAAAACCTAATTTCAACTAACTCCTCGAAGGACTACCCAGGTGGTTTCATAAGTAATCATTTGAGAATGAGGAGGAAAAAAAGAAAAAAAAAATTGTGTTAAACACAAGGAGTCATTCTCATAGTATCCTTTTGCTTGGAACAAAAAATATTTTCAACCACATTACCACAGAGACTGCCACATCAACAGGGAATGAAAAAGACAAACCATGGATATATGAAAAAAATACCTCCTATGCAATAACCATGGTGTCATCAAAAACTAAAACTAAGGACCCTATTCAGAGTCATCAGCATTCAAAAATTCCCAACCACTCCTGGTCCTTGTTGAAATTGGAGGTATTACGAGCACATCATCATCAGAGCTATCGTATGGCACTAGGGAATGGACAGACTGGCCATAGTCTAAGTTTGTCTCAACTTCAACATCTGAAGGAGTATCTAAAAGCACAATAAGAGAACTCTACTTTCCCAGGCTAGTCTAGTAGCTTTTCTCCTTCTTTCTGGTCTTCTTCACTGGCAACGCCAATTCCTTGCCCTATAGCTCAATCGTTTCTCCTGGGAGGGTCCTACTCCTCAAGCGGTAGGTACTCTACACAATTGTCTTCTTTTTATGGCCTCTGGCCCTCCATTTCCCTTTGCAATTTTAGGGAAAACCATGGTTTCCTGCTTAGTTACCTCCTCATGGCATTTAGACATACTCAACCAACTAGACCTTTTAACAGGTGGAGTTATCTCACTAGTCTTTCCAATCTTGTCAAAGCTAACAGAATGGTAATTTAAAAGCCTTTTGGTTCAACACCCACAAGAGAATTATCCCAATCCTAGTGATAAAAAATAATTCAAGCAATAAAATTTCTAAGTAGACTAGAGAACAACACTTCATACCAACTCAACTAGGACAAGAAAATTCTACTAAAAAAAGACCAACAACCCTTTACACCTTGCCTAACATAAACTGTAGACTAAAAAGATAGTGAGAATAATCACCGATCATCCTACATTAAATGGATATTTTGAGCATGGAGAATTAATGATACATAACTCCTTGCAAGAGAAAATTGGTGGCTTATCAGTTTGGCTCTAAATCTACACCATTCATTTGAAAGCAATTAAAATTTCATCTAAGGTGGCCATGAGCATCATTTTTTAGCTATTATCAACTTTCTCCTTGAAAACACTAATGTTATCTCAAACATTGACATGTTATTCCTTAACCTTGATTTAATCATATGTGTCCTAACAATTAGCATGTATCACTAGCCTAATCTGTGCTCTTTATTAATATCGGTGAAGTACATAAGGCTAGTTTAGAGAGAAACTTTCTTTATATGCCTCATCACTTCATTGCTGATTTTTCTTCATGCCTAGGGTGCTCATTAGTGATGAAGCTACTTGTGCGATGATTTCTTGTCCATTAGATTTCCCTACTTTAGAACTTTATCAACAGTTCTCTAGTTCTTTTGCTAATCCTTTTTTGCTTTTCGTGAGCTCCCTAGGATCTTGCCATGTTTCCCTTTTCATTAATGGTCATCAATTATTGTTGATTCACTTTATCATTACTCAACTCTATCAATGATGAAAAAATCCCCATAATGACCTTTAGCCCCCGATTCTATTGCCTAACTTTTGGTCATATATGTCCCTTCATCGTGCATCACCAATGTGAACTTTATGCCCATGATCTTGTTGGCGATGAGGGACATCATGGAAATACCAGATATTGGATATGTGTATCTACATAAAAAAAATGGCTCCAAACACATTTCCCATAAGATCACATCAAATTAGTGAAATTAAAACCCCCTAAAAGACCACTCATGACTCATCGAGCTATTTTAGAACTTAAGTTCTGAAATAAATCTGCGATGAGCGATAAGGCCTCTATCCATTACTAATTCTCCTCATATATTGTGCAAGAAATTAGCGATGAATTATTTAAAATAGTTATAGGTTTCATCAAACATCGCTAATGTGAGAATCAATTTTTACAACATATCCATGATCACATGGAACATATCCCTCATTGCCATTACAAATTTTCTTGTCAATGGCTATCTGTGATCAACAATATGAGAATAAGGCTAAGAACATCACTCATTGCTATTAGAAATTGGAAAGATCAATAATAATTAGCAATGAGCAATATTAAAGGATAGTACCACTCATCGCTCATCACTAATTCAAGGTGTAAACTGATGAATAAATCAGAGATGAGCGATAAGAACATAAGGGCCATAGGAACTTAAGTGGAAACTTTTGGGCACATGCTCATAAGTTGTTCTAAAGGAGGGGACTTATCTAGGTAAACATGAGAATAGTAGGCTCATAATATTGGAATCATTTGAAATAAAGGACATAATGATAAAAAGAAAAAGATCATTTCCCTAACCCTATAGAAATGGATGATTCAACCCTATACAAATGAAAGACCAGTGGTATGGTGATAATCACATGATAATGCAAGTATGAAAATTCCTTCCCCCATTGTGACCAACAATAGACATTATAAAATCAACAACAAAATAGAATGCCAAGGAACTAAAAACAAAACCCTAACCCTCATAAAAACTCTTCATCAGATATGACAAAAAAAAATTAGATAGAAAATTCTAGGGTTTTAATATGAGCATTCAAAAATTTTGCAATTTTTTTTGAAAGTGCCATCGCTCCCCTCTCTCTAATATTTTAGGGGATGATCTTTCTTGGATGGTTGTGCAAAGAAGGAAGAGAGGTCTTCCTAAGCATAATCATTCATCTCAATCTCTTGTTATGTTTGTTCATGGTGGTTAGAAGACTGCACGCGTGGTTTAGCTCTGCTTTTCTACTAGGGCTTGTTGTTGTTTGGCTGTTGGTATTCTTTGTTTATCTTTTGAGTGACTATTTGTATCCTTTGCAATTTTTGGGTTTTTGGATGTTGTTAATTGTCTTGTGTTGTATCTTTTGAGTAGTATTTTGTGTGTAAAGTTATAAAGGGTTTTGGGTCCCTTCAAAACCTATTTTTCACTTATAATCAAAACATCTATATAAGCACATAATTTATTATACATTATATTAGTTTATGTTTTAATTAAAAATAAAATATAGATTTAATTTTAAAAATTATATATCTATACCCTTTGATTTATGTTTTAGATCTAAGATGATCACATTATTGTTTATGCATTACCTAACATAAAAACCTTATTTATACTGGTAAAATAAAAATCAATGACATCATAATTTAAACAATAGCACAAAATACAATTAATTAATATTTAAATGAATATTACAAATCAATACATAATCCAAAGAAAATATTTTTAAATAAAAATATATATGTAGAATTTTTAATTTTTAAAATGACTAATTAAAGTAAACTGAAGAGAAACCATTTCATTTACACTTCAATAGACATTTTTTAACAATTCAATACATAACACAAATAAAATATTTTTATATAAAAAATACATCAATAATTGTTAATACTTTAAATCAATAATCCCTGGCTCTATTGGTTGGCTCTGGTTTCCATGATGGGCTTTCACTCAACCAACAGAATGTTTGGTGGTTGCCTCTTTTTGCTAGCAATGGTTAGCCATTGGCTAATTCACCTTGGCTTAAGGTGCTCAAATTCCACAAATAGAGTATCTAGATCCTGCAACAGATATTTCATAGACCCACATTGTATATCATGCAGTGGGAAGAATTTTGTGCCTTATACAGGCTTCATAACTAGGATCATGCAAATTTTGATGGTCTGGTGAATGCTATTCCTGTATAAATACTTCATAAGGTTAGAATTCATGGGTCTAAGCCCTGGTGGAAGGACTAGAAGTGGTACCCAGACACCCCTTTTATGAATTACAAGCCTAGGCTTGGTTACAGGTGGCTTTCACTGCATTTTCCTATGATTCAAAGTCTAAATCAGAGGCGGCTTCTTCAATCTCTTACTCATGTCTAGCATAAAATATTTGTTTCCACTTGTTCTGCAAGTGTTGAGCCAAAACTTTCCCACTTTTCTTGGTGTATTCTTTTCCAAGGCTTTCTTGTGGGTTCTTGGCTTGTTCACCTTGGGGTCCAAGACCCTCACTTCCCTTTTTGTGGGCAAGCTAAGACTTTTAAGCATTTTTTTGGTTTTGTCCTAGAGTTCAACAGTTTTGGACTTAGATTCATGACCTCTTTCGGCCCTTTGCGCTGGAGCTATTCTCCTAGCATATGATTTTGTTGGGAGACTTTCTGAGACATTATGCTATGCATACATAGCTTTGGCACACTTTTAGGGGTGAAATCCTCTTCAATATCTGGAAAGATAGAAATGACAACATATTTTCTCATTCTCAAATGGATACTAATTTTTCTTTATACACTAAAGCTATTATTTGTTCTAATGTTCTATTACAGATTCAATTGTAGCCAAATAAAGTTGCACTTGAAGTTTCTCATTTACAAGTGCTTTTGGACCACTAGGGAAATGCCCCTTGTACTGTTGCTTGGGTACCTACTTCACCCACCTCCTCCCATGGTTGGTCACCTTCTTAGGGCCAACAATGAAGTGGTTTTGCATGTCCCTGCTCTCAACCTCCTCTTCAGTGGGATTCTCATCCTCCTTGGTAGACCCGTTCTCCTCCATCGCGGGTTGGCTAGGGGTAGTCCTCTGGTAGTGCTTTAGGGAGTAGTGGTGGTTGTTCCAGTTGGACCTCTAATGACACTCCTATCTCTAGTTCTGGTTGTCCAGACTCTGGTGAAAGCTTTTCATTGCTTGCGCTTATGATAAATATTCCTCGTTGTGAGGAAGATAATGAGAATATAAAGAAGCTAATGATGGTTGGGATCCTCCTGCTGATGTCATTCCAAACCCAGATGATGTATGGGGGAAGAAAATGGATGACAGAGACCCTCCTTGTTCTGTTGGCACTACTCTAGCTGCTTAATAGCCTTTTTATATATGTTTGTAATCATCAAATTTTGGGCTTAGCCCATGTGATTTTTTGGCTTTTCTAGGCTTTGCCCATGTGACTCTCATGGTGTGCCTTCTTACCATCCATCATGTTTTTTTGAATATGTAACTTTATGTTATATATTAATATAGATAGCTACATATTCATAAAAAAAAAGGAAAAGTAAAACTAATCTATTTAGAATTGAATAAGTATGTTTTAACACAATGAATATTTTCAAGGCTTTATATATCTTTTAACTTTATTTTATTTGTATTATTTATTTAAATGTTAAAAGATATAGAAATATTAATAATAAATGTAGAGGAAAATGGTTAAAAAATTACATAGTTTTCAAAAAATAAAATATATTATGTAATTTAAGATATAAATTATATAATTTCTATATTATTTATATTATTTATTTTTAATAAAAGGGGTAAAAACTTTATTGAACCCCAAAAATAAGCATTACATCAAATCCAAGGGTGAGAGCCTGAAAGAATCGAAAAGAACAAACTAAACAAAGAAAAAGAAAAAATCAACCAACACCTACATTGTCCTCAATAAGAACCCTCTCCAAGTCTAGACAAAGCTCGTGGGGGATTTGAACCCAATCATCAATCTTGCAACCATCCCAATGCTTAGAAGCCCATTTGGCTAGACAATCAGCTATCCTATTCCACTCCCTTGGAATATGGAAAAATGACACCATTTCCATCAAAGTTCCAATATATGAAATCTATTGTAGCATCACCACTAATTGCCAGCTAACATTAGACACCTTTTGTTCATTAAGAAAATTGACAAAAACTTGAGAGTTTGATTAAAAAATAACCTGATGCCATCCCAACTCATATGCTCGTTCCAAAGCATAAATGATTTCCAATCCTTCCATAAGGTTGATAGTCTGGACACCTTTATGGATAGAAAAGAGGAAAACCACCAAACTAGAAGAGTCCCTACCAACCCCACCAACTCTAGCAAGTCTCAGATTTCCCCTAAAAGAACCATCAGTATTGACCTTTAAAGTTGCAACTGGAGGGATTTTCCAGTTCCCTAATCTCTGATATCATTGCCTCTCTTACCTACATCTCTTACAACAACTAGAGGTCGAGGATAACCCATGGATACCTAGCTTAGCCACCATCTCCACATCCCTTTTCTCCAATGGCAACATCACATCTCCCTTAGCTTCAATCATCTAATGAATCATACCAAGGATCTTGAACCACACCTATTGTATCTGTAAGTTTTCCCCTCTAAAAATCCTCCTATTCCTTTCCATCCAAACGTACCACAATAAGAAAATAGGCCCAGCATGCCATGCATCCTACAAAAAGGGATCCAATGAGGGAGGTATTCCCAAGCTAGTCTAGACATCCATTGGAGAGGAGGGATGAACCTAGGGATTGTTCCAAACTCCCCACCAAGAATGCCAGAGCTACAAAGTAAAAGGACACTAAAAAAATAAATGAGAAGAATCCTCCTCATCTCTCCCACAAAGAACACACCTAGAGGGGCCCTAAAACTCATGCTTCAAAATATTATCCAAAGTTAGAAACCTATTCCAAGACAAACTCCAAAAAAAGTAGTTGCACTTCGGCCAAGAAAACTTATTCTACACCCTCTTTGACCAAGGAACTTCCACCCTGTCGATCATTTGAGAGAGTAGCCTCAGATAACTAGAAGCGAGTGTAATTACCTTTCTGATTGGGACACCATGCAAGAACATCCTTATCCATGAGGGAATTGCACTCTATACTAGAAAGAATATTATGAAGCACTGAAAAATCTTCTTCCATGCCCACCACCAACCACTCATCAAGATTCTTCCACCTAGCACTCACTAGTTGCCCATGAAAAGAAAGAAAATTAAAGCCACTCACCCTCGACCAGCCAGCATCACCGAATCTCTAACATAGGGTCACTAAGTTAGAAAACTGAGAGATAATGGGGGTAACCATCGCAAGAGTCATAGAAAAATCAAACCTTCGCCCCATGCTTACAAATCCAAAATAAGCCACCCTTGACAAGTGCAACTCCTTTCGATTAAGAGTAGCCCAAATTACCAATCCCTTTCCCACTAAAGGGTAGTGAGGGATATATTCCTAAGGAATATCATAGAAATACTTATGGGAAAGAATCGTGGCCCAAATTCGATCCTACTCCATGCACTACTACCAATAAAGTTTAGCTTTCAACACTGTACCTACCAACAAGGACTATCTCAGACCCAAACCGCCATACTACTTAGGAAAAAAAATAGAATATCATTTAACAAGACTCCATTTGGAAGATGAAAAATTTTCTGCCCATAAGAATTATCTTGCTAACAAGTCCAACTCCCTAACAAATCCCATCGAGGCAACTTGAAGCATACAAAAATAGATGGGGAGAGCCTGAACCATTGAATTAAGCAACTTAACATAGCCCACAAAGAACAACTAGCGGCTGGTCCAATGAGTAACATTGGCACAACATTTATATAGGATAGGTTTCCATGAATCCCTAGATAACATGCCCAAAACAATAGGAATCCCAAGATAAGACAAAGGAAGAGCCCCAATTTGAAACTAAAGAATTTGAGTAACTCTCCTCTGAATAGAATCTGGAGTGTTGAAAAAAAAGATGGAAGACTTTTCTTTGATAATTAATTGAACCAAAGCCACAAGATAAATATCCATAACCTTGCATAAATTCATGGCTTCTTGAATAGTGTCCACACCCATTAAAGCAGTGTCGTCCACAAACTGCAATTGGGATTCTAAGGGTAAGTCACCTCCCCACATCCACCTCTAGATGAGACTCATCTCCACATGTCTTCTCAGTAGGCGACCCAAACCTTCAACTAGTAGAAGAAACAAGTAAGGAGAGAGAGGGTCACCTTGCCTCAACCCATGAGAAGTACCGAAAATCTCAAAGTGCTCCTTGTTAATTAAAATGGAGAACAATACTAACATGACACAACTCATGACCCATTGAATCCACTCATCTCCAAAGCCAAAAGCAACTAGAACATTCTAGAGAAAATACTATCAAACTCTATCATATGCCTTGGCCATATCAAGCTTGATCAACATAGCGTTTTCTCTAGAGTTGGCCATAGAATGAATGGTCTCTACAGATATAATAATACCATCCAGAATCTTCCTACCTTCCACAAAACCATTATGATCTTTAGAAATGAGCACCTTTAGCCACTCTTTTAGCCTATTAGTAATTAGCTTGGAAATAATCTTATATAGCACATTCCAAAGAGATATGGGATGAAAGCAACTTAACCTATCCACCTATTCACACTTGGGAATGAGCACAAGGAAAGTGGAATTCAGATCCTTTAACATTTGTTTATTCCTCTAAGATTCTTGGACCACCGCCAATAAGTCCAGCTTTATAACCTCTTAGAACTCTTGAAAGAAATCAATCAAGAAACCGTCAAGGCCTAGGGCTTTCCCCTTCCTCATCTGAAACATGGTGCAGTCCCCTCCAACTCCTCTAGAGTGATCTCACCCATGAGATGACCCATCATTTCCCTAGACACCAGGGAAGGGATACAAGAAAGTACCTGAGCTTCCTCCACCAAACTACCTTGTGAATCCTCTCTGAATAGGAAAATAAAATATTGAATGACTTCATTTGAAATATAATAAAATGAAGAAAGAGTTTCTCCCCTATCATTGACCAAAATAGGAATAGAATTACCATGTCACCTAACCTTTACAAAATTGAAGAAGAAAACATAATTTCTATCTCCCTTCTGGAGCCACTCAACCCGGCTTTCTTTTTCCAAAATATCTCCTCCCATAACTCCCATTCTTCCAAGGCTTTCAAGGCCCTTGGTTCCTCCTACAATAGATTCTCAATCACCCAATTCTCCCTAATTAAATTGGTAATACCATCCACCTTAGCTTGTACAACAAACTTGGCACTATTTTTTTTTCCAAAGCATCCCTGGTTCCAATGTTTAAACTGATACTTAACAAACTAAAGAAGCTTAGCAAAGACATACATAGTTGTAACATAGGAAGGTCTACCATCCCACCACCACTGAGCAACATAGCCATGGAGATCAGGATCACACAACCACATAAGCTAGAATTTGAAGGAGGAAGTCAGAGGCAATCGAGAAGAGAGGATAGAAAGCTTTATAGGCCAATGGTCTTTGAACCCCTCTAGTCCAAAATATTAGAGCTAGAAGACCACATACCACCAATCTAGAAGTAAGAGACCATGAACTGATCTAGGAATTCCATAATGCAACTATCACCAACCCTATGATTGTTCCAGGTAAATTGTCTATTGTCGGGCTTGATATCAACAAGATTTAGAGTAGAGATGTTGTCCTAGAGTAGCAAGACAGAGACCTCCAATCTCATAGTACCACCCCACTTCTTAGCAAGCTCTATAATAGCATTGAAGTCACCCCCAATAATCCAAGGATGGTAAGGAGCCATGCTACAGATAGATCAAATGTTGGAACATAAGATTTGCTTGCCCTATAGCTCTACAGGAGCATACACATTAAAAAAAGAACAAATTCCCCCGTCACCAACCAAGAAGCCACCATGGAAAGAGAGGACTTAAAGGACACCCACCATGAGGGGAAAATATTCCAAGGGTTCCATAAGTCAGTCACCCCCTAGAAGATCCTTGAGCACCAATGCATTGGAATTCATTGTTCCTCCATTTCTTAGGCACTAATCCCATCATACACTCAACATAAAGCTTGGTCTCTTTTAGAGAAAGGACATTAGAAGAATGACGTCTAACTAGATCCTGAACAACTTTCTATCGAGAGCCACTATTCAAGCCCCTTACATTCCATGAAAGAACAATCATTTCAAGGGGCTTGAGAAATGTGAATCCATAGTCTTGACTAACCTTGAATCCACCAACATCTCCCCTATAAATTTAATCTTTTCCACATCTTTCTTCCTACCAAGCTTAGAAACTTTCTCCACACCCCCTTTCTTAAGATATTTTTGCAAAATGCCCAATTGAGGAGAAAACTTACTATTCTTACCCACCTCCATGCCTATTCTTTGTGATGGATGATATGAAGCCTCATTTCCCTTCACTACTTCAACAACATGACCCATCTCCCCTTGAGCCACCATTTGTAGATTTGTTTCCAAATTCATAGTCCCATCAACTTGTGGAGCAAGAAGGACCCCTGAATTGAGCCCCACATACCTTGAACCTCCCCCATCCTACTCTAAGCTTGGTAAGCCCAAACTCACCTCCTACTAGTTAACCTACACTGCCTCAACAGGAGGCCCATTCTATTAGGTATCCATGGTCCCTTGATCCAAATCTAACAATACCAGATTCACTTCTTGTTGGCTAAGATCATCCAACACCTTGAATCTATTAAAAGTATCATCATCCTACCTTTCCTTTAGATTCCTTTTCTACCCCTTATTTCTATTTTGAGCTCTAATAGGAATAAAACCATCATCCTTGACACCACCACCTGGAATAGGATCCTCACCCTTATCCGCCCTAGGTAGATTATGAGGAGGTTGATAAGCTTGAACCTCCAAAGGCTTGGCCTTTGGACATCTATGTTGTATGTGACCATACTCATGGCAAAAATGACAATGAAAAGGTAAGGTCTCATAGTCTAGCTACTGGACCCATGAATATTCTCTTGCACACACTTCTATAGAACCTAGTAGTGGTTTACTTAAGTTAATTTTCACACAAAAATAGGAATATGTCATTATCTTCTTGAATTGTGTCTGGTGCAACGAACCAACAGGTCTACCAAGCATCAAAGCTAATAAATAAAAAACATCATTGCACCAGCATTTGACCAGGAGTGTAGGAAAACAAACCCAAACTAGAACCTAACTCGTAAGCTCCTCAACTAGGTTGAAACCTGCATGCCATGGTTTAATAAATAAACCCACCTAGTTGTAGAAGTAAGGGCCCCCCTTAAAAATCCTATTATGATCAACCATGCAATCAGATGTAACCATAAAATAGTTATTCGCCAAGAGCCGAATCTCCATCTCCCCCTCTAGCATCCATGTCCTCTAAGCCCAAGCTTTCAAAAATTGCAACGAGATTCTCAATACCAAGAACTTGCTATACACGGAATGTCTCAAATAATAATCAATATCCTTTTCCAACATCTCCATCTGAAACACTACATTCGGTCTCTCTTTGCACCTCTCCAGGCATCCATTAATCTTCAGAATCTGAGAGCCCCCTAATGAGCCCATCTCAATCTTCTCCATGTTTAGAGAAAAAGGATTGTTCTAAAAAATCTTAGAACCCTTTAGCGAGGGTTTCAATCCAAATGATGAATGGAAATCCATCTTGGGGCTAGCCCTATAGATATGATTCCCCTCGAGACATGAACCTAGAACGAGACGCTATGTGTGCATGCAAGTCCCCAGGTTGAAAGATAAGAAGAACCCCACACGAGGGTTAACACAAAAACCCCTCCACCCACACAATAGCCTTTTGAATCAACTAACCATGCAACCAAGTGAAGGCTCAAAAAATGCAGGCAGCACACTATGGGTGCCCAAACAATAGTACTTGGCAATGAGGCTCCTAGCGCACTAATCAGAGGGTCTTGCCAAGCCCAAGACACCCCTGAAGATCCAATAAAGAAAAGAAAACAACGCAAGGTGAACTGCAAAGGCACAAAAATAAGGAGAAAATAGTAGAAAAGATGAATGACCCCTAAAACTCAAATAAAACCCCTCCCCAAGCAAAAATCAATACAAAGAAGTTGATCTCACAAGCCTCTCCCGCATGCATGCACCCAGCTAATCATGCAGCCCAAGCCAAGATGGTCGTGAGAGCAGAGTGCACGCCATTCCAAATTCCCTATACTCGTTCTTAATTAAATCCTTAACTAATAGCGAACCTCATTTTATTTATTGAATATTTTATAGAATATAAATAAATTTTTTTAATTAAAAATTTATTTTATTAATATATTGATATATCTAATATCAATTTTGAGTTAGTATATTTATTAAAAAAAAAAATTCGTTACATTTTTTATATAATAATTTTTTTTTAATATGTTTATGAATTATTTTATTATCCTTCATAATTATTTTATTTTATTTATTAAATATTATTTATTTTATTTGTTTAACATATATATATATATATAAACTCTTTAATATTTTTTATTAGTACAACGTTAAAATATTTATTAAAAAATTATATTTATATAAACTCATTTTGCTATAGAAACAATGGTACTTTGTGCTCAAAAATAAAAAAAAATGTCACCACTTCTAGTTAAGTTACTTTTTGCTCAGATTTTTTGTGTTTGAATGTGTAAGGCATGATGGCGCATGCACATGGCTTCCTTCATGCCTTTTTCTAGGCTGGATATATCACCACTTCTAGTTACGTTATTTTTAACTCAGATTAGTTGTGTTTAAATGTGTAAGGCATTATTACGCATGCACATGGCTTCCTTCATGCCTTTTTTAGGCTGGATATCCATTGCCTATGGCAAATACTCACTAGTGTATTAATGAATTAAAAAATTCACCTGAATAAAAGGCCTAAAATGAATGTGAAATGAAGAGAAAAAGTACTCGAGTATATATTATTCAAATGAAGACTAGGTCAATTTAGAATTTTGGATGGAGCATTCTAGAGGTGTCGACGGGTCTGCTAGTGCAGTCGTGCCCTAGCTACCCATACCTGATTTTCTTTGTGTGAGGAGGGTGTTTTTTTGTACGCGAGGGGCCTGGAGACTTGTCTAAATCTTCCTTCAGTTTGATATGCTACTCATGGATACTTTGGAGTCCTCCTTTTGTCTGTTCCGGAGGTGTGGGAATCTTTCCTATCGTGCTTTTCCTAAGAACGACTTCATTTATCCTATGTGTCTCTTCTGATTGTTGGCAGTCAAAGCTCCTTCTTTTTGTGGCGTCGACTCATCTGTTTTTACAACCTAAGAGTGGGAGTGGTGTGTGTCGGGGGTGTCGGCTATGTCTTGTTTACTTCCTTTTGAGGGAAAGCCATGTGGGGAGCTGTAGTGACCTGGGTGTTGGGTTGCCAGTGGTCTTGGTCGGGGTCTCACCACTATCGAGTCTTGAAGGATTTACATATGCTGAATGATATGGTTGTGGGGGTTTCTACCTTGGTGGCTGTGGACTCTGGGGTCTCAAGCCCTTTATTGTCTAGATCAAGTATAACCTGAAATGAGGCTGTTAAATTGCACAAGGTGAACAGATGTTTGGAAAGGGAACAAGAGCAGCCAGTTCTAGTGATTCAACCTAAATTGATGGCTGAGGATCTTGCTTACTTCTCCAACCATGTTTTTATTTGTAATTTTATGGGAATGAGAATTTCTCTTCCATTCCTTGACACGTGTAATAAATAAAAAATGGAACTCAGAAGACGATTTTGATGGTTGCAAACAATTTCTTCTTGGTGGATTTCTCATGCATTTTAGATCAGAACAAGGCGTTTGAAGGAGGACCATATTTCTATAACTAGGTGGGTCTCTTCATCAAACCAAGGCATGTTGGTTTTAATTGGGTAGAGGAGTTACCTTTTAGGGTACCAGTTTGGGTTTGTATTCCTCAGTTGCCACTTGAATGTTGGAGACTTGATATCTTGTAGTTGATTGCTTTGTTATTGGGAAAATCGATTAGCCCTTCACAACAAAATTTTGATAAGAGGATCTTATCTTATGTGAGGCTATGTGTTGTGATTGATTTGAGTCAGCTTTTTCCAAATTCTATTGACTTGACTATTGGTTCTACTCCTAGACTAAGCTGTTGGATTACGAGACATTATCTTTTCAATGTCGTGTATGTCATAAATATGGTCACCTTCAATAAAGATTTCCTCAAGTGTCTGGTACTGGTACTCTCCCTCAGTCTAATCTTGGGGTGGATAAAGGTAAGACTCCCATGCAACACCCCAACAAGCACCTCTTTACACCATTGACAAGGATGATTTATGGGCAAGCAACAAGGCACGTCTTTACACCATTGACAAGGATGATTTTGGAAATGGTTATCCATCCTACAAAAAGGCATGGAGGAAACCATGTGCATGTGCCTCTTTACACCATGACAAGGATGATTTGGGGAAATGACTATCCTACTTTAAAAAGGCATGGACGAAGCCATGTGCATGTCGCATGTTGCAGCAATGGTCCTGATAGTTGTCAAACTTTATATTTTATGTATATTGTCCTTATGTCATTTGTATTTTATGTTTGCCATCCTTATGTTGTTTAACTATTTGTCAGTTTCCTTTATAAATGCAATGCTGCAAGTGGAGTGATATACATTTAATTCTTTTTAATGATTTTATATTCTTCAGTTTTAGCTATTCATTTTTAAGTTTCAAAATTAAATGTGTGTATAATTTTTATTTTAGATTAGATTTATTTTCTTTAAGTATAATATAATGTCTAAATATATTGTAGAATATGTAATATTATATATTAAAAATATAATGTAATAAATATATATTGTAAAATTATATATATTATAGATTTATATAATAATATTATAAATTATATAATATATTATATTATATATATTTTAATATAATCTTTATGGCTCTATGAAAATTCACCACTCCCAAATTCATGCAATTAATTTTTCACGTGGTGAATTGTCATGGCCACCTATAGTGAATTGTTGGTAGTGAATTTTTCATCGTGGTGAAATTTTTGTATGCCAATGTTTATATATTACATATATATTAATATAATATTTATATAATATTTTTTATATAAATATAATTATATCAATATATGTTATAAAATTATATATTTATAAATTTAGGTTTTTTTTCTATACAATATAATATTTATATTGTATATTAAATTATTTAAATATAATAATATATGACATTTATTAAAATATATTATATATTGCATTATTGGGAGAATCTGTAGTGAGGATGTAGGGGAGCGAGGTGGTATCAAGTTTGAAAAGTGAGGTTAGGGAAAGCTGGGTAGATGAGGTGATTCGGGGAAATCCCGATGCTTCATTGTCGCAGGATGACAATCACATCCCGCAATGGGTGTTCTCCAATGGTAGCTGGGTTGATCGATGCCATACACAATTATGGAAGCAACCAATTGAGGATCAGGTAGTTCATGGCCCTATACGTGTGTGACATGATACTCCTTTAGAAGCTTCAAGAGAAGAATGGCAGGTTGAAGGTGGTTGGAAGGATTCACAGCCAAGGCTTCACCACCACAAGTCTCAGAGTAATTTGGTCTAGAGGAAAAAGGAAAGATTTCGTAATGAAGGAAGAAGAGCATGCCTAAATTCTAAGATTGAACGAAACCCTATATCAGAGGCGCAAGAAATTTTGATGATTGATGTGTCACAGGAAATAAAAAATGATGCTGAAATTCTAAGGGATTTTACTCTATTATGCCATTTCATCGGGGACAGTCCCAGTAGGGCAGAGATCAGGGATTGGATAAAGGAAAATTGGTAGATGGAGGTATTACTTAGGTTTTTTCTAAAGAACTTCTTTGTGGCAGTTTTTGCAGATGAAGAATCAATGAAAAGAGTCATAGAAGGTGGTGTGTGGCACATGGGTAAGTTCCCGCTTTACATGCAATCTTGGGGACTTTTTTTTATCCTACTCAGTTAAGGCCTCATCTATACAATATTTCATTTGAATACTGGAATGGAGATTGCTTGGAAAAAATTGGACGATCGTTGGGGACTCTGTTGGACATTGATATGGATATTATAGATGGTGATTTATACAAATATGTGAGGCTAAAGATTGCTGCAATCAACACTGTATCTTGATTAATTAAGCTATAGGTGGAAGGAGAAATTGAGAACTAGGAAGTCGAAGTGGAAGAGGATAAAAGGTTTTTCCTTAAATGTGGCTCAAGGATGCACAATGAGATATCATGCAAAATCATGCAAGAAAAGAAAGAATTCAAGAAAATGGAGAAGGAAAGGAATAGAATGGAAAATGAATTGCAAATCATTCCATATGTGACAAATACGATGGCTCCAGGTTCAAAGGACCCTAATGAAAAGGAATATGTGGGGTTGTGCATGAAACAAGGTGATATCGGTGATCCCATGACAGTCTGGATCCCAAAAGAAGTGGTCAATTCAGGCAATCATAACAAAGCTTAGATGGAAAACTATCCTCCCTTGTCAAATTCTGACACTGAGCTTTAACCTAAGGATGAATTATATATTATAGATGAAAGAAGTATCACACAAACTGCAATCCTACATTTGGGTATGGGTAAATTCAGCAAACAAGGGAAAACCTGAGGAATAAAATCTTTCAAGCAATTGATGGAAGAAGAGGAAGTTTTTAGAAACTACCCTAGCATCAAAGAATTCTTAAGTACCAAGGGAGGATCAACCTCCCTTGGGAAGAAATGAAGCTGACCACTTGAAATGTCAGGGGTTTAAAGGACCCTGAGAAATGATGCCTGGTTAGGCGTAAGATATAGACTTGTTCAAGCGACATAATTATTCTACAAGAAACTAAGTTTTTGCAAACAGAGGCAGGGGTTTTTTGAAATACATTAGATCATGGAATGGTTACTTTCAAGGATCAGTTGGCGCATTAGGGGGTATAGGGTTAATTTGGAAGAAATCTGAAGTTTTGGTAAAAGTTTTGTGTTCACAAATGAACTGGTTAGCAGTGAAAATCTTTAGTATGAGTTTAAATATTTCATTCACATTCATCAACATCTATGGCCCAATTGGAACAAAGGAGAAATTTTTGATTTCGTCAGAGATTTTGGGCTTGATAAAATATCATACGACTTCATACCTCATTGTTGGAGGTGATTTCAATGCAGTTTTGGATATTTCTGAAAAAAGTGGAGGGATAAAGTTAGAATCTCAAGTAATGTTAGACTTCAGGAGGTTTGTTGCTAGTTCAGGATTGGATGATTGTCAAACCTTGAATTGTGTGTTCACATGGACCAACAAGTGCAAAGATTTCACAGCATTATCATAGAGGCTGGATAGATTCCTAATATCTCCATGGTGGTGCAACTTTTGTTCCATCATTGAGGCCATTATTCTGCCAATTTCCATTTTAGATCATTTTCCTATGTAACTTAATCTTAGTAGAGGATCAGACTTACCAAAATCAACATTTAGGTTCCTGAATATGTGGTGGCGTGATGATAGGCTATCGAGTTTGTTTAAAGAAAAATGGTGGAAGGAGTATCGTGTTGGGGGCTCATCTAGTTTCAAATTTTTTAAAAGATTGCAGTACTTGAAACAAAGACTTAAAGAATGGAATAGGGATAAATTTCTAAATATATTCTCAGAAAAGGCAAGAGTTGAAGGTAAATTGCAAGCTCTAAATGAGAAGGTGATAAGAGATGGAATGAGAAATGAGGAATTTTTGTGTGAGAAGGATCTAAAGCTTGAACTTTCTGAATTACGTAAGAGGGAAGAAATATTTTGGAGGGACAAATCAAGAGAAGAGTGGCTTTTGGATGGTGATTTGAATTCTAAATTTTTTCATGCATCTATGCTGGCCCAAAGAGTAGAAAAGAAAATTGAATCAATTCATTCTCAGGATGGCTTCTTGAAGCATGGCAGTGTAGATGTTGGATTCGAGGAGGTGGCCTTCTTCAAAAACTTGTTAGGCGAGCATGCGGGATTTTGTGGTGAATGGGGCATTCTTGATACAATTGAAAGAAGGGTGGATAGTGAGGAAAATTCCATGTTGGAAGAACCGGTATTGATGGAAGAAGTCAAGGCGGCCCTTTTATAGCTACATCCTGATAAGGCTCCTGGGCCATATGGATTCCCAACTCGGTTCTTCCAAAATTGCTGGGGATTTTTAGGAAAGGACTTGTCGCTAGTGGTAGAGGACTTCAGAAGGTCCAGGAGATTTGTCAAGGATCTAAATTATTTAGTTTTAGCACTTATTCCAAAAAGGGTTGAATGTCGGTCGTTTGGAGACTATAGGCCAATTTCTCTTTGCAACATGGTATATAAAGTAATTGTAAAAGTAATGGCTAATAGAGTTAAAAAGATCCTATGCAAAATCATTGCTCCTAAGTAGAATGGCTTCATCCTGGGAGGGAGATCACAAACAATATTCTTCTCATCAGTGAAGTGGTACACTCACTAAAACTAAACCATATGGCCGACATGGTTATTAAGTTGGATGTTTGCAAGGCATATGAAAAAGTCTGATGGGAATTCCTGTTAAAAGTTATGGATCGTATGGGCTTTAGCAATCAATGGTGCTTATTAATCAAACACTACATATCCTCGGTAAGATTCTTTGTTCTAATAAATGGTTCAATGCATTGTTCCTTTGTGGCTACCAATGGTCTACACCAGGGGGATCCTTTATCCCCCTCTCTATTTTTTTATCATTGTAGAAGCTCTAAGTTGTGCAATCAAAAGACAGACATCAGTTCGAGTGGATGGGTATTACAGCGGCTCCGAATGTTGAGCAAATTACTCATACTCAATTCATTGAAGACAAAAACTTGTTTGGTGAGGCTAGTATGAGGGAGGCTAAGTGCATCAAAGAAACTTTGGATGAGTACAAACATAAGTCAGGGAAAAATATGAATAAATATAAATCAAGAATTTATTTCTTCAACACAAAGGCTAATATACAGAAAGCTATAGCTGCATTTTTGGGGTTCCAAATCAATAATCTCCCTGCCAGGTTTCTTGGAGTCTAGATTTTTGAGGGGGCTTGCATATCTAAGCATTGGGAAGAGGTTTTGAATAAGTGCAGAACTAAGGTGTTGTCATGGAGAAATAAATGGTTAACTTTGGTGGGCAGGCTCACCATGACTAAGTGTGTGCTCTTGGCTATACTAATATTTACACTAGCCTGTTATGAAGTACCAAAAAAGATAGAAGATGGTTTAGAGAAGATTCTAAAAAGATTCTTATGGGAAGGGTCAAATGAAGTGAGGAAAATCCCATTGATTGGTTGGGATACTACTTGCAAGCCTAAAATTGAAGGTGGTGCGAGATTAAGGAGGATTGGGAGGCAAAATATAACGCTAGGAGAAAAGTTGGTGTGGAAGATGTATAAGCAACTGCAAAATTTGTGGTGCCATATAGCTCAAAACAAATATTTAGACAATGATTCTCCTTCCAAGATTTTAATGACCGACTCAATCCAGGGTGGCTCGGTCTTCTGTAAATTCATAAACAAATGTCGCCCATTGATTACAAAGCATATATCATGGAGAATTGGTAATGGAAAAAAGGCTAGGTTCTGGAACGATTCTTGGAACAGTTACAGCAGCCTTCTGGAGCAATTTCAATTAGATTTGGAAATGGGATGGTTAGAGGATGAATGGGGAATCAAAGTAGCCAATTATTTTAACTTGAAAAAATCTTATGGCAGAGGGAGGGTAAAGTGGAAAAATTTGATGCATCTACATCTTGATCAAACGAAACTGGAGGCAATTTCAAATGAATTAACTAATGGGGTCATGTGTATGTCCAAAGAAGAGGATACTATTGTATGGTGTGGGACAAAATCTAGGGAGTACTCTGCTAAGTTGGGTTATCAAATACAGGTAGGAATTGGAGCAAGAATAGATTGTCTAGCGAAATTATGTTGGGATCAAGTCGTGCTCCCTAAGGCTGGTGCATTTCTCTGGGTGGTCTTTCATAAGATGTTCCTAACGATGGATAGATTAAAAATATTGGAGTTACAGGTGCAAATCGATGTGTGATGTTTTAACAAGTAGAAGAGGAGGTTGATCATTTGTTTCTATCATGCCCTATTACAATGGAATGTTGGGATTGGCTTCATAAATCATTTCAAGCTCCTAGCCTAAGACAGGAGAAGTTGTGTGATTTTTTGAATGCATGGAAGATTGGAAACAGTAATGGTTATTAGCAGAGTCTTTGGTTGCTAGCACCTTCATTGGTGATTTGGCATATATGAAAAGAAAGGAATAGGATAATTTTTAGAGTTGAAGCACTTGATAATAGTAGATTAATTGAAAGGTTGAAGGTGGCAATTATCAAGGTGGCAAACAATAGGACACGGCTAAGCGTTCATTCAAAATTCATGAAGTGGGATGAAGAGATTCAAAGAGAATGGAATAATCTAAGAAGGTTGAAGGAGTGTTTGCCCTCGATTGTGAAGGTTCACAAAAAGACTATGTTTTGGAGGGGGCCAATGGATCTTCCATAGAAATTAAACTTTGATGAGGTAGCTAAGGGTAACCCCAGTACAAGGGCTGGTTGTATTATTAGAGACGATGCGGGGCAATGCGTTTGGAAAACCTCCAAGAATTTAGGGGTGTGTACTAACAATGTAGCAGAGCTTGAGGAACTTTTGATGGGGCTTCAACTATGTGTCAGTAAGGGGATTGCATCAATAGAAATTGAGGGTGATTCAATGGTTTGTATCCAGCTTTAATAAACGATCAGTCTCCAAGTTTGCGGCTCAACTACTAGGTTGCCCAAATCAGGGTAGTTCTTGGTATATTAGAGAATTTCAAGATTGGTCATGCATTTAGAGAAGCCAATAAAGGTGCAAACTATTTGGAAAATGCTGGTGTTCATCAAGTGGATGGGCTCATCATCGATTCCAAGATGGAATGTTGGACTGGATTCAAGGATTTAGTGGCTAGTGACCAGGAGAAGATGCGATTGTAATCCTAATGGGGATGTGGGGATGTATTGTATTTGGATTGGATCATCATTGGTAGGATATTATTCATATCTAAGTACTATGCAACACTTAGTTTTTCCTTAAGGGTGAATTGTCTATTCTATTTTAAGTATGCGTCCAATCGAAACTGGCAACAACTTTTCCCCCATGAGGCCTACTTCGGCTATGGTTGGTGGATATGGCTTTTTGTAGCCTGGTATCATGGCAGTTTGGGCCTTTGGATATCACTATGGTCTTTTGGTTAAGCCAAATAGTTAGGCTATATTTGGCATAAGTGGTACCTTGTTTGGGGCGTCAATTAGGGTTGTCCAATAATGGTGTTCCAGTTTGGAGTGACATGTGTTTGTGCTAAGGAGTCTCTTGCAACTCAATTTAGTTGACTCTTTGTGATCTAGAATAGAGAAATGCATAATGCAATTGTTGAAACTGTCTTGAGGGTGTTAAAAATGAATCAACACTGGTGTGGTGGTGGAGTATATGAGACTGTCATTGGTGCTCTGGTGGATGTGAGTGAATCAAGGGAGTGGGTGTCTGTGTGGCTTAATAGGATTGTGGCTGGCCTTAATGTTACTACTATTGCTAATGCCACCATGGAGCTGCGATCGACTGGTTGGATTAGCTTCTTGAGAGATTTCTTTGGTTCGGCTTTGGTTTTGGAGGAGGGGGTAGTGGGGGATGAGGCTGGTGCAGTGGAAAACCTTATTGCTGATGCTTTGGAAGTCTACCAAACTGGGGTTAAAAATGGTAATATGGAAGCTTTCTCCCATTTTATGGCTTCTGATCGTGCTTGGCTTACCGATGGAAGTCTGAGGCGACTAGCTAAGTTGGGAAGTCATCTGGCTATTATACATCGATGCTGGGTGGTTTAAGTGTTTGGTGTGGTCTGAAGTGGCTTATGGGTGAGTAAATTTGTAAACGGAATAATTTTTTTCTCTTCCGAGAAGTTTGTTTCCTTTTGACTCTAATTTCCCATTTTTTGGGGTGCATTTTCTATTGGGGATGTGTGGTGCTGCAGTGAATATTTTTTTAGTAATGGTTTTATTTCATAGCCTATGGGCTGATCTGCTTTTGTTTGATAAGTATTTGGGAATTACCCCCTATTTACGGTAACACTTATCTATGTAATATATATATATATATATATATATTATATATAATATTATGTTATTATAATATGTAATATTACCATATTCCATTCATTTAAACTTGATTTGGTTTAATTAATCAATACTTGATAGATTTTAAAAAATATATATTAAATTTTAATATATATTAAAATATTATCTGTAACATATATACAAAGACAAAATTTATTATATATTAAAGATACTTAAAAGTTCTAATTATTTAAATATTAGTTTATGTTTTAATTAAAGATCAAATATTGATGTAATTTTCAAAATTATATATCTTTACCTTTTTATTTACATTTTAGATTTTAGATGATCAAATTATTGTTTATGCATTGCCTAACATAAAAACATTAATTATACTCTTAAAAAAAAAATCAATAACATCATAATTTAAACAAATATATATATATATAAACTCTTTAATATTTTTAAAAATATATTAAAGATACTTAATAGTTCTAATTATTTACACTATTTTTAGTTTTAATAAAAGATCAAATACAAATGTAATTTTGAAAATTATATATCTAGACCTTTTGATTTATAATTTTGATCAGGTTATTGTTTATGCATTACCTAACATAAAAACTTTATTTATGCTCTTAAAATAAAAATCAATAACATCATAATTTAAATAATAACAAACAATACAATTAATTATTTTTTTAAATGAATATTACAAATCAATATATAATCCAAAGAATTTTTTTTAAATAAAAATCTATATCTATAATTTTTAATTTTTTTAAATCACTACTTAAAAGTAAAATTGAAAAAGAAACCATTTTATTTACACTTCAATAGACATTTTTTTAACAATTCAATACACTAGCATACCTATATTTTAAAAATATATGTAACGTACACCGGGAGATATCCATATCAAGGTTCCTATTTTTAATCAATTGAACCTTGACCCAAATTGAAGCTTAACCCTAACAATAAAGCTATTTCAACCCTAATCATAGGCCTATTTGAAGTTAGTTCAGATTACTAGCTCATAGACAAGGACAAATTCCCTAGAAGAGTGTCTTTCAAGTTTGAAAAAGTGTAGATGGAAAACCCAAACTTTGAAATGGTTGTCACTGTTTCTTGGCTCACCCAAACAATTGATCATGACACTAAGATGTGCATATTCAATAGAAAGTTACAATTCATAAAACTCAGACTGAAAGAGTGGAATATCCAAGTCTTTAGAAACCTTTTCAGAGAAAGGATCTCCGTGAAAGTAAAATATCTAAGATCCAAAAAGATGTCTCAAATGATTTTTCTTACATCCTAATAGAAGAAGAGAGGAATCTCATAGTTCAATAGAGAGGAATCTCATTATTAAAAAAAACTAACAATGTTTGCAAGAATTTCAAATAAACAAGGATTCTTAAATATTGACAAATCTTAACCTGAGTCGCCATCTACATATTTCAATATCAACAAGAAAACCTTAAATATATTTTTGCGAAAGGGTAGTCATGGTGCTTCGAAGGAGGTTCTTCCTATCAATTAATTAATCATTAAAATTTGCACGGAGATGATGATTTGAAGAGGAGTTTCTATATGCTCACAATAACCTAAATTTCTATGGTGACTGAAAATGAAAAATCACATTTACACCTTAAAATTTCAATACAATATTTCTATGAAATAGGAAAACATGGACAATGGTTGTAGGTTCAAGTCTTGATTTAACAATTGTGGCTAGAAAAAAGAGCCTTTCCAACATAGCCATAGAGTTACAATTCCAACTCCCCTGACGTTCTCCCAAAGAGGGTTGTTCGAACGGCTAAGGATTCTCTGTGTAAATAAATTAAAAAAATTCTCAATATGAACACAAAAAGCTTCTTTAATCATGTTTTATTCCTATTGTATATATCATAAACCATAGTGCTAGAGCAAAATACAGGGCCTCATGAAGACAGCTAATGGAAACAAGAAACATGGAAATGAAAGAAGATACACTATGACAATTATAAGAGTAGAGGAAAAAATTCATTTGGCCCAGTAGCTGGCATGAAGAATGTTGAACTACATTTGAAGTGTGGTACCATCAGTATTCAAGAGTAGTAATTTATTCCTAAGATGTCTGCACAAGATAGTCCTTTGTGTCCAAAAGGATGTTTCCGAATAAATAGAATTGAACTTTTAACAAATTCCAAGCTAATCTCCACCCCATTCTTATCTAACTTGTTCTTTAATTTCTCATGGATCTACTCCAATAATTTTTTGTAAGGAATGCTACTATCCTCCAAATGGTATGCAATGATCACATTTATAGGTGCATTCACATGTCACCAACTTCTTTCTCATCTACAAAACCAATCATTTGAAAAGGTTAATTGAAACATTTGAACAACGACTCAATTTCTTGCTAAAATTGTCAAATATGAGTTTCCCTAGACTCTAAATCCAAAATTTGCAAAAGTAGAGAGCGCTTGTGCTTCAGTCACCTCTTTGCTGAAGAGGTAAAGTATGTTGAGATATATCCTTCTCAACGTGGCTACTTTTAATCAATTGAACCTTAACCCAAATTGAAGCTTACCCTAACCATAAAGCTATTTGAACCCTAATCATAACCCTATTTGAAGCTGGTTCAGATTACTGGCTCATAGACAAGGAAAAATTCCATAGACGAGTGTCTTTCAAGTTTGAAAAAGTGTAGATGGAAAACCGAAACTTTGAAATGGTTGTCACTAACTCCTGGCTCACCCAAATAGTTGATCATGACACTAAGATGTGCATGATCAACAAAAAGTTAAAATTCATAAAACTCAAACTAAAAGAGTGGAATATCCAAGTCTTTAGAAAAAAATTCAGAGATAGGATCTCCTTGAAATTTGAATGGCTAAGATCCAAAAAGATGTCTCAAATTATTTTTCTTACATCCTAATAGAAGAAGAGAGGAATCTTAGTGTTCAACAAAACTAAAAATGTTTGCAATAATTTCAAATAAACAAGGATTCTTAAGGGTATGTGCAGGATCATGATGGGCCAAAAAGTGACGATATAATGGACCGTATGTGTAGGGTATGTGGTTGATAACATTTCTTAACCCAAAATTGATGAAATGAAAAGGGTTTTTAAAGGATATTCTCAGCTTTCCATGAATATAAATTATGTTTTACTTTGAATTTAATAAATAATTATTATTCATTTTCTATTAGAATTACGACTAAAAACCTGATTGATAGGATGATTGAAAAACATCTATAGCTTTCCAACGATATAACATTTTTTGAATTTGAAACATGCATCACATTCTATGCTTTGTATACTATATAATTAAAAAAAATAAAATTGAATTTCATCAAGTTTTGACCAAGTTAAGGTGGTTAGACATACAAGTCTTTATATTTTTTAAAAGTTGTAATAAAAAATTCATAATTAATTATTTACTAGGAAAAAAGTTATAAAAAAATATGCACCAGATCAGGAGATGAGTCCTCTACTTATATCTAAAATATTATAAAAGAAATTATCATTTTATTGTGGTTAGGATGGTTAGATAGATACCAACTTATTTTTTCCCTAAAATTGAAGTACTACTGCATTGAAATTTCAAATTTTCACTAAATGGATTTAAAAAAAATAAAATAAACCTAGTAGTTTAGAAACTACATTCAATTTGCTACAAATTCTATTCTTACATATTTTTGAAATAATGTAGATAACTTATTCAAATTTTTATGTCAGGTTGCCTAACTCTATTTTTTTTGAATTTTATCGCCACTAAGGGCCTACTTTTTCCATGATGATCATGTACATACCCTTAAATATTGACACGTCTTAACCTGAGTCGCCATCTACATATTTCAATATCAATAAAAAAAGCTTAAATATATGTTTGTGGAAGGGTAGTCATGGTGCTTCGAAGGAGGTTCTTCTTATCAATTAATTAATCATTAAAAGTTGCATGGAGACAATGATTTGAAGAGGATTTCCTATATGCTCAAATAACCTAAATCTCTATGGTGACTAACAATGAAAAATCACATTTACACCTTAAAATTTTAATACAGTATTTCTATGAAATAGGAAAACATGGACAATGTTTGCAAGTTCAAGTCTTGATTTAATAGTTGTGCCTAGAGTAAAGAGCCTTTTGGACATAGTCATAGAGTTACAATTCCAGCTCCCTTGACATTTTCTCAAAGAGGGTTGTTTGAAGGGCTGAGGATTCTCTGCATAAATAAATTAAAAAATTCTCAATAGGAACACAAAAAGCTTCTTTAATCATGTTTGTTTCCTATTGTATATATCATAAACTATAGTACCAGAGAAAAATATGGGGCTTGATGAAGAAAGCTAATGGAAACCAAAAACATGGAAATTAAAGAAGAAAAAATATGACAATTATAAGAGTAGAAGAAAATATATATTTGGCCCAGTAGCTGGCATGAAGAATATTGGACTACATTTGAAGTGTGGTACCATCAATATTCAAGAGAAGTAATTTATTCTTGAAAGATGTTTGCACAAGATAGTCTTTTGTCTCCCAAAGGCCATGTTGGTGGTTTTTCCAACATAACCAAGAAGTTCCCTAAAAATTAGCCAACTTTTGTTATGAAGAAGTACAAGGTTTGCAGCCAACATGATGAGCATAGGATTTTGCAATCCTTACTCCTTCACTTTAGGTTTTGTGAGACCTAGGAGGGTGATCCTAATTGTGTTTTCTGATATTGAATCCTATTAATACTAGTTTTATACATGGATTAATTACTGTTTGTTTCAAATAGAGTCTATCTCATTGAAGATTTAGTGAATTTTCAAGTGATTAACTAACTATCTACTAAGAATCAAAGATAAATCCACCTAAACTATCTTTGATAGAATTGAAAAGATATTTTGTTTGAATACCATCTAATCTCAAGTCTAGGGCCAGGAATACTATCCCTTCATTTATTGCAAGGATTTTTTGGTATGTGTAGGATCATCATGGAAAAAATAGGCTCTTAAGTGGCAAAAAATTCAGAAAAATCAGAGTTAGGCAACTTGACGTAAAAATTTGAATAAGTTATCTATATTATTTCAAAAATATGTAAGAAAAAAATATGTAGAAAATTGAATGTAGTTTCTAAACTACTAGGTTTTTTAAAAAAAAAAACAAATCTATTTGGTGAAAATTTGAAATTTCAATGTAGTAGTACTTAAATTTCAGGGAAAAAATAAGAAGTAGGTGTCTATCTAACCACCCTAATCACAATAAAATGATGATTATTTTTTTATAATATTTTAGATAAAAGTCGAGGATTAATGTCCTGATGTGATGCATATTTGTTTGTAATTTTTTTCCAAGTAAATAATTAATTATGAATCTTTTATTATAAATTTTTAAAAATATAAAAAAACTCTTATGTCTGACCACCTTAACTTGGTCAAAACTTCATGAAATTCAATTTTATTTTTTTAATCCTATAGTATGCAAAGCATAGAATGTGACACATGTTTTGGATTCAAAAAATGTGATACCGTTTGAAAGCTATAAATGTTTTTCAATCAACCTATCAATCAGAACTTTAGTCATAATTCAAATAGAAAATGAATAATAATTACTTATTAAATTCAAAGTAAAGCATAATTTATATTGGTGGAAAGCTCAGAATCTCCTTTAGAAACCCTTTTTGTTTCATCAATTTTGGGTAAAAAAATGTCGTCACCCACATACCCATCATATTGCCACTCTTTGGCCCATCATGATCCTACACATACCCTTCTTGCGTAATGACTAATGTCTCATCAATTGGGATAATGGAGTCAAGTATCTAAGAATCAGTAATCTATAAATTGCTTATCTAAGTAACAAACGAACTATTTTCATAGTGCTTTGCATTTATGAAAACTCTCCAGATACAAAACATTTACTTCTTAGCAATCTTGAGGTATTCACTACAAATTTTATAACCATATTCAAGCATTTTAATTAACTCTTTAAATTAAAGATGAAAATAGAGCAATACATTCAAATGAAATATTTGAAGACAATTGATATCACCATTAGCATTATCATTCATAACTTGTAAGGAATAAAAACAGGAGAGTATTTTCTTCCAGAATAGCAATTCTGATATAAGTAATCTCTATAAAACATATTTTAAGATAACTACATACACGATCTCACATCCAAGAAAACACTTACTAGTTTATTTCCAGTGTTCAATTCTACATGCCCTTTCCAAACATGGTTTTTTACCTAGAACCCTAATTTGACCTCTCTCTTTTGCAATAAGCCTTGAACTCCCTTTTGTAGAATAAGGGAGCAAGAAGCATCAGGCTTAATTACATTTAATTTTCACTAAATTTGTACTAGATTTTGAGGTATTTCTAGTTTGATAGATGTAGTCATCTAAGGAAAATGGAAGAGTAAAAGACCACATGCCATGTTCCTTGAATGAAGACATGTCAGCTCCTCAAAATGCAGAGTTTGTTGAAATCGTGTTGAATCCTTGTCGTTGTTGACCAAAGAAGATTCTCCAATAGCAGCCCTAGCACAAACTAGTATATCGTACAAAGATGATGTGCAGGTTGCCAAAAATGTGTAGTCCAGGATTTCCTCCATCTGCTATCCTAGAAAGCCTCCAAGTCAACATGTGAAACTAGAAAGCACATGAACTCTGAACTGAATCCTCCAGGAAAATGAATTATGGTGTCATCAAAAACAAAAAGGGGGTAGTGTAATTCCTCTGAGTCATTAGCCTCAGAAGATACTTGCCCACATTTTTCTCATGGTGGAAATGGCAGAACCATTATCCCTTCCTTGTTAGAAAATTTAGAACACATCAGGGAAGGAAAACAATGATCACGACCCAACTTGGCATCACTCTTACTCTTTGAAGGACCATTAGTAGCTTAATTAGGGTAGCTGTGTTCTCCCATGTGAGTGTCATTGCGCTTGCCCCTTTTCCTTTCTTTATTATCATGCTCAACCAACCATTTCACTTTGCATCCATCCACCTTTCTTGAATTGATTCAGTTTTTTAGTCGATAATTGCTCTTGACACCATACTCCTCAAATCCCTTATGTCGCTCTCCATTGTTTGGCTTGCTAGGAACTCCTTGTACTATAACCTAATCCTCAAGAGCACTTTCTTTAGACTCATGCAAACTAAACTCCTCATATTCATGAACCATTATGGCAAGCCTACTTGCTTTCACCTCTCTTCCTTAGGAAGATTAATGTCCACATGCTTGTTACTTGACCTTTCACCTTTCAGTTACTGCAAATCATGATGAAAATAAACATAGGTGAGCTACATTAAATAGATGATTTGGTGTAAGAAGGTAGCAATGATTCAGAAAATATTTGAAAGTGAGTGAGTTGATAATCAAACAATTCATTATTGAATCTAGGTAATCAATCCTAAATCATTTAGAATATATCCATGGTGATCAGGGTCTTGCTTTCCAACTTTTATCAATTTGTTGATAGAAATGAGTGATGCCAACTCAAATTTTTCCATGTCCCTTTAGAAATCAAATCAACTTCACCAATTATCACATATCGCCAACTTGATCCATGCTTTCATTAATATCGGTGAAGTACAGAAGACTAGCTCTTCTGAGAGGGAAGCTTTCTCCTTATGTTTTACCACTTTGTCACTAATCTTCCCCAAATTTTTGGGATATTGTTAGCGATGATCCTTTAATTTATTTTTCTTTAAAAATTCATCAATGGTTCCTTACTCTTCTCATTGATTTCCTTTTGTTTTACATGAAATGCCTAGGATCTTGCCACGTTTCCCTTTCCTACGATGATTGTTTCTCTCGTTGATTTATTTCATCCTCATCTAGTTCCATTAGCAATGCAAACATCTTCATGATGATCTTTAGCTCCTAGTTCTGCCACCCAACCTATGGTCATATGTATGCTTCCATCATGTATCACTAATTTGAATCTCACGCCTAGGAACCTATCATTGATGGAATATACTTGTAGAGGCACTAGATTTAGACACATACAAGCTGCACAAAGTAAACAATACAAAGAACATCGTTCATAGAATTTTGCTAAATTAGTGATGAAAACCCTTTTTAGAAGTCATCCATCACTTATCACTAATTCAAAACTCAAGTTCTAAAGTGAATCAACAATGAGTGATAAGGTCCCCATCCATCCCTAATTCTCCTCATACACTATGCAATCAATTAGTGATGAACGGTTTACAATATTCATAAGGTTCCTCGCATATCACTATTTTGAATATTACATTTCAAATAAATTTGTGATCATGCCATACCACTTCATATCATTCATTGAAATTATAATTTTGTCTTCCTAAGGGCCATTTGTGATGAGCGATAAGGTCAAAAAGCATTGCTCATTGCTATTACAAATTTGAAAGTTAAAAATCATTAGCGATGAGCGATATCAAAGAAAAAAACTATTTCATCACTCATTGCCAATTCAGAACTCAAGTTTTTGAATGAATCGATGATGAGCGATGAGGGCCATTGGGACTTAAGTAGAAACTTTAGGCACATGCTCATAAGTTGCTCTTAAAAAAGGGGCCCTTAATATGATGACATGAGAGTGGTTGACTCAATATTTTTCAAATGGTGAAATTCTAAGGTCATATAAAAACCAAAGATCATTCATTCAATAAAAATAAAAGTATTTAGATCTAAGTTTTAAGGAAATGAGACAATAATGAATAAAACCCTAAACCCTTGAAGATATCAACCTTACGCAAAAGGAGGGTTTTAAGATGGAACCAAAATTTTTTTTAGGGTTCCATCAGTGGCTCCAACTGGGGACACATGCCTCTTGTAGGCATGGTGAGATCTCAAAATTTCTAGGAGAAAACTGGGTGCCTTATCTATTGGGCAACAAAGTCATTACCAAAATTGTAAAACATAATATGATGACCACATGCCACCACAGAAAAGGAACACAAGCATTTTCCTCTATCAAAAACTATTTTGTTGAAGGAACTAATTTCCCTCAACCCATATTTACCTCTACTATACCATTGTAACAAGAATAAAATTCTTCTTATAAGCAGAAAAATATCGTTATTGATGAAAGTTTCCTGATTGCACATATTGCCACTAACATTTCTTACAATTTTTTTGAGCAAAACATTGTCAGTGTAATCTCTATCAATTTGTATTATAGAGTTACACATAAACTACAAATTTGCATCACCACATGACACATGTGTATTATGTTCATCATATGAAATATGTTCATACTGAAAATAACATTCCTTATTATTCAAACCATTGTCATGCTTCATCAAAATATCTCACAACTGAATTGGAAACTGAAAGTACTCATACTCTTCTAAGCAGCTGATATCATGATATTTCACCCTATCTACATCGTCTATATAAAATGTGAAACATATAAGTATTTCCTTCAAGGAGGTCATCAACATGTTGCTTTATTTGCTCAAGGTCATAATTTAACTCTATGTTAGATGCATCATTAGAGTCCCCAACAAAAAATGGGTTATCTCTACACCAATAAGGATCATCATTTCTTATCTCTACTGCAAATGGAGGCTCGTCAAATAAGGGGTTTTCCCTTACATTCATGACTATCACAAAAGCCTTAGCCTCATTAATTATATGAAGATCTAGATCTCCCATATCATCATACTCTAAAGTACCACAGTCAATGTTCTCTTCATAGGCATAATCATAATCAACCTTGCATTCAATGCATCCAATGCCATCTTTCATTTCATCTTCTGAGTGCTCAATACACACCTCTGAAGTTTCTATCATGTCCACATAATCTGAGATATCATGGTCAGAAATCTCTTCAAGCCCCACAACAATATTACCCAAAAATGGTGGCATCCTATTTCTCAAATTTTCATCATAATGCATAACTTGATCACTTGAGAGTGAAAACATGTCACCCATATATTTCATGGTAATGCTATCCTTTTTTGACATAAAAAGTTCCAAGTCTACTTCATCCAACCTAGTATGACTAGCAGAATAACAATATTCAGCACAATCAACCTTATGAGTTGGATGTGCATGAATAGGCCCCATCATACCATGCTCACTATTGACAAAATTTTCAATCCTGGGAATAATATAATCAAAACTACATGGTTCTAGTATACTGAATGATGAATGCATTATTTCATTATCACTCTTATCTTCAAAAAAATTACCAAATTCATCATAACCATAAGACTATAGATGGACCCTCTTTTTGGTCTCATTATTAGAACAACTAGTAGTTAGATCAACATTTGGTGTCTCATGGTAGAAAATACTTGCATTCAAATGACATTTGTGCATTCCATAATTTAGGTTGTTTTCAATGTTTATGACTATCCCATATGCTTGATGCAAGGTTTTAGGATCTTTATCTCTCAATAGATAGCTCATCTTATTATTAAAAGCTCCCAAATACACAACCAAACATACTACATCACCTAGTCCCATCATCTTAGGAAAATCCCTTGGGTTTTTAACAAATCTTTGTTTAAATGCGGGAACTAGTTCACCCTCTTCTTTCTCAATGCTCATAAATTTATTGAGCAAAGAACTATCATTTATTTTTTCACTGAACTGTTGCATGAATACTACTTTAAATTCCTCCCAAGAGTAGATTAAGCATGATGGTAAATTAGAAAACCAATCTATTGGATCTCCTTTTAGGGACTGAACATATAGCCTTATGATCACATCCTCATGACCTACTTCAAAGTCATCCATTAAATTATTGAAGTGTTGCAAATGATTTTTTGTTGATTCACACTTCTCACCACTGAATTTTGGTAAGTATTCCCTAATGTTATATGGAATAGCATTAGGGTATCTAGGAATACCCTCAAAGCTTATGGCCATGTATCTCTTACTACTAAAATTTATTTTGTTACATGAGAGGGGCTGCACACTAGGATGCACTAGTTGATGATACATTTTCTTATACTCTTAGAAGCCTTCTCCCATCAACTTTACAGTTTCATGGGGAAAATCAAATTTATTTTACAAGATGAACTTAAGATTTTATAACTCAAAATTCTATCTCCTCTTGCTTAAGATCATCATACTTCATTTTGCAATAGATATTAGACTTGGAAACAGGTAAAATAATATGATTATTCCCCTCCTTAGTGCTTTATCACTCAACAGGGAATCAAATTTTCTCAAAACTTGAATACTTCTCATAAAATAATTTCAAACAAAATAATGCTTGCTTTAGATTTATGAAAACACTTGGAACTTGTAGTAGTTGTCAACCTTTCTTTTTGATAGAAAATTTTGCACATTTGAAAATTTGTTTTCACAATTCAACTAGTTTTGTAAACAGAGTAGCCACCTCCTTTTACAAAGGATCAAAAACCTCATTCAATATGAAGTTACTTTGAGTATGAATTTTTTTGGGGGTTTTCTCCCACAATAGAATCACACATACATTCTTTAACATGACTGCAACATGAATTCTTCCAAGCACAAGTATACGGACCTGATGTCCACACTCACCAATTTCTCAACTCTATAAAATAACAATATGTGACTGGAGAGTCAATAATCTTCAATCTCTTGTTACAAACTATTTTGAAACTCTAATGACTCTTAAGGCTAGATGATCTTCTATCAAATATTTTAAAATTCTCACCAGTGAAGTCGCCATTTCTATTGGTGATTTTTCCAACAGAACCAAGCACTTCTCTAAAAAGTAGCCAACTTCCATTATGAAGAAGTACAAGGTTTGTGGCCAACATGATGAGCATAGGATTCTACAATCCTTACTCCTTCACTTTGGGATCTATGATACCTAGGAGGGTGATCCTAATTGTGTTTTATAATATTGAATCCTATTAATACCACTTTTATACACAGATTAATTCCTATTTCTTGCAAATAGAGTCCATCTCACTAAAGATTTGGAAAATTTTCAAGTGAGTAACTGACTATCTACTAGGAATCAAAGATAAGTCCGCCTATACTATCTTTGATAGAATTGAAAAATATTTTTTGTTTGAGTACCATCTAATCTCAAGTCTAGGGCTAGGAATACTATCGCTTCATTTATTGCAAGATTTTCTGGTGTAATGACCAGTGTCTCATCAATTGGAATAATGGAGTCAAGTATCTAAGAATTAGTAATCTAAAAATTACTTATCTAAGTAAGAAATAGACTAGGTTCATAGTTATTTGTATTTATGAAAACCCTCTCAATGCAAAACATTTACTTCTTAGCAATCCTGAGGTATTCACTACAAAATTTATAACCCTATTCAAGCATTTTGATTAACTCTTTGAATTAAAGCAGAAAATAGAGCAATACATTCAAATGAAATATTTTAAGACAAATGATATCACCATTAGCATTATCATTCATAACTTGTAAGGAATATACACAGGAGAGTATTTGCTTCCACAATACCACTTCTTATATAAGTAATCTCTATAAAACATATTTTAAGATAACTATATACATGATCTCACATCCAAGACAACACTTACTGGTTTGTTTCTAGTGTTCAATTCTAGATGCCCTTTCCAAACTTAGTTTTTTACCTACAACCCTAATTTGACTTCAAAATTTGACCTCTCTCTCTTTTGCAATAAGCCTTTAAATCCCTTTTATAGAATAAGGGAGCAAGAAGCATCAAGATTAATTACATTTACATTTTAGTAAATTTGCACAAGATTTTGAGGTATTTCTAGTTTGGCAGATGTAGTCATCTAAGGAAAATGGAAGAGTAAAAGACCACATTCCATGTTCCTTGAATGAAGACACACCAGCTCCTCAAAAGGAAGAGTTTGTTGCAACCGTGTTGAATCCTCATCATTGTTGACCAAAGAAGATTCTCCAATTTCAGCCCCAGCAAAAACTAGTATATCATCTAGAAATGATGTACAGGTTGCCAAAAATGTGTAGTCTAGGATTTCCTCCATATTCTAGCCTAGAAAGCCTCCAACTCAACATGCAAAACAAGAAATCACATGAACTCTGAACTGAGTCCTCCAGGAAAATGAATTATGGTGTCATCAAAAATAAAAAGGGGGCAATGTAATTCCTTTGAGTCATTAGCCTTAGAAGATAGTTGCCCACATCTTGCTCATGGTGGAAATGGTGGAACCCTTATTCCTTCATTGTTAGAAACTTCAAAATGTGTCAAGGAAGGAAAAAAATGATCACAACCCAACTTAGCCTCACCGTTACTCTTTGAAGGGCTATAGCAGCCTAATTAGGGTAGTTGTGTTCTCCAATGTGAGCATCATGATGCTCACACCTTTTTCCTTTATTTCTTATCACGCTCAACCAGCCATTTCCCTTTTCATCCAACCATCATTCTTGAATTGATTCAGTTCTGTAGTCGATAATTACTTTTGACACCATACGCCTCAAATCCCTTCTATCACTCTCCATTGTTTGGCTTGCTAGGAACTCCTTGTACTACAACCTTATCCTCAAGAGCACTTTCTTTGGACTCATGCAAACTGAACTCCTCATATTCATGAACCATTATGGCAAACCTACTTGCTTTCACCTCTCTTCCTCACAAAGATTAATGTCCACACACTTGTTACTTGACCTTTCACTTTTCACTTACTGTAAATCATGATGAAAACAAACATAGGCGAGTGGCATTAAATAGATGATTCAGTGTAAGAAGGTAGCAATGATTCAAAAAATCTTCAAGCAAGTGAGTTGATAACTAAAAAAATCATTATTGAATCTGGGTCATCGATCTTAAAGCATTTAGAATATATCCATTGTGATATGGGTCTCGTTTTCTGACTTTTATCAACTTTTTTATAGAAATTAGCGATGCCAATTTAAATACTCCCATGTCCCTTTGGAAATCAAATTAGATTCGCCAATTAGCATGTATCGCCAACTTGATATGTGCTTTCATTAATATTGGTGAAGTACACAAGACTAGCTTTTTGGAGAGGGAAACTTTCTCCTTACGTTTTACCACATTGTCACTAAACTTCCCCAAATTTTAGGGATATTGTTAGCGATGTTCCATTAATTTATTTTTCTTTAAAACTTCATAAATGGTTCCTTAGTCTTCTTGTTGATTTCCTTTTGCTTTACATGGAATCCCTAGGAGCCTGCCATGTTTCCCTTTCCTATGGTGATCGTTGCTCATCACTGATTTATTTCATCCTTGCTTAGTTTCATTAGCAATGCAAACATCTTCGTGATAATATTTAGCCCTTGGTTCTACCACCCAACCTTTGGTCATATGTATCGTTCCATTGCGTATCACTAATTTGAATCCCTCGCCCAGGAACCTATCAATGATGGAATATACTTGTAGAGGCACAAAATTTAGACACATATAACCTGCACAAAGTAAACAATACAAAGAACATCAGTCATAGAATTTTGCTAAATTAGTGATGAAAACCCTTTTAGAGGACATCCATCACTTATCGCTAATTCAAAACTCAAGTTTTGAAGTGAATCAACAATGAGCGATAAGGTCCTCATCCATTGCTAATTCTCCTAATACATTACAAAAGCAATTAGTGATGAACGGTTTACAATATTCATAAGGTTCCTCAGATTTTGCTATTTTAAAAAAAAAATTATGGAGGTCATCCACAAATTATTTGTAGCTACCTGAAATGGGAGCACGAGCCTTCTTGGGTTGAACCTCTTCGGCTAAGATCCAAGGACTAAGGGGTATCCATTATGCCAAATTCGCTCAGGGCATGATCCCGACCTCATCCCTTTTTCGGTGTCGGAGCCTTGCACTCAAGAAGACTTGATCCCTAGTGGGCTCATTTAGAACCTTTCAACTTCACTAGTAGACCAAGGGCCCATTGATGCATATCACTATTTTGAATCTTACATTTCAAATAAATTCGCTATCACGATACCACTTCATATCGTTCATTGCAATTATAAGTTTGTCTTCCTAAGGGCCATCTACGATGAGCAATAAGGTAAAAAAGAATCACTCATCGCTATTATAAATTTGAAAGTTTAAAACCATTAGTGAGGAGCGATATCAAAGGAAAATAATATTTCATCTCTCATCGCCAATTCAGAACTCAAGTTTCTGAACGAATCCATGATGAGCGATGAGGGCCATTGGGACTTAAGTGGAAACTTTAGGCACGTGCTCATAAGTTGCTCGAGGGGACCTTAATAGGATGACATGAGAGTGGTTGACTCAAGATTTTTCAAATGGTGAAATTATAAGGTCATATAAAGCAAAAGATCATTTATTCAATAAAAACAAAAGGTTTTAGATCTAAGTTTTAAGGGAATAAGACCATAATGAATAAAAACCCTAAACCCTTCAAGATATCAACCTTATACAAAATAGAAGGTTTTAAGATGGAACCAGAAAATTTTCCAAGGTTCCATCCAGGTGCTACCCAATAAGTAGCACTGAACTTTTCACAAATGCTAGGCTAATCTCCACCCCATTTTTATCTAACTTGTTCTTCAATTTCTCATGGATCTACTCCACTAATTTTTTTTGTAAGAAATCCTACTATCCTCCAAATGGTATGTAATGATCACATTTGTAGGTGCATTCCCATGTCAGCAACTTCTTCCTCGTCTATAGAACCAATCATTTCAAAAGATTCATTGAAATATTTGAACGACTCAATTTCTTGCTGAAATTGTTGAATATGAGTTTCCCTGAACTCTGAATCCAAAGTTTGTAAAAATAAAGAGCGCTTGCGTTTCAGTGACCTCTTTGCTGAAGAGGTACAGGTCTCAGATGATGGTTTCTTTAATGAATCATCTACCTTGTTGCCACCTGTATTAGACATCTTGGGCACAAGAGGAGTCATCGGAGCTGTATCATTGGGGCTTAAGACAACCATGATATCACCCTTCGAGTTCAGCGTGCATTGATCTTGTCTGTAACTCAGTTCTTCATCTTCTGCGAAAGAATCTGATTTCAAACGACAAGAATTCAAATTTGTGCATTCCCACAGTCAAATTTTTGCACTGGGGTTGAGATTTTCTCACAAGGGTTTGGCGTGTTCTAAGAGGTGAAAAATCCATCTTTTTACCCTTCGATTTTGACGAAGTATTTGCAGATTTTTTTCTAATCGTTTGGAAGGCAATAAAGGATCAGGGTTTTTCACTTGAGATTTTCTAGGCCGGCCTCAAGGCAGAGATGTTGATCCAAGTACCTTTGTCTGGTTTAAAACAGACTTGGATTCCAAGGGCAGTGCGGGAGAATAAAAGAGATTTTGTAGACAGAAAGTGAATCTTGCAATTTGAAAAACTTGAAATGAATACCAAACATTAAGGGTTTCTGAAAAAAACAATTTCAATCCATCGCTCAAAATCTATGTGATTGGATCTTGCAAACCAAACCACTGCTTAAAACACTAAATGTAGGAAATAATACATCTGAGCCTTGACTGGACAGTTATTAATTACGGGGCAGTTAAGTCTTTATTCGCACATTCAATGTGGATTATAAATAAGATAAAAGAGTTTTGTTGGTGGAGTCGAATTTCATTTCAATAAATATTTTTTTATGGCAACACATGACTTCCACCTGCTGTCATTTCCAATGTAGCTTCAAAAATTTTACACAGAATATTCTTTCGTTGATTTTACTGTATAATACTTCTCACCGTAATAACACAAATAAAATATTGATTTAAAATATTAACAATTATTGATGTATTTTTTTATTATTTTTATATTCTATTTAGACTTGATTTGGCTCAATTAATCAATATTCCATAGATTTAAAAAAATATATATTAAAATATTATCTATAACATATATGTAAACACACAATTTATTATATATTATATTAGTTTATGTTTTAATTGAAGATCAAATATAGATGCAATTTTGAAAATTATATATATCTATACCTTTTGATTTATATTTTACATCTAAGATGATCACATTATTGTTTATGCATTACCTAACACAAAAACCTTATTTATACTGGTAAACTAAAATCTAGTGACATCATAATTTAAACAGTAACAAACAATACAATGAATTAATTTTTAAATGAATATTACAAATCAATACATAATCCAAACAAAATATTTTTAAATAAAAATATATATGTATATTATTTAATTTTTAAAATGACTAATTAAAAGTAAATTGAAGAGAAACATTTCATTTACACTTCAATAGACTTTTTTCAACAATTCAATACATAACACAAATAAAATATTTTTATAGAAAAAAATACATCAATAATTGTTAATATTTTAAATCAATAATTAAAATTAAATTAAATTAAAACTAATTTATTTATATTTGAATAAGTATGTTTTAACACAATGAATATTGTGAAGGTGTTAACTATATTTTATTTTTATTATTTATTGAAATGTTAAAAGATATGGAAATCCTAATACTAAATGTATAGAAAAATGGTTAAAAAATTACATAGTTTTCAAAAAATAAAATATATTATGTAATTTAAAATATAAATTATATAAATTTTATATTATTTATTGAATATTTTATAGAATTTAAATAAAAAATTATTAAAAAATTATTTTATTAATATAAATATATCTAATATCAATTTTGAGTTAGTGTATTTATTAAAAAAAAGATTTCATTACTTTTTTTATATAAAAAAAATATTTTTATATGTTTAAGAATTATTTTCCTATCCTTCATAATTAATTAATTTTATTTATTAAATATTATTTATTATATTTGTTATATATATATAATCTTTAATATTTTTATTAGTATACCATTAAAATCTTTAATACAAAATGTTAAAGAATTCACATATATTAAAAAATTATATATATATATGTGTTTAATGTATTGAAAAAATTATTTATATTGTTAATATTTAGCCGATAGGCTATTTGTATCAGCCTCGCCATTTTTCAAGCTTCTAGCAACTTGAGGAAAAGGTGGGGGTGGGTTATAACTTTGGTCAAAATTTTCATCAGCTTCTCAAATTTTTGGCCTTCTATGACCGTGAAAAAGGTAGTGGAGGTGGTTATTGGTTGCTTTGATAAAGAAGGTTGTGAAAATTAAACATTGGACCATGCCAACTTTAATTGTTGTATGTTTTGCATGTACTGGGGATCGTCATGATAATAGTTGTCCTTTAATGCCTTGGTGAACAAAATGAATGTTTGAGAAATTTTCAATGAGGCATTGTTTGGTGTCATTTTGTTGCTATAACTATTATGAGAGCCATTAGCGATGAGGGTAAGCTTCTGTGAGGGTGCAAGATGGATTTAGCTTTGTTCAGCTTCTGCGAAGGTGGGTGGAGGTTATTTTGTGTTTTTTGCAAGGGTTGATGGTTGGAAATGCAAAAGAAAAGTGTCCTTTGTGATAATATTTTTCCTATTTTTGTGCAGGAAAGTTGGTAAGAAGATGTTTGTTTGAAGCAAGTGGGAAGAGGTGCATGTGGAGGAAACCCTTGGCGATATTGTTTGATTTGTGGTTGGTAGTTATATTGCTTGATTTTCCATAAGGTACTGTTGATTGTTTCAAATACCTTGTTTGATTTATGTTTCATTTTTTGTGTGCATGGTTTTGCATGGGTTTGATACTATGATTTTTTGTGGCTTTGTGTTTACGGTTTATGTTATCTATGTATGTTTGGAGGCTTGGAAAAACAAGACAGCCTAGAGAAAGCGGTGGAAAGAGGTTTGTTTGAAATAGCCAGCAAGAGGTACATATACAAAAAACTATTTGCCATATTTTTTTAATAGATTTTCCATAAGGTATTGTTGATTGCTTCTAATTTTGATAAGGGGCTGTTGAGAAAGGACTATATTGTTTGTGAAAATGAGTATTGTTTAGTTTAAGGTTAACATGTTGTTTTTATGGTTTTGCATGGGTTTTTATCTATCATTTCTTTTGTTTTTTATGGGTTTCTTCATCTATGTTGGTCTTTAAACCAATATTGTTTGGTTTATACTTGCAATGGAATAAAATAGTCAATCATATCTACTTTGTGTTAGCTTCCATTGGGCATTGTCGATTATAATTATGTTGCATAAGCTATATTGTTTCATTTTGGAGAAGGTGTTGTTGAAAAGGCTATAATTTTTTTAATTTTCGAGGATATTGTGTTGAGAAAGGAGTTTTTTTTTGGTATGGGTTTGTTACTTTCAATTTTCGTAGGGTTTGTGTTTAATGTTTGTGTTTTGTGGGTATGTTTGCAACTGAATAAAATTGTAGAGGTTATGGAGTTTTTGTTGATTATTATTGTATAGCTCAGGCTATATTGTGGCTTTCTACATGTGGGCAGCTGTTGAAAGTAATGTTGTTTGATTTATGGCTTTCATTTTTTGGTTATGGTTGGAACAAAATAAAATAATTAATGTTGTGGATTCTAGGTTTGGTTACATTAGGTATTGTTGATTATTGTTCTCTTCCTTAGGCTATATTGGGTATATTTTAATATCAATATATATATATGTAACATTAAAGTTATTAAGGCTATGGAGTTTTGGTCAATTCTTATTGTATAGCTCCTGCTATATTATGGATTTCTGCATGTGGGTGGCTCTTGAAAGTAATACTATTTGATTTGTGAATTTTGTATTCTATTTATGGTTGGAAAAAAAAAAATTAATGTTGTTGATTCTATGTTTCGTATTCGCTATATTGTGGCTTTCTGCATGTGGGTAGCTGTTGAAAGTAATGTTGTTTGATTTATGGCTTTCATTTTTTAGTTATGGTTAGAACATAATAAAATAATTAATGTTGTTGATTCTATGTTTGGTTACATTAGGTATTATTGATTATTGTTCTTTTCCTAAGGCTATATTGGGTATATTTTAATATCAATATATATGTAACATTAAAGTTGTTAAGGTTATGGAGTTTTGGTCAATTCTTATTGTATATCTCAGGCTATATTGTGGCTTTCTGCACTCGAGTGGCTGTTGAAAGTAATGTTGTTGATTCTATGTTTGGTTACATTAGGTATTATTGATTATTGTTTTATGCCTTAGGCTATATTATGCATATTTTAATATCAATATATGTAGGTAAGATTAAAAATTGTTAAGGTTATGGAGTTTTGGTCAATTCTTATTGTATAGCCTAGGCTATATTGTTGCTTTCTGGATCTGGGGGCTATTGAAACTAATGTTGTTTGATTTATGGCTTTCATTTTCTAGTTATTATTAAAAAAAATAAAATAATTAATACCATTGATTCGATGTTTGGTTACATTAGGTATTATTGATTACTATTCTGTGTATTAGGCTATGTTGGGTATATTTTAATATGTATATATATGTGTAGATATATACATATATTTATATATATATACATACATATATACATACATACATACATACATACATACATACATACATACATATATATATATATATATATGTTTGGTTATGTTAGGTATTATTGATTATTGTTCTTTTCCTTATACTACATTGCGCGTATTTTAATATCAATATATATATGTAAGATTAAAATTGTTAAGGTTATGAGATCAATTAATACTGCTGATTCTATGTTTGGTTACATTAGGTATTATTGATTATTGTTCTGTGTCTTAGGCTATGTTGGGTATATTTTAATATGTATATGTGTAGATATATACATATATTTATATATATATATGAATATATACATACAAACATACATACATATATATATATATATGTTTGGTTATATTAGGTATTATTAATTATTGTTCTTTTCCTTAGGCTACATTGCATATATTTTAATATCAATATATATATGTAAGATTAAAATTGTTAAGGTTATGAAGTTTTGTTCAATTCTATTGTATAGCTTGGGCTATATTGTTGATTTCTAGAGTTGGGTGGTTGTTAAAACCAATGTTGTTTGATTTATGGCTTTCATTTTTTGGTTATGTTTGGAACAAAATAAAATAATTAATATTGTTTATTCTATGTTTTGTTGCATTAGGTATTATTGATTATTGTTTTATGTCTTAGGCTATGTTGGGTATATTTTAATATGTGCATATATGTGTGTGTGTATATATATATATATATTTTGTGGGTCTTTCTTTATGGCTTGCATTTAGTGGATATGTTGGTAATGGGGAAAAATCCTTGACCTCATGGAATTTTTGTCAATTGTAACTATCTTGATTTGGCATAAAGTACTATTAATTGTTTCAATATGTTGTCTGAAAATTTTCGAGGAGGTTGTGTTGAGAAAGGAGTGTTTTTTGTATGGGTTTGTTACCGTTAATTTTTGTAGGGTTTTTGTTTAATATTTGCATTTTGTGGGTATGTTTGCAATGAAATAAAATTTTAGAGGTTATGGAGTTTTTGTCGATTGCCATTGTATAGCTCATGCTATATTGTGGCTTTCTACATGTGGGTAGCTGTTGAAAGTAATGTTGTTTGATTTATGGCTTTCATTTTTTGGTTATGGTTGGAACAAAATAAAATAATTAATGTTGTTGATTCTATGTTTGATTTGTGTTTTTTGTGTATGGCTTTGCATGGATTTGGTACTATAATTTTTTTTATTAATGGCTTCTAGTTTGTGGTTATGATTGCAATGGAATAAAATAATCAAGCCTATATGCTTTGTGTTGGCTTCCATTGTGCAATGTTGATTATAGTTTTGTTGCTTAAGCTATATTATTTCATTTTGGAGGAGGTGTTGTTGAAAGGGTGCATTTTTTTAATTTTTGAGGAGGTTGTGTTGAGAAAGGAGTAATTTTTGTATGGGTTTATTATTGTCAAATTTTTAAGGGTTTTTCTTTAGTGTTTGTGTTTTGTGGGTATGTGTGCAACGAAATAATTTTTTTGAGGTTATGGAGTGTTTGTCGATTGTTATTGTATACCTTGGGCTATATTGTGGCTTTCTGCATGTGGGTGGCTATTGAAACCAATGTTGTTTGATGTATAGATCTCATTTTGTGGTTATGGTTGGAAAAGAATAAAATTAGTAATGTTGTTGATTCTATGTTTGGTTACATTAGGTATTATTGATTATTGTTTTTTATCTTAGGCTATATTGGGTATATTTTTACAACAATATATATGTGTATATATATACATATATATCTATACATATATACATATATTTATATATATCTTAATTTACCGTGGGTCTCTCTTTATGGCTTGCATTTAGTGTATTGTAATATTAATATATATGTGTATATATATATGTATATATGTGTGCATATACATATATATTTATATATATTTCAATTTGCTACTACTGATTATATTTATGTATATGGTTTGCCATTATTAGTTTGTGAGAATGTGCTATTGAGAAGGCTATATTGTATTAATTTTTTTGTAGGGATATGTTGAGAAATGAGTATATTTTAGCTTAGGTTTATTTCTATGAATATTTGTGGGTTTCTGTTTAGGGTGACCATTTTGTGGATATGTTTGGAATAGAATAAAACTATTGTTGTTATGCACCATTGCTTCTGGATAAGAATGAAAATTAAAAAAATGTGCCCTTTTCAACATCTTCTCCAAAATGAAATAATGTATTCTTAAGCTATCAAGATACCAAACTTGATGAATATTACCACTTTCCAAAAATATAAAACTTCAACATATAGATATATATACATATATATACATATATATACATATATATATACATCTAATTTTAGATAGATACATGTCTGCACCTTTTACAACCATAAGCACATTCCAACCACCTTCACATAGATTCCACAACCAATGAACACACTTGTACCTTCACAAAAGCTTCCCAGCTACCTTCAACAATAAAGTAGACCCACAGAATGACACCAAACAATATTTTTTTGATAATTGCATAGACATTTGTTCCACAAATATGCATATGTATATATAGGCTGATTAGAATTAGGAAGAACAAGACAAGGGTTGTTGTAGAAAATGGAAGCCATAAATTGAATAATATAGCATAAGGAAGACAACAACAGTGAACAATGCCATATGCAAAACAACATGAACTGCATAACATTGACTATTTTATTGCACTAAAAACACAAGATAACATCCATCCACCTTCACATAGATTCCACAACCGATCAATGCACTTGTGAACCTTTACAGAAGCTTGCAATCCTCACTCACAACTACGTTAAACCACAACATACACCCAGAGAATTTCATCCAATTTTTTTTTTTGATAACTATGCAGACATTCGTTTCACAAACATATGTATGTATACATAGCTCCTGACTAGATCTCATTTTAAAAATAATATAAACTATTTTAGAAATACACAACAAATGATTTTTTCCAATATGCACCTTTTGTCACTTCAATAACACCCCTTCTCACTTGATTTCTCTTTCCTCCAGTCTTTCTCCATAGATTGCAAAAGAAGACCATAGAATAATCACAACCCACACCTTTTGCAACCATCAATGCATGCAAAAAACACAAGATAACCTCCAAACAACTTCACAAAAATTTCATAGCTATTCAACACACTTGCACCTTCACAGAAGCTTTCCCTCCACACTTAGAGCTACCTTAAACAACAACATAAACTGAGAGAATGACACCCAACAATACGTTATTGATAACTGCCCAAACATTTGTTTTGTTTACTAAGGACTTCAAAATAGATGTTACTTGCACCATTACCACTACACGAAAACCATACAACAATCAATCCCTACAAAACAAAAGATGTAAATGAAACAATATTTTTATCAACAACCACCTAGATGGCCAAAGGTCCAAAACACTAAAAAACACAATGAGAAATGCATACAAAAACATTTATGCAAATGTTGAACCGTAAATCAAACAATATTATTGTGAAGAAACTATATACTCTCTTTTCAATGAAACCCTATCAAAAAGGAAACAATATACCCTAAAACAATGCAACTTGTATAACATTAACTATTTCATTGCATTGCAATTATTGCAAAGAAAAGTGTGCTTCCACCTGTGGCTCACATGGCAAACATAGAAAGCTCCCTATAACAAACTAATTCAAAACCTTCACCCAAAGGACGCGAACCCTAATGAATCAATAATGGTTTCAATGGTACCCGAGACATAAAGATTCACCAAAAAAAAAGTTGATTAACTATTTTGCAACTATTCACACAAACCGAAAGCCATAAATTAAACAATATTGCCAATAGTCACACATACGCCAAAACCCACAAAACACAAGAAATCTTGATTTGAAGATTCACCAAAAATAGACCAGATTAATTATTTTGCAACCATTCATACAAAAACAAAGCCATAAATGGAACAATGTAGCTAGTAGTCACCCACATGCCGAAACCCACAATTGTCGATTGTTTATGGCTAAGATGGCTTTTATTTTTTTGGGTTAGTTTATTCCTATGCAGAGTTTTTTGTTTTTTGATGTATATTTATATGTATGTGTGTATATATATATATATATCCATATCTATATATAGATATATGTACAGATGTATATATAGATACATATATAGATATATGTACATATACATATATAGATACATATATAGATATATGTATATATATACATACATATATAGATACATATATAGATATATGTATATATATATACATACACACACACACACACACACATATATATATATGTATATGTATGTATATATATGTATGTATCTATTTATATATGTATTTATACATGTATATATATGCATATATATGTGTGTGTGTTTGTGTGTATGTATATATATATGTATATGTATATGTATATATAACATCCAAAACATTGACTATTTTTTTGTGTTGCAACCATAGATGGTAAATGGAAGCCACAAATGGGACAATATAGCCTAAGGTGGACATCAACATAGTGAATTGCATAAGATTAACAATTTTATTCCATTGCAACCATTGTTATACGATGCTAAAAATCACAGTTATAGATCTATGTAGAACCAAGTTTTGAGTGAAAGGGTGGTCCATATACAACTTATGTGTATACATATATATGTATATGCAGATTTGTATGTATAGATGTATATATATACATGTATATTTACATATATATATAATGTTCATAGCTTTTGGTATATATATGTGTATGTATATATATGTATATATATATGTGCATATGTATAGTATGTATATATGTGTATATCTATAGTATGTACATACACGTATGTTGATATGTGTGTATCTATATATACATATATGTATATGTATATGTATATGTATATGTATATGTATATGTATATGTATATGTATATGTATATATATAGCTATTTGTGTTAACTATGCTTGGAATTTTGGTCAAGCTCCCCGTGTTTCAAACTTCTTGCAATCTAGGAAAGGGTGGTAGATGGGTTATAGCTTTGGTTAGAATTTTTGTCATCCTCTCAAATTTTTTTCCCTTTGATGGCCGTGAAAAGGTGGTGCAAACGGTTGTTGGCTGCCTTGGGAATAGGGTGGAATTTCTCATGCCGTGTGGATAGAGAAGGCTACAAAAATTAAATGCTAGTTCGCACCAACATTAATTGTTGTATGCTTTGTGTGTACTAGGGATGGTTGTAATAACACCTATTGTTAACTGCCTCGAGAAACAAATTGAATGTCTAGGAAATTTTCAATAAGCCATTGTTTGGTGTCATTTTGTGGCTATACCTGATATGGGAGACATGAGCGATGAGGGTGAGCTTCTGTGAGGTGCAAGCTGGATTAGGATTAGTATAGCTTCTTCGAAGGTGGGTGGAGGTTATTTTATGTTTTTTGGATGGGTGGATCATGGTTGGAAATGCAAAAGAAAAGTGTCACCTGTGATAATATTTTTCCCATTTTTATGTAGAGAAGTTTGTGAGAAGAGGTGTGTTTGAAGCAAGTGGGAAGAGGTGCTACAATTTTATTTTTTTGCATGGCTTCTTAGCTTTGAGACCTATAATGTTTGATTTATGGTTTTTGTTTAGTCAGTATGGTTGCAATCCAATGAAATACTCATTGTTATACAATCTAAGTTGAATGTTGTCCTCTATATTGTTAGCCATTGGTTTTATTGTGTGAACTTTGGTTGGAATCTTTGCAATCCTTTTTTATTTTTGAGCTTCTTACCAAGTGAGGAAAAGGTGGAAAATGACCTTTCCTTTCAAAAAAACTAGGCTAGAATTTCCACCAACCTCCGTTGTTTAAATCCTTGTAGCACTTGCGGGAAGGGTGTCAGGCACAGTTGTTGGCTACGATGGAGATATGTCATGTGTTCTCGTTTGTGTTGATAGAGGAGGAAACTAATGTGGTTTGTGTTGTTTCCCCTTGCTTAGTGTTGGCTACGTTGTTTCATTTTCATTTCTGCAATCCTAGAAAAAGTATTTGGATTGTCCCTTCAATAGTTTCAAAAAGGTGTTAAACACTTGTATGTGGTAGCTATTTATTTACATAGAGACTGCTATATCTAAATAGATGTGTATACCATATTTTTTCCTTGATATGCAACTAGCTTGATGATAATTATACAGAGAACAAACATCCACACTAAATTTTCCCTAATTTTCCTGATTGAGAAGGCTAGGAATTCAAAAAATTTGTTGGCTATTCTCTATTATGTAGCCCGAAGCAAGTATTTCTTGCAGGCAACAAAAACTTTAAATTCGTAGCTTCGTCAACCAGTCAATTGAGGGAAAATGTTGTGTGGATTTTTGGCCTCTTGAATGCTAGCTAGTTTCCACATTAGCTTTTTGTATGGTTTGTGTGTGCTTGCAATGCTTGTGATCGTAGTTGTTGTTTATCAAATTCCATATAAAGTGTGAGATGAAAAATTGGCCTAGATTTATACTGTACTTAATGTATGGAACAATATAGCTAGTAGTCACCTACATGCAAAAACCCACAATTGTTGATTGTTGATGGCTAGCTTAGGTTGTTTTTTTGGCTTAATTTGTTGTTGTGTGGTTTTTTTGTCCTTTGATATATATTTATATATATGTGTGTGTGTGTATATATGTATGTATGTATGTATGTATGTATACATATATGTATATGTGTGTGTGTGTGTCTGTTTGTGCATTTATATGTGTATATATATAGGCTATTTGTGTTAACTTTGCTCAAAACTTTTGTCAACCTCACCATTTTTCAAGCTTCTAGCAACCAGGGAAAAGGTGGCGAGTGGGTGATAGCTTCGGCTGAAATTTTTGTCGACCTCATGAATTTTTTGCCTTTTGATTACTATGGAAAATTTGGTGCCAGTGGTAGTTGGCTACTTTTGGAATAGGGTGTCATTTGTCAGGCTGCGTGGATAGAGGAGGATGCAAAAATTAAACACTAGACCATGTCAACATTCATTGTTGTATTCTTTCTATGTATTGGGGATCATGGTGATAACAGTTGGCCTTTAACTCCTTGAGGAACAAAATGAATGTTCGAAAAATTCTCAATGGGTCATTGTTTGGTGTTGTATGTGTATATATGCATATATATGTATTTATCTGTATATACATGTATTGTGTATCTATACATATATATGTACACATATATGTATATATATATGTGCTTTTATATGTGTATTTATATATGTATTTATATGTACATGTATGTGTATATATGCATATATATGTATTTATATGCATATATATGTATATATATGGATGTATATATGTATATATGTATAAAATGAAACTTAACACAATGAAGCTTGCTCTCCACCCTACCATATTGATTCATGGACTTTCATGGGCTCTCACCAAACCCTTGAGCAAGAATATACATTTCCCACTAGTATGATCAATGGTGAAATGAATATTGCTTATTACAATCAATATAGCGTACATGAGGATATGATTGCCAATTCGACCATTGTCACTAATTTTCTAGTCTCACCCGCATACCAAAACCCACATAATAGAATAAGACTTGATATCAAGATTCACCAAAGAAATAGGAGATTTAGTATTTTGGAACCATTCATAGAAAGAGGAAGCCATAAATGAAACAATATAGCCAACACTTGCCTACCTGCCAAAACCTGTGAAACTATATAGTCTTTTGAATAACAATCAAACAATCAAACAATATTCATTTCAAGAGCCAGTCAAATGAAAACACCCCCAAAAACACATGAATACAACATAGGAAATACAAAAAACAAAAAAGATACTATTGGAAAACCTAATTTGTTTCAATTTTCAATAAGGTTTTGCTGAGGAAAAAATAGTATGTCTTCACATGGCCTTCACACACCAATTTTTTGGGTATAGGATGTTTTTAACTCTTTCAACTTTGTAGCCATGTCTACAGGGTAATTACATTGCTAACACTATTCAAGCTTTACACACACACACACACACATATATATATACATATATATAGAGAGAGAAATCTATATATATACACACATATAGTTTGTTGAGAGATGAGTATACTTCTAATTTTGTTCCTCATTGAATCTTTGTTGGTTCCTCTCAATATATGTGTGTGTGTGTGTGCACGCGCCAACCATTTTTTCTATATGTACTTGCAGCTTCATACATGCTTTCCCTCCATGGTTATAGCTACTATATATATCTACATATATACATGTCTATACATGTCTATATATGTATATCTATATGCTTTGCATGTACTGGTGATGGTCATAATGATAACTATCATTTAACGCCTTGGGGAACAAAACAAATGTGTCAGAGATTTTTAATGAGGCATTGTTTGGTGTTGTTTTATTGCTATACCTGATATGGGAGTTGTGAGCAATGAGGGTAAACTTTTGTGAGGGTGCAACCTAGATTAAGCTTTGTGTAGCTTTTGCAAGGGTTGGTGGGGGTTACTGAACACATCAAACACAATAAATAAACAATATTTCCATCCCCCAATGGTAGCTATACACAATTCATAGACGAAGAAATTTACAGTAAGCTACAAAGCAACAATCAACAATCCCCTTTTGAAAAATAACATAAACTATGTTAGAGATACTGCACAAATGGTTTTTCCAATATCCACCTCTTCCAACTTCCTTCAATTACATCTCTTCCCATTTGGATTCTCTTTCCTTTGTTCTCTCTTCATGGCTTGCTAAAAATGAACATAGAACTATCACAACCCATCATGGCTGTGGAAATTTTGTGAAGGTCCAGTTGTAGGTTATCTTATGTTCTTTGCATGCATTGGTGGTTGCAAACGGTGTGTATATATATATTTGTATATAAATATGTGTATATGTGTGTGTGTGTGTATATGTGTGTATATGTATCTATACATGTATGTCTGTGTATATATATGTATGTATATATATATGTCTTTATGTGTATAATATATATATATATATATATATATATATATCTATATACATATAAATATATGTATATATATATATATATGTATGTATATTTATGTGTGTATATATATATGTATATATATGTATATATATATATATATATATTTATATATATGTGTATATATATATGTAAATATATGTATATATATATACAATCCCCTTTTGAAAAATAACCTAAACTACTTTAGAAATACACCACAAACGGTTTTTCAAATATGCATCTCTTTTGAATTGCTTCAATTACACCTCTTCCCACTTGGTTTCTATTCCCTCCATCCTCTCTCCATGGCTTGCTAAAAAAAAACATAGAACTATGACAACTGACCATCGCTAAGGAAATTTTGTGAAGGTGATTGGAGGTTATACTATGTTCTTTGGATGCATTGATGGTTGCAAAAGGTGTGGGTTTTGATAATTCTTATATATCTATCTATATATGTGTGTGTGTGTGTGTATTTATCTGAATTTATATATGTATATATGTATATATATATATGTGTATATATATGTATATATATATCTATCTGTATATACATACATATATATATATACATACATACATATATATATATATATATATAAATATATATATATGATAGAGAAGAATGTGTTTTGGATAACAATATAAACTGTATGATATTAAGTATTTGATTATGCATTGCAAAGAGTGGAATATAGCCAAAGCTAGCAAACAATAGTTAGATTGCATTGTGAAGAAAAAAAAAATACTTAAATATATTGCAACCATTTGCATAGAACAAAAGCCATAAATAAGACAATATTAAATTTTGTTGTGTGTAGATTTGTATGTATGGGCCAATGTAGATGTAAGCAATGTACATATTTATTCTTCCGAATGTTTATTATTTTCTCAAAATAGTTATTTGTTTGAATCTTGACATGTCATAATTTAAATGTTATACTTCATATTGACTGTTATATACAACATTGAAGCCTTTTTTCCTAATTATTTCTTTTCCTTTGTAATCTTGGTGTTTCTAGGGAAAAAAGGAGGGATTTTAAAACTGAAATAGTGAACTTTGAATAACAAATTGTATGTTGAGTATTATTTGAATCATTGAAGCCCTTGTTATTATTAATCATTTCCTATCATAATGTTAATATCTGTGTAAACAAATTGAGTGCCCATGTTGTGTTTTGAAGTCATAGACCTTCTAGTCAGCCACTAGTGTTGCAACTCTTCATTCCTAAAAGAGTAGAGACAACAATGTCAGTTGCCTCTAGCTCTTCTAAGGTTGGTGAACAATCATCAAGCAACAGTCCTATAAGTGTGTTTGTTGTTTAGTTTATTGCTACTGCCAATTAACTTGATAGTTTCTCAAGTGCACCAAACAAATAAAAAAACACTTCATTTGAATTAACAATTACTATGAAATAGTTCTAGCTTATTTATATTTGAACTGTCTATCTCTTTTCCCCTTCAATCTATTAGCCATTTTGGAGTAACTTAGATCTTAGAGGGGAAAATGTCATAGTTTCCAAATGTTTCAATATAACTGTTTCCTTTTAGAGTTGATTCATAGTTATAAATATCTCATTGCTACCACTATTCTAAGTTTAATTTCCTTGTAGGCCACAAATGTGAATCTAGCCTTAACAACAGATGTGCTAAGCTTTATACATGTTGGAGATGTTATTCTATCTCTAGTCCTCCAAGTAGTGTCTTACCAAAAAATTGGAGGTGACCAAAGCCCAGTCGATCGGTACAAAGTTGTCATGTTTGATGGAACCCACATGCAGATGGAAACTTTGCTAGAAAAATACAATGACCTTTTTTTACAAGCAAATTCAAAATAGGTTCAATTGTGTGCTTGACAAACTATTTATCTAGAAAGTTGTGGGAATCGAGGTTTGATATAGATTTGCATTGCTTGTACTTGTAGTTTCTTGCTTCCTTGTTTGTGGGGGATGTCTTCTATAGTATTTAATGTTCATTTCATTCTAGCGAAATTGTCATACTACCCCTAGATGTGAAGATGATAGATTGCCAGCTAATTGGAAAACCTAAATTTTTTTTTAGAGATCAAGAAGAACAAAAATTTGGCTATTAGTCACCCTCCCTATCCAAATGAGCCTCCACCTTTGGAATTAATACATAACTAAGGCAACAATATGCTCTTGCAAAAATCAATCCTGTTAAAGGGTTGAATGTTTACCAAACCAAATGGACAATAAAAGGTCATGTAACAACAAAGAGGGATATGCACCATTATAGCAGGCAAGGGCATGAGGGGCAGGTATTCAACTTTGATATTATTAATGATGAGGGAAGAAAAATATGAATTATGTGCTTTAGTGAGATTGCAGACATGCATTATGATAAGATTGAGGTAGGACATTCTTATTATGTGTCAGAGGGATCGTTGAGACAAGTAGAAAAAAATTAATAAGTTAAACAGCTAGATGGAAATCATTTTGAATCAAATTTCAATGTTAAACTATTGTGATGATGAGGCCTTTGTACCAGAGAAAGTATTTAAGTTCACACCATTAAATGAAATTGAAAATTTCACTAATTACAATTTAATTGATGTTATTGGCATTGTGGTGCATTTGGGAATGGTTTCAACTATACAAAGAAAGGATTAGTCCCAAACAATTAAGAGAACTATTAAGCTTAATGATTTTTCATCCTTCGAAATTAATGTTAATCTGTGGGGCTCAAACTAGGAAGCAAAGGGTCATGAGTTAGAGAGGTTGTACACCCCTTGTTTAGCTCTCATCCTTGTAAAAAATGCACATGTTAGGTACTTCAATGGAGTTGTTGTGAACAAAACCATAGGGACTCCTCTATATATAAATCTTGAAATACCAAAAGCACAACCATTGATCAAGAGAGGATATCTTGATCCACCTACTATTGAGCCCCCTCATGTAGTCCCTCGAAAGGTTGCTTTGGGAAATGGAAGAATCACTATTGTATATATGTTCGACCATTGCCATGTCTTTCTAGAGACTTTGCAAGCTACTCTCAAGGCAATAGTAAAGTTTATAAAACCTGATGCATTATGTTATGTTGCATGCTCGTTGGAGGTGAATGGTAGGAAATGCAAGAAAAGGTGTGAACAATCTGAGCAAAATACATGGTTCTACCCAAAATTCTAGACAACAATAGCTAAGTGTGACTTTTGATATTTATTGCAACTAAAGATTGAAGAGCACATAGGTGAGCTTCGAGCAATTGCTTTTGATGAGGCTGCAACAAGCCTATTACAAATGTCAGCAAAACAACTTTACATGTTGCAATATGAGTCTACTAGTGAAATGAGTGTTGAGTCTGTTATCAATGTTCTTACCTACATGTTATTTGTTTTCATAGTTCTAGAATTAAAACTCAAACTTATAATTCAGAAACAAGACTGAAAACAACAATAGTGAAGGTTGGAAGGCTTAATTTGAAGTTGAGTGCAAGCTCTTACTATCAGATTTGTTTTCTATTTCTCCCTCCATGTAGCAGGCTCTGGAGATAATTTTTTTACTACCTAGAACACCAAAACAACCATGGCTAATTGGGACTTTGCATATTTATTTTAGTTCATGTTTGCTAGACATTTAGTTTGTTTAATTCCCTTCCATTGTTTGTCACATCAAAAAGACCTTTCCTTTCTACTGCTATTGATTTGTTGTTGGTTTGAGTGGTTATATATTAGGATAATGAAGTATAACTTATAATGTTTAAGTAAAAAAGATACAATTGTTTTCTTTTCTATTATTTATGTTGGTTATAATTTCCTTACGTTTTAAGTGTATATTTCTGATTTAATTTTATAATGATTATTTATATAGAGTTCTTGTCCTTTTTAGGAGATGTATTGCTTTCTACACTTGGTCATATATCTACTTGTGGTTCAAATAGTTGTATGTATGTGTACATTTACATATGCATATAGATAAATATACATGCAATCAATTGAAATTTCCTTGTGTTATATAGCTTCCTAGTACAGATTTGTGTAGATATTTGTTCCTCTATTCGATATCTATGCATATATGAATACAAAATTCAATGTTTATAACTATTTGTGAGTTTTTTTAGAGAGAATGTTGTTTTTATCTTGTTTAAAATGTTCTTGGTGCATAGAATATCTTGAAAGAGTTCTATGTTGATATATGTGTCCAAGATATATTTGTTTATGTAACTATCATGTTTGGTTAACCATCTAATGCTTACCAAGTCTTTTTGCTACTGCTTTGTGATCCCTAATGATAGTGCCATGTTGAATGTGGATGTAATATGGTTATTGGCTATAATGTCTGTTATGTATGTTATGTGGCTCAATCCATGACCTAGTGTTGAACAATGCATTTTTAAACTACTGCAAACTGCTCAATTATTTTGATGAGTTTTAAATGCAAAGTATTATTGTAACCATTGGAAATATATGTAGAACATACATGAGACAATGTTCACCTGGTAGGTTGTGCAAAGTGACACTTGTTTTTTCTGCGCATGCAAATCAAATAGATCAAGTTATATAGGTTGGCTTGTTTTCTATAAGGGAGAGTTGATTGTTGTTCTTTTTGTGATCTGTTGCTCACTACCCTAGGATTTTTTTACCCATTAGTTTGCCAGTCACAATATTTTTTATGCTTTTTCCAATCAACAATGCATATACATGTGACTCTTTAGAAAGGCTTAGATTTTCCTCAAAAGTTAGGCATACAAAAACATTGCACCAAATAGAAAGTAGCTAAATTGCTCACTTGAAATGTGTACACCTACCTTTGCATTTTGCTAGAAACTACATGATACATACCAACAATTATAGTGCATTGTAAATCAAACAAGATGATCTTCTCCAAAAAAATTGTTCATTATCATCATCATCACAAGTTATTCTTTTTTATGGTAAGCAAATTTCTTCTCCTTTCCTCTTCATCTCTATACATATTGAATTTGCACCCTCTCTCAATTCGCTTCATTATCATTTTTTATATGTGACATGTAATTTTCCTATTACATATATTTTGCTTATAAATTATACAACCACTTAAATTTTATGTTTTAGATATTGCTTTCTAGTAAAACATGTCCATATTACCAAAGTTCACACATTGCTTTTGTGTAGGTTTATCTCACTGAAATTATTTTTGATTGCAACTACATTGTATTCATATATAAGATGTAGTGCTACCCAGAAATGTTGAATGGCTTTACGATTCCACATTCGCAGGTTGTATGTCCTTCACATATATTCCATCTGTATATAATGTAAGCATACATATCTTTTTTTCCATTTGTCATTTGACAACTCCATGTAAAATTATAAAAAATGTATAACGTTGATTTACACTAAACAAATTCCCTTAGGTGCCACAAAATTGTCTTCAACATTCACTAAAGTGGTGGACAATTAGTGTTACTGCTTGGGGGTTTGGTCATATGCAATGATGATACAAGACCTGATATTGTAGGGTGGAGAGCAAGATTCCTTTTTTGTGTCCAGACTCCAATCTATCCTGTACACAAGCCATTTCTATATTTTATTTACTTACTTTGTTCTACTGTAATTCCATTGCATCTCATTTGTAATTAATTCTATAAGTCTTTATATTTTGTCATTTTTTAATTCTCTACCAATCAAAACAATTGTCCTTCGTAGGCCTTTTCATTTGATTAGATCTTGTGTTGAGTCATTCACGGCTGAAACATTGCTCTCACCATTGATCATAGTGGTGGACATTTTATTTTCTTTCTTGGGGGTTTGGTGAGGGTCCACGATGCTATGGTAGGGTGGAAATCGAGCCTTGTTTTTTTTTGGGCATAGTTCATTCTGCCACACACACTAGGTATGGCTAAATTATAATCACTTCATTCATCCCATTGCAATTAGAGAGAAAATTATCTTTTATAAAATATATAAATTTGATATATAACATATCATCTATCAATAAAGCATGATCACTACACTAGAATTCATAATTTTTATATACATACGTTGTATATGGTGTGACCTTTGTACTAAATTTTTGCATAGTACTGTAGTTGTGAGTTCTACCTTTCCACTGTGATGGTTGTAATGGAATAAAATAGTTAATGTTATTTGGTTCATTCTATTTTTGCATAATCACCATAGTAAACTTCACACTTTTTTGTCATTCTTGCCGACCATATTCCAGCCATAATGTAGTGTTTGATGAACTAATGTTTACCAAAAACCTTTCAAAATAATGATAGTGACTGGAAAATCAGTGACAATGGTCAAATAGATAATCATATCCTCATGTACGCTATATTGATTGTAATAAGCAGTATTCATTTCACCATTGATTAGAGTGGTGGGAAATATATATTCTTTCTTGGGGGTTTGGTGAGGGCCCATGAGGCTTCATGACCCAATATGGTAGCATGGAGAGCATGCCTTATTGTGTTGAGTTTTATTTTATAGTTTTTATGTACATATTGCTATCTTTCTCACATAGGATTCACAAAAAAATAAAATGGTTTAGGTTGTCATTACAACATACTAAAATAGTTCATCTTATATACTTTATGTTAGTTTGCATTTTTCATTGTTGAAAATTGATCTCTTGCTTTAGAGGAGGGTGGGAAAATAGCGCATTTGTACAGGAGGCTAGCGAAATGTCACCAACATTGATTGGTGTATGGTATCCATGTAGTGGTGATCATGCAAGTAAAATATATTTTAGAGTCCCTAGAAAACAAACCAAATGTCTGTGTAGTTATCGATAAAGTGTTTTTGGGTGTCATTTTGTGGGTTTATGTTGTTGTTGAAGGTAGCTATGGAGACTAGCGAAACAACATCAACATTAATTTTAGTATGGTTTGCGTGTAGTGGTGATGGTGTAAGTAACATCCATTTTAAATCCCTTGACATACAAAACAAATGCATGTCCGTTTATCGATAGCGTATTGTTTGGTTTCATTGTTTGGGCTTTTGTTGTTGTTGAAGGTAGCTATCAGTGAGTATGGAAAGCTTATGTGGATGTGCAAGTGTGTTCATTGGCTATGGAATCTCTGTGAAGGTGGTTGGATGTTATCTTGTGTTCTTTGCATGCCTTCATTGTTGCAAAATTTGTGGGTTCAAATAAATTTGTGTTTATTTTTTGCAAGCGGTGGACAGAGAACGGAGGGAAGGAAAAGCAAGCAGGTAGAGATGTAATTGAAGGAAACAGGAAGAGATCTATAATTATTATTTTTTTCCCCCATCATATGCTTTCTCTTATTCAATTCTATAATTTCTTCATATTCACAGTTGCTCTAGAGAACATATCTCTCCCTTAGAAGAGAGAGTTCAGGAAGTGGGATGTTGATATTCTAGTATACATGCTAAACTCATGTATGAGATTTCAAACAACTATGAAGATGAAGTTATTGTAAGACTGGCTAAGAGAATGGGAACATTGATTTCATGATTCACCATAGTAGTGGCCACCCAATATTAGAGAGCAAGCCTCATTTTTTTCTCTTCCATTTTATATTTGCTATGTGTGCAACTGAATTTCTCACCTGAACAATACTTTTCATTAGCATCATCATGAAAAAAATTTGTACTTTATGGTAAGTAATTGCAGGGGTCTGGTGATAGCCAATGACGCTCCATGATCCAAAATGGTAGGGTGGACAACATGGCACCTTTTGTGTGTCCAAGACTTCAATGCATTGCGACTAGAATGTTTGGCCTTTGTAGTAAAAGTTTTGCATAGGAACGTGGGTATTAGTTTTTAGTTTTCTATCACAATGGCTACAATGGAATAAAATAGTTAATTTTATGCAATTCATTCTATTTTTGCATAATCAACATACTAAACTTCACACTTTTTTGTTATTCTTACCAACCATATTCTAGCCATAATTCAGAATTATATGGACTAATGTGTTACAAACAACCTTTCACAATAATGATAATGGCTAGAAAATCAATAACAATGGTCAATTACACAATCAGATCCTAATGTACTCTATATTGATTCTAATAAGAAATATTGATTTCACCACTGATAAGAGTTGTGGGAAATGTATATTGTTGCTCAAGGGTTTGGTGAGAGTCCATGAGGCTCCATGACCCAATATGGTAGGCTGGAGAGCAAGCCTTATTGTATTGAGTTCTATTTTATATTTTTTATGTAGAAATTGCTATCTTTCTCACATAGGATTCATAAAAAATTCATATGCTTCAGGTTATTATTGTTCTCTTTCCTAAGCCATAGCTTTCAATTATTGAGAAGATGCTCTCAAAAAGGCTATGTTGTTTCAATTTTTGATAGGGTTGTGTTGAGTGGTTTTCATTTACCTCTTGCTCTACCTTTATGCTTTTCTTTTTGTGCTTGAATTTTAAAATTAGCTCGTCGATCATCTGATTTCTCTTTTCCCTTGGGAGAGATAGTTCAAGAAATTGGGTGTTTATATTCTAGTTTAGATGGTAAGCAGATGGATGACCTTTGTGAATCAAGTTTAGCCAAATGCAAAGATGCATTGATTGTAATTGTTGTTATTAATCTACATCCCACTTTTTGAACTTGTTTTCCCAAGGGAGAATAGCTGATGACGCTTCATGAGCCAATATGGTAGGGTGTAGAGTAGAGCTTCTTTTGTATGTCAATACTACAATCCATTCCCTATATAAGCTATGTCTATATTTTATTTACTTACTGTGTTCTACTATAGTTTTATTGCATCATCTTTGTAATTAATTGTATAAGTATTTATATTTTCTGATTTATTTATTGTGTACCAATGGTGCGTGTTTATCAATCTAACACTTTTTTGTTATTCTTGTAGACCATGGTCTAGTAATAATATGATGTTTCATGGACTAATGTGTTACAAACAACATTCCCGAATAATGATAGTGACTGTAAAATCAGCAACAATGGTCAAATAGACAATCATATCCAAATGTATTGTGTCTTGATTGGAATACACAATATGCATTTCACCACTGATCACAGTGGTGGCCAATCTATTATCTTGCTTGGGGGTTTTGTGAGGGTCCATGAGGCTCCATGACCCAATATGGTAGGGTGGAGAGAAGGCCTTATTGTGTTGACTTTTACTTTATATTTTGTATGTATAGATTGTTATATCTTTCTGACATGGAATAAAAAAGAAAATCATTTGTTTAAGCAAATAGTTGATACTATACACTCTATGTTAGATTCCATTGGGCATTGTTAATTATTCTTCTCTTTCTTATACTCTATATCACACAAATAATTAAATTGTTTTAAACAAAATTCATCTATGCTACTTTGTTGCTAGCTATGAAAATATCCTTAGTTTGTATCATTAAGAATTGATGCAGTTGCCAAATTATGGGGTGTCCTTATAGAATAATGAATTCAAGTAATAGTATGCCACAATTATTATTTCCCATCTAAATACACATTAGTAATGTCATCAATTATTTAGACATTCAACCTTATCCATAAATAATATTATATTTTGATTAACTAATGAAACTTAATGATATTGGTATTATTTTTAGATTGTTTTAACTATAATTGATGTAGGGTTTTTTGTTGCTAGCTATGAAAATATCCTTCAATTATATAGAATTTCAAACTTATCCATAACAATATTATATTTTGATTAACTAATGGATCTTAATGATATTGGTATTATTTTTAGATTGTTTTAACTATAACTAATGTAGTGTGCTTTGTTACTAGCTATGAAAAGATCCTTAGTTTGTATCATAAAGAATTGATGCAATGGCTAAATTATGTGGTGGGATTAAATAATGATGAGTTCAACTAATTTTATGTCAACATTATTATTTCCCAACTAATTGCACATTAGTATTGTCATCAATTTAGACATTGAACCCTATCGATAAAAATATTATATTTTGATTAACTAATAAAACTTAATGATATTGGTATTACTTAATGAAATCATTTCAAATTTAATAATAATATTTGCCTTTAATAAAAAAATTAAATACATAATATTATTATTTGTACCTTGCCAAACCAATTATCAATAATAATGATGTTATCACCAAATAATTAATTGAATCTTAATACAATTGTTCTTCAACCAAAACTTTATATGTGTATATATATATTCTACAAAGTTACTTTTTCACCAACTATTGGTTACACACTTTATCCTTTATATACATATCCTCCTTTGAACCCATTAGCGTTAACACATTCCTTTGATCCCCATTATGGTTTAAAAAATAATAATGATGCTAAAATGTAAGTTAAAAATGGGATACAATATTGTTTCCACTCAATCACTTTAATTATCACCCATAATATATCTAGCAATCCATTTTATTGTTTGTTGGATTCCCTCATGTGTAACTATATTATCTACATCTGCATATAGCTACTCTACCCACTCATGCCATTCACATTCTAATGTTCTTCCATAGACACTACCTGCAAATTACTTTCCTTTCATGTCGCTCTCTGCCTATCGGCTCATTGTTGTGTGTTACTACATGGAATTGTTAGTTTATAAATAGTTTATAAAAATAATTAAATATATTAAATATATATATAAACTCATTTTGTTGTCAAAACCCTGGTACTTTGTGCTCAAAAATAAAAAATGTCAGCTCAACTAGTTACGTTATTTTTTGCATGGATTTGTTGTGTTTGAATGTGTATGGCATGATGTTGCATGCACATAGATCGCTTCATGCCTTTTTGTAGGTTGGGTAGCCATTTTTTATGGAAAATACTCACAAGTGCATTAATGAATAAAAAATTTCACATGAATAAAAACCCTAAAATGAATGTGAAATGAAGAGAAAAAGTACTTGAGTATATACTATTCAAATGATGACTAGGTCAATTTAGAGTTTCAGATGTAGCAATTTGGAGGTGTTGATAGGTTTTCTAGGGTATTCATGCCCTAGCCAACCATAGCTAATTTTCTTGGTGCGAGGAGGGTGTTTTCTTGCATGTGGGGGGTCTGGGGACCTAGCTAAATCTACTTTTAGTTTGATCTTCTGCTCATGGATACTTTGGAGTCCTCCTTCTATCTATTGTGGAGGTGTGGGATTTTTCCTATCATGCTTTACCTGAGTATGAATTTGTTTATCCTGTGTGTCTTTTCTGATTGTTGGTGGTCAAAGCTTCTATTTTTTTTGGTGTCATCTCATCTCTTTTTATGACCTAATGGTGGGAGTGGCATGTGCCTGTGGTGCGGGCTATGTCTTGTTTTCTCCCTTCTAAGGGTAAGACATGTGGGGAGCAGTAGCGACCTAGGTGTGGGGTTTCTAGTGGTCTTAGTTGGGGTCTCACTATTATTGAGTCTTGATGGATTTTTATATATATAATGATATGGATGTGGGGGTTCCTTCCTTGATGGTGTGGATTCTGGGGTCTCAAACCCTTTACTATTTGGATCAGGTATAACCTGAAATGAGACTATTAAATTGCACAATGTGAACAAATGTTTGGAAAGGGGACAAGATCGATTAGTTTTGGTGATTCAACCTGAATCGGTGACTTAGGATCTTGCTTACTTCTCTAGCCATGTTTTTATTTGTAAGTTTATTGGAATATGAGAGTTTTTTTTCCATTCCATGACATGTGGATTCATAAAACATGAAACTTTGAAGGCGATTTTGATATTTTGATGGCTACAAACAATTTCTTCTTGGTGGATTTCTCATACATTTCAGATCGAAACAAGGCATTTGAAGGAGGACCATATTTCTATAACTAGGTGGGTCTCTTCATCAAACCATGGCATGTTGGTTTAATTTGGAAGATGAGTTACCTTCTAGGGTACTAGTTTGGGTTTGTCTCCCTTAGTTCCCGCTTGAATGTTGGAGAAGTGACTATTCCAAGGTTCCTTTTTTGGACCCAGTCGTTGGATTATGAGACATTACCTTTCTGATGTCGTGTATGCCATTAAAATGGTCACCTTTAACAGAGATGTCATCGAGTGTTTGGTGTTGTTGGTGCAAGTTATCCTCCCCCTTAGTCTAATCTTGGGGTGGATAAATGTCTGACTCCCAAAGGGGGGGTAGCAGATAAAGATAGTTTTGTTCTAGTCAAGCCTCACAATTGTGGTCGAGGTCAAAAGTGAAATTTCAAAGATAGGGAGGAGGAAGAGACTCTCAATAGATTTGAGGCTTTGGATGAGTTAGTTCAGGAGGAAGGCTTCTCGACTGACATGCAGTTGGATGTTGGTGCTTGTGCAGAAAAGTTACTTGATGTGCAACCTACAAAGATTTCTAGGGGGATAAGCTTGATGTTCTTGATCCTCAATTAGATTCTTCCTTGACCCCTTCGGCTCAAGTGATGGGTGTAGAAGGTGGGGGTAAATAAAATTCTGAGGGTTCCCTTGGTGGAGGTGGAGCAATCTTAGAGGTACAAAGTAGTACTATTGAAAGTAAAATGAAGTCTTCTTCATCTGCCTTGGGTTTGCAAAAAAAATATTTCAAGAAAGGGGCTATTGAGAAACCTTCTAAGGTTAGTTGGAAGAAAGACAAAGAAAAAGTGAAGTTAGCTAGTGAGACATTGGTTGAGGTTGGTTCAATGAAGACTTTTGATCCTCACTTCTCCCAACCTCAATGATGATTGTGATTTCTTGTAATGTGAGGGGTATGAATAACATCCCTCGACAAAAGGCTATTTGGGACCTAGTTCATATTCATTCTCCTAATATGGTCTTCCTTTAGGGGACTAAGTCATCAATTGATTCTATGGTAGGGGTGGCTTCAAATATTTAGGGTCATGGCCATTGTCTATGTGTTGGAGCACTTGGTAGTTCTAGTCAAGTGGTGTGTTAATGGAATCCTCAAATAGTTAGTCCTATTTGGTCTATCTCTTGTAGAAGCTTGATTTCTTGTGTTGCTTCCCATCTTGAGTCTAGGGAAAAATTTTATTTTCATTAATATCTATGCACCAATTGAATTTAAAGGTAAATATTAGTTGTGGGAGCATGTTACGTATGTGAGGTCTCTGGATCCGTATCTGCCTTAGATCCTTACTGGGGACTTTAATGCAGTTAAATTTTTTTAGAAGAGGAGAGGGAAGGAAGTTCTCATATTGAACCTTCCTTAGGACTCTTACAAGAGTATGTGGCTCTTCTAAGGTTGGTTGATATTAAGCCAACAAATGGAGTCTTTACTTGGAGCAATAGAAGTGGAAATGCAACTATTTCTAAAAAATTTGATAAAGTTTTGGTGTCTAGTTTCTGGTTGGGAGATAGGTGGGTGACCAATTCCAAGATATTGGATAGTCAAGGCTTTGATCACTGTCCTATTAAGTTTTTGGTTGAGTTTCCCCAACATGGTCTCAAGTAGTCTTTAAAGTTCCAACTCATGTGGCTCAGGGATGAATCTCTTCATGATTTCCTTCCTAGGTGGTGGCATCTTGGGAAGCCAACTTTTGGCACGACTATGTACTCTTTCTCAAAGAGGCTTCAATATGTTAAATACAATTTGAAACATTGGAATAGGAAACACTTTGGTAATTTGTTTCATGCAAAATAGAAGGCTTAGGATAGATTGGATTTAATCACTAGGAAGATTCATAATCAGGGCCTCACAAAGAAACTAGGATTGTTGGAGGCTACTACGGTAAAGAATGCCAAGGAATGGGAGTTAAGAGAAGAAATTTTTTGGAAGCAGAAATCTGATATTAATTGGCTTTAGGTGGGTGATTGAAATACTTCTTTCTTTCACAATTATATCAAAGAATGGAGAGAAGGTAATGTTATTTCCTCCCTCTTGTCATCAGAGGTAGAAATTTTTTCCTCCGCTGCTTCTATTTTTGTTGAATGTGTTCAATTTTTCTCTACTTTATTCTATGAGTATTTTCCTCCTACAAAGGAGGATGAAGCTAGGATCCTTGATTGTATTCTGTAGCTAGTCTCAAATGGAATGAATGAAGCTCTAATTTCTCCTATTACCTTGTTGGAGCTTGAAAATGTGCCATTTTAGATGAAGAAAGGAAAATCTCTTGGACATGATGGATTCCCAGTTGAATTTTTTCAAAAATTATAGAAAGTGGTTAATATGGATCTCTTGGAGGTGGTTCAAGAATCCTTCAAGAGTAAAAAAATGTAATGTGGTTATTCCAAAGAAGGAGGGGGCTAACTCTTTGGATCCTTTTAGGTCGATTACTCTATGTAATGTTGTTTACAAGATTATTACTAAGTTGATTGTTGAAAGGCTAAAACCTTGGCTAAGTGGGTTAATTTCAGAGCAGTAAGGGGGTTTCATTACTAGTAGGTAGATCATGGATGGTGTTGTTCTTATTGTAGAAACCATTCATTTTATGGAGTATTCTAAAGAAAAGGCTATGTTTATTAAGCTGGATATGGCTAAAGCTTATGATAAGGTTAAATGGAGCATCTAAATTAAGATTCTTGAAGCTTTTGGCTCTGCTAGTGAATGGATTGATTGGGTTAAGAGTTGTGTCACTTCCTCCTCCTTTTCAGTGTTAATTAATGGTGTGCACACATAGTTGTTTAGTGCTTCTAGAGGACTCAGACAAGGAGATCCTCTGTCTCCCTTCTTGTTCATCTTGCTTGGTGAAGGATTGGGGAGGTTTATTCACTCTTGGGTTGAGAGTGGCTGGATTCAAGGTTGGAGTTGAGGAAATGATATTCCCTCTTAGCCTCAAATTTACTTTGTAGATGATACTACTTTGATGGGTAGGGAAAAGGTTGAGGAAGCTATTAGATGGTACAATGTGTTGGATAGTTATTTGGCTACCTCAGGGTAGTGTATTAATTAGGGGAAGTCCATCTACTTCTTCCATACTCCTAAGGTGGTCTAGAAGAGAATATCAAGAATTCTTTACTTCCAGATTAGTTTGTTGCCCCTTATCTACCTTGGAATCCTTCTTCTTATTCATTCATTACCTAATCATTTTTGGCAAGAGATTCTTAATAAGTTCTTAAGTTTGGTAAGTCACTAGACTCATAGTTAGCTTTGTTCAGTAGGTAGAGTGATTATTTTGAAGTCGGTGTTTTGGGATCTTCTCCTTTATAGATGCTTTGTGCTCTTTGCCCCTTCCATCTTCATAAATGATTTTGAGAAATTTTCTTGTTAGTTCGTGTGGTTTTTAAATTTACTTAATAGAAAGTGGAGTTTGGTTTTAAGTGGGAAGTTGTTTGTAGGCCAAAGTAGGATGGTGGTCCTGGTCTTCATATGACTGATGTGATTGGGCAAGCTTTAGCAGCTAAATTGTATTGGCAGTGGTGTTCTCAACAACATCTGTTGTGGGCTAAAATTATCACTTTCAAATATTTGGGTAGGTTGGAGAGCACTGAGGTTGCTAGAATTAGATTGAAGGGGAAGGGTTATATGATCGGGGGGATCCTAAAAAGGGGTGCTAAGCTTGTAAATCATGAGTTGTTCTAGATTTGTAATGGTGGATAGGATGCCATTTTTTGGCATGATTCATGGGATGGGCACCCTCCCATTCTATCTTCTCATCCTCATTTGCAAGATTTGTGCTAGTTTTTATGAATGGAGGTTGGCATTATGTGGTAGATTTTAAATCTCAACAGAATATGGGCCTCTAGGTGGAACGATCCACTAGTGTGGCCTCCTGGTGGTGTACTGGAGGATCGTTAAGAGCTTGTTAAAATTTTATCATATCATGCTTTCAACTACCTTTAGGGGAAAGATGTATTGGCGTGGGGTCCTAACCTGAAGGGAAATTTTTTAGTTTCCTCTAGTTATCAGGTTCTAGATAAGGAATTTTTTGGGAGTTCTAAGGTGTCTTGGTGGAAGCATGTTTGGAAAAAGTTTTCTTGGCCTAAGTGTAACGTTTTCTCTTGGATGGTGGTGCAAGGTAAGTTTCTTAGTTTGGAGAATCTTTGGAAGTGGGGGTTTTGGGGCCCCTCCATGTGTGTTATGTGTGTTGAGCATGAGGAATGTTTCCCATATCTTTTCTTTCAGTGTTCTTTTGTGAAAGCTATTTGACATCTATGGTGGAATATCTAGAGCCTCCTGTGTATCCATGTTTCTTCCTTGGATGAATTTTGGAGGAGGCAAGGATCCTCTCCTTCCAAGACTTCTTTTCTTAGTATTTCCTAGATCAATGGCCCTAGTTTGATAGTTTGGAATATCTAGTTGGAGCGCAATTGGCGGATTTTCTTAGATAAAAAGTTACTTATTGGGTAGCTTTGGAGGAGGATTACATGAGCTCTTCAAGAGACTCTACATGCTAAGTGTGATTTTTCAATGCTAGTTGATTTGAGGGATTTGAGAGTGGTTAATCCTCTGGGCCTCATTGGGGTTGGGCAAAAAACTTTTAAGTGGGGTGCACCATGGACGTGGTTGAGATAGGGTTGATCGTGGTGGCTATTGGTGCCCTCCTAGATAGGGGGAATTGAAAATTAATACGAGTGGCTCTTCTAGGGGAAATCCTGGGCATGGGAGTATTGGAGGTATTAGTAGGGATTGCTCAGGAGTGGTGGTATTTTTCTTTTCTATGTATAGAGGTTTGTATTCTAAAAATCTTATGGAGGCTATTGCTATCCTCTTGGTGGTGGAGCGTGTGATTAGCCTTGGATGTTGTTAGATTGTTTGTGAATCTGATTCTCAATTTCTTGTTTATATATTGAATAAATGACATTTGGAGGATGTGAATTGGCAGTTGGAAGTGGTGGTTGAGAAGATTATTTCTTTATGTTCTACGTTGGAATTCATTGCCTTTTTCCATATTCCTCAGGAATGGAACAAGTAGCGGATGGTTTGGCTTGGTGGGCTTCTGAGAGGATGGGTTCTTGGTATGTGGATGATTGGGGCAAACTTCCTAGTGACTTGGTTCTTGCTCTAGAGGAATGGGTAATAGAGGATATGAGGTGTTTCTTGGGTGAGCATTAATTCTTGGTTTTGTTTGGCCCATTGGTGGGCTCCTTTCTCCTGTCTTTGTAATTCTTTTCTAATTTAATAGAGTTTTTACCCCCTCTTTTATTAAAAAAAAATGAATAATAGGTAAAATAAGAGTGAAATGAAAAGAAAAAGTGCTTGATTATTTACATTTGAATGCAAGACAAAAAGGCACTCTATTAAAACTAGCTATGGCACCTTGTGCAATGGGTATGTCGAAGAGGTGTGAAAGGTCAATTAGGAAAAAAATGGTTTATTTTTGAAGTAAAAGGTGTATTGCAGTGACATTAAATTATTGTGTCTTGCCATTGTTTCTTCTTTTCTTATTTTGTGAATTTTTCTCCTTCAAATGAAAACCAAATTTGTGTATAATTTTTATTTTATTTTATTTTTTAAATTTTAACGGAACCCATCATAGAAAGGGCCACAATTGCAACATTTTTCGTTGTTGTTTAATGCTATGGTGATACTATAAAGGGCATAAACTCTAATAAAGCATGACTGGCATAGCGTACATGAGTGACAGGGAAGTACTTTTATGAATCCTTGCTTAGGCTATGAAGCTTTTCACTGTCTAAACAAATTCATCTACTATTCCATTCATCATTCATGTTGTGGTGTATCATTATATATATTCTCAATACATCTCATCACTAAAATGAGGATTGTGTTCTATGTGTGCATTTTTTTTAGAAGAAGTTAAAGCATATTAATGGTTGAGTAAATAATATTTCTTGTAGTTAGTGGGAATTCTATAATTTAGTGAATTTAAATTAAAATACCCTATAAATTTAGGCATCCCTAGCCTTCTCCCTGGCTACTTCCTGGATGCTTTGTCAGTTAGTATGCCTACAGTTAGATTAATAATATTTCAACCCTTACAACTAAGTAGGGTTACTACTTTTTATGCAATACTTTTCCAGTTGGGATACCATTGGATTTACAATACTTTTACTTTTGTTCATACAGCTTGTATTCCTATAGTTTTATTGATAAGGAGGAGGTATTTTATCAAGATTCAACCATGTAGTTGATTTTTGAGTCAAAATCATTGACCCATGTTTTATGAGTAGTGAGTAGTGGTTCACAAGAATTCATCTCTTGACACTCATTGCACTCACTATACCTAAATTTGATGCAAATGCAGAGATGCTAGCTCTCTTTGTCCATGGGAAAATGATCTCTCAAACATAGCACCCCTAATTTTTTGAAGTAACAGACACGTGGTTTCAAAAAATAAAATACTATCTTTTATTGTGGGAAAATGATCTCTTAAACATAGCACCCCTAATTTTTTGAATAGACACATGGTTTCAGAAAAGAATATAATACTATAAAAATTATATTGGCATAAAATTTGACCACTCAGCCCTAACCAAGTAACCAAACCAAGCTATTATCACTTATTCAACACAATCTTGTAAAAAAATTATTCATTTTAGTCACACCAATCCCTTGCCTTGACATTCGGTCTTTAAAGTATGAGAGCCAGTATAATGGAACAAAATTGTGAAGAAATATCTACTACACAATGTATAAGGTTTTCAAAGAAGAATGTATTAAGTTTAATTTATGAAGATGATCTAATCTTTACTATTTACTCTATGTAAAAATAGCTCTGGAAACTATTGTATTTATAGCTTCAGCAGTAGCTGCTATACATTCAATACTAAATTATTCTATAAAGAAAATTGTCACAAAAATAACCTCAAGAGAAAGGAAAAAAAAGTAAACCACCAAATGAACATAAAATTCATTTTACAGTTGAAAATATCTCCATGTGAAGAAACAAATAAGGAGCTAACACTAGGTATTACAATAATATTATATATGAAAACAACCACAGATAAAACCATAGAACCATTGCCTTCATTTACCAGATAACTACAAATTTGTTTTAGAATGAAATAAAACACAACAAAAAGTTATTTGGGCTTGTTTATATTTCCAAAAAAAAAATCATTGAAATCATGGCAACTAGCTCACCTCAAGATTTTACACAAATTTTGTCGTGTTCTCAAGTCTCAATGATGCTGATGAGAAAAATAGGAAGAATTTGCACGAAAAATATTACGAAACCCTACCAAAGTAGAATTTAAGAAAAATGAGTCAAACCAAAATCAGCCTCCATACAATTTCTACTTCATTCTATTCACAATAAACAAAAAGTAGATGTAAAAATATGGCCCGGGTTTCAAGCTACTATATTCTTTAGCTTGAGGCAAGATTTTTGACTTCAGCGTTACTTTTGACAAATCTACTACATTTAGATAAACAATTTAAATCTACTATATTTTTTACCCATAAGACACCTTTATGACATTTTACTATCACTCTACAATATATTTTTCTTTTCTAAACTCTAGAGAATTTTGCAATTGCAACCCTTCTTCTACATATACTTTTAAAATCCCATTCCATTTTAGGTCTCTACAACTTTGTTCCACAAAATTTATGCTTAAATTTTAAGAGTTTTGATTTCCTGCAAGTTACTTTAATAGTTTACAATACCCATGTCTTTATGGCCCAAATTCTTGAGTTCCCCCTCTCCACTTCTCGAGACTCTATTAATTGTTTGAATTTTTTGTTATCCTAATGAAACTCACCTTCATTGTTTTGCATTCTCTCAGTCCTAGGTCTTTGATTTTGGGCTATTATCTTAATTCTGTACTAACTTCTCTCCTTAGAAGAAAAGGGAAAAAAAAATCTTTTCAGATACCATATTTTGAATGCTCCAATAGACATGCATCCAAAATGTGGGAGCATAGGCAATGAACTGCTTGACAAAATACCTCAAAGATATGCAATCTCCTAGAATGCCATGATTGTCGGGTATGCACAAAATAAACTTTTAGAAGGATTCACACAACAACTAGCATGTGCAAAGCCAAGTTCCACAAATTTTGCACCATTCTTCCTGGTTGTGGTTTGGAATAAGGTATGGACATCTATCCAAGGATAAAGGAAGGGGGCTTGTTGTTAGATGTTATAGTCGAGACTACCCTGATTAAAATGTATGCAAAATGTGGAGGTATAGAGAAGGCACATGGATAGTTTGTTAGAATGCCTCAAAGCATAAAATATAGATAAAAATTTTTATGTTAGCTTTTTTAGTCCCTCGTGTTTCTAAAATCTTGGTATAATAGTTCAATTACTTTGTAGAGATGGTTTTCTAGGCATAGAGCCAGAACTGGACTTAATGGTTGTGGATGTGAGTATGGGTATTATGCATTTTACACTTCTCTGTAGTTTTATTACAAGTTTTTCACCTCTACACTCTCTCTTGTGTTAATTAGCTTTAAAACATAACAAATAGTCCATACATGAGGTACTTGATATGGTCATCAAGAAAAATAACTCTTCTATTTCTTAATGGGCATTTGATATTTTACTTCGTAAATGAGCTTTATGAGTTTTATATGTAGTAATATAACTAATATTTGTAATATCAATCTACAATTATTGGAATCTCTATTTTTATTTAATCAAAATATATGATAACTTTTCATTAGTGTTCATACTTAAAAATCTTTTTAATCTTATATTGGCAGTTGATGGGAAGTATGCATACGATTAATGCCTTGTTTCTCCTCATTGATATTGGTCTCAACAGTATGGTATCTATCCATTTAATGGAGTTCTTTCTAATGACAACACTGGGCATCTTTTGTGCTATGGACTTCACTGCATGTGGTATGACATGGTAAGCTACTTGAGAAAATCGTGACTCTTCTTTACAATTTTTTAAGGAATTGTTTCCTAATATTTAATTTTCACAAGGTCACTTGTTATAAATTTTAAAGAGAAAAAGTTAAATATGTAGTTTATATTTACATTATCTATTCATAAAAAAATTTCATATAAGATGTCAAAGAGTTCATGTGAGCAAAACCAATTTATAATTCAACCTAGTTCTCATTCAAAAATTAGATTAACTAAAAGTTAAAGGTTATTCACAAATATTTCATTATTATTAACTGAAGAACTCCATGCTTTTGAAGTTTTTATGCTTGTACAGCTTCAATAAGACTTAATTTATTGGATAAATTGAAAAATAGTAAATGTAATAATATTATTTAGGTAAACTCCATGCTTTTCTTAATTTTTTGGCATAAAGTTTGGTCAAGCATTTTGTAGTTGTTAATGTTTCTAACCAAAAATATTCACCATCAATGCAAGAATTTATTATTAGCACAATCAACAGCCTTTCTGCTTCCTTTGCTACTGCCAAGATCTTGATTTATTTGTAAGCACAATCAATAGCCTTTCTGCCTCCTTTGTTGCTACCAAGACCTTGATTTATACATATGTTTTTCTCAAATAACTTGCCTTAGTTTTTACAAATAGGCACAGTTGCTAGCATTAGTGATCTGCAATTTATTCTTCAATAACACATGTTGTAGTTCTCAACATTGTGAAAGATTATGTTGATTGTTAAGATTTTTTATGTGGTATTGTAAAGGAAAATTACTTGATGTTTTGGCCTTCACATAGTAATAAAATACATGACTATGCTATCATTATTGAATTAGCACAAAGCTTTGGGATTGATAAAGTTTGTTATGAACTGTTGTAATATATTTGGAGGAATTAGATCCTTTCTTGAACAAAAATTTTAGTAATAAGGTCTATCATCCCTCTATCTTAAAAAATTAATACCATACTCTCAAATTATGAGATTTTTTCCTACAATTTTTTAATTAGGCTTTGACTATGGCACCTCATAGTTATGAGATTCTTTGTTGAACAAAACTTTTAGTAATAAGGTCTATCAACCCTCTATCTTAATTAGTTAATACCATACTCTTAAATTAGGATAATGTTTCCTACCATTTTTTAATTAGGCTTTGACTGTGACATCTCTTGTTCACTTGGTTTTGAGAGTTTGATTTGTGGAAGTTGTCATAATGAGCTCTTTCAAACTAAGGATTCATATTCATATGAATGTTGATTTTTTTTCCATAAGAGAAAATACAAAGCTCCCATCTTAATCTCCTAACAAATTTTCTCCCATTTTACTCAAATATAAACTGTATAACCAATATTTGTAGCAAATGCTACCTTTTAATTTAAATCTATCATACTCTCTTCTTTGATGCATTATGAGTAACTGTTTCTAATCTATCAGTTAAAATCTCCCATTACAAGTACTTTACTCAAATATAAATTGCATAACCAATATTTGTAACAAATGTTTTCTTTTAATTTAAATCTTTCATACTTTTTTCTTTGATGCATTGTGCTTAACTCATGTGTCATTTTAATTTCTGATTACAAGTACTTCGATTTAAAATAACCCAACTCTATGGGACCTTGTGCTTTTAATATTGGCTCACATTTAATATTAAGGAGATCAAATGGACCTTCTGTAAGTAAAGGTTTTAGATTCATTATAACTAAAATTGACACAAAATTAACCCCAAAAATGTCTTTAGTATACCCATTCCACACAAAGGTACAATTACTAGTTTTATATAATGCATGGATTTTTTTAAACCCTAATGCTTATCTCTAACACTCCATTAATAGATGTTTCGAGCAGAGAAAGATAAACGTGTAAAGATAAAGATCTTATGGATGTCACAAAGATTAGTTTAAAAGTCCAACACATGGAGGAGAATCATCTTCAATGACTTGAATGAAAGAGTTTTTCTTGCTATAAATGAATTAAAAAATTGTTTGTTATGATTCAAAAAACTTGTTCATAATTTCTACCATACAACAGCAATTAAGCTGTTCAATATGAAAATAATCTGATTCCCAAATTAGGTAGTCCAGATAAAAAATAAAGAAATTCATAATATCACAATAAAAAAAGGAGAACCATCTTCAATGACTTGAATGAAAGAGTTTTTCTTGCTATAAATGAATTAAAAACTTGTGTAAATAATCTGAATCCCAAATTAGTCCAGATAAAAAATAAGAACTTTAGAATATCACCATAAAAAATGACCTTGAGCTCTATACACATGTTTAGAATGGCTTCTCTGAGCACAATAGAGTAAACTACTCATTTTTTTATGTTCCACTGAAACCATATTTATACCACTGAATTGCTAACTTATCAAAAGAAAATGGAAGAAAACGGATGTTTACAATGAGAATATTGTAAAATTTTATGAATGAAAGAATGTATCAAAGAAATGAGGGCTATGTCTAAAATGAAGAAAAAAAATCTATGAATGAAAGAATGTATCAAAGAAATGAGGGCTGTGTCTAAAATGAAGAAAAGTGAAACTGAGTAGCCGGTGAAAGGGAGAACAAGGAACTAGGCGAGGGAGGAGGCAGCTATATGAATTGAAATTGCTCAGCGGGCGAGAGCAGCACGAAGGACCCCAGCTAGAATGGAACCTGTGACCCCGCCAACAACTACAAAAGCTCAAACTGTGAACCAGGTGAAGGCAATGGTGAAACATAGGGAAATTGTTGCTGGATGTTCGCGGTAGGCGATGGCAGAAATAGAGGTGAGATCGGCGAACTGGTTTGCTTCTGCCCTGTGCCGCTGGTTACTACAGCCTAAGGGAACTGGAGAGGGACGCCGAAGCCGAAGGGGTTGGTCTCATGGGGAACCGTGGCCTTGGGCCCTGGGTTGGCCCAGACTGCTCTGGAAGGCGCTAACGACTGAAAGGGGGAATAAATCGGCAACGAGAGACCAGACGAAGAAGAAGTTTGGAGTGACGGCAACGACATGACTGATGAAATGATGGCGGCGGCGGCAGCAAAGTTAGGAGCGCATGAGGCAGTGCTAATGGTTGCCAGAGAGTCGACGTGTTGTTGTTTAGGCTGCAAAAGAGGAGACAGAGTTCATGGCTGCCAGACTGGGATTCGAGATGAGCTTGTTGAAGGAAGAAACGCACTGGAGCGGAGGTGGCCTTGCTCTATGCAGCCGGGACGGGGCAGGATTTCAGGGCGGAGGCGGGGGCGGAGGAGGCGATTGTAGGACAAGCAAGCAGCCATTGAGCTGCTGAGCGATGCGGCGGAAATCATCCTTGTCAACTTTATAAATAGGACAAAGGAACCTGCTGCATTTCACCACCTTCCCAGCATGAACCCTGTTTACCTCCAGATAACTGTGTCTTCCATTGTCTTTGTTGTTGCTGCTCCTTGCTTCAGACGATTCTGAGCCTTCCATGCCTGAGAAACAAAAATATTCGTCTCGCAACAACGCCCTTGCTCAGTTGAGCAGCAAGGGAAAATTACAGTTATATTATTAGTGAAAAAACCACTTGCTCGGTTGAGCAGCAAGAGAAAATGACAATTATATTATTAGTAAAAAAATCATGGCAAAATCATACTGGAAGCCGACATGACACAAACATTTAATGAAGGTAAATTTGGCAGGCTTTTAACTTTAGAAATTAAGGGGAAGTCCTTGCCAAGTGGCAAGGAAGGTGAAAGGTCATCTAGGGGAGAGGGCCTAGTAGTCATGCGAGGTCCAATAGTCATGCACTCAATCGTGATTATAATACTCAATAGTTGTTTATATAATGTTCAATAGTTGTGATTTGACTACCCATAATTAAACAAAATGTATGCTTTTGATCTAAAAAGCAACCAATCATCTGATACCACATTAGTGCTCAACTACTCATGATGTAGTGCACAAGTATTGATCTCACTATTTTTTTGGGGCCTTTTTGGACACCTTGACAAAAACCATGCTGATGTGGCCCTAAAACCTTAGTTATAAGCAGAGAACTTACCAAGTAAGCTTCTGTAAAAAATTGGGAGTGATTTGAAATTTCTACATAGGATAATTAGAAGCGCGAAGTTTGGGTGCATGACTATTGGGCCCTCTCCCCTAGGGCTTTCTCTGCTAAGTACAAAGGGAGAAAACGAGCTTACGACTTTAAAAGTCTATACGAAACCTATACCAAGTTAAATTTGAAGACCGTACATCCATATTGGCCCTTTATACATTGCCAAAAAAGTCTATATTCTTGAGACATTTTAAAGCAGACAAAAAAGCTAGAAGATTCTAGTTGTATAGGTGAAGATACATATACCTATAATATTCCATTAGTTTTGTATCTATTTCGAAGGATTAGTTTTGGCATATATATTGATATTGAGATACATTGACAAATGGTACAATTTTATTTAAAAATAAAATTTATATCTTTTAAAGTATTTTGGAAATAATGTGGTATAATCTTATATAATGTTAGGTCCCTTGTTTTATATTATTCACTTATCATTTATTTATTTTTAATTTTATTTTATTTTTAAGAGGGTAAAATGTTTTTGATCCAAAGCTATGAATTGGTGAGGTCACAAATAGAAGACCTCATCCCCAATATAAATTCTCAACAATTCCACCCCAATGGGGTTTGAACCTTGATCGAAAGAATAACAATACAACACCTCAACCATCATACCATGCCAATATCGACTATTCACTTATCATTTTTACATAATCATGTGAATCGATTATTTATCCACATTTCCATGTTTACACATCTTTATACATTTGTCTTATCCACTTGATTATCAATCCTATGTTTGCACTTAATTTTGATGCAAATGTTTTCCACTACAATCTAGCCCCTTTATCTTTGTCCTAGGAATAGTACACAATTGCAAGGTCATCCTCAAAATTGTACTCAACTTTCACTAATACAAATGTAATTGACTTTCCACATTTACCCTTCTTGTTGAAAGAACAAAATATAAGTGTTGTAGGGGATTTAGAAGGAAATTGAAGATGATTACTCTTCTAGTCCTTCTAAGTGTTTGCTAAGCATAAAATAAGAATTAAAATTCTAGATCTACAATAAACAAGCCTAATTCAATCCACCTTAATCAAACACAAGAGTCAAGAAATATAAAGTATAATTTAAATCAACACCTTGTATTGATGGTAGTGTTCCTATGTCAACTTTCATCGAGGTAAGTTTTACTAGTCTCAATCACTATGTTTGTAATAATGTTAGGTAGATTTATCTCAAATAAATTTGTTTTATTTTTAGTTGATGACATTAGTTTAGACCCCTACTAATAATTACATGGCATAATGGAGGTGGACATTGTTGTAGTAATTTTATCTTCAATGCCTTTGATAGAGGTACGAGCTTGTAATATAGATTTTATTTTGTATTTTATTCCATCCAAATCATTTAGTGTAAATTTAAATTATTTTAATCTTTAGTCTAATTTCTTTCTCCATGCTTGTTACAGATGGTCACAACTCTAGTTCATACATCTACCCCTTAGATGAAGAGAATTAGGGAATGATTGAGGCGAGTTATCATCTTGTAGTAAGTGACTATTCACTTAAGTCATTGTAAAATTTCCATTTTTCCATATTAATGTGCATAATATTTTATTATATTAATAGGTGGACATGCAAAAAATTCTAGAGAGGAGCTCCATGCAATGGGTTTGAAAGCAACAACTATTGATCATGTATCTCCATCTTCTTGATAGACAAAGAGTTGTTGACTCTTCCATTCATGTCCATAGGACTAGCTATATTATGAAGTTTTATGTCTGTATGGCTTTGTCGTACATGCATTTTTGTTTTACCAACATGTAACAAATTTCTATTCCTATATGACTTTGTTTTACATACATATTCATTGTATCGATGTATTACATTTTATACCTATATATGAATTTATTTATATGTTCGTTATATTCATTACGTAATGTATACACTATAAGGCAATATCATAACATTATGTTTATGAAATTTTATATTATATATATGATGATCAATTATAATTATAGATGTTGGACCAACATCATATTTATTATTTCTATATGATGCTATTATATTTCCATATAGTTTTATGTGTACAATGAGTTCATAGAAAACATATATTAGCCTATGTGAGTTAATTTAAACAAATTATTCTTTAATTTATGTATAAATTAAGGAAACTCATTGACCACATTCCTATGCATATTAATAGCCATCATTGTTTTGATTAGAGGTAAAAATATGGGTTTTGAAGGGGCCCAAAACCCTTTACAAAAAGGAAACATCAAGAAACAACCATCAGCCCAACGACAACAAACCACCGGCAAAAAGTAACCAAAAAACAACACACACCACTACATATTATTCAAATTTTCAACAGCTTCCATTTCACTAACAACAAGCTTATGTCCCTTAACCCCAGTATCAAAAACCTCCAAACCCAAGGCCCTAGCCTAATTTTTCTATCTATTTCTAGTCTTGACCCCAGGACCACCATTTTTAACCTCACAACTCAAAATAGAACCTTTAGTAGCACCCTTAGCAGCAACATAATCCTCCCCAGTCATCTTACCCTCAGGAACCATAACATCAATAGACAAAATTTCCTTTCTCTTATTAAGGGAAAAATCCTTCATAGAGTTTGACCTAGTCAGGACTTTAGGATTTTCTCCACTCTTCATAACCATATTCCAAATTTTGTTAATTTTCTCCTCAAGGGAGACCATTCTAACCTCCATACTCTGTTTTAGATTGATGTTTTCCTCTACCACAGTATTAGCAACAATATTAAGACTAGCCATTAAATTATCAATTTTGCTCTGGATCGTAGGATCCTCAGCCTTGCAAGCAATGCTTCTAATGTGAACATTAGTCCTATTAATCTCATGAAAAAACCATTTAAATTTTTTTTAAAGAATATTGGCACTGTCACGGGCCAAACCCAACACATCATAAAGATCCTCACTATCAAAGTTTTCAATGCAATTTCCCACAACAACATCCTCTTCAGAAGAATTCTCATGAACCTTATCCTCAGAGGCATCCTTACCTTTAGCAACAGTGACATGCTCGACTTCATCCTATGAATGGAGTCAACAATTTGCTCCACAATAGCCAACCTCTTCTGAATCCTCTCAGCGTTCGCTTTCATAGTTATCACCACACACAACTCTATCCTTTTTCTTAGGAAGTCAAATGACAGTTCTCAGAACATCCTCACCATGGAAGCCAGTAGCCACAGAGAAAGGGGCATTCTCCAAAGCCCTTCTCTTCCAACTTCCCTCCTTAGGATCTTGCACAAGTCTAGATGTGGGGGGAGGAGAAGAAGCCTCCCCATAAAGATCAATTTTTTCATTGTTCCCCTTTGAAGGAACAGTCACCTCCACATCATCACTGCATGTCGTATAGCCCACTTCCTCAATCAAATTCCTTTTCCCAGATTTAGCCAGAATAGGGGATATGGGGCCCTCCTCCAAAGAGGCATATGATTCAGGGACATAATCAATATCATCATCCCTATCCTATTCATAATCTTTATTTAACACAAGCTTCCTCTTCCTCAGATTCTTAAAAGCCCTTTCCTCACCTGACTCAATATCATAACCCTCCCTAGCTTTAGTTTTCAGAGTAACCAGAATCTTCTGAACATCATGAGCTTTAACATGTTCATATATCAAAAGAATCAACCCTTCATGCAAGACAGGGTTTTTTGGGTTCTTCCTATGCTCTTTGATCCCACATTCCATGAACAGCACAAAATAGTAGGGAAAAGACACCCATTTTTTCTGCCTAAAATGATTAAGCAATAGAAAATGGTAATTGCTAATGGCCATATACCTTCCTTCTAGGGTAACATACCTCATGATTTCTTTGACAACATCCCTCTAGAGAGCCTTGAAGGAAGTCCTCAAATACCCTCCACTCTTCACAGGCTTCAAGTCATCACTCTTATTCTTCTTGAAGAAAAAGACATCATAACCAATGACTCTGTCTTATCCGTGTACACCTTCATGCCCTTAATCGAAAGGATAGTAATCTAGGCAATGAACTCCTCATCCACCTCAATCTCCCTGCCACCCAACTCCAGGATTCTCTCTTTCCACCCTTTCTTGACCATAGTAGTAACCTGAGTACTATTTCCATGTAGTTTCTCCATGAAGGGAGTTAGGCCACCCTTCTCTAAAATTACCCACACTTCCTTTCTCTGCTTCGCTGTGTCATAGGATTTGGACTCAATGCATTTTTTTCCCCACCCACGACGATGGAAAATAGAGACCAATAACTCAACAGGTAACTCAAAAGGAAGCAACAAAACCACACATAATTGAAAAGTCCAATAGAAGACTCTAGAAGCTTATGCGGCTAACACCTACAATTCGTGCGAAGGGAACCATAGGACAAACAAACCATAATGAATTCAAACTCTGCTCCATATGATATCCTTTCCTCAGAATCATAACCATACCCTTCTTCCTAATGATATGCCACCATGCGAGCAAAGATGTGCATGCCTTGAAGAAAAAAATAACTTTCATTTATAACAATAGTTGTGGCCTCATAAGGGAAGGGATCATTTAAATCCCAAACCTTACTATCTCTAACACCAAAGTTGGCGAAGAAATCAACTAACTTATTTCCCTCTCTCAAAATATGGGAAATATAAACATTATCAAAGGATTTAATAATTTCAATGGAATCCTTGATCAAGGCCTCAATTGTGCAAGATGGAGGAGATAAATTCTTCAAATTATTAATAATGTTTAGAGAATCACCTTCCAACCAAATCTTTCTATACCCTCTTCTCTGAGCCAGAGAGAGACTATGATAGGCGGCAGCCGCCTCCACAAAGTGGTGACCATTTACAAAATTACTAGAGTTGTCACCACCTATAATAAGCATGAAGAAAGAAATTAGACTAAATATTAATATAATTTAAATTTACACTAAGTGATGTGGATGAAATAAAATACAAAATAAAATCTATATTACAAGCTCATACCTCTATCAAAGGCATTGAAGATAAAATTGCTACAACAATGCCCACCTCCATTATGCCATGTAATTATTAGTAGGGGTCTAAACTAATGTCATCAACTAAAAATAAAACAAATTTATTTGAGATAAATCTACCTAACATTATTACAAACATAGTGATTGAGAATAGTAAAACTTACCTAGATGAAAGTTGACATAGGACCACTACCGTCAATATATAAGGTGTTGATTTAACTTATACTTTACATATTTTGACTCTTGTGTTTGATTAAGGTGGATTGAATTAGGCTTGTTTATTGTAGATCTAGAATTTTAATTTTTATTTTATGCTTAGTGAACACTTAGAAGGACTAGAAGAGTAATATTCTTCAATTTCCTTTTAAATCCCCTACAACACTTCTATTTTGTTCTTTCAACAAGAAGGGTAAATGTGGGAAGTCAATTGCATTTCTATTAGGGCAAGTTGAGTACAATTTTGAGGATGACCTTGCAATTGTGTACTATTCCTAGGACAAAGATAAAGGGGCTAGATTGTAGTGGAAAACATTTGCATCAAAATTAAGTGCAAACATAGGACTGATAATCAAGTGGATAAGACAAATGTATAAAGATGTGTAAACATGGAAATGCAGATAAATAATCGATTCACATGATTATGTAAAAATGATAAGTGAATAGTCGATATTGGCATGGTATGATGGTTGAGGCGTTGTATTGTTATTCTTGCCATCAAGGTTCAAACCCCATTGGGGTGGAATTGTTGAGAATTTATATTGGGGATGAGGTCCCCTATTTGTGACCTCACCAATTCATAGCTTTGGATAAAAACATTTAACCCTCTTAAAAATAAAATAAAATTAAAAATACATAAATGATAAGTGAATAATATAAAACAAGGGACTTAACATTATATAAGATTATACCACATTATTACCAAAATACTTTAAAAGATCTAAATTTTATTTTTAAATAAAATTGTACCATTTGTCAATATATCTCAATATCAATATATATGCCAAAACTAATCCTTCAAAATAGATACAAAACTGATGGAATATTATAGGTATATGTAACTTCACCAATACAACTAGAATCTTCTAGTTGTTTTGTCTACTTTAAAATGTCTCAAGAATATAGACTTATTTGGCAATGTATAAAGGGCCAATACGGACATACGCTCTTCAAATTTAACTTGGTATAGGTTTCGTATAGCCTTTTAAAGTCGTAAGCTTGTTTTATCCCTTTGTACTTAGTAGAGAAAGCCCTAGATGACCTTTCGCCTTCCTTGCCACTTGGCAAGGACTTCCCCTTATTTTCTAAAGTTAAAATCCCACTAAATTTACCTTCATTAGATGTCTGTGTCACGTTGGCTTCCAGTATGATTCCGCCATGATTTTTTTACTAATAATATAACTGTCATTTTCTCTTGATGCTCAATTAAGCAAGTAGTTTTTTCACTAATAATATAACTGTCATTTTCCCTTGCTGCTCAACTGAGCAAGGGTGGTGTTGCAAGATGAATATTTTTGTTTCTCAGGCATGGAAGGCTCGGAGTCGTCTGAAGCAAGGAGCAACAATTTAGAAAAGACAATGGCAGACACAGTTATTTGGAGGTAAACAGGCTTCATGCTGGGAAGGTGGTGAAACGTAGTAGATGCCTTTGTCCTATTTACAAACTTGACAAGGATTATTTCCGCCTCATCGCCCAGTAGCTGACTGGCTACCTGCTTGAGCCACAACCACCTCCTCCGCCCCCGCCTCTGCCCTAAAATCCTACCCCGTCCTGGCTGCAAAGAGCAAGGCTGCCTCCACTCTAATGTGTTTCTTCCTTCAACAAGCTCGTCACCAATCCCAGTTTGGCAGCCATGAACTTCGTCTCCTCATCTTTTCAGCCTAAACAGCAGCACGTCGATGCTCCGACAACCATTAGCGCTGCCTCATGCGCTCCTAACTTTGTTGTCGCCACCACCACCATTTCATCTGTCATATTGTTGCCTTCGCTCCAAAGTTCTTCTTCGTCTGGTTTCTCGTTGCCGATTTATTCCCCCTTTCAGTCGTTAGCGCCTTCCAGAGTAGGCTGGGCCAACCCAGGACCTAATGCCATGGTTCCCCATGAGACCAACCCCTCTGGCTTTGGTGTCCCTCTCCAGTTCCCTCAAGCTGCTGTAACCAGTGGCATAGAGTAGAAGCAGACCAGTTCATCGCTCTCGCCACTGTTTTTGCCATCGCCTGTCGTGAACAGCCAGTAGAAATTTCCCTATGTTTCACCATTTCCTTCACCTGGTTCACAGTTTGAGCTTTCATAGTTGTTGGCAGGGTCGCAGGTTCCATTCTCGTCGGGGTCCTTCATGTCGCTCTCACCTGTTAAGAAATTTCAATTTGGACAGCTGCCTCCTCCCCAGCCTGGTTCCTTGGTCCCCCTTTCACCAGCTACTCAGTTTCACTTTTCTTCATTTTAGACACATCCCTCATTTGTTTGGTGCATTCTTTCATTCATAGATTTTTTTTCTTCATTTTAAACACAACCCTCATTTCTTTGATACATTCTTTCATTCATAAAATTTTACAATATTCTCGTTGTAAAGATCTGGTTTCTTCCATTTTCTTTTGATAAGTTAGCAATTCAGTGGTATAAATATGGTTTCAATAAAGCATAAAAACTTGAGCAGTTTACTCTATTGTGCTCAAAGAAGCCATTCTCAACATGTGTATAGAGCTCAAGGTAATTTTTTATTGTGATATTCTGAAGTTCTTCATTTTTTATTTGGACTAATTTGGGATTCAGATTATTTGCACAAGTTTTTTGAATCATAACAAACAAAGTTTTTAATTCATTTATAGCAAGAAAAACTCTTTCATTCAAGTCATTGAAGATGGTTCTCCTTTTTTTTATTATGATATTCTTAAGTTCTTCATTTTTTATCTGGACTACCTAATTTGGGATTAAAAGTAAATATAAACTACATATTTCACTTTTTCTCTCTTACTTAAAATTTATAACAAGTGACCTTGTGAAAATTAAATATCATAAAAGAATTTCTTTGAAAATTGTAAAGAAAAGTCACGATTTTCTCAAGTAGCTTACCATCTCATACCACATGCAATGAAGTCCATAGCACAAAATATTCCCAATGTTGTCATTAGAAATAACTCCATTCAATGGATAGATACCACATTGTTGAGACCAACATCAATGAGGAGAAACAACGCATTAATCGTTTGCATACTTCCCATCAATTGCCAATATAAGATTAGAAATATTTTTAAGTATGAACACTAATGAAAAGTTCTCATATATTTTGATTAAATAAAAATAGAGATTTTGATAATTTCATATTGATATTACAAATATTAGTTCTATTACTACATATAAAGCTCATAAAGCTCATTTACGAAGTAAAATATCAAATGGCCATTAAGAAATAGAAGAGCTATTTTTCTTGATGACCATATTAGGTACCTCAAGTATGGACCATTTGTTATGTTTTAAAGCTAATTAGCACAAGAGACAGTGTAGAGGTGCAAAACCTGTAATGAAACTATAGAGAAGTGTTCAATGCACAATACCCATACTCACATCCACAACCATTGAGTCTAGTTCTGGCTCTATGCCTAGAAAAACATCTCTACAAAGTAATTGAACTATTATACCGAGATTTTAGAAACAAGAGGGGCTAAAAAAGCTAACATAGCAAATTTTATCTATCTTTTATGCTTTGAGGCATTCTAACAAACTATCCATGTGCCTTCTATATACCTCCACATTTTGCATACATTTTAATTAGGGTAGTCTCGACTATAACATCTAACAACAAGCCCCCTTCCTTTATCCTTGGATAGATGTCCATACCTTATTCCAAACAACAACCAGGAAGAATGGTGCAAAAGTTGTGGAACTTGGCTTTGCACATGCTAGTTGTTGTGTGAATCCTTCTAAAAGTCTATTTTGTGCATACCCGACAATCATGGCATTCTAGGAGACTGCATATCTTTGAGGTATTTTGTCAAGCAGGCCATTGCCTATGCTCCCACATTTTAGATGCATGTCTATTGGAGCATTCAAACTATGATATCTGAAAAGATTTTTTTTTTCCTTTTCTTCTGAGGAGAGAAGTTAGTATAGAATTAAGATAATAGCCCAAAACAAAGACCTAGGATTGAGAGAATGCAAAACAATGAAGGCGAGTTGCATTAGGATAACAAAAAATTCAAACAATTAATAGAGTCTCGAGAAGTGGAGAAAGCCCGAACTTAAGAATTTGGGCCATAAAGACATGGGTATTGTAAACTATTAAAGTAACTTGCAAGAAATCAAAACTCTTAAAATTTAAGCTTAAAATTTGTGGAACAAAGTTGTAGAGACCTAAAATGGAATGGGATTTTAAAAGTATATGGAGAGGAAGGGTTGCAATTGAAAAATTCTCTAGAGTTTAGAAAAGAAAAATATATTGTAAAGTGATGGTAAAATGTCATCAAGGTGTCTTATGGGTCAAAAATATAGTAGATTTAAATTGTGTATCTAGATGTAGTAGATTTGTCAAAAGTAACGCTGAAGTCAAAAATCTTGTCTCAAGTTCAAGAATCTAGTAGCTTTAAACCCCCATATTTTTACATCTACTTTTCATTTATTGTGAATAGATTGAAGTAGAAATTATATGGAAGCTGATTTTGGTTCGACTCATTTTTCTTAAATTCCATTTTGGTAGGGTTTTGTAATATTTTTCCTACAAATTCTACCTATTTTTCTCATCAGCATCATTGAGACTTGAGAGCACGACAAAATTTGTCTAAAATCTTGAGGCGAGTTAGTTGCCATGATTTCAATGAATTTATTTTTGGAAATCTAGACAAGCCCAGATCACTTTTGTTGTGTTTTATTTCATTCTAAAATAGATATGTAGTTATCTAGTAAATGAAGGCAGTGGTTCTATGGTTTTATCTGTGGTTACTTTCATATATAATATTATTGTAATACCTAGTGTTAGATCCTTATTTGTTTCTTCACATGGAGATATTTTCAACTATAAAATGAAGTTTACATTCATTTGGTGGTTTAATTTTTTTCCTTGCTCTTGAGGTTATTTTTGTGACAATTTTCTATGTAGAATTATTTAGTATTGAATGTATAGCAGCTACTGCTGAAGCTGTAAATACAATAGTTTCCAGAGCTATTTTTACATAGAATAAACAGTAAAGATCAGATCATCTTCATAAATTAAACTTAATACATTCTACTTTGAAAACCTTATACATTGTGTGGTACATATTTCTTCACAATTTCATTCCATTATACTGGCTCTCATACTTTAAAAACCAAATGTCAAGGCAAGGGATTGGTGTGACTAAAAAGAATAAAAATTTACAAGATTGTGTTGAATAAGTGATAATATCTTGGTTTGGTTACTTGGTTAAGGCTGAGTGGTCAAATTTGGTGCCAGTATACTTTTTATAGTATTATATTATTTTCTAAAACCATGTGTCTATTCAAAAAATTAGGGGTGCTACATTTAAGAGATCATTTTCCCATAGACAAAGATAGTATTTTCTGAAACCACGTGTCTGTTACTTCAAAAAATTAAGGGTTCCATGTTTGAGAGATCATTTTCCCATAGACAAAGAGAGCTAGCATCTCTGCATTTGCATCAAATTTACGTATAGTGAGTGCAATGAGTGTCGAGAGATGAATTCCTATGAACCACTGCTCACTACTCATAAAACAAGGGTCAATGATTTTGACTCAAAAATCAACTACATGGTTTAATCTTGATAAATACCTCCTCCTTATCAATCAAACTATAGGAATACAAGCTGTATGAAAAAACGTAAAAGTATTGTAAATCCAATGGTATCCCAACTAGAAAAGTATTGCATAAAAAGTAGTAACCTACTTAGTTGTAAGGGTTGAAATATTATCAATCTAACTGTAGGCATACTAACTAATGAAGCATTCAAGAAGTAGCCAGGGAGAAGGTGGGGGATGCCCAAATTTACAGGGTATTTTAATTTAAATTCACTAAATTATAGAATTCCCACTAACTACAAGAAATATTATTTACTCAGCCATTAATGTGCTTTAACTTCTTCTAAAATCAAATGCACACATAGAACACAATCCTCATTTTAGTGATGAGATGTATTGAGAATATATATAATGATACACCACAACATGAATGATGAATGGAATAGTAGATGAATTTGTTTAGACAGTGAAAATTCTAGGCCTAAGCAAGGATTCATAAAAATCCTTCCATGTCACTCATGTATGTTGTGCCAGTCATGCTTTATCAAAGTTTATGCCCTTTACAATATCACCATAGCATTAACAACAAAGAAAAATGTTGCAATTGTGGCCCTTTCTATGATGGGTTCCATTAAAATTTTAAAAATAAAATAGAATAAAAATTATACACAAATTTGGTTTTCGTTTGAAGGAGAAAAATTCACAAAATAAGAAAAGAAGAAACAATGGGGAGACAAAATAATTGAACATCACTGCAATACACATTTTACTTAAAAAATAAACCATTTTTTTCCTAATTGACCTTTCACACCTCTTCAACATACCCTTTGCACAAGGTGTCATAGCTATTTTTAATAGAGTGTCTTCTTGTCTTGCATTCAAATGTAAATAATCAAGCACTTTTTCCTTTCATTTCACCCTTATTTTACCTAGTCTTCATTTTCTTTTAATAAAAGAGGAGGTAAAAAATTTATTAAATCATAAAAGCATTACAAAGACAAGAGAAAGGAGCCCACCAATGGGCCAAACAAAACAAAGAATTAATGCACACCCAAGAAACACCTCATATCCTCTATTACCCATTCCTCCAGAGCAAGAGCCAAGTCACTAGGAAGTTTTCCCCAATCATCCACATACCAAGAACCCATCCTCTTAGAAGCCCACCTAGCCAAACCATCTGCCACCTTGTTCCATTCCTAAGGAATATGGGAAAAGGAAATGAATTCCAAAGTAGAACATAGAGAAATAATCTAATCAACCACCACTTCCAACTACCAATTCACATCCTCCAAATTTCATTTATTCAATATATCAACAAAAACTTGTGAATCAGATTCACAAACAATTTTCCACCATCCAAGACTAATCACACACTCCACTACCAAGAGGATAGCAATGGCCTCCATAATTTTTTTAGACTATAGACCTCTATACATAGAAAAGAAAAATACCACCACTCCCAAGCCATCCCTACCAATTCCTCCAATACCCGCATGCCCAAGTTTTTCCCTAGAAGAGCCATTCATATTAATTTTCAATTCCCCCTATCTAGGAGGGCACTAATTTCCACCATGATCAACCCTCTCTTGACCACGTCCATGGTGCACCCCACTTAAAATTTTCTTTGCCCACCCCAATGAGGCCTAGAGCATTAACCACTCTAAATCCCTTAGATCAACTGACACCGAAAAATCACACTAAGAATGTAGAGTCTCTTGAAGAGCTCCCATAATCGTCCTCCAAAGCTGTCCAATAAGTAACTTCATATCTAAGAAAGTCTACCTATTGCGCTCCAACCAGATATTCCAAACTATCAAACTAGGGCCATTGATCTAGGAAATACTAAGAAAATATTTCTTGGAAGGAGAGGATCCTTTCCTCCTCCAAAATTCATCCAAGGAAGAAACATGGCTACACGGGAGGCTCTAGATATTCCACCATAGATTCCAAATAGCTTTCACAAAAGAACACCGAAAGAAGAGATGTGGGAAAAATTCCTCATGCTTAGCACACATAACACACATGGAGGGGCCCTAAAATCCCTGCTTCCAAAGATTCTCTCAACTAAGACACTTACCTTGCACCACCATCAAAGAGAAAATGTTACACTTAGACCAAGCAAAATTTTTCCAAACATGCTTCCACCAAGGCACCTTAGAACTCCAAAAAACCTACTTATCCAAAACCTGATAACTAGAGGAAACCAAAAATTTCCCTTCAGGTTAAGACCCCAAGCCAATACATCTTTCCCCTAAAGGGAGTTGAAAACATGATCTAATAAAATTTTAACAAGTTGATATTGCCAATATCCTTAAAGAAAAACTAAAACAATTCGATAAGGCCTACAAGGACTTCAACACTACCTATGTACAAAGAATTTATAGAAACAATTCCTCTCATGGATAACCTTAGGAAGTTAATCAATAACTTGCAAAGGATATAAGTGTTGCATAGTGTAGCTCACATCTAGTATATGCTAACATTTCTACAATAACTAGTTGCACTCAAGCCTTTACCAATGCTCAAAATGAATTAGAAAAACAATTTTCCTCTGCCATAATAATTCCTTATATTACAACCTTTACATCTCTAGTCGTGACATCAACAACACAACATAGTAATGGTTTAAACTCAAGCTTAGGGATTTCTTGTGGAAGTCCTTATAGTTTTTTTCTTCAACTACAACACCTCCATGTTCATTACCCCTTTTTAATGTATAAAATAATAAACTTCTAGTCATCCATAATATTTCATCCTAATCAACACATTCCTAAAACATATCACCAAATGATCTAGTGATAAACACAATTTTACAAAGCATGACATTGTTACAATAACAAATTTCAAATTTAAACCAAAATCAATCCAATGGTAATTCTCCAACATACCTTACATGTAGTCCATTTTTTGTTTTCTATATTAAAGAAACCCGTACCACAAAACATCAAAATCCCTTGTCTTAAATAGTATAATGGGGTAAGTGCAACAAGATGTGACACAAAAATGACTCTTATGATGCCACTATTTTTTGAAATCAACAAAATATAATATGCACTAGTAAATGAAGATAGTTACGCTCAAAATTTGAAGGCACAACAAGAACAAGAGTTGAAGTGCCTAGAGTCTAGTTTCTAATCTACTATTTTTTTTAAAAATAATTAAGATAAAGGGTTTCAAAAAGGGGGGTGGAAAAATAGGTCTTGTTTTTATCAAAAAAAATTAGCATAGCATCTAAGGGACCCCCCTTTTTCATTAAATTTTTTAGAATTTCAAAAAATTGAATGGTGAGAAATTAGCTAGCACCATGTAGTTTATCCCTATTCTTTCAGATAATTTTTTTAATGAATGTATAATATTTTATGAATTTTCAAAGTGGACACATCCTAAAAAGCTAAAATTTGAGCATGCTCCCCCTAAATTTTTTCAAAACTAATCGAAAATCAATTCCTTTTCTCACCATATGTAGAATGGGGACTAGTTTAAAAAAATGTAATTTGTTTCAGGATTCAATGAATGAGTAAAAATTTATCCTAAAACTAGCACATGTTGGTTTTTGAAAAAAATAGAGGAAATAATAAGACAATTTATGGATGAAAACCTTAACATAATAAAAACATAAAAAAATATTATATATTTAGATAGCTAAGAGAGAGCCTAACATCATCACATTTTTTCAATAAACTTGCATTCAAATATGTACAAATGAGATGATTAGCATGGTCAAAAATATGTGAAAATTTGGTACCCTCTTGAGAAAATCACATCCATAAGCAACTCATGTGGAAATTGCAAAATTTGGCTCTCTCAATGGCACATACCATTTGTTACTTGCCAAATTTAGTGTTCACCAAGTGGGATGTGCTATTTGGAGAGTGCCAAATTTTGTGCTCACCAAATGAATTGCATTGAAAAAAAAGTTAACTTTGCTTTCTCTTTGTGTCTCTCTGTACCACATTGATAACACTTAGAGTTCATTGTTTATGATCATTGATCGATATTTGATTTTTTACCTTTCACTCCCTCTCTATCTCCATCCCTCTTAACCAATATGCACCCATTAGATCTCTCAACCCTCTCTAGGTATCTCCTACACTCTCTACCTTTTCTTCCATCCTTAGGGTTTAAGGTATAGAGTTGAGGGTTTAATCTATAGGGTAAATCCCCCTCTCAAGTCTCATCCTTTCTCTATCCCTCCCACCCCTTCTTTATCAAGTCTCTCCCTCCCGAGCTCTCCCTCCCTCTATCCCTTTCACCCTCTATCTCATGGATCTCTCGCACCCCCTCTCCCTCTCTCAAGTCTCTCCCTCCCACCATAACTATACAAATATGTCTCCCTCACTCTATCCCTCCCACCCTTTGTTCCTTGGATCCCTCACATCCCCTCTTCCTCTCTCAAGTCTCTCTCTCCCTTGCAAGTTTCTCTCTCTCGGGTCTCTCCCACTCCCTCTCTATCTCCCTCTCAAGTCTATCTCTCTCAATTATTTCTCTCTCTTATGTCTCTTTCCCTTCTCTCTCTCTCTCTCTCTCTCTCTCTCTCTCTCTCTCTCTCTCTCTCTCTCTCTCTCTCTCTCTCTCTCTCTCTCTATCTCTCTCTCTCTCGGGTCACTTACTATTTTTAGTAAGTTGGCCTAAATGGGCTTGTATGGACCTAAAAATTTACCCCAAGGAGCATAACTAAAAAAAATTTATGGCAGTGGAAGAATTGTCTCAATACCTTGTATGATTTAGGAGATATTAAAGTTTATGTCCTGATAATTTTCTCCAATGCAACTTGAAATTCAGATTTGTAAACATGAGAAGCCCCAAAATAGCTCAAAAAGTGGACAAAATGATCTCTAATGGTTTCAGCATTATAGATCTCTTCAAGAGCTTTCTAATGATATATTATAATAGCAAATTAGACACTTAGATAGAAGTTCCCCCACTAAAAATTGAATTTCATTAAAATATCTTCCTAGGCAAGAAATCAAACAGTAGGAGTTTTGGAACCAAAACAAAAGGGAAAAGTTACACTTTCTAGAACATTCTAGGGTGGTTATTGGGTAAAATAAAAGGGTTAAGTGGGGTTTGTAGAAGGTGGATCCATTAGTATAGATTGTGGCTCTAAATAATAGATTTTATTTTCAAAGTTGATTTGGATGTAATGAATCAAGCCCATAAGACCATAGCTCTATGATTTCTAAATATATAATTTCAATTTGGGAAAATAATTGAAATTGGGTTGTTTTCTATCTTGCATTTTATGTGTTGTTATTTTTTATTATGTTTTTTGTGGGGTTTGGACAGTGTGGCCTTCATCAAGTTATCATATTGTACCTCACACATATAACACTAGAAACAATAAGAAACCAAAACAAACCCCAAAATCCATCCCATTTCCTCAACCATATCTCCCACCCACACCTAACTTTCTGCAACATAGTGGTAAGAAAATTGATCTTATTGACCAACTTCGTAACATTCTTGTTGAGATATCCTTGTGGGATTTGATTCAAAAATCAACTATTTTTCATGGCATGCTTCAAAATTATTTACAAAAAGTTGATATCCCTCCTAGTGTGCAACCAAACGATGTAGAAACCTTAATTGAGGGTATGAATTCGGGTAATGTAGATATTGTCTTTCATCAAAATGAATTACCCTCTTTAGAAATGCAAAAAAAAATGTTCTTATGATATTGGCTAGCATTAACAAGATTTAGATTAGGTGTACCCTTATTGATAATGGTTCAGGGATTAATGTGTTGTAGTGTTAAAATTTTGTATAGAATTGGAGTGAACAAGACTAAAATTCAACTAGTTAATTTATCTATCTGTGGTTTTGATAATGTGCAAAGAAAACAACTTGGTATTGTTAGATGGGGTTAGAGAATTCCTAGCCTAGAATAAGTGACAGCCAACACTTCTAGACTATAAACCCAATCTAAACAAGAGAAAACAATGAAAGCATAATTAAAATAAAAGCATCAAATCAAACACTCCCCATGCTTGAACTTGAATCACTTCTCTTGCTCTCCTAATTCTCCTTTTGCAATCTTTTCCCTTAGATTTTGAAGTAGACTTGTGTAAATACCCGTAAATTGTAAGTAGAAAGTTGGAGACAAAATGGTTGTTAAGTTGAAAGTGAGAGAGGAAGGTTTCTTTTATAGACAACCATTTGAATGGATGACTGGGATTAATCCGCTAGAAAGATTCCAAGATCAATGGATGAGAATGTATGAGAGGGAGGTTATGAAATGGATGGCCAAGATTGAACCTCAGAAAAAGATGCCAAGATCAGTGGCCCAAAATTGATGCACCAAAAATATGCCATGGATGGAAAAGCTATGACATTCAAAGCTATGACTCCTGACAGCTATGAAAAACATGCAAGACATGCAAGATATGATAGAAATGAATGTTATGATAGGGTATTATGACAAAGCATCTTTGACTAGGTGGTGCATAAATAATTTATTTCAATTTATTTATTCAAAAATGGAGTATAGTGGAGGAAATGAAGTAGTGGCAAATAAATAATTTATTCAAATTATTTATTTGAAGAAAATGAAAAGAGGAGCATTTAATTAAATTTATCAATTTAAATTTAATGGAGAGATGAAAATTAGACCTTAAATAATTAATTTAGATTGATTATTTAATAGGGAGATGACAACGGATAGTTAAATAATTTTAATAATTATTTAACTATAGAAGAATTAAAGGATCACAAATAGATAAATAGTTTATGGTAATTATTTAACAATAGATGAAAGGTGATAAAATAATTAAATAAATAATAATTTATTTAACTATTGTAGAAGAGGGAGAAAATAGTGACACAATTAGTTTATTTAATTAGTTAGGATAGAATAAAGATTAGAAAATTAGGTTTTTTTTAATAAAAAGGGGTAAAACTTTATTGAAGATTAGAATCAAAGAATTACATCAAAGAAAAGGGCCAAAGCCCCAGGGAACCCAAAAGATACAATTAAACAATGCAAGAGCCATTCATCATCCATCATCAATTTCATCCCCATCTTCAGCAATAATCATTTCCAAATCACGGTGGAGCTCCTGGGAAATCTGCTCCCACCTCTCAATCTTTCAGCCATCAAGGTACTCTGAAGCCCATTTTTCCAAGCAATCCGCTACCCTATTCCACTCCCTTGGAATATGGACAAAAGACACCACCTCCATCAAGGAACTAATCCACAGAATTTGTTGTACCATCCTAGCCAGCTGCCAACTGACATCAGCCACCTTCCTAGCATTAAGCAAATTAACCAAAACTTGTGAGTCTGACTCACAAATAACCTTTCTCCACCCCAAAGTATAGGCCCATTCAAGAGCGAAGAGGATTGCAAGACCTTCCATAAGTTGACAGTCTACACCCCTTCATAGACAGAGAAGAATAAAATCACCGTCCTCGAAGAATCCCTACCAACCCCACCAATTCCTCCAGGCCTAGGATTTCCCCTTGAGGAGCCATCAGTATTAATCTTCAGATATCCAGCAGGAGGGGGAAGCCACTTACCCATTCGCATCACTTTCTTCCTCGCCTGCCTTCCCCTTCGAACACAAGCCGAAGCCAAAAACATATCTCGAAGTCCCAGTCTCTCCACCTTCGCAGCATCCTCTTTCTCCAAGGGAGACACCACCTCACACTTAGCTTCCACTGTCTCCCAAACCATGCACATAATTCTCTGCCAAATCTATTGAATGACAATCTTTTCACCTCGGAAGATTCTACGGTTCCGCTCTAACCAAATCTGCCAGAGAATGAAGGTAGGCCCAACATACCACACATCCTGTAAGAAAGAAGCCATAGCGAGAGGTCTGCCAAGACTATTCCAAAAATCCACCAAGGAGGAAGCATGGAAACAAGGACTTTTCCAAGCTTCCCACCAAAAATGCCATAGCCTCAAGGAAAAAGAGCAATGAAAAAACAAATGAGCAGAATCCTCCTCCTCATTCCCACACAGAACACACATGGATGGGCCCTGAAATCCCCGTTTCTGAATATTGTCCCAAGTCAAGCACTTCTTCCAAGCCAAAGTCCAAATGAAGCAATTGTACTTTGGCCAAGAAAACTTATCCCAAACTCGCTGCCACCAACGAACCTCCATCCCATCCAACTTGTAAGATAAAAGAACCTGATAGCCAGAGGCAACAGTATATACACCCTTAGGGTTGGGGGACCAAGATAAAACATCTCCATCTAGGAGGGAGCAACAACTCCTGCTAAAAAGGATGTGTTGAAAATCCACACACTCCTCCTCCATACCAATCATAGGCCACTCCTCAGGATTCTTCCACCTAGCCACCATCAATTGGCCATGAGTAGATATTGACTTAAAATCTCTCACCCAAACCCAACCAGCCTCAATGAATCTTTGACTAAGGGGCAACAAATTAGGAAACTGAGAGACAATAGGGGGAAAACCATCCCAAGAATCCAACTAGAAGTGAGCCTCTGACCCACTTTTGCAAGTCCAAAATAAACCATCCTTGACAAGAGCAGCCCCTTTCTTGAGGGTACCCCAAATCATTGATCCTTTCCCCACCAAGGGATAGCGGGGAATGTCCATATGAGGTATCCCTGGGAAATATTTGTGGGACAAAATCCTGGCCCAAGTTTGATCCTGCTCCACACACCACCTCCAAAACAATTTAGCAGCAAGCGCTATCCCAGACAAAGAAGACTGCCTTAATCCAAGACCGCCACAGTGCTTCGGGCTACAAACAACCTCCCATCTAACCAAACTCCACTTGGAGGATAATAAATTACTAGCCCAAAGAAACTGTCTAGTTAAAGCATCAAGTTCTTGAACAAAACCAACTAGGGCCACCTAGAGCATACATCTATAAATGGGGAGATCCTGGATTGCAGAATTGATCAGCTGAACCCTACCAGCAAAGGACAACCATTTGTGAGTCCAATGGTTAACCTTTGTCTAAAACTTATCCAAAATACTCTACCAAGAATCCCTAGGCATCCTTTTGACAGAGATAGGAATACCAAGATAAGTCAAAGGAAGGGACCCAATTTGAAACCTTATGGTATTAGCAATTCTCCTCTGGATAGGACCAGAAGTATTGAAGAAGAAGATTGAGGACTTATCTTCATTAATTAGTTGACCTGAGGCAAGAAGATGGACATCCAACACAGCACACAAGTTTGTAGCCTCCCTGATTGTAGCCATACCCATCAGCGCAGTATCATCCACAAATTGCAAATGAGACTGTGGGGGAATATTACCTCCCCATCGACACCCCTGAATGAGACCCATCTCAACATTCCTTTTCAACAACCGGCTGAGCCCTTCAACAAGAAGCAAGAATAGATATGGAGAGACCGGGTCACCCTGACGCAGACCCCAGGAAGCACAAAAAAGCTCTAAGGGCTCACCATTAATTAAAACAGAGAAGGATACTGAAGTAACACAACTCATGACCCATTGGATCCACTCATCCCCAAAACCAAAAGCCCCAAGGATCTTCCGAAGAAAGGACTAGCGAACTCTGTCATAAGCCTTTTCCATGTCCAGCTTGATGAACATTGCCTTATAATTGGAAATGGCCATAGAATGAATGGTTTTCATAGCTATAACCACCCCATCCAGAATTTGTCTGCCCACCACAAAACCACTCTGCTCCTCAGATATCAACACTTTGATCCATCTTTTCAACCTATCCGCGCAATGATTTTAGAGATAATTTTATAAATCACATTACAAAGAGAAATGGGCCTAAATTGACTTAACCTGTCTGCCCCGTCACATTTGGAGATAAGAGCCAAGAAGGTAGAATTCAAAGCCTGTAACATTTTCTTGTTCATTTGAGATTCCTGGACAACCGCCAATAAGTCCAGCTTGATAATATCCCTGAAATCTTGAAAGAACTCCACTGGAAAGCCATTAGGGCTAGGAGCTTTCCCTTTCTTCATCTGGAACACCGTTCCCTCAAGCTCATCCATCGAGATATCACTCATAAGATTCTCATTCATCTCCATAGTAACTAATGAAGGGATGCAAGACAGAACCTAAGCCTCCTCATCAGGAGCCCCTTGGGGGTCCTCCCTGAATAAAGAATCAAAATAATGTACTGCTTCACCTAAAATATCCTTAAAAGAGGAGAGAGATTCACCAGTGTCTTTCACCAAAATAGAAATTGAATTCCCATGTTGCCTGGCTTTGATAGAATTGAAGAAGAAGGTAGTATTCTTATCTCCCTCTTGAAGCCATTCAATTCGTTCCTTTTGTTTCCAATAGATCTCTTCATGCAATTAACACTCCTCAAGTACTTTCAAAGCCTTGGCCTCCTCTTGAAGTAATTTAGCAGTCACACCATCCTCCCTGATCACCCTTGTAATGCTATTCAACTCAGCTTGGGCAGCAAGCTTGGCTTGAAAAATATTCCCAAAGCACTATCAGTTCCAATGCTTAAGTTGATACTTAACAAATTGGAGAAGCTTAGCAAAAGCATACATTTCTGTACCAAAAGAGGGTCTACCATTTCTCCACCATTCTCCCATATAATCATAAAGAGAGGGTTCGCGTAGCCACATAAGCTAGAACTTAAAAGGGGGCGATCGAGGCACATGAACTGAAGAGACAACAAGCTTGATAGGCCAATGGTTAGACCCCCTCCAATCCAAAATTTCTGAGCTAGAAGACCACAGGCCACCAACCCAAAAACAAGACACCAGAAACCGGTCAAGTCTTTCAGAAATGCAGTGATCCCCAAGCCTTCGATTGCTCCAAGTGAAAAGACCATTATTAGGCTTAACATCAACAAGATTCAAAGCAAAAATATTGTCCTGAAGAAGCAATGCAGAAGGCTCCAACCTAGCAATACCACCCCGCTTCTCAACCAACTCAGAGACAGCATTGAAGTCCCTAGCCATAATCCAATGATAAAAAGGCACCATACTCCGAACAAATTAAACATGACCCCACAAGAGTTGCTTACCCTGGAAATCAACAGGGGCATAGATATTAGTGAGGAGGATAGACTCCCCAGTCTCAAAGCAAGAAGAAATCATTGAGATAGAAGACTTGATGGACATCCACCAAAGAGGGTGTATCTTCTGCGGATTCCAAAGGCAAGCCACTCCACCCGCAGAGCCTTGAGCACCAATGCATTGGAACTCACCACTTCTCCACAACTTAGGAGATAAACCAAGCACGCATTCAACAGATAACTTAGTCTACTACAGGAACAAAACATCAGGAGATTGACTTCTAACCAAATCACAAACAACCTTTTGTCAAGGGCTGCTGTTCAAGCCCCTTCCATTACATGATAGAACAATCATTTCAGAGAGTTTGAGAAGTGTGAATCCAAAGTCTTAACCGACACTGACTCCACCAGAGTTTCCCCAGCTAACTTAATCTTTTCCAAACACTTTTTCCTGCCAAGCTTTGAAGATTTCTCCCCCAACCCTTTTTTGAGATCCTTTTGTTGTAGACCCAAAGGAGAAGGAGAAGACTTGAGATTCTTTCCTGCATCTGAACTTGCATGGAAAGCCAGAGTAGAGTTGTCTCCCCCACTCTTCTTCATTTCCATAGAAGAAACCGATTCCACTTGGACATCCATTTGAAGATCGATTACCATTTGCAAAGCTCCAAAATCATGTGTATCCTAAGAAACCCCAAAAAGAGGATTCTCCTGCCCAGAACACACAACACCTTGATCCAAGTTAACTAAGCCTGGATTCACTTCCTGCTGGCCAAGATCATCCAAAACCTCGAATCTATTAAAACATTCTTCATCTTGTCTTTCATTCAAGGTCCTCTTTTGACCTCAATTTCTATTACGATTCCTAATAGGGGCAAAACCATCTAGACCAACCCCATCCCCGGGAATGGGATCCTTTCCCTTATCTTCCCTAGGTGGGTTGTGAGTAGGCTGAGAAATACGAGGCTCCATAGGCCTAGCCCTTTGGCATATTTGTTGTAGGTGACTGTACTCATGGTAGAGATGACATCGAAATGGGAGAGTTTCATAATCCAATGACTGTACCCAAGAATAAGGACCCACAAACATATCCAAAAAATCTGGTAATGGCTTACTTAAGTCAATTTCCCCACAGATACGAGCAAAATTTATCACCTTTTTAAATTGAGTCTATTGTGAAGAACCAACTGGCTTCCTGAGCATCGACCCCAACAAATGTAAAACATCATCCCGCCAGCATTCCATAAGAAACCACGGAAGACGAACCCACACCGGGACTCGAGTCGGAAGCTCCTCAGCAGGGTTAAAACCATCATGCCACGGTTTAACAAACAAACCAACCTGGTTATAGAAATAGGGGCCCCCTTCAAAAACCTTGTTACGATCCACCATGAAATATAAGGTAACCATGAAATAATTATTCGCCAGAAGCTTTATATCCATCTCACCCTCCGGCATCCAACTCCGTCGGGCCCAAGACTCTAAAAATTGCATCAATATCCGCATACCCAAAAATTTGCAATAAAAAGAGTGCCTCGAATAATACTCAATATCCTCCGCAACCATCTCCAATGGGATGACTAGTTTCGGCATATCCTTGCAATGTTCCAAGCATCCATTGATTTTTGTGATCTGAGCCCCACTAGATGAACCCACTCCATCTAGTCCTGGATCTGACAAATACAAATTATTATTAAAAAATTTTGAGGCATGCGTAGGGGACTTCGCACCAATCACTGATTGAAAGTCCATTTTGGGGCTAGCATCCAAGGTCTCCCCAGGCGACATTTAACCCAAGCCACAATGAGCATACACGCCCCTGAAAAAAAAACAAAACAAGGGTCTTGAGGAACCCCAGCCACCACGCACCACAAGATTTAGGCAAAGCAGGGAGGATGCACCTCCAAAAAGAGGCTGCACAAGGAGGAGAAACCAGGCCCAAAGGGCCACTCCACACAACACCCCCGCAGCCCCCATCAGCTCCAGACTCACCACTAACACCAAAGATCCACCCTCACATGCAAGGCAGAGACAGATAGCAGCAACAGGAAAAGAAGATGCCACCCCTCACCCCCAGAAACATGCACAGACCCCCCTTCTAGTGTAGGAAAAAGCAGTAAGCAAGGAACAAGCTAGGGCATAGATGCCCTAGCTCGGCAGGAAGAGCAGTCGAAAGCCATTTTTTCTTGTCATAGATCCTCGACCCTAGAAAATTAATTAATTAATTAATTAAATAATTAAAAAATATTTAATTAATAGAGGAATATGATCGAACATAATTGAATAACAAAGACCAAGAAAAATGACACTCGTAGACTTCCGAAATTTTTCAATGTCTACATTTTGCCCCTCTTTGACATAATGCATTTCATGACATTGTGCCAAAGAAATTTAATTCTGAAATATGCCCTAGTGAAGGAAGAATGACGAGGGTTGTGGTATGCCTCCTCGAGAGGACAAGTGGGTTAAAAGAACATGAATGTGCTCTCTGAATGGATGATAATACTAGAGGATCATGAAGGATAGAAGAAATGTTAGCATGGAGAAGATGGATGTTAGTGTGGAAGAGAAAGGAGGATGAAGATGAAAAGTTAGACAAGAAATGATAAGGGAACCAACTTTCATGCCTACATTTTTATATTTATCATCATTGGGAATCAAAATATCGCAAATGATCCACAAACACGACGGTATGTCATAGACCAAGTTGTGCAAGGTGACCATTTGGGAGAGACAAGTAGTCAAAAAGTCAAGGAATGCCCCAGCTCATACTAAGGACCCAATTATCCTAGTCTTTTTTCCAAGACAAACCATAGATAGAAAACAAAGAAAAGAGGCCATGATCCATCATTTTCCTTCTAAATCTATTGATAGGATATCCTTGAGGAGACTAGTAATATGACCCAAAATCAATCAAGAAGATAAGAAAATTCCAAACCAATAAGGTGTTTTCCAAGATAGTGCTTGCTAGCGATAATGGTGAGATTTTTTGTGTGACCAAGATGATTGATTTGGTTGATAGTTTGACAAAGATTGATTGATAATGATTGTGCTTGACCTTTGGAAGGAAACATCCTAACTAAGGCAAGATTGATTGATAGTATTGACAAGATTGATTGAGATGATGAAGATTGATTGATAAAGTTGACAAGGTTTGATTGATAATGATTGTGCATGACCTCAGGAAGGAAACATCTTGACTAAGGAAAGATTGATTGACAAGATGGTTTGATTGTTTGAAAAATATTGATTGAGAGGATCAAGCAATGTGATGATGCCCATCTACAAGAAGGACACATCTTGTTTAAGGAAAAATGACACATCTAATAAAATCAACCAAGTGATAAGTTTTGACAAGGCACCTAACCGCAAGAAAGACACATCTTGCTTAAGGTAAATGATCCAATTGACAAAGTGTATTCTTAAGAAGGACACATCCTAATAAAAGACAAAAGATAAGACTGAATGAGACAACTTACAAGATGCCCCATTCTGATTGAATGACAAGATCGATTGATTAATGATAGGATGATCGATGTATGAAATATTTTATTGGTTATGTGCATTTGTTGATTCATGATTTTGTTTGAATGATGACTATTTTAAGACCAAGGACATGACTAGACCTGACAAATCCTAAAGGACTTGACCTAGGGGACCTAAAGGGATCATCGATAAATGGCCTTTCCTATGTAGCAAATGCGTAGAGACCTTGTAGTTCGACACGACTTGACTTTTCCTTATGTGACAAAAGATGAAGTCATGATTTTATTTGGACAACCTAAAAGAACCGACCTAATGCCTTAGGGGCTCATTTAAGAGGAGCCTTTCCTACATAGCAAATGCACAGATGCAATGTAGTTTGACCACTCTTATATAGACTAACATAGATTTGGACTCAGACTTATACTTTGTTTTTGAAATTTTACAAAGCTTTCCGATTTATTCTTTTTTGGGATTTTGATGTTTTATAAATTTTTTTGTGGATTTTTTCAAGACATTTTATGATTTTTAGGTATTTTTTAGGACATTTTATGATTTTTGTGGATTTTTTCAGGACATTTAATAATTTTTAGGGTTTTTTTCAAGACATTTTATAATGTTGATATTATTTTCGATGAATATGTAGGTCAAGGAATTACCCCCAGTCAAGTGTGAGACTAGTTTATTATGCACAAAGGGGTGGTGGTGAATGCAAAGAATGATCATGAAAGTGAAGGATGATAAATGTTGATGGTCTTCAGGCCATGGGAAGGATGACAAAGCTTTATTATGGATGAAAACTATAAGGTTCATGACAAATGCATGTGAAAGATACCCACAATCAACCAAGCAGGCTACACAAGGATCCAAGGACAAACATGATCTTGCCCCTAGTCAAGTTGAAAACCAATTGATAGGTAATGATGATAATGACAACGTTGTTTGATATGGGAAGGAAACATCCCGAAAAAACATGAGGATGATGATAATGTAACTAAAGGATTGAGGTCTACAACAAGGTTAGGAAAAAAGCCAAGGAATGTTTTGGATGGTGTGCTAGAGTGCATAGCAAGATTGCATGGATTAGGCTTGTTGTATTTGAAATGACTAACCTTAGGACTAGATGGAATTATAAAGGGAACTTGGATAAGCGGATTAGAATCCTTAAACCAATGACAAGATAAAACAAATTCTAGCAATAGGTATGGAAGGATAATGGATTTAATTTGGCAAAGGATAAGAGACATGAGGATTATTGGCTGAAAGAATTAGCATATGATCTCCAAGGACTATTTTGCATGGGAATAATTTGTTTTCTCCAACGTATGGGTTTTGATCAAGTCTATGAAGGAAATGACATGATGTTTCATGGATAGTGTATGATCAAAACATGTCAAATTTTTTCCTAAAGCATGATTGTGTTTGTGCTCCATTCCTTATCAAGATCAAGGTAGGTGGGAAAATGGATGGAGACAATATGGATTGGATGGATAGATGGAAATTTTATGAGAAAGTCAAGGGAGATGAGACAACTTGCCCCCAAGTGTAATGGTCCACATAGATAATTTCTCTTACACATGACACTTCTTTTCTAGGTTTTCATCATGGCACTTATCCAAAGTGCAATAAAAATGTTTTTCACTATTGGACGAAATTTTTCTCTTTAATTAATTAATTATTTATTTATTTTTCCTTTTCTTTTTTCTTTTTTTGATGATGCCACACAAGACGCCTTCTTGCTAGGTTTTCATCAAGGTGACATTTTTTTTTACTTTTTATATTGACTTGATGTTTTGAATGATTGTTGATTGTTCTAAATCCTTTGATGGTGTTGATATAGATACTAGTGTCATGATATTCCAGTAGTTACCTTTAGTAGTTGTCTTGTTAGGATCATAGCACTTGCATACAACTGATTGATTTCCTTGTGATCCTTTTTGCTACTAGAGTTGGCCTTATCAAAATATGCACATCGTGATAGAGTACCATGGGAGTCCTTATGATAAAGAGTTGTTGCTGAGATGTGACAGATTTGTGATGTGATATTTTTAAACTTTGGAGGGATGTAGGATTATGATGGATGATTTTTAAGTGTGGATAGACTATTTGATGTTTTAGATGTCACAATTTTTATTTTCCAAACTTGGGATGGTGGATGGTGGAGTTTGAAATTTTGATTGGGATAGAAATTTGGAACCAACACTTTTATATGTACTTCTTGATGACCATTTAGAAGGAGGTGGACATTTATTATATGTGGGAGTCCTCTTTCCTTGTGGCTCCACATTTTTATTGACTTTTGGATTTGGAATATTTACTTTGCTTGATACATTTTACTTTGGGATTCATTTTAACTTCATTTGTCCACTTCAATTTTTGTTTGATTCAATGGCCTTTGAAATTTGATTTTGAACTTTGGATTTGTAATAATTTTCCTTTTGTTGGTTCCAAATGGAAGGTTTATTCATCTTGGAATGATGATTTATAGTGTGGACAGAAGGAGTGTTGGAAACAAATTTATGACAAGGACTACTCATGGCCTTCATTTTGATGTTAGTATTAGATAAAGTTTCCCCCAATATTGAGGAGGTACCACTAAAAACATTTGATTCTCTAACTAAAGAATAGCCAAGACCTTGATATCTAGAATATTCCTGAAACTATACTGGTTCAAGAATGCCTTACTCATATTGGCCTAGTCCTCTTCCTTGATTCTTCATGCTTTGAGAGATTCTATTTTCGATGGGGTATTTTTTACTTTGAAAAAAAGATGCATACCCATCATTATGTATGTGAAAATTGATGCTTGGAATCTTCTCCTCTGCAAGAAATCCCACTTTGATAAAAGTGGATGATCCTAGTTGATAGGATATTCTGGCTTTATCATACATCATGATTGTTTCTTCTTGGTCGTTTGGGATGTCAATTTGATCAAAGATATATTTTTCATATTCTTCTTTGACTTGATCAATGATACCTTCTCTATGTTCTCCTTGATCCATAGTAGACTTTTTGTGTTCTTCTTTGACTTGATCCATTTCATTTATTTGATTATCTATGTGGCCAAAGGAGACAAGTGTATCATCTTTGGAAATGGATTTGTTTGGAGTTTGGATAGGATCAACTTCAACTATTTGATCATCAATGATGTGATGGTCCATGAGAGGGTCATTTTGGATTTCATGTTCAAGGGTAGGATCTTGGTCAAAAATAGGTTTTTCTTGGATGACATGATTGGGAATGGGATCTTGATCAAGCATAGGTTTATTTTGGATGCCGTGATTATCTAGAAGGACTTATTGGATGGAATTAAGTATGGAGTCATGGGATGGACTACTTTGATCTTGATATGAAGGTGCAGCTATGACATCATGCTTTGGACTTTTATTTTGACATGAGGTGTAGGCAATATGATGCAATTTTGGAGACCATGACCAAATGTATTTCAATGAATAAATGTAGCTTGGGATGGATTAGTGGATGATGGACATGGATAGGATGTGGAGACTTGAAATGGGTTGAGGGATGATGGACTAGGATAGGATGTAGAGGCTTGGAATGGACTAGTGGAAGGTTGGTTTCCCTTGTCAAAGTTAAGATAAGGGTGATTAATGGATTTTTTTTGTGGATTAATGTCGTTGATTGTGTTAGTGACTCTTGATAGTGAGGGTAGATGGATGAAGGATTAGAGTTTATGGTTTTTTGGTAAGAGGGATAGATGGATGGATGACTATGGGTTGTGGGTGCTTGCTATTTGGATTCAAGGTATCATCTTTTGAAGTCTGTGGCTTGTTGGGCTTTACCATTGCAGAGTAATTGGTATTCAACTTGATGAGCAAGCATATCTAGGTGAATGGAAGACAGGGTGGTGGATTGTATGAAGCCTAAGAGATACCAGTGCAATGGAAGGTATGCACCTATGTTATCTTTTTTGGATATAAGGATGCACCTAAGAAAAAGATAAAAGGATATGATATGAAAGGATGATAGTGCAAGGATTGTAATGTCTAAAATATGAGGGATAAAAAATTATAAAGGACACTAAAAGATCGGGTGATGGTCAAAGTGAGTGATGAGGTGACTAGATGATGCTAGTGTAAGATAAGGATGATAATATAGCTAAGGTTAAATGAGATTGATCTATGTTTTTGTATTTCTTGTATTTTGGGGGTATGAAAATGAAACGATAATGAAGGATTAATATGATACTAAGGTAAAGTAAGCTATATTTTTTGTATTTTTTTGGAATAAGGATGCAAAGTGCAATCTAAGGAATGTGAGCCTAAATGAGGGTGATGTAATGCAAAGGAACCCTAAAATTTTAAACAAATGGTGACACTAAATGTAATGTAAATACAAGGAAATAAATTACAAATGTCATTTTCCATAAGAGGACAACCAAGACCAAGAGAAAAGACCAAGACTCAACTTGAAAAAGTGACAATGACAAGACAAATGACAATGGTCAATGAAAAGTAGAATAAGTAACCAAGAATTTTCAAGAGCTCAAAGGTCTCCTTATGTTCAAAATATTAAGGTTTAAATACAACCTAAAGGTTCAAGGTTAAATTTGTATAATGCAAGGAACAAAGGAATGCAACCTATAATGCAATGTATTTCTAATGGGAATGCCTAAAATGAATTGGTAAATCTTGCAAGTCTTTGGTTTGGAAATCAAGATCACTATTATGATGAATTGGTTCAATTTTGGACAAGGATTTTTTGAAATTTTGGTAATGAGATAGTTGTGGCTCTGTGTTTTCTAGAATGTTGTTTTGACAGTTTTGATATTTTTGAAATGGTTTTGATATGATTTTTTTACTATTTCCAATAAGATATGACTGGAAAACACAGTAGACAATATCAAGCAATTTGTTTTGGGCTAATTTGATGTGAAATGGTAGCAAGAAAAAAAAAATCTTAATAGGAAAAGGGCTTGTATACTTGGTATAGGCCCACTAAAATACCCTGGATTGGTGTTGAACACCTCTCCTTCTTGAGAGCAGATATCTTAGAAGTTTGGTGGCACTAGCTCCCCTACATGACACTCACTTCTACGGGCACACCAACTTCAGATTCTCAGGTAGTCACTTCGTAGGAACTACTATCTCTACTCAAGAGAGTTGGTAGTGAGTAACTTCAGGCATGATATTGTACCTTGCACCATACCAAGCAACAACTAAAAATGGCTAGGCTTCTAAAAACAAAAGGTGTCTAGTAAGGACATTCAGTTTAGGGGATACAATGATAAACTCCCTCAAGAGGTCTCCCATCCCTTAGAACAAGGGTTTCTCATATCATAAAGATACTTGAGGAGAACCATCACGTACCATCTTATTGACTGCAAACTTTCCTCGCGAACACAAATTGATATAACAGTTTGGAAGGACTTGGCTTTAGCCTATTACCGCTTGGGTCATTCCCTTAAGGTGAGTAATTTTTCCCACTAAGATAGAACCTCTAATAGGTAAACACAAAAGAGGATGGGTCTTGCTTTTTGATCACTGAGTTTGCAAAAGGTGAGAGGATAATACCAACCACCCTCAAACACTAAGACATGGTGTTCTTTTACCCCCTAGTTAAAGTTATGTGAAAGAAGACAGTTGTTCATTTTAGAGCACCAAATGAAGTGTTTGCTATACTAAAACAAGCAAAGAAGTGGTTTCAAAATATAGTTCCTAGAAATTTGAAACCGCAGAACCACTTGTTAGTAGTTTCACAAAATGATCTTGGACCAATGAGAAAGCTGCAAAAAAAAACAAACTTAGGACAAGAGATTTAAAATCCAAACTAAAACTTAAAAGTCAGCAAGTAACCAAACTAGAAATTGAAGAGACTAAACTAAACTAAGAAAAGGAAATCAAAGAAAACTAAAAACTAAGAGCTCAATTTCTTTTTTGTTGCTCAAAAAGAAGCATTTTTTGGGACCCCACTCCAAAGCCACACATTGAAAATAGAAAATTAGTAAACCAAAGAAAACTTGAACAAAAACAAAAAGCTAAAATAGTGATAACTTTCACAAAACTAAACAAAATTTTAAACTATTGATATCTATGGAAAGATAAGAGATAGACTTTCAAAACTCAATTTTTTTTGGAAAAATCTTGCACAACAAAAGTGTTATTATAAACAAAATAAAATTTGGGTCTTAATAACTAAATTTAAATAAAAAGTTGTGATCACTAAAATTACCATAAATTTCTCAAATATTATCAAAATTTCAAACCGTTTGAAGTTACAGAAAGCTAAAAGCGAGGTATACAAAACCCAGATAATAGTTTTTAAAGATTTTATGGGCCTGTTGTTTTTTGCTCAAATGAAAATGATGGGATTGTATACGAATTTTGGTTGTAACCTACAAAATAACAAAACAAACAAGAAAACACACAAATTTCTCTACAAAATTGTAAGATTCACGTCGAGTTCACCAATGTGAGATGGGGTTAGCGATAAAAATAACATAGATAAAGTGACAACCAAAACTTCTAGACTATAAACCCAATCGAAACAAGATAAAATAATGAAAGCATAAGGAAAATAAAAGCATCAAATCAAAACACTCCCCATGCTTGAACTTGAATCACTTCTTTGGCTCTCCTATTTCTCCTTTTGCAATATTTTCCCTCATATTTTGAAGTAGACTTGTGAAAATACCTACAAATTTTAAGTAGAAAGTGAGAGAGGAAGGTTGCTTTTATAGACAACCATTCTAATGGATGGCTGAGATTAATCCTCTAGAAATATTCCAAGATCAATGGATGAGAATACATGAGAGGGAGGTTATGAAATGGATCATGGCCAAGATTGAACCTCAAAAAAAGATGTCAAGATCAAAAGTCCAAAATTGATGCACCAAAAATATGTCATTCATGGAAAAGCTATGTCATCAACAGATATGACACCTGATGGCTATGATAGACATGCAGGACATGCAGGCTATGACAAAAATGAATGTTATGATAGAGCATCTTTGACTAGGTGGTGCATAAATAATTTATTTCAATTTATTTATTCAAAAATGGAGAAAGTGTCCCTCTTACTTTATCTAAAATGTCTACTTTATTCAATTATCGAATGACGAAGACTAAGAAAAATGATGCTGGTAGACTTAGGACATTTTTCAGTGTCTAAAAGTATAATAATACCTATCAAATATGGTAAGATTGTATTGAAAGATCTCATCCATGTCATTCCACATGATCTTTCATATAATCTTCTTTTGGGTAGACCATGGATTCATGAAATAAAAGGAGTTCCTTCTATGCTTCAACGTTTAATGAAAAAAACATACAACAATAAGGTTTACACAATAAAATCTAATCCTAAGTCTAAAAATTGTTTATAAACTAAAATAGAAGTGCCAAATCCTCTTAGCACATTGACACCAACTATAAAAGTGAAACCTTTACAAATCAATGAAGATCTTGGTTATCTTTCACCAGTGAAAAAATTATTAGATGATGATTGGGGGTCATTAAATTTCACATCTAAATTAGTGGGGGAATACAAGATTACACAATTAAAATCAAATAAAGAGAATGAAGCCACAATGATATCAACATGATTTCTATTACTAAGTCATCAAAAGCATCTAAATCAACAACTTTTAGCAATGAGGAAAACATAAATTACACACCCACTTAAATGATGAAACTGATTATGAAGAACCACCCTCTTTGAAACAAATGGAAGCCATTTATGGAAGAGGTTATGGACTTTTAAAACAATTTGGCTATAATAGAAAAGGATTTAGTGTAAAAGAACAAGGTATCAATGTCCCCATAGAGGCCAACACATAGGAAACAGAAAAAGGTCTTGGTTATTGTCCTTCAAAAATAAAATAAAAATATATTCACTTAATCATATAAGAGATAAATAGCATTAGTTGTTTCTTCTTTCCATGTGGTAGTTATAGTATCACAACATGCTCACTACCATACATGGTGGTATAAACTAGGCTTTATGTAATCATAATTCATTTCACAAGGAGTAGCACATCATCATCCATCTTGGGATCATCTTTGTCCCTACACTTGGTGGACAATGGGTTAGGTAGCATTTTTTTAGGTGCATTCCTTCTAGGAAGGGATCCCTTTGTTTCTCCTTAAAACATTAGTGTAGCAAGTATACTAACATTTTAAGGGGGAGGCACATAGTCCCCCACTCTTTTTTTACATAAGAATGGTCCTTTTTTAGTGATAATAGAATACATATCCTAGGAAGTGTGACCTTTACAATCAAAGTGTGGCCCTTTTACTTAATTTTAAATGTCTCCTTTGTGGTAATATTGGGCTTCATGTCCTCTAAGTGTGTGACCTTTCTTGGCATATGATGTTCCCCTTGGTGGTAATAATATGGCTAGTATTCCCTAAGGTTTGAGTCTTCTATTTTATGACTTGTCTGCTCTTGGTGGTGATGCCATGTGTGATATTTCCTAAGGTGTGACCTTTCATGTATTCAGAAAAAGTCCCTTTATTTTTTCATAAATCACCTTTTGTGGTGGTGTTGTTATAACACCCCTTGATATTTTGACCTTATCTTGTCATTGTTTATACGCCCCCTTAGGTAAGTTTATGCACCCCCTACTTGGTGATTTTTGTCCATCCACCATTATGTTAAAATTTGTACACCTCATGAGGTGAGTTTAGTTCCTCCCCCATGACATGAAACTTTATGGACCCCATGAGGTGAGTTTTATTTGTCCCCCATGATATTAAAATTTATGCACCCCCAAGATGAGTTTTGTTTATCTCCCATGAAGTTAAACTTTATGCACCCTTTAAGGTGAGTTTTATGCACTCTTTGAAGCGATATTTTCTAAGATAGTTCATGGATTAAGCATAATAGAGCTTGTTGGTGTGTCATAGAAAATTGGATCTTTGACATTTCCATGATCATTTAGGTCCTTTTCCTTTGATGCTTGACCTATTTTTCCTTGATTTAATGTTGTAATGTGACATATACATTCACATTAGGTCTTGAATATTTAAATCATTTAAAATTATCTTGTATTGTAAAGGTGTTGTGAAGTGTTGTAACACATTTCTACACTTTTCTAGGCTCTTCTTATTATAATTCATCTAAATATCTAGTTTTTATCACTTACCAAGTCCTATTTTGAAGTGTTGTAAAGTCTTGTAACAAAATTTCATGTTTCTCTAGGCTTGGCTTCACTAATTACACCTTTCTTATGTCTTATTTGGCCCCTTTATGAACTTACAAGTCATAATTAAGTGTATTTTTGAATTCAAACATGATAATCATCATTAAATGCAACTTAATTCCTGACACCCACTTGCATGCCTTGAGTGGGACCCATTCACTATGGGTAGCAAATGAGTCCCTCTTGGCACAAAATTCAAAATAATTTCAAATTTCTTTTAGGTTTTTATTCATTAAGACCCTAGGTAGCCTGTGATATTGTATTTTCAAGAAATTAGGGAATAAGTGTGTATACATTTATTTTTTTCTATTCATTTTAACCCCCAACAATCTCATTCAAGCATCCACTCATTAGAGCATCATAACATCATTCATCAAAGCAGTTATCAAGCATATTGGAGAAATAATTGACATATCTTTAGACTTTGAAACAATAAGGGTTTGGTGAGTGCATGAAATTTGAATGTTATTTTTCATCATTCTCTTCTTATTTTATTTCATTATCAAGGTTTTGATTACCAAACTAGGGGTTTGACCAAGGCAAGCCCCTATACTCTAACCCTTAACCATTTTTTACCTCTTTGCATGTATCTTTGCAGGTCTTGTAGGAAATTTTTTCAAAGAAATAGGTGTTGGAAAGTGGTCAATAAATCATCAAATCTATTCAGGTCAACAAATACCTAATTCAAGCTTGGAGACAACATTCAACCCATTTTCTGCAGATTTGGATCTGTCAACCCAATAAGAAGACAAGTTCAGATCTAGTCCCACAGAGTTGACTTAAGAATTTGTAGATTTTTTGTAGGTGAACTAATTCACCATATATGGAAAATGAGTCCCACTGCTAGGTTGGAAAAAGTGATTTTTTTGGTTTTCAGTTCCTGGTACTCTAAAACCTATTTCAACAAAATTTGCTTGAAGCAAGACAATTTCACCATCTGTGGGAAAATGAGCCCCAATGGTCATTAACAATAATTTATGAAGCATTCCAAAACCTTCTCAAATCTGGAATCTACCTCCAGGTGCACTCCATTTAGTCTCATCAATTTATGTTTGCTTTTTTATGTTTTGAGTTCATTTTTGCATATCACACTGTGTTTTCCAACACTTCATATTTTTTAGGTTTTTCATCAATAATCAATCATTTTTATCAGTTTTTTGCATCTCAAAAATTTCACTTCGACACATTTTCATTTTACTTGCATTAGTTTGAGTGAGTCATCTAGATTTTGGGGTCTATCTCTCTCCTTTAGGTGAAAAACCCTAATTGAGCAAGAGAGTCATAGCATCTTTGGCAAAAATCTATAGTTCATGGGTCAGGAACTTGAGCACCCCTTTTTTAGCATGGAAATGTAGCATAAAATAAATTGATTCCCATTCAAGCCATGTGTTTAGCATGACATAACTTGCTATCCTTGTGGAACCCATCATGTTGTATGGACACCTAGTGTTGGTTTGTGGCGACTGATCATGCTATACTATACACCCTGGGGGTTCAGTGGTAGTAACCTCTGAGAATTTTTTTTTTTCCATTTTTTCACATCACTAAAAAAGGAAAAATCACCCGAAAAAAGAAAAAATGACTTTGTAAAACCCTAATTCTGGAAGCTTCTAAAAAGCTTGTTATAAGGGGTTGGGATGGGGGTTATAGTATGTAGAAAAAGGTGATTATTCACAAGATTGTAATTAGTTTTGTACTGGATAATAAAATCATTAGATGGCTATGGTTTGGTGGATGTAGCCTAGATTGGGTGAACCACGTTAAATTCTTTGTGTGTGTTTTTTATTTCACTGTTTATTAATTATATCTGCATTTAATTGTTAGATATCTACATTCTAAACCTAACAAGTGGTATCAGAGCAGGTTGTATTCAATTATCATCTACAAGAAGGTGTCATAGTTGAGTGGGAGCAATAGAGGATGAGGGTGAGCTGAAGGTTGAGAAGTTCAATGGGAAGAACTATCAGTTATGGAAGATGCAAATGGAGGAATAACTTTATCAGAAGGATTTATGGTGGCCATTGGAAGGTAAAAAAAAGAAACCCCCAGCAATGTCTAATGAGGACTGGGATATTTTGGATAGAAAGGCTCTTGGAAGTATTTTCTTATGCCTAGAATAATTGATGGTGTTCAACATTACAATAGAAAAAACAACTCAAGAGTTTATGAAAACCCTAGAAAAGTTATATGAAAATCCTTCCACTTCAAATAAGGTATTTCTTATGAAGTGTTTATTTAATATGAAAATGGTAGAAGGTGGGTCAGTTGCTAATAATTTAAATGAGTTTAATATAGTTACCAGTCAATTAACTTCTGTAAATGTAAACTTTGATAAAGAGGTTAGGGCTCTTTTGATTTTGTGTTCTTTTCCTGAAAGTTGGAATAGCTTGGTCATGGCTATTAGTAATTTTGTTTCTGGTTAGAATACATTGAAGTTTGATGATGCTGTTGGTGTTATTTTAAGTGAGGAAATTCATAGGAAGAGCTCAAGTGGTACATCCACATCATGTAGTGTTTTGAATGCAAAAAGTAGGGGCAAAACAAAGGAGAGAGAAAATAATTATGGAGGTTGTGGGAAGTCATGAGGAAAATCAAAGGATAAAAGGTCCCAATCTAGAGAAATGAAGGATTGCTAGTACTGCGATAACCCAGGTCATTTAAAGAAATATTGCTAGTCTCAGAAAAATAAAGGAGACAAAAAAGAAGGAAATAAAGAGGAAAATGTGGTAAGTAATAAACTTGATGAGGATGCTTTGATTCTTTCCCTTGATAATGATGATGATTCTTGGGTGTTAGATTCAAGGGCTTCATTTCATGTTGTGCCCTATAGAAGTTATTTTCTTGATTATGTCTAAGGGGATTTTGGGTTTGTCTATTTGGGAGATAATGAACCTTGTGAGATTGTTGGAAAGGGAAGAATCAAGAGTAAGTTGTAGAATGGGAATCATTGGCTACTACATGAGGTAAGGCATGTTCCAAAGTTAAGCAAAAATTTATTTTCAATAGGGAAACTAGATGATGAAGGTTGTGTTGTTACATTTAGTGATAAAAATTGGAAGGTTACAAAAGGTGCCTTAGTGGTATCAATAAAGTGTGAAAGTAGGAACCTTATATCTTTATACAGGTAATATTGTTCCTTCTACTTTAGCTATTGTGGATAAAAATAAATGTTCAAGAATAGTTGTTGTGGTTCAATAGGAAGAAGATCAAATAGTTGATGTGGATTATGAATCAACACAGTGGCATAATAGACTTCAGCATATGAGTGCAAAAGGTATGAAATTTCTTCATTCAAAGAATGTTTTACCAAGTTTAAAATGTGTTAATTTCAATTTCTATGAAAGTTGTGTTTATGGAAAACAAAAGAGATTCAATTTTCTCACAAAAGGGAAGGAAAAGAAAGATGAGAAATTGGAGCTTGTGCATATGGATGTATGGGGACTAGCTCAAGTATCTTCTCTTGGTGGCTTTCAGTATTATGTTACATTCATTGATGATGCAACTAGGAAGCTATGGATTTATTTCCTTAGGCAGAAATCTTATGTATTTGAAACTTTTAAAAAGTGGAGAAGCTTGGATGAGAATGAGATGGGTAAAACATTAAAATGTTTCAGATCTGATAATGGTGGTGAGTATTGCAGCAAATATTTTGAAGATTATTGTTATGCTAATGGTATTTGTAGGCAAAAAATGGTTTCAAGGACTCCACAGGAAAATGGAGTGGTTGAGCGCATGAACAAAACAATAATGGAGCATGCACAGACTATGATATTAAATGATGGGCTACCTTTAAACATGTGGGAAGAGGCTATAAACATTGATTTTTATTTAATTAATAGAGGTCCCTCTAATCCTTTGGGTTGTGGTATTCTAGAGGAAGCATGGACAGGTAAGAAGGTAAGTTATTCCTTTCTCAAGATTTTCAGTTGTGAAGTATTTACACATGTATAGTTTTGGATATGGAATTGATGAATTTGGTTATAGGCTTTGGGATTTTGAAAATAAAAAAATTGTGAGAAGCAGGGATGTCATATTCAATGAGAAATTGTTGTACAAAGATCTGTTGCAGCAACAAGAGAAGAAAGAAAATGATTATGTAGTGTTGGATGATATTACAAACAATGATATTCTAGTAGTTCCTCATGTTGCACAACAACAACAACAAATACCACAAACTCCAGTGAATGTTAGACTATCTTCAAGGATAAGTAGACCTCTGGATAGATTTTCTCCCCCTTTGCATTCCATTTTATTAACTAATGTTGGTGACCCAAAATATTATGATGAAGCTATGCAGGTGGATATTATTTATTTAATTAATAGAGATCCCTCTAATCCTTTGGGTTATGGTATTCTAGAGGAAGCATAGATAGGTAAGAAGGTGATTTATTCTTTTCTCAAGAATTTCAGTTGTGAAGCATTTGCACATGTATATTTGTTAGATATGGCATTGATGAATTTGGTTATATGCTTTGGAATTTTGAAAATAAAAAATTGTGAGAAGCAAGGATGTCATATTCAATGAGAAATTGTTGTACAAAGATCTGTTGCAGTAGTAAGAGAAGAAAGAAAATGATTATGTAGTGCTAGATGATATTACAAACAATGATGTTCCAGTAGTTCCTCATGCTGTGCAACAACAACAACAAATACCAAAAACTCCAGTGAATGTTAGACAATCTTCTAGGATAAGTAGACCTCTAGAAAAAATTTCTCCCTCTTTGCATTCTATTTTATTGACTGATGTTGGTGAACCAGAATGTTATGATGAAGCTATGTAGATGGATACCAAAGTTCAATGGGAGCATGGAATGGAAGAAGAAATGGACTCCTTGCTGAAAAATAAGACTTGGGAATTATGCAAGTTTCCTGTAGGGAAAAAGGCTTTACCAAACAAATGGGTTTAGAGGCTAAAAGAGGAGGATGGAGGCAATAAAATATTTAAAGCTAGGTTAGTTGTAAAGAGATTTGCACAAAAAAAGGGTATTGATTTTGATGAGATATTTTCTTTAGTTGTAAAAATAACTTCTATTCATATTGTTTTAAGTATTGTGGCTACTAAAGATTTGCATTTAGAACAGCTTGATGTTAAAATGACCTTTCTCCATGATGATTTGGAAAAGGAAATATATATGGAATAACCATAGGGATTTGAGGTCAAAGTTAATGAGAAAATTGTGTGCAGATTGAAGAAAAGTTTATATGGCTTGAAGCAAGCACCGCGACAATGGTATATCAAATTTGATAGTTTTATGGCTAAGCAAAGCTACAACAGGTGTAATTCTAACCATTGTGTTTATTTTAAGAGGTTGGATAATGACAACTACATTATTTTATGTTTATATGTTGATGATATGCTTGTAGTGAGGTCTAACATGAATCACATTAAGGAGTTAAAACAACAGTTAGCAAATTCATTTGCTATGAAAGATTTTGGGGCAGCAAAACAAATCCTTGGTATGAAGATTACTAGAGATAGGAAAAATAGAAAATTGTTTTTATCTCAGGTTGATTATGTTGAAAAGGTGTTGCAAAGATTCCATATGGAGAATGCAAAAGTTGTCAGTACACCTTTGCTCAATCATGTTAAATTGACTAAAGATATGTGTCCAATGACACAAGAGGAGGAAGAAAAAATTTCCAAGGTACTATATGCTTCAGTTGTAGGTAGTTTAATGTACGCTATGGTATGCACAAGACCAAATATTGCACATGCTATAGGAGTTGTTAGCAGGTATATGAGTCATCCTAGAGTTTAGCATTGGAATGCAATAAATGGATTCTCAAGTATTTGAGAGGAATATCCAATAATTGTTTATATTTTTGGGGCTCTAATATTGATTTAAAAGGCTATGTTGACTCATATTTGGTAGGGGATATTGATACCAGATGAAGTACCACAAGTTATGTGTTTACAGTTGGTGGGACAATAGTAAGATGTATTTCTCAATTGAAAAAGGTGGTTGCTTTATCCACCACGAAGGCAGAGTATGTTACTGCAACAGAGGTGACAAAGGAGATGATATGGCTGCAACTTTTCATGGAAGAGTTGGGAAAACAACAAGCTAAGAATTTTTTTTTATAGATAGCCAAAGTGTTATACATCTTGTGAAGAATTATGCCTTGCACTCTAAAACCAAACACATACAATTGAGATATCATTTCATTCAATCAGTGTTGGAGGATGGATAGGTAAAGCTAGAAAAGATACAAACATATGAAAATTCAATGGGCATGTTTATGAAGGTGGTGACAAGGGAGAAGTTGAACTCCTCTTTAGCTTTGGTTGGCCTTTAAGGTTGAATTCAAGTATAACAAGAATAGTAGGGTCCAATGTGCTTATTTACAATGGGAGTTGTAAGTGTTGCGGTGTCTTCCAGGATCAATCTCCAAGTGGGAGATTTGTTTAGTGTGGATCCTGATCAGTCTCCAAGTGGGAGATTATTGGTTTGTGGCAACTAATCATGCTATACTATACACCCCAGCATGTATCCTTGTCAGGGTTCGGGGCTGGGTCGAGCCTCGGGTGAGGGTTCGGAGATGAAAACCCTCAATAAGTGGGGGTTTAGGGGTGGCAGCCCCTAAGAATTTTTTTTTGCTATTTTTTTTGCGTCGTCACTGAAAAAGAAAAAATGACTTTTTAAAACCCTAATTCTGGAAGCTTCTAAAAAGCTTGTTATAAAGGGTTGGGGTGGGGGTTATAGTATGTAGAAAAAAGGTGATTATTCGCAAGATTGTAATTATTTTTGCACTTGATAATAAAATCATTGGATGGCTACAATTTGGTGGATGTAGCTCAGATTGGGTGAACCACATTAAATTCTTTGGGTCATTTTTCCGTGTGTGTTTTTTAGTTTCTCTTTTTATTAATTATATCTACATTTAATTGTTAGATATATGCCTTCTAACCCTAACACCTAGTATAACATAGCTTGCTATCCAGTAGATCCATGTGGCTCATGAGTGATGTGGCATAACACAACTTGCCAGTCCCCATAGGAACATTCCTTATTTGGTGGATGATGTTTGGTATTTGAGATAATTTAAGATTGAGGTATCTTAATTTCCTTACCAACTCAAATCCTTTTATTACTAACCATTTTTTTTGTTGTATATCTTTTTTAGTGTCTTATTCATGTTTATATTATGTTTACATTGTGTTTGTGTTCATTTTTTATCATATATATGTCATGTGTTTTCATTGTGAATGTTTTGTGTTTTCAACATGTATATTCATGTATGTTGTCTTGTTTCATATCATACATGTCTGTGTTCCTTTTTTCTTATGTTGGTTTTCCATGGGATCTTGGATCCAATGGTCTTGTGCACTCCCCCTAGATACTTAGTCATCCCATCTCTTCAACATTTAAAAAATTAGACCCCTCTTGACATACATTTTTCTACCTTAGTGTAGTCTGAGTGTAAGTTCATCCTCAATAAAGTGGGGGCTAAATGTAATGTCATAAATTGTCACCCTTGACAATTTCACACAATGTTTTATCCCCCTTAAATCAAGTAGAACATGAGAAAACCAGTAAATTTGAGCCCAACTAGCTAGGTCCATATGTCATAACATCATCCTTTCATTCCAACGCTTATTAGTTGTCCACACTTGAAGGGGAACCTTTTTCGAAGCCCATCAATAGCTTGCACTTACACAAGTTCTATACCTAGCTTTAGAGGGCTATGCTAAAAGTCCTTAAAAATATGAAAAAATGAGAAAAGGTCAAAAGATACAAGAAAAGAGAAAAATTCCTTAAAAAATACAAAAAAATGAGAAAGAGTCTTGAGAAAAACTTGTTAGGGTATGTGCAGGATCATGGGGGTGCAAACTAGACCTCTAAGTGGTGATGAAAATTCAAAAAATCATAGTTAGGAAACTTGACATAAAAATTTGAATAGGTTATTAACATAATTTGAAAAATATGTAACAACAAAAGTTGTAGCAAATTCAATGTAGTTTCTAGGCTACTAGTCCCTTTTTGAAAAAAAAAAAAATTGTTTTGAGAAAATTTGAAATTTCAATGCAGTGGTACTAAATTTTTCAAGAAAAATATAAGAAGCAGATGCATGTTTGACCACTAGATGCATGTTTGACCACCCTAAGTATAAGAAAAAAAAAAAATCTTTTTCTGAATTTTTCAATATAAGTAGAGGACACATGCCCAAATGTGCTAAATTTTTTTGTAATTTTTTTCCATGTAAATAATTAGTTATATTTTTTTATTAGAAAATTTCAGAATTATTAAAATATTTGTATCTAACCATCATAACTTGGTAAAAAAAATTATTAAATTAATTTTTTTTATCCTATAGTATGTGAAGCATAGAATGTGGTGCATCTTGTAGATTTGAAAAATGTTAAGTAGTTTGAAAGTTATAGAAGTTTTTCAATCAACCTATAAATCAAGACTTTAGATGTAATGTATGTAGAAAATCAATAGTAATTATTTATAAAATTCAAAATAAGAAAAAGTTATATTGGTGGAAAGCTAACAATTTTTCTATAAACCCATTTTGGAAAGTGGGAACCCATTTTAAAAAAAAACAAAATGGATATCCATCTTGAAGACCTAAAAAACCCTCTTTAGTAAAATGGGCATAACTTTTGTGTTTCTTAAAAAATTTCAACTTTTTATAGGCATTGGAAAGACGATTGAGAGCTCTATGTAATGGAATAGGTGTTATTTCTATAGTCTACACCAAAAAATAATTATAATCATTTGAGCTTCGTATTTCAGTTTTAAAAGATCAAATGCTCACTACTTTCACATGAAAAGTCTTTTTTCATTATTGTTTTGTAACACTCATCTCAAAATACTTGAAACATTAGAAAAAGTAATGAATAATGAAATATTTATATTTTTTGTAGCAAGGAGATGAATTTTTTTCATAAATTATCCTATCACTCTATCTCTTTCTCTACCTCTATATATGACTATGTCTCCCCTTAAGCTCTAGACCTATCCCTTCATCCTTTCTTCTCTCTCTGTCCCTCTTTATACCTATCTTTCTCACCCTCTCTCTCTCATTGAGATCTAGACCTATCTCTGTACCTCTATCTCCATCCTCTCTCTCTCTCACACACACATACTCTCTCTCTCCAATCACTCTCTCCCTCTCTCCTTCCCTCTCTCCACTCAACTCTCTCTCTCTCTCCTCTCCATATCACTCTCTCCCCCTCTTCGAAGTCTCTATCTCTCTCTTAGGTCTCTCCCACTCCCTCTCAATCCTCTCTCTTTCTCTCTAGTCTCGCACACTCTCTCACACACTCACACTCGCAAGTATCTTTCTCTCCCTCTTTCTCTCCCTCCCTCTCTCCCTCTCAATTATATCTCCATCTCCCTCCCTCTATCTCTCTATCTTCCTCTCCCTCACAATTCTTTGTCTCTCTATGTCTCTCTGTCTCTTTGTTTCTCTCCCACTTCCTCTCTCTCAAGTTTCTCCTTCCCACCACAACTAGATCTCTCTCCCTCTCTCTTCACCTCTCTCTCTCTCCCTCCCTCTCTCTTCACCTCTCTCTCTCTCCCTCCCTCTCAAGTCTCTCTCCCTCTCCCCCTCTCTCTCTCTCCCTCTCTCATTCTCCCTCCCTCTATCTCTCCCTCTCTCCTTCTCCCTCCCTCTATCGCTCCTTCTCAAGTCTCTCTCTGTCTCTCCCTCTATATCTCTCTCTCTATCCATATCCCTCTCACTTTCCATATCCATCTCTCCCTCTCTCTCCCCCTCCCTTTGAACTCTCTCTCTCCTCTCTCCCTCTTAAGTTTCTCTCTCCCTCTTAGTTCTCTCTCTCTCTCTCTCCCTCCTTTTTTATAGGTCTCCCACTACCCCTCTCTCTCTTAGGTGTCTCCTTCCCACCCTAACTAGATAACTTTATCTCTCCCCCTCTCTCTTCTCTGCCCTTTCTCCCTCCCTCCATCTCTCCCTCTCAATTTTTCCTCCCTCTCAAGCCTCTCTCTCACTCACTGCCTCTCTCTTTCCTTCTCTCTTTGTGTCCCTTAGAAGTAACTTGAGATGGGGATAGTCAGAGGGAGAGTGAGTTGAGATGGAGAGAGGGAAGGAGAGATGTAGAGAGAGAGTGGGAGAGAGAGACCTAAGAGGAATATGAAGAGATAGAGAGAGACTTGAGAGACAGTAGGAGAGATACCTGAGAGGGAGATTGAGAGTATGAGTAAGAGAGAGAGAGAAAGAATAAATAGAGGAAGTTAGTGATACTTAAGAGAGAGAGGGAGAGTAAGAGAGAGAGAAGGGAGTGTGAGAGACCTGAGAGAGACCTAAGAGGGAGAGAGGGAATGGAAGATACCTAAGAGAGAGGCTTAAGGATAGATACTTTAAAGGGAGGGGGAGAGAGAGGGGGAGAGGGAGATGGAGAGTGAGGGGGAGATGGAGAGGGAGAGGGAGTGGGAGGAACCTAAGAGAGAGAGGGAGTGAGAGAGAGAGAGAGAGAGTTTGGAGGGAGAGAGGAGAGTGGGAGAGAGACCTAAGATGGAGATGGAGAGAGAGAGAGAGAGAGAGAGAGAGAGAGAGAGAGAGAGAGAGAGAGAGAGAGAGAGAGTGTGTGTGTGTGTGTGTGTGTGTTTGTGTGAGAGAGAGACCTAAGAGGGAGAGAGACACTTCAAAGGGATGGAGAGAGGGGAGACTAAGAGGGAGATGGAGAGGGAGTGGTAGGGACCAGAGAGAGGCCTAAGAGAAAAATGGAGAGTGAGAGAGACCTAAGATGGAGATGGAGAGTGAGAGAGATAGGGGAGAGAGAGAGAGAGAGAGAGAGGGAGGGAGAGAGGGGGATGGGGAGAGATACTTGAGAGGGAGAGAGGAAGAGAGAGTGGGAGAGAGAGAGAATTGAGAGGGAGAGAGTGTGGGTGTGAGTGAGACATTAAGATAGAGAGAATGGGGGTGAGTGGGAGAGACTTGAGAGGGATATATATAAGAGGGAGAGAGGGACTAGGAGAGACTTGAGAGATATACCTAAGAGGGAGAGAGACTTAAGAGGAAAAAATACTTCAAAGGGAGGGAGAGAGAGTGAGAGAGAGTGAGAGGGAATATGGAGAGTGAGAGGGAGATGGAGTGGGAGGGAACTAAGAGAGAAAGAGGGAGTGTGAGAGAGAGAGAAGGAAGAATGGAGAGAGAGGTAGAGAGATATATCTATATCTCAAGGAGAGAAAGTGAGAAAGATAGGGATAAAGAGGGATAAAGAGAGAAAAAAGGAGGGAGGGATAGGTCTAGAGCTTAAGGGGAGACATAGTGATATATAGAGAGGTAGAGAGAGGGATAGAGAGATATGATGATTTATGAAAAAAAATTCATATCCTTGCTACAAAAATATAAATATTTCATTATTAATTACTTTTCTAATGTTTCAAGTATTTTTAGATGAGTGTTACAAAAAAATCATGAAAAAAAGACTTTGCATGTGAAAGTAGTGACCATTTGATGTTTCAAAAATGAAATATGAAGTTAAAATGACTATAATGTTTTCATGTTCAATATAGAAACACCACCTAGTCCATTGCATATATCTCTCAATTACCTTTCCAATGCCTATAAAAATTTGAAATTTCGATAAGAAATGCAAAAGTTATACCCATATTACTAAAGAGGGTTTTTCAGGTTTTCAAAATAGATATCGATTTTGATTTTCAAAATGGATATCCATTTTGTTTTTCAAAAAAAAGGGTTCCCACTTTCCAAAATGGATATCCATTTTTAAAAAAAAACACATTTCCATTTTGAAATGGATATTCGTTTCGGTTTGGTATTAACAAATGAAAACAAATATTTTACCCAAGCCTACAAAAAAGTCAAAGGCATGAATTCCACATTTTTGGACATGTTAAAAATGCATTTTTTTCACATCGCCACTTTTTGGACCCCCATGGTCCTACACATACATGTTACCTTGATGAAAACCTGGTAAACAAACATCGTAGTGACAACAAAAAAATTGAAAAATCAGAAAAATAGTAAAGAGAAAAACAATCATCCAATAGTGAAAACCACGTTAGTAGTGCTTTGGATAAGTACCATGGTGAAACCTTGGAAAACAAGTGCCATGTGTAGTCAGTCTTTACTTCGTCATCTACTAGATCATTCTATCTAGTCTTCCACCCTAATGCATAATAATTGATTTACCTTTCATCATTTCCCACTTGACATCCTTCATCAAGCCTTGTCATCTTTATCATGATTTCCAAGCGGTTGATGTCTTGCATCCTTTCGCCTCTGCCTTCTATCCATAATAAACCCCAGTCCCATCCCATCCCTATTGGTTAGTCTTGTACCAAACTTAGGGAAAAAATTGAACCTAGGTCATTCACTGGATCCTACACTTGTTGTTGAAGGTCATTATATCGAAAAAGACAAAAAAATCATAAAATGACAAAAAGACAAAAAAAATCATAAAACGATAAAAAGACCAAAAAATCATAAAACAACAAAAAGACAAAAAAATCATAAAAATCCAAAAATCCAAAAAAATCAAAATATGTTAAAACAAAAAAAAAACATTCAGATATCTTTTAAAATCTAAAAAAAAAAAATCAACTTCAATCATGTCAATCTTTGTCAAATTGTTGAACTACATTTCCTCTATGACTGGACATAGGCAAGGCCATTTGTTGATGTTCCCTTGAGGCATAGGTCAGCCCTTTAGGGGTTGTCAAAGGGTGCTATCACAATAGTGGTTTACACTTTTTGGGAGATCCTAATTTTTGTTGAAATCACACATTTTTAGAAAATATAATGATTTAAGCCTTGAAAAGTTTCATTTAAAGGATTCCAATTGAAGAAGGTTTGACCAAACCACCTTAGACAAATCCCCCTTAGATAGAAGCCTGCTAGTTTTAAACCATACCTATAACAGAGTCTCCTTGACACCTATCAAAATGTTGATAAAACACCAATTTTGATTTACCTTTTGGGGGATCAAATGAATTCATTTAAAATTTACTTTTTTGTAAGTATGCATTCCTTATTATAAGCTTCCAAAAAAGTGTAATTTTAATTAAATTAAATTTGATTATTATATTTATTTTTTTATTTCTTGTAAATGTAGGTTTTCACTGAAAATCAAGCTCTGTGTTCTGGACATGTGGGAAAATAGCATATTATCAAAAAAAAAATTTGAAAAATATGAGTGCTCTAGATATTGAAGTCCTTGATCGAACAAAAAAAGAAAAATTGAATTTTGTAATTGGTTTAACTTCAAAACTTGATTAAGGAAAAAATATTCAATAAAACATTATGAAACCAATTGGAAGCACTAGATATCATAGTTATTCTTGTGCCTACAATTCCCTTTCCCCCTAGAATATGTTTACCAGTCTAAACATGAGATCATTCAAATAGTTAAACATTTTCTTCCAGCAGTGGTCCAAGGCCTCCCCTTTGCAAAAGTGATTATGAGATAAACCCACACCACATCCTACCATTAACAAGAACCCTAGAAGTAGTCGAACAACCATCTTGCAAACTTATATACATTCTTCAAAACACATACATTATTCTCATTATGACAAGCTATACCATTGAAGTGCTAAAACAAGACACATGTGGCAAATCACACTATAGTTATTTGGCATCTATAGGATTTATAATAAAACACTTCCCATTCCCAAATTACTTTTCAAGCATTACCATCCACACATGATGGTTGACACAGTTTGATAAGATTTGTGTGCTCCTCCTAGTCTAAGATAACACAACTTTCTAAAGAGGTGGAATTAGAAATATCTATATCATGGTTGGCTAACATATCTGCAACTTTGTTTTGCTCACCATAACAATGTTGGATCTTCACAATTTTGAACTTTTTAATTGAGATAAATTTTTTCAAGAATAGAACATAGTTTCCAGTTTTGGGGAAAAAAAAAATTCAAAGCATTTATTTCAACGTGAGAATCCCTTGCTTGCTAGGAGAACCTCCCACTCAACAACATTTTTTTGTATCGATACTATTTTTTTTTTTCTGCCCATAAAAAGAAGTGCTAGACACATCTCTAATCACATATCTAGTAGCTACAACCTTGGTTACCTTGAGAGGCAATATCAAAGTTAAGCTTGATTCCATTAACTAAGACTTTCCATCTTTCTTGTTTGTGAATATTCCTATGAACTACTAACCCTTGAATAGATATATTGAAGTTCATATTCCAATAATTTTCTATTTGTATATGAAAGTTAAGACATTTTTGAAGCCCACTAGTGTAACCCATAGTCAATAGGTTCATGAATGATACTTTCAATTTGTGCCTAATATCTATCCATAGGACTACCTCACTATCTATTATGTTTGTTGAGTAATAGCCTTGAGGACCATAAGAAAAATTCTAGGAGGTATCCTATTCTTCATCCTTGTCTTATTAGGTTAATATATGAACCCTATCAAAGCATTCCGACTTTATCCAAACCTATTGCCTCCACAATGTCTGAGGACTATGACACAAATAGTGGGGGTTTGGAGAATCAACCTTGCCAAGAGAGAATTATTAAATCCCACCCGTCCTTTGAGATGTTTGGTAAGAAAACCCAACCTACAAAACCCTAGCTTGCTAAAGTTAACCTTGAGACATACCCCAACTGCCCAGTCCCCTTAAAGAATCCTAGTCTCAAGGGATCCCCTGCCAACAAGTTGGTTTCCTACTCGGTAGACTCTTTCTCGGACAAAGCTTAGAACCTTGAAGCAAGCATAAATTTTGTGCCCTCCCCTCCTGCCTCTTTCAGAGCTGATGGTACCAGATTTCATAGCCCCCCCAACCTAGATGATATTAACCTCATCTTAGACCGGGCTTAGTCTGGCGATATTCTTGCCTCTGCAAGAAATGGCATTGGTGACATCTTCAGGGTTTTGAAATGGGCCTATCTAGAAATTAATGAGCTTAATCAAAGAAAGAAGGCTCTGTATAGTAAGTTAGAGGAGTTGGAACTTAAGTTGGCCACTCTCAGCAATGAAGAAGGGAAACAGAAACAAAAAAAAAATAGCACTAGAATGGAAGAAGGTGACACTAAGGATAAGTACAAGACTCTGGAAGCTGAAATGATCAAAAAAATAAATAAAATGAAAAGTACTGTGGAAAAAAACCATAAAATGGCTAGGCACAATGCCATCATCATCGATGCTATGCCTGAAAAGCTAGAAAAAATGTAATAGGGTTCACTGGTCATTGACTTGGAAGAGAACAAGGATAAAAGAAAGAACGAGTACCAAGGTATCTTGAAAAGGACTTGTGACAACCTTAAAAGGAAAGTACCTCCTACTACCCATATGGTATAGATTTTAAATAAGGGGCTTTAGGATATGAACGATTTGGAAGCTCAGAATGCAGAGTTATTAAAGACCCAAATTTAATTGTTGCTGGAATTTTGTCTAGTTTTTTGGTTCTATGGCCTTTGCTGGCCTTTTTTGGTGGTTGTGGACTTTTCTTGTTGTTTTTTAATAAGATTTCTTCTTTTGATGTCTTTAATGTTTCTATCTTTTTTTTATAAACTTTGTGGTCTCGAGTCCCTGTAAAACCCTTTTTTTCCTCTTTCAAAAACATCTATCCATGGGAAGAAATTCATTTCTAAATACCTATTGTTTTTTCCAGAAAAAGACCCTATGAAACACATTACAAATATGTACTCCATAGATCTTGAATGTGGGGGGTGGCCCTTAGGACAACTGCATATATGTTGTTTTAACTATTCACAAAAGAATCCAATCCATCTACAACTAGAAAATAAGCATGAACTATCTGCTAGTGGAGTACTCACATTGTAGCAACATATGATCTACTACTTCACGTGCATTGTGACATAACAAACATTGGGAATGTCCATGTATCATTCTTTTTATCAGATTATCATATGTTAATATATCTTATTGCTTGTAGCAAGCCATGGAAAAATATTAAATTTTGGAAGAGAACTCCAAATCCAATCAATCTTCTAAGTCAGTTGACATGATTTGATAATCTTCTATTCTGATTTAACCTTCCAAATCCCCTCTTTATTTCCCACCCAGAATAAAGAGCCATCTCTAGAAAGCATTGGAATCCTAATGGAAGTTAGGAACTCCTTTAACAGGAAACTTAGAAAAGTCTCATCATGTCCTCATAATACCATTCAAACTCTTCCACCTAGTAATCCTTTACCTTATAAACTCTACAATATTCAGATTCTACTAGAGGAGTGCATATAGGAGTCCAAACAAAAAGTGGTCCTTGCTCCCTTGCCAATGTTCCAAAACAACTTGCTGCAATTATGTCTCTAGATTGAGCTAAAAATTTCTAGATTGTTGAACCTGCTAGTAGCTCCTTAGAAGAAACAAAAAATTAAGTACCTAAATCACCTATATATTTTGATCTCAAAAGGTTACACCAAAATTGAGATGGGTCCATTATAAACTTCCAAGTTCCAAGTAAGCTTAACCTCCAGTGCCATATTTTGGCAAGAGAATATCTTTTAAACCTGCACCTCCTTGAGTATTAAAGTTGCAAATAGAATCCCATTTAATGAGGGGAAACTTATGCACTTATCCCAAGCCTTGCCATAAGAACTTCTAAAATAATGATCTCAAAAATGCAAATATTTTAGTCCAAAGCTTAGCAACATGCATTATCTGGTTCGATGTCATAGGCTGAATAAAATTTTCTATTCCTTCTATGGTTCCTTGAAACCACTAATAATAAGCATAGTAGAATGTCGACTGCAACAATAACTCCAATAATAATTCTAGTGGTTCTTGTTCGACTGCACTTTCTGGAACTTTCAATATCAACAGTTTCCTTGAATTCTACAACAAGGGAAGGTAAAATAATTTTGGAAGTGACATTCACATCAATACAAAACGAAATCCATACTAATTATCTCTCCAATTAAAATTGGAAAATTATTAATCTCTATAGTGAATGTACTAAGATTAAAAATTGGATAATACAATATTCTTTTAAGGCCTACATACTATCTTACCAGTAATAACTCTAATTGCTGACACTCTTAGTGATTAGAGTTATTCCTGGCAAGACAGTATGTTGGCCTTAAGAGAATATGTTATTATCTAGTTTTTAATCTTTAGGAAATTTTCTATAGAGATTAATAATGTTCCAATTTTTATTTAAGAGAATCATTATGGATTTCATTTTGTCTTGTTGTGAATATGTCACTTCAAAAAAAAAGTTCACTTACCTTGTTGCAAAATTAAGGCAATTGTTGGCATTGAAAGTTCCACCAAGAACAACTGTTATTGGAGTTATTTTTGGGGTTGGCATTCTGGTATGTTTATTCTTAGTGGTTTTAAGAAGTGAGATAAGGAATATAAAATTTTCTTCAACCTGTGACAACAAAGATGATAATGCATGTCGCTAAGCTTTAGACTAAACTCCATGCATTTTTTAGATAATTATGTTAGAAGTTCTTATGGAAAGGCTTAGGGGAATCACATAGTTGTCCCCTCATTAAATTGGATTTTTTTTGCAACGTTAATACTCAAAGAGGTGCAGGTTTAAAATAAATTCTCTTAGAAAATATGGCCCTAGAGGTGAGGTTTACTTGGAACTTGGAAGGTTATAATTGACCCTCTCTATTTCGGTGTAACCTTTTGAGATCAAAATATATAGATGGTGTGGGGTCTTTATTTGTTATTTTTTCTAAGGAGCTACCAGTAGGTTCAACAATTTAGAATTTTTTGGCCAAATCTAGAGACTTAATTGCAAAAAAGTGTCTTGGAACATTGGTAAGGGAGCAAGGATCACTTTCTATTTGGACTCTTGGCCGCATTCCTCTAGTAGAAACTTAATATTGTATAGTTTATATTGATGCAAACTTCATGTCATAAGGTAAAGGACTACTAGGTGGAAATGTTTGAATGGTATTATGAGGACTTAGTGAGACTTTTCTAAGTTTCCTAGTTAAAGGAGTTCCTAGCTACCATTGGGATTCCAATGCTTTCCACAGATGAATCTTTATACAGGTAGGGAAATAATGAAGGGATTTGGAAGGTTAAATCAGAATAGAAGGTTATCAAAGCATGTCAACTACCTCAAGAGATTGATTGGCCAATGGAGATAATTTGGAGTTCTTCAACTCTTCCAAAATGTAATACTTTTGCATGGCTTGTTGTAGGAAATAAGATATATTAACATATGATAATATGATAAAAATAATGATACATCATGGACATTATCAATATATATACAGTTGTCCTAAGGGAACTCCCCCACATTTGAGATCTATGGAGTACTTACTTGTTATGTGTTTCATGGGGTCTTTTACTTGAACAAAGCAATAGGTATTTAGAAATGAATCTCTTCCTATGGATAGATGTTGGGCACAAATTGAAAGTATTATTCATGAACATTTTGACTATGGGTTACACTAGAAAGCTTTGAAGGTGTTTTACCTTTGAGATAGAGATAGAAAATTATTGGAATGTGAACTCCAATCCATCTATTCAAGGTTATTAGTTCATAGGAATATTCACAAACAAGAAAGATGGAAATACTTAGTCAAGGGCATCAAGCTTTACTTTGATGGTGCCTCTCGAAGTAACCAGGGTTACAACTGCTAGATATGTGATTAGAGATGTGTTTGGGACTTTTTTATGGGAAGAAAAAAATATCTTGGTATCAATACAAACAATGTTGTGGAGTGGAAGGTGCTCCTAGCAAGCAAGGAATGCTCAATACATACAAATATGTTCTCCTATTATTTATGGTATAGATAATGGTAAGAGGTTGTGGGCTTGAATCACGTTTATGGAAATAAAGAGATCATAAGAATATTTCTGCTAATTGCTAATTGAAATTTTTGGGTGGGAATTTTAGTTGTAGGGGTGGTCCCAAAAGTTGCAAAGGGATGAAGTGCTTGCACAATGTAAAATGTCTCAGGGAAAAACATCTCCTATCAGTGAAGGGAATTGGCTCTTGTATGCCATTATTAAGTTCAGATTTTATAGTGTCACAGTTCAATAGTAAAAAAAATTATTTGTATGGATTACAAGTGTGCATACATATTGTTATCAAATGAATTATTGAATAGAACAAAATATGTACAATTAATTATGAATTCAATAGCTTATGTCATATAACATATTAATAAGACTGTTAACAAGTATTGTTCAATAGAACTATATATAAATTAATTTTCATATTTTGAAACAAATTTGAGAAAGAAAAAAAACTAATCAATCCAATTTAATTTTTCTCTCTCCTTGATTAATTTGTATCCAACTAATAAAAGCTAATAGATGCATTGATATTCCTTCGTCCCACAAGATCTAATAACCATTATCCACTTAAATCCCACTGGTTGCACATCTAGAGTCATTTCTTCAACTATGCTTGCCTACCAGATGATCCACTACAACAATTGGTGGCATGCATTAGATTCCATTGCATGGTGGTGAGAATTTAATTGGAAAATATTTATCGACATTGCATGGAAACATAGAGTTTAGAAAATGCTCTTCCAAAGTTTTTTGCCCCTAAGGAAAGAAAGGGACCAAGTTCAACTCCATCTACTATCAAAAAAAAAAATACAACTCCAAAAAATGAATTATAACAATCAATTTTATGCACCTGTAGTTGAGCATAAGTTATCTCACAAATCTTTCTTCAATTGAAGGATTCCCACATTTTTAAATGGCTAGCCTTGTAGAACATCACTACCCTTTTGATGTTCATAAAATTTACAAACCCATAACCCAACTTGCATCGGTTTCAGTTTACAAAAAAAAAGTTTGTTTACATAGATTATACAAATCATTGAAAACAGTGAGATGTGTTTGCTTTAATGGAACATGAAGAAAAATTGTCATAACTCACTTGAAATCAATAGGTAAGTAGAAAAAATCATATGCAGAATCAACTTCATTTGAACCAAAGCATTGACTATTTTGTTGTAAACAATGCTCATCAAGTAGTTTTATCAGTTCAAGTTGGCTGCAACACAAAGATGGTAAGTGAGCAACTTTGTTGTTGATTTTAGTTTTTTAATTATCAAATCAATGATCGATCAAATGCAATTTTAAATGAATTATCTAAACAAATAAAAAACCAAACTAACTGATTAGACCAACTAAACCCAAATGAAAGTGGAATTTATTGGATAGTTGTACTTGTTGGGAATGTTTCTAATCATGAGAGTAGTGCGAGGAGTTCCCTAACATAATCCAGTTGCCTTCTTTTCAAAGATTTACTAAGTGACCAAACCTTTGGGAGAATTCCATGAACTCAGTCCTATGTTATCAGTCAAATGATGCATCAGAATGTTAGCCGCCACCTCCCCATACCATAGAATCTCCTAAATGATGCATCAGACTGTTTTCCATTGAGCACTTAACTAATTGTTGTGCCTTCCTTGCTAGAAAAGACTTTCACTAAATGTGGTTCTAAATTATGTGCAAGAGAACTGGATTCTTCTTAATGTGCTGAGTGGTTACAAACACTCTAAATAATGTGCAGATCACTTTGTTTCATCTAAAGCATGCTCATTAAACCTAATTAGCCTATAGGCTATTTGTGTTAACTTTGCCTAGAATTTTCGTCATCCTTACCATTTTTTAGGATTTCAACGACCGAGGAAAAGGTGGCGGGTGGGTTATAAATTTGGTTGGAATTTTCGTTAGCCTCTTAGATTTTTGGCCTTTTGATGACCATGAAAAGGTGGCAAAGGCGGTTGTTGGCTGCTTTGGAAATAGGATGTGATTTTTTGGACCACACGGATAGAGAAGACTATAGAAATTAAACGTTGGATCGCGTCAACATTAATTTTTGTATGCTTTGTGTGTACTGGGGATCGTCGTGATAACAACTACCCTTTAATGCCTCGGGGAACAAAATGAATGTTTGGGAAATTTTCAATGAGGCATTGTTTGGTTCCATTATGTTGCTATACTTGTTATGAGAGTCATGAGCGACGAGGGTAAGCTTTTGTGAGGGTATAAGCTAGATTAAGCTTTGTGTAGCTTCTATGAAGGTGGGTGGAGGTTATTTTGTGTTTTTTGCAAGGGCGAATGGTTGGAAATGTAAAAGAAAAGTGCCTCCTATGATAATATTCTTCCTATTTTTGTGTAGGAAAATTAGCAAGAAGGTGTGTGTTTGTAGCAAGTGGGAAGAGGTGCATGTGGAAGAAACCCTTTCCAATATTGTTTGATTTGTGGTTGGGGGTTATATTGCTTGATCTATCATAAGGTATTGTTGATTGTTTCAAATACCTTGTCTGATTTATGGTTCGTGTTTTGTGTCCATGGCTTTGCTTGGGTTTGATACTATCATTTTTTGTTGCTTTATATTTATGGTTTCCATTATCTATGTATGTTTGGAGGCTTGGAGAAACAAGGCAGTTTGGATAAAGGTGGCAGAAAGAGGTTTGTTCGAAATAGTTGGTAAGAGGTGCATATGCAAAAAACCATTTTCCATATTGTTTTATTAGATTTTCCATAAGGTACTATTGATTGCTTCTAATTTTGATAAGGGGATGTTGAGAAAGGACTATATTGTCTGTGAAAATGAGTATTATTTGGTTAAGGTTCGCGTTTTGTGTTTATTATTTTGCATGGGTTCTTATCTATCATTTTTTTGTGTTTTGTTGGTTTCTTCATTTGTGTTGGTCTTTAAACCAATATTGTTTGTTTTATGGCTTCCGATTTGTGGTTATGGTTGTAATGGAATAAAATAGTCAATTGTATCCATTTTGTGTTAGCTTCCATTGGGCATTGTAAATTATAGTTGTGTTGCTTAAGTTATATTGTTTCATTTTGGAGAAGGTTCCATTGAAAAGGCTATATTTTTTCAATTTTCACGAAGGTTGTGTTGAGAAAGGAGTGTTTTTTGTATGGGTTTGTTACTATCAATTTTTGTTGGGTTTGTGTTTAATGTTTGCATTTTGTGGGTATATTTGCAATGGAATAAAATTGTAGAGGTTATGAAGCTTTTGTCGATTGTTATTGTATAGCTCGAGCTATATTGTGGCTTTCTACAAGTGGGTAGCTATTGAGAGGAATGTTGTTTGATTTATGGCTTTCGTTTTCTTGTTATGGTTGGAATGGAATAAAATAATGAATGTTGTTGATTCTATGCTTAGTTACATTAGGTATTATTGATTATTGTTCTTTTCCTTAGGCTATATTGGGTATATTTTAATAACAATATATATATATATATATAACATTAAAGTTGTTAAGGTCATGGAGTTTTGGTCAATTCTTATTGTATAGCTCAAGCTATATTGTGTCTTTTTGCATGTGGGTGGCTATTGAAAGTAATGTTGTTGATTTATGGGTTTCGTTGTAGTACCCCTCCATTTATGCTTATGCTTTTTGTTGATACTTTCTCATACTGTTAGACTTTTGTTGTTTTGTTGGATACTTTGATCACTGGTTTTGAGCGATGATGGATTATTCTGTGACATGATGATACTTTGTGTGATGATTATTGTTTTTAGACATGATATGATTTAGTGTAGATGGTTATTTTTAGTTGTTTATGGATATGCACATGTTTATGATGGACTAACAACATTTATCAGTCAGTTTTCTGTGAGTGTATTGGTGTGGAGAATAGAATCTCATCACTCACTTGTGAGTGCCCTAAGATGTCTATGATTTTCTCCACACGGTGTGCCTGTTTACTATTATATATATATATATATACATGTATGCATGTTGTTTGCTTGGTTGTAGGATTGCAGGTACATGACACTGACTCCACCTGTGTAATCAGGTTTGAGCATGTCAAGACTCAACGAAATTGTTGAACGGGAGCTAGTAGTTAGGTTTATCCTAGCCTAGTTTACAACTTTGGTCATAGTACTTAGTCAGTTTTCAGTTTTGAGTCATAGGTTGTAATGTGTTTCTGTTGGTTAAATCATTTTTGAAAGATAAATATTGCTTATGTTTTAATGTTAGTTATTGTGTTTTAATTATTGTTATTTAATTAATATTTAAATATGATTGAAATTTACCTACTTGATTATTTAATACATTAGTTAGTTTATTTAGTTAAATAGTTGGTCTTAAAAGGATTTAACTATTTTAATTAAATTAATTAATTAATTAAATTAAATTATTAAGTGCATAAATTATATTGTATTTAAATGAATTAGAAAATTAGAAAATAAAAATTAAATAAATTGCATGTGAATTAAATTGTGATTGGAAATTGATTTTTAGTATTTAAAATAAAATAAATAAATTATTTGCATGCAATTGGAAAATTGATTTTCAAATTTTAAATTTAATAGATTAATTAAATTACATGCAAATTTTTAAATCGCAAAATTTGCCCAGAAGTGGAGAAGATATTTCTCAACAACTTCTCGACATGTATGTGAGTGCCATAATTGCAAAAGGTTGTTGAAAAATTTCACGGAGGTTATTGAGGATCTGGGATTTTGCACGGGGTTATTCAATTGCCTCGGGGAAATTTTCTGGGCACTGGCCAAAAAAAAAATTCTTTCTCAGTGTGTAAAATCCAAATTTTCTTAAGAATTGTTATCTCTCTGTTGGGATTGTGAATCTGTGTGGAAGATCTTTCAAAGGATCTTGGTGGGAGGAACTTCTGTGTTGATTGGAAAAGCTTTGGGGATTTGTACGTTACTGGCAAGGGTTTTTCTTCTACAGACAATCTTCTTGATACAGGTATTTTTCTTTTAAATTTGATTTTCTTTTTTTGAAAAGGAACTTGAGAAAAGAATAGTTAGTTTTTCCTGTGTTTGAATTCTCAGGAATATTATAAAAAAAAAATTACAGTAGAAAAGATTTATGGAATTTGTTATTGAAGAGAAAAGAAAGAAAAACATTTGCTGTTAAATATTTCTTGAATTTCTGAGAAAATGTTTAAAAAAAATAGAGTTAGAAAAAGGGTAAACATAAATTTATTTATTTACTTATTTTAAAACCTACAGATCAAATTTGTAGAAATATTGAAGGTTTCATACACAGGAATTATTTGTTATAATTTCTTTATTTTCAAAATTTTTGTAGGAAATTTTATCAGTAAATTACTTCTGTATATGAAAGATCATTTGGTATTTTGTTTTTAATATTTATCTATAAAGATTTTGCTGTGAAAATTTTATGAAATATTTTAAAAAGTTTTTAAATTCATTAGTATTAATGGCGCCGTACGGCGAAATATAAATTGAAATTTTATTGAAAAAAAAATCCGAACGCAATTTTTAAAATCGCTAATTTTGATTTTATTATTAAAAAAAAAATATCAAATGCAGAGGGTTTGAGGAGGGCCGAAACCCTCCCCTTACCTTGTTATGGGAGCCGCAGCCCCCACGGCTGTGTACAGCAGCCACCAGGGCTACTGGGCGCAGCCCTAAGGGCCGCAGCCCTTCCCATGACGCGCGTAGCACGGGGGATTATTTCCCCAAATTCATTTCATATGGATTTTAAAAAAAAAATGAAAATTATATATTATAATGTGTAAAACGTGATTTTTGTTAGTTGTTTTAAACTACAAATTATTATTATATAATAATGTATTTATATATATATAATTAAATATATGTGTATATGTAAATATATATATATATATACACCTATACTTTTATATATATATATATGAGTAAATAATGTGGATATAAATGAGTATTAATTAAATATATATAAATTTTAAATAAATAAAGATTGAGGTTGAGAAAATCATAGTGAATTATATATAGTAAAATTGTGAAAATCAGCAAGATAGATTAAAGGAAGTAGTTATTTTCTTGTTTATTAAAAGATCTATAATTAAGGCAATTTGCAAATATGTTTATTTTCAAACTGATACACATGGATTTAGTATATCCAAAGGATAGTGGTGTATTTTTATTTGTTTTAAATTGTTTTATTTCTCCTTGAGAATGGGAAAAACGGGAAAAACAAGTCTTCAAGATTAACTGATAAATGGAGGTGGTGTTTGTAAGTTTAAATTGCTTTAGTAGTCTAGAGATGTGTACATGGCTTTTGGTTGGTGTTTTACACCTATGTTGTGATAATTGATTATGGTCTGTTTTAATCATGATTGGTATTTTATAGAGAAATTGGTTATTTGTACACTTTGTAAACCCTAGAAAGAGAAAACATAGAATCCCGTGTTATGTTTAGGGGAGTGGCTATTTGTAAGGGCCGACACACAAAGTGGTGTCAGGGTAACTTACAAGTAGTTATTAACTCAGTGACAATTTAAATGACATAGTAGATTAAATTAAAAACTTTTAACAAGTTATGTATGCCTCACTTATGACTCTTGAGCTTCCATAGTCTTGAGTATAAGATGAGAAGGCCTAGAATGGCTAATCGATGTCTTGTTCCTTTAAAAGACATCCGATTCCACAACTGTATGCAATAGGGGCCGGGTTTCGTAAGAGGTTACCAAGGTAACCCAAGGATTGGAGGCCGAGACATAGGAAGAAACACCAGGGTAACCATTGTATCATTGTCATGACACTCCACCTAGAATAATAGTTAAACCTTGTGTTGTGTTTCAAATCATTTGTCAAAATCTGGAAGTAATGTAACCAATAGTTTGTATGTACTAGTGTCTAGGGTTAGTAGATTAGGTCTAGGTAGCCTTATTACTATCTCCTAGCACGGGGGGTGGACCTACAGGTACCACATGGTTGGGTGGAACGTGCACCTTACTCCGTTGGGTCCCCAGTTTGTTCGTAGCATTAAGAGATTCATGGATGGAGAGCTGGCACATGGATTTCTTCTATACTTTCATCATTGTATATTGTAAACATGTATTTGAAAACATCCCTCAATTGTATAAGAGGTGATCAATGTAATTGTAAATGTATTTGTAATTTGAACTATCTCATCAGATGGATGAGTAATGTAATATCATATCAATGCAATGTATGGAAACATGTTTGTACTTCATTATATCTTGAATGGAAATTTATTATTATGCAATGTTTAATTTTATGTTATGATTTAATTTGTGCAATGCAAAATACTTAAGTCACTTAAGGAAAACTCAAAGTAGTGTAACGTCATTTAACCTAAGAATGAATGCAATTAATTAATTTAATATTAATAATTTTTTAAAAAAATTATTACACCTTTATAACACAATTGCAACGTTCTTAGATTATTTAGACGGGGCATTACAGATTGGTATCAGAGCCAAGGTTACAAACACTGGATGCTCTGGGTAATCTAGAGCCCATTAGGTTGACCTAGTACGTAGTGTCGTAAGTGATAACCTTGGTTGAATAGTATCTAAGACTTGTAATTGTTATGTGTAGGAACATGCCTAGGCGAGGAGGAAGAGGTCATGGTAGAGGTAGAGGTGGAGGCTGTGGGCCAATCCCTCAGGTTACTCCCCTTCCTAGCCCTCACCATAGTGACCAAGCAGAGCAGATGGGTCAAAGAAATGAGGGACAGAATCCTGAATAGTTAGCAGTAGAGGGTTCTTAGTTACATCCACTTTTAGAGGAGGTCCTAGCTCGTCTTGGACCTAGACAGGTAGATCATGAGCAGGAGGTTGTGAGAGAGAGGGATAGATCCCCTAGGAGAGTAGATGACACAGCACATCAGGATTCTATTATTGCTGGTCACATGAGGGATTTACTGAGAGCACGTCCTCCTACCTTTGATGGTTTAGGAGGAGGTTTAGAGGCAGAGACTTGGCTACTGGATTTGGGTAGGTGCTTTGCCATGCACCCTTACGGTAGCAATACCCGTGCCAGATGCGCTATTATGCACTTGAGAGGATTCGCCTCTACATGGTGGTGCCTGGAGGAGCAGAAGCTCCATATAGATATTGGTTCTGTGTCTTGGGAGATATTTCTCGAGAGGTTTAGAGCTCGGTTCCTTTCGAAACACTAGAGGCAGCATAGGGCTGATAAGTTCCACGATCTACGTCAGTTAGCTCTTTCTGTAGAGCAATATGAACGTAGGTTCTATGAACTCAAGCAGTATGCTGGTATTGGTGATGATGAGCCTATGCTAGTACAACATTTTATCAAGGGCTTAAACACCCGCATTAGTGGTGGTGTCTGAGTCTTTGAGCCAAAGACTATGGAAGTCGCAGTGGAGAAGGCTCACATAGTTGAGGAGAACCTTATTATGGCTTTAGGTGGGCACACAGGAGTGCAGATCGGAAGTGCTCCTACAGCAGGTTTTAGTCCACAGGGTGGACATGCACAGACAGGTGGTTCTTCTAAGAACCAACAGACACCCACAAAGGGTGGGCAGCAACAAAGAACACCTCAAAAGAACAATAACCCTCAACCACAACAACAAAACAGTCCTCAGTCAGGAAAGGGTCGTAACTGGTGGCGCAACAAGCGCAATAGGCAGGATCAGCCTACGCAGAGTGCTCAGTCTACCATCAATAGGGGTAGTTTTCAGTAGTCCAATGCACCTTCGGGTGGCAGAGGGTTTGGTAGAGGCACAGGCACAGGTTGTTATTCTTGTGGGCAGCATGGGTACATAGCTAGGAAGTGTCTGATGAGAGGTTCTACTGGTTATGGGCCTCGACCTATAGTTTCAAAGCTTACAGTGGGCGATGCTAGACGAGCACATACAGTATATGCAGTGGTTAATTACCGCCAAGCCGATCACCAAAATACGGTGGTCGAAACTTCAGGTAAGTTAAATGGTGTTAATGTATCTATACTTTTTGATTCTGGAGCCACTGACTCCTTTATTTCACCGACCATTGTTGACCGTTGTGGTCTTGTGGCGGTAAAACAAGGTGGTAAATGGCAAGTTGAATTCGCCTCAGGGGTGAAAGTAGCAGTAGATAACTTAGTACATAATTGTGAACTTAAAATAGGTACGTTAACTACCTTAGTAGATTTATATGTTACTCCCTTAGGATCGTACGATATAGTTTTAGGTATGGATTGGTTAGCATCTTATCATGCTATAATTGACTGTCGACTTAAGACAGTTAGTTGCATTGATGATTTAGGTGCGAAAGTGGAAATCGTAGGTATTCATAGACCTATCTCTTTGCGGATGATATCTGCTATGCAACTAAAGAGATGTCTTTGTCAGGGATGTCAACTGTTTGCAACAACAGTTACTGATTTAGATGAGGGTGAGAGTCGAGAGGTATCTCTTGATGATCATCCTATTCTTAGGGAATTCACGGATGTGTTTCCTGATGACATTCCTAGAATGCCACCGAAGAGGGATATCGACTTTAGAGTTGATTTAGTTCCTGGAGCTGAGCCTATATCTAGAGCTCCTTATAGAATGATGACTCAGGAATTAGAGGAAATTTTAGAAAATGGTTTCATTCATCCAAGTGTTTCCCCTTGGGGAGCACCTGTTATCTTCGTAAAGAAGAAGGACGGATCTCTTAGGCTGTACATTGACTATCGTCAATTGAACAAGGTTACGATTAAGAATCATTATCCTTTGCCTAGAATCGATGATCTTTTTGATCAAATAAAGGGAGCTAATGTGTTCTCTAAAATCGATTTGAAATCCGGTTATCATCAATTACGTATAGCTGAAGCAGACATCCATAAAACTGCTTTTTGAACTCGTTATGGGCACTACGAATTCACAGTAGTACCTTTTGGCTTAACGAACGCACCTTCAGTATTTATGAGTTTAATGAATGGTGTATTTCGTACATACCTTGATCGCTTTGTCCTGGTATTTCTCGATGACATTTTAGTCTATTCGAGGAACATGAAGGAACATGAAGAACACTTGAGACAGGTATTGCAATGTTTAAGAGAAAATCAATTGTATGCAAACCTGAAGAAGTGTGACTTCTTTCAATCAGAAATAAAATACCTTGGACATGTGATATCCGGTAAAGGTATTGCTGTGGATCCTTCAAAGATCCAAGCTATTGTAGACTGGCCCACACCTACTAATGTAGGTGAAGTTCATAGTTTTATGGGGTTAGCTGGCTATTATAGACATTTTGTAGAGGGATTTTCTAGAATAGGTCATCCTATTACTTCTCTTCAGAGGAAAGGGAAGAAGTTCGTTTGGACATAACAGTGTCAGTTAGCTTTTCAGACTCTTAAAGAAAAGTTAACTAATGCGCCTATACTCATTGTTCTTGATCCTACTAAGGATTTCATAGTTTGTGCAGATGCATCCTTAGAGGGTTTGGGAGCAGTTTTGATGCAAGATGGGCGTGTGGTTGCTTATGAGTCTCGCAAACTCAAGGACCACGAATTAAACTATCCTACTCATGACCTAGAACTAGCTGCAGTAGTGCATTCTTTAGTTCATTGGAGACATTTTCTTTTAGGTCATCGCTTCGAACTTCATACTGATCACCATATTTTGCAATACATTTTTACGCAATCTAACTTAAATGCTAGGCAAAGACGGTGGATGGAGTTCTTGTGTGAGTACGATTTTGAAGTAAAATACGTTCAAGGTAAAGAGAACGTAGTGGCTGACGCTCTTAGCCGATGTCGACATGAGATCTCTGCTACTACTCTTGAAGTAGATTTGAGAGGTCAAATAGTAGCTGCACTTCCTACTAATAGATTATATCAGGAAGTGAAGTCAGAGATTGAATCAGGTAGACCATTAGAAGGTCGATTTGCTGGTTATGTATTAGAATCGGATGGTATATTATGACATTTAGGTCGCATCTATGTACCTCATGTAGAGAGTCTTTGTACATTAATAATGACTGAAGCTCATCGAGCTCCGTATTTAGCTCATCCAGGTGTCAAGAAAATGCATGCTGATCTTCAGCAATTGTATTTCTGGCCTGGTATGAAACAAGATATTGCTGATTATGTATCGAGATGTCTTGAATGTCAGTGTGTTAAAGCTGAGCATCATCATCCTGCTGGATTATTGCAGCCACATCTCATTCCCGAATGGAAATGGGATATTATATCTATTGATTTTATTGTTGGGTTACCTACATCATCCCGTCGACATGATGCCATTATGGTAACTGTTGACCGTTTGACTAAAGTAGCTCACTTTTCACCTGTACGTTCATCTTATAACGCTTCATCGGTAGCTAGAATATTTATGGAGGACATCGTTAGATTACATGGGATTCCTCGTAGGATCATATATGATAGAGATCCTGTATTTACTTCAGCCTTATGGACTTCCTTGCAATGTGCATTAGGTACACAGTTGAACTTTAGTTCAACGTATCATCCTCAAATCGATGATCAAACTGAAAGAGTTAACCAAATATTAGAGGATATGCTTAGGATGTACGTAATGGATCAACAATCACGTTGGGAGGATTACTTGTACTTAGTAGAATTCGCTTACAACAACGGATATCAGAGTTCCATAGGTATGCCACCATATTAGGCATTAAACGGTCGTCCTTGTCGAACTCCACTTAGTTGGGATCGACTAGAGGATAGAGTGTTACTTGGACCTGAGATGCTTCATGACATGGAGCAACAGGTTGACCGTATTAGAGAGCATTTGATAGTAGCTCAGGATAGGCAAAAGAAATATGCCGATGCGCATAGGATAGACCGACAGTTCGCTGTTGGTGATAGAGTGTTTCTTCGAGTGCGACCGCGAAAGAGTCCAATCCATTACGGAAAAGGCTCTAAGCTTGCACCTCGATTTGTAGGACCATTCGAGATCTTAGAGAGAATTGGTCCCGTGGCATATCGACTCGCCTTACCACCCAGCTTGTCTCGTATTCATGATGTTTTTCATGTGTCAGTACTTAGACCATATCATCTTGACATATCTCATGTACTTGATTGGAATGCGTTACAGGTAGAGGACGGGCAGCTGGCTTTGGAGCCCGTGGCCATTCTTCAGCACCGGACGCTTGGTCTCAGGGGTCGAGACGTTGATCAGGTGAGGGTCCAATGGGATCCTAGCTATGAGGCTTCGGCTACTTGGGAGGATGCGACATGCATGAGGGAACTTTATCCCTATATGTTCGCAGGCTTTCAGGAGCAAGCCTGATCCTAGGGGGGAGGATGTAGTACCCCTCCATTTATGCTTATGCTTTTTGTTGATACTTTCTCATACTGTTAGACTTTTGTTATTTTGATGGATACTTTGATCGCTGGTTTTGAGCGATGATGGATTATTCTGTGACATGATGATACTTTGTGTGATGATTATTGTTTTCAGACATGATATGATTTAGTGTAGATGGTTATTTTCAGTTGTTTATGGATATGCACATGTTTATGATGGACTAACAACATTTATCAGTCAATTTTCTGTGAGTGAATTGGTGTGGAGAACAGAATCGCATCACTCACTTGTGAGTGCCCTGCGATATCTGTGATTTTCTCTGCACGGTGTGCCTGTTTACTGTTTTATATATATATATACATGTATGCATGTTGTTTGCCGGTTGCAGGATTGCAGGTACATGACACCGACTCCACCTGTGTAATCAGGTTTGAGCGTGTCAAGACTCAACGGAATTGTTGAACGGGAGATAGTAGTTAGGTTTATCCTAGCCTAGTTTACAACTCTGGTCATAGTACTTAGTCAGTTTTTAGTTTTGAGTCATAGGTTGTAATGTGTTTCTGTTGGTTAAATCGTTTTTGAAAGATAAATATTGCTTATGTTTTAATGTTAGTTATTGTGTTTTAATTATTTTTATTTAATTAATATTTAAATATGATTGAAATTTACCTACTTGATTATTTAATACATTAGTTAGTTTATTTAGTTAAATAGTTGGTCTTAAAAGGATTTAACTATTTTAATTAAATAAATAAATAAATTAAATTAAATTATTAAGTGCATAAATTATATTGTATTTAAATGAATTAGAAAATTAGAAAATAAAAATTAAATAAATTGCATGTGAACTAAATTGTGATTGGAAATTGATTTTTAGTATTTAAAATAAAATAAATAAATTATTTGCATGCAATTGGAAAATTGATTTTCAAATTTTAAATTTAATAGATTAATTAAATTACATGCAAATTTTTAAATGGCAAAATTTGCCCAGAAGTGGAGAAGATATTTCTCAACAACTTCTCGACATGTGTGTGAGTGCCATAATTGCAAAAGGTTGTTGAAAAATTTCATGGAGGTTATTGAGGATCTGAGATTTTGCACGGGGTTATTCAATTGCCTCAGGGAAATTTTCTGGGCACTGGCAAAAAAAAATAAAATTCTCTGTGTGTAAAATCCAATTTTTCTTAAGAATTGTTATCTCTCTGTTGGGACTGTGAATTTGTGTGGAAGATCTTTCAAAGGATCTTGGTGGGAGGAACTTCTGTGTTGATTGGAAAAGCTTTGGGGATTTGTATGTTACTGGAAAGGGTTTTTCTTCTACAGACAATCTTCTTGATACAGGTATTTTTCTTTTAAATTTGATTTTCTTTTTTTGAAAAGGAACTTGAGAAAAGAATAGTTAGTTTTTCCTGTGTTTGAATTCTCAGGAATATTATAAAAAAAAATTTACAGTAGAAAAGATTTATGGAATTTGTTATTGAAGAGAAAAGAAAGAAAAACATTTGTTGTTAAATATTTCTTGAATTTCTGAGAAAATGTTTAAAAAAAAATAGAGTTACAAAAAGGGTAAACATAAATTTATTTATTTACTTATTTTAAAACCTACAGATCAAATTTGTAGAACTATTGAAGGTTTCATACACAAGAATTATTTGTTATAATTTCTTTATTTTCAAAATTTCTGTAGGAAATTTTATCAGTAAATTACTTCTGTATATGAAAGATCATTTGGTATTTTGTTTTTATGAAATTCTTTAAAAAGTTTTTAAATTCATTAGTATTACTGGTGCCGTATGGCGAAATATAAATTGAAATTTTATTGAAAAAAAAATCTGAACGCGATTTTTAAAATTGCTAATTTCGATTTTATTATAAAAAAAAATATATCAAATTCAGAGGGTTCGAGGAGGGCCGAAACCCTCCCCTTACCCTGTTATGGGAGTCGTAGCCCCCATGGCTGCGTATAGCAGCCACCAGAGCTACTGGCCGCAACCCTGGTGAGGGTTGCTGGGCACAGCCCTAAGGGCCGCGGCCCTTCCCATGACGCGTGTAGCGCGGGGGATTATTTCCCCAAATTCATTTCATATGGATTTTTTTTTAAAAAAATGAAAATTATATATTATAATGTGTAAAACGCGATTTTTGTTAGTTGTTTTAAACTGCAAATTATTATTATATAAAAATGTATTTATATATATATAATTAAATATATGTGTATATGTATATATATATATATACACCTATATTTATATATATATATGAGTAAATAATGTGGATATAAATGAGTATTAATTAAATATATATAAATTTTAAATAAATAAAGATTGAGGTTGAGAAAATCATAGTGAATTATATATAGTAAAATTGTGAAAATCAGCAAGATAGATTAAAGGAAGTAGTTATTTTCTTGTTTATTAAAAGATCTATAATTAAGGCAATTTGCAAATATGTTTATTTTCAAACTGATACACATGGATTTAGTATATCCAAAGGATAGTGGTGTATTTTTATTTGTTTTAAATTGTTTTATTTCTCCTTGAGAATGGGAAAAACGGGAAAAACAAGTCTTCAAGATTAACTGATAAATGGAGGTGGTGTTTGTAAGTTTAAATTGCTTTAGTAGTCTAGAGATGTGTACATGGCTTTTGGTTGGTGTTTTACACCTATGTTGTGATAATTGATTATGGTCTGTTTTAATCATGATTGGTATTTTATAGAGAAATTGGTTATTTGTACACTTTGTAAACCCTAGAAAGAGAAAACATAGAATCCCGTGTTATGTTTAGGGGAGTGGCTATTTGTAAGGGCCGACACACAAAGTGGTGTCAGGGTAACTTACAAGTAGTTATTAACTCAGTGACAATTTAAATGACATAGTAGATTAAATTAAAAACTTTTAACAAGTTATGTATGCCTCACTTATGACTCTTGAGCTTCCATAGTCTTGAGTATAAGATGAGAAGGCCTAGAATGGCTAATCGATGTCTTGTTCCTTTAAAAGACATCCGATTCCACAACTGTATGCAATAGGGGCCGAGTTTCGTAAGAGGTTACCAAGGTAACCCAAGGATTGGAGGCCGAGACATAGGAAGAAACACCAGGGTAACCATTGCATCATTGTCATGACACTCCACCTAGAATAATAGTTAAACCTTGTGTTGTGTTTCAAATCATTTGTCAAAATCTGGAAGCAATGTAACCAATAGTTTGTATGTACTAGTGTCTAGGGTTAGTAGATTAGGTCTAGGTAGCCTTATTACTATCTCCTAGCACGGGGGGTGGACCTACGGGTACCACATGGTTGGGTGGAACGTGCACCTTACTCCGTTGGGTCCCCAGTTTGTTCGTAGCATTGAGAGCTTCATGGATGGAGAGCTGGCACATGGATTTCTTCTATACTTTCATCATTGTATATTGTAAACATGTATTTAAAAACATCCCTCAATTGTATAAGAGGTGATCAATGTAATTGTAAATGTATTTGTAATTTGAACTACCTCATCATATGGATGAGTAATGTAATATCATATCAATGCAATGTATGGAAACATGTTTGTACTTCATTATATCTTGAATGGAAATTTATTATTATGCAATGTTTAATTTTATGTTATGATTTAATTTGTGCAATGCGAAATACTTAAGTCGCTTAAGGAAAACTCAAAGTAGTGTAACGTCATTTAACCTAAGAATGAATGCAATTAATTAATTTAATATTAATACTTTTTTAAAAATATTATTACACCTTTACAACACAATTGCAACATTCTTAGGTTATTTAGACAGGGCATTACATTCGTATTTTGGTTATGGTTGGAACATAATAAAATAATTAATGTTTTCGATTCTATGTTTGGTTACATTAGGTGTTATTGATTATTGTTCTCTGCCTTAGGGTATATTGCATATATTTTAATCTCAATATATATAGGTAAGATTAAAATTGTCAAGGTTATGGAGTTTTGGTCAATTCTTATTGTCAAGAATCCCCTTTCTAAAATAATATAAAGTGTTTTAGAAATACACAACAAATGCTTTTTTCCAATATGCACCTCTTCCTGCTTCCTTCAATAACACCCCTTCCCGCTTGCTTTCTCTTTCCTTCATTCTTTCTCCATAACTTGCAAAAGAACATCACATAATTATCACAACCCACAGCTTTTGCAACCATTGACACATTCAAAAAACACAAGATAACCTCCAACCACTTTCACAAAAATTCTAGAGCCATTTAACGCACTTGCACCTATCCATACAAAAACATGCACACAAAAGCCAAATGATAAATCAAACAATATCACTGCAAACAAACTATCTACTCTTTTTCCAACAGAACCCTATAAAAAATGCAACAATATACCATGAAACAACCCAAATTTTATAACATTAACTATTTCACTGGGTTCCAACCATCGCACACAAAAACACGACTTCCAATAGTGGCTCACATACAAAACCCATAAAACATAGAAAGCTCCCAGTAATAGACCGACTCAAAACCTTCGCCATGAAAACTCATTTTGTGGGTTTATTCGTCTATGTCAGTCTTTAAACCAATATTGTTTGGTTTATGTCTTTCAATTTATGGGAATGGTTGCAATGGAATTAGATAGTCAATCATATCCACTTTGTGTTAGCTTCCATTGGGAATTGTTGATTATAGTTGTGTTGCTTAAGCTATATTGTTTCATTTTGGAGAAGTGTTGTTGAAAAGGCTATATTTTTTGAATTTTCAAGGGGGTTGTGTTGAGAAACGAGTGTTTTTATATGTGTTTGTTATTGTCAATTTTCATAGGGTTTGTGTTTAATGTTTGCATTTTGTGGGTATGTTTGCAACGGAATAAAATTGTAGAGGTTATGGATTTTTTTTTATTGTTATTGTATAGCTCAGGATATATTGTGGCTTTCTTCCTATGGGTAGCTATTGAAAGTAATGTTTGATTTATGGCTTTCATTTTCTAGTTATGGTTGGAATAGAATAAAATAATTAATGTTGTTGATTCTATGTTTGGTTACATTAGGTATTATTGATTATTTTTCTCTTCCTTAGGCTATATTGGGTATATTTTAATATCAATATATATATATGTAACATTAAAGTTGTTAAGGTCATGGAATTTTGGTTCATTCTTATTGTATAGCTATGGCTATAGTGTGGCTTTCTGCATGTGGGTGGTTGTTGAAAGTAATGTTTGATTCATTGCTTCGTATTTTGGTTATGGTTGGAACAAAATAAAATAATCAATTTTGTTGATTCTATGTTAGGTTACATTAGGTATTATTGATTTTTTTCTCTTCCTTAGGCTATATTGCGTATATTTTAATATCAATATATAGGTAAGATTAAAATTGTTAAGGTTATGGAGTTTTGGTCGATTCTTATTGTATAGCTTGAGCTATATTGTTGCTTTCTAGATCTGGGTGGCTGTTGAAACAAATGTTATTTGATTTATGGCTTTTGTTTTCATTCTATGGTTGAAACAAAATAAAATAATTAATAATATTGATTCTATGTTTGGTTACATTAGGTATTATTGATTATTGTTCTATGCCTTAGGCTATGTTGAGTATATTTTAATATGTATATATATACATATATATACATATATATATATATAATTCTTTTGTGGGTCTCTCTTTATGGCTTGGATTTAGTGGGTATGTTGGCAATGGGGAAAAATCCTTGACCTTATGTAGTTTTTCTTGATTGTAACTGTGTTGATTTGGCATAAAGTATTGTTGATTGTTTCAAATATGTTGTCTGATTTATAGTTTGTGTTTACTGTGTATTGTTTTGCATGGATTTGGTACTATGATTTTTTATTAATGGCTTCTGATTTTTAGTTATGGTTGCAATGGAATAAAATAGTCAATCATATATGTTTTGTGTTTGCTTCCATTGCGCAATGTTGATTATAGTTTAGTTGCTTAAGCTATATTGTTTCATTTTGGAGGAGGTGTTGTTGAAAATGGTGTATTGTTTTAATTTTTGAGGAGGTTGTGTTGAGGAAGAAGTGTTTTTTCTATGGGTTTGTTGATGTCAATTTTTGAAAGGTTTCTGTTTAATGTTTGTGTTTTGTGGGTATGTGTGCAATGGAATAAAACTGTTGAGGTTATGGAGTGTTTGTCGATTGTTATTGTATACCTTAGGCTATATTATGGCTTCTAGCATGTAGGTGGTTGTTGAAACCAATGTTGTTTGATTTATGGCTTTCATTTTGTGGTTATGGTTGGAATAGAATAAAATAAGTAATGTTGTTGATTCTATTTTTGGTTACATTAGGTGTTATTGATTATTGTTTTCTATCTTAGGCTATATTGGGTATATTTTTACAACAATATATATGTGTATATATATATGTATATATTTGTACATATATACATATATATTTATATATATTAATTTCTCATGGGTCTCTCTTTATGGCTTGCATTTAGTGTATTGTAATATTAATATATATGTGTATATATATGTATATATGTGTACATATACACATATATTTATATATATTTCAATTTTTTGTTGATGATTATATTTATGTTTATGGCGATCATTTTGTGGATATGTTTGGAATAGAATAAAACAGGTTTTTTTATGCACCATCGACACTAGATAGGAGAAAAAATTAAAATAATACACCCTTTTCAATAACATCTTCTCCAAAATGAAACAATATATTCTTAAGCTATCAAGATACCAAACTTGATGAATATTACCACTTTCCAAAAATAGAAAACTTCAACACATACATATATATACGTCTGATTTTAGATAGATACATGTCTTCACCTTTTGTAGCCATGAACACATTTAGCCACCTTCACATAGATTCCATAGTTGATGAATGCACTTGTACCTTCACAGAAGCTTCCCATCCTTACTCACAGCTACCTTGAACAAGAAGATAGACCCATAGAATGACATCGAACAATACATTTTTGATAACTACATAGAAATTCATTCTACAAATCATACATATGTATATATAGGCCAATGGAATGAGGAAGAACAAGATAAGAGTTATATCACAAAATGGAAGCCATAAATCAAACAATGTAGTGTAAGGTAGATGACAACAGTGAATAATTCCTCATGCAAGGCAACATGTACATAAAATTAACTATTTTATTGCATTAAAAACACAAGATAGCATCCAACCACCTTCACATAGATTCCATAGCTGATGAATCCACTTGCAACTTTATAGAAGCTTTCCATCCTCACTCATAGCTATGTTCAACAAAAACATAAACCTAGAGAATGTCATCCAACAATACATCTTCGATAACTACATAGACATTCATTTCATGAACATATGTATGTATACATAGCCTAACTGGAATGAGGAACAACAAGGCAAGGGATGGTGTGGTAAATGGAAGGTATAAATGAAACAAAATAGCATAAGGAAGATGACAACAGTGAACAATGTCTTATGCAAAGCAACATGAACTACATAACATTAACTATTTTATTGCATTGCAACCATCCCCATAAAACAAAAGACGTAAATGAAACAATATTGTTATCAACAGTGACCTAGATGGCCAAAGGTACTAAATACTAAAAGTCATAGTGAGAAATCCATACAAAAACATCCATGCAAAAGTTGAACCATAAATCAAACAATATTGCTATGAAGAAACTATATACTCTCTTTTCAATGAAACCCTATCAAAAAGGGAACAATAAACCCTAGAACAACAAAACCTATATAACATTAATTATTTCATTGCATTGCTACTATCGCAGACAAAAGTGTGGCTTCCAACAGTGGCTCACATGGAAAACCCAAAAAACACAGAAAGCTCCTTGTAACAGACTGACTCAAAACATTCACCCAGAGAACGCGAACCCAAAATGAATCAATAGAGGTTTCAATGGTAGCCAATATGTGAAGATTCACAAAAAAAAATAGCAACTATTTTACAACCATTCACACAAACCAGAAGCCATAAATGAAACAATATTGCCAACAGTCATGTAGATGCCAAAACCCACAAAACACAAGAAATCTTGATATGAAGATTCACCAAAAACACACCAAATTAATTATTTTTCAACCATTCACACAAAACCATAGTCATAAATGGAACAATATAGCCATCAGTCACCCACATGCCAAAACCCACAATTGTCAATTGCATATATATGTGTGTGTGTGTGTGTGTATTTATATGTATATGTATGTGTATATATGCATATATATGTATTTATATGTATATATATGTATAAATATATGTATATATATGTATATGTATCTATATATCTATGTATAGATATGTGTATATATACATATGTATATGTATATGTATATATAACATCCAAAACATTGGCTATTATGTTGTGTTACAACAATACACGATCAATGGAAGCCACCAATGAGACAATATAATCTAAGGCGGACATCAACAGAGTGAATTGTACAACATTAACTATTTTATTTCATTGCAACCATTGTCGTACAATGCTGAAAATCATAGTTATAGACCTATGCAAAACCTTTCATGTGAAAGGATGGTCCATATACAACTTATGTGTATACATATATATGTATATGTAGATTTGTATATATATATATGTGTGTGTGTGTGTGTGTGTGTGTGTGTGTATAGTATGTATACATATGCATATCTATAGTATGTGTAGTTAGAGCCATGAGCAATGAGGGTAAGCTTTTGAGAGGTGCAAGTTGGATTAGGCTATGTACAACTTCTTCGAAGGTAGGTGAAGGTTATTTTGTGTTTTTTTCATGGGAAGATGGTTGGAAATGCAAAAGAAAAGTGTTTTCCATGATAATATTTTTCCCATGTTTGTGTAGGGAAGTTGGTGAGAAGAGGTGTGCTTGAAGCAAGTGGGAAGAGGCGCTACAATATTTATTTATTTTTGCATGGATTTTTAACTTCGAGACCTATAATGTTTGATTTATGTTTTTTTTAAGTCATTATGGTTGCAATCCAATGAAATATCCATTGTTATACAGTCTATGTTGAATGTTGTGGATATGTGCATGATCATGATGGGCCAAAAAGTGGTAATATGATGGGTATGTGGTTGATGAGTATTTTTTTACCCAAAATTCATGAGATGAAAAGGGTTTTTAAAGAATATTCTCAGCTTTCCATTGATATAAATTATGCTTTACTCTAAATTTAATAAGTAATTATTATTCCTTTTAATTCAAATTATGACTAAAGTCCTGATTGATAGGTTGATTGAAAAACATCTATAGTTTTCAAATAGTATCACATTTTTTGAATCCAAAAATGCATCACATCTCTATGCTTTGCATACTATAGGATTAAAAGAAAAAAATGAATTTCATGAGGTTTTGACCAAGTTAAGGTGGTCAGATTATTTGAAGTTTTTATATTTTTAAAATTTGTAATAAAAATTCATAATTAATTATTTACTTGGAAAAAAATTACAAAAAAAATGCATCACGTCAGGGCATGAGTCCTCTACTTATATCTAAAATCTTATAAAAAAATATTATCATTTTATTGTGGTTAGAGTGGTCAGACAGACACCTACTTATTTATTCCCTAAAATTTAAGTACCACTACATTGAAATTTCAAATTTTCACCAGATAGATTATTTGTGTTTTTAAACAAACCTAGTAGTTTAGAAACTACATTCAATTTTCTATAGATTCTATTCTTACATATTTTTGAAATAATATAGATAACTTATTAAAAATTATACGTCAAGTTTCCTAACTTTGATTTTTCTAAATTTTTTGCCACTTAAGGGCCTATTTTTTCCATGATCCTACACATACCCTTGTCCTCTATATTGTTAGCCATTGGTTTTATTGTGTGAAGTTTGGTTAAAATATTTGCAAGCCTTTTTTATTTTTGAGCTTCTCACAAAGTGAGGCAAAGGTTGCAAATGGTCTTCCCTTTAAAAAGTTCTTGGTTGGAATTCCCACCAACCCCTACTGTTTTAATCCTTGTAGTGGTTGTAGGAAGGGTGCCAAGCACGGTTGTTGGCTGCAATGGAGATATTTTGTGTGTTCCCCTCTATGTTGATAGAGGTGACTAATGTGGTTTATGTTTTTTTCCCTTGTCTAGTGTTGGCTACGTTGTTTCGTTATCATTTCTATAATCCTCGAAAAAGTATTTGGATTGTCCCTTCAATAGGTTTAAAAAGGAGTTGAACACATGTATGTGGCAGCTAATGTTCTTTGGTATATTCAATACAAAGCCTATTGTTATAGGTATTCCTTTCCAAGAATAAAATAAATAACAAATTTCTTTCAAACTAAATAACTAGATCTTCTCAAAAACAATAAATTTGAATGAGCCTTTGTCTCCCTTTTCAAATAATATCTTCTTTAATATATAATTCTTATTATTTAATAAGTTGCACAAATGCTTCATATGGTGCTTGACTAGGATAACAAGGTGTTCAAAGGAAAAAATTTCCCCATCAAATTTTGAAATAAACACCTTAAGGGTCAATGATGAGGACACACATATATGTTGATATATAAATATCTATATGTACAAATGTAAATATTTATTTATGTAGAGACTACTATATCTAAATAGATGTATATACTATATTTTTGCCTCAATATGAAACTGGCTTGATGATGATTATAAATAGAACAAACATCCAGATTGAATTTTCCCTCATTTTCCTAAACAAGAAGGCTAGGAATTCAAACCTTTTGTTTGCTATAATCTATTGTGTAGCCTGAAGCAAGTAGTTATTATAGGTAACAAAAGCTTTGAATTCATAGCCTCCTTAGCCATCAAATTGAGGGAAAATGTTGTGTGGATGTTTGTTCTCTCGAACACTAACTGGTTTCAAGATTAGTTGTTGTATGGTTTGTGTGTGTTTGCAATACTTGTGATCATAGTTGTTGTTTATCCAATTGTATATAAAGTTGGAGATGAAATATTGGTCTTTCTTTATACTTTACTTAATGTATGGAACAATATAGCCAACAATTACCCACATGCCAAAACCCATAATTGTTGATTGTGGATGGCTAGCCTAGGTTTTTTTTTTGGCTTATTTTATTGTTGTGCAGTTTTTTCTGTGCTTTGATATATATTTATATGTATATGTGTGTGTATGTATATATATATATATATATATATATATATATATATATATATATATATATATATATATATGTGTGTGTGTGTGTGTGTGTGTGTGTGTATGTATATATATGTATACATATATGTATATATATGTGTGTTTATATGTGTGTATATATATATATTTATATGTATATGTATGTGTATATACACATATATATGTATTTATATGTATATATATGTAAATTATGTATCTATATATATGTATATATGTGTGTTTATATGTGTATATATATGCATATATATGTTTATGTATATGTATATATGCATATGTATATATGTATATATATACATATATATACATATATATATACATATACATATATATATGTATGTATATATGTATAAAATAAAACTCAACACAATAAAGCTTGCTCTACACCCTACCATATTGAGTCATGGATCCTAATGAGCTCTCACCAAACCCTTGAGAAAGAATATACATTTCCTACCACTCTAATCAATGGTGAAATGAATATTTCTCATTACAATCAATATAGCGTGCATGAGGATATGATTGTCCATTTGACCATTGTCACTGATTTTCCAGTCTCACCTACATACCAAAACTCACAGAATAGAAGATATCTTGATATCAAGATTTACTAAAGAAATAACAGATTTAGTATTTTGGAACCATTGACAAAAAATGGAATCCATAAATGAAACAATATAGCCAGCACTCGCCCACCTACCAGAACCCATGAAACTATATAGTCTTTTGAATAACAATCAACACAATAAAACAATATTGGTTTCAAGAGCTATCCACATGAAAAAACCCACATAAAGATGCAAAATCAACATAGGAAATGTAGAAAACAAAAAATATGTTGTTGGAAAACCCAATTTGTTTCAATTTTCAATCAAGGTTTGTTGAGGGAAAAATAGTATGTCTTCACATGGCCTTCACAAACTATTTTTTTGGGTATAGGATTTTGTTTACTCCTCCAACTTTGTAGCCATGTCTACAAGGGAATTACATTGCTAACACTATTCAAGCTTTGCATATATACATATACACATATATCTATATATATATATATAGAGAGAGAGAGAGAGAAATCTACATATATACACACATATAGTTTGTTGAGAAATGAGTATACTTGTACTTTTGTTGGACTCCTTGAATATTTGTTGGTTCCTCTCAATATATATGTGTGTGTGTGTGTATGTACGCAAACCATTACCACTACACATACTTGCAGCTTCATACAGGTTTTCCCTCCACAACTACAACTACTATATATATCTACATAAATACATGTCTATATATGCTTATTTATATGCTTTGTGTGTATTGTTGGTCGTAATGATAGCTATAATTTAATGCCCTGGGGAACAAAATGAATGTCTTAGAGATTTTCAACAAGGCATTGTTTGGTGTTGTTCTGCTGCTATACCTAATATGGGGGGAGTCGTGAGCAATGAGGGTAAGCTTATGTGAGGGTGCAACCTCAATTAAGCTTTGTGTAGCTTTTGAGAGGGTGGGTGGGGGATATTGAATACATCAAACAAAATAAAGAAACAATATTTCCATCCCCCAATGGTGGCTATGCACAACTCATAAACTAGGAAATTTATAGTAAGCTACAGAGCAACAATCAACAATCCCTTTTTGAAAAAAATTTTATAAACTGTTTTAGAAATACTCCATGAATAGTTTTCCAATACGCACCTCTTCCAACTTCCTTCAATTACACCTCTTCCCACTTGGTTTCTCTTCCCTCCATCCTCTCTTCATGGCTTGCTAAAAATGAACATAGAACTATCATAACCCACAATGGTTGTGGAAATTCTGTGAAGGTGGTTGGAGGTTATTTTGTGTTCTTTGCATGTGTTGATGGTTGCAAAAGGTGTGGGTTGTGATAATTCTTATATATCTATCTATCTATATGTGTGTGCGTTTGTGTATTTATATGTGTGTGTGTGTACATATATATATAAGTGTATATATTTATGTGTGTATATATGTATACATAAATATATATATGTGTATATATATGTATATATATATATATATGTATGTGTGTGTGTGTTTGTGTGTATATATATATCTATATATATATATATATATATATATATCTATACATACATACATGCATACATACATACATATATATATATATATATATATGTATATATATATATATATACAGATACATACATATATATAGATACATACATATATATATAGATATATATATAGATACATATATATATATACATATATATATACATATATATGTATATATATATGTATATATATATGTATATGTATATATATATGTATATGTATATATATATATATGTATGTATCTGTATATATATACATTTATATATATATATATATACATTTATATATATATATATATATATGTATGTATGTATGTATATATGCACAATACGTTATTGAAATTTGCCTAGACACTTGCTTTGTTCTCTAAGGAATTTAAACATAGATTTTACTTGCACCATTAGCACTACATGGAAACCATACAATGATTAATGTTGATGCCATTTTGATGGCTTTCTCTATTGTTGTTCCAAACACTTTTGAAATTAAAAAAAAATACAAAACAACACCTACTACATGGTGTCAGAGACCTAGAACCATGAAGGCTAATGAAAATTCCATCCAATTTTCCCCATGGCCCAATTCTAATTGTTGTTTTCTACTTTAGCTATATACTTTCATTTATGATGCATAATAAAACAGTTGATATTATAGAGTTAATGTTGTTTTCCAAAAAAGCATTATTTTCGATAGGGCAGTGCTCAGGAGGTTGTACTGTTTAAATTTTTGATAGGGTCCTATTCAATAAATTTATGTAAGTATATCGATATATATACATACATACATGCATACACACACACACACATATACATACATACATACATACATACATACATGCATACATATGCATACAATTACATACATATATATATATATATATATATTCATTGTTTATCACACAAAGGACAAAAAAATTGTGCTTGGAAATCCAATGGATAGATATAACCCAGGCTAGTGAATAGTAGACCACAAAAGAAAACTAGATTATGTTAATAATTTTATTCTGTTACAAACATAGCTAGAAAATGGAGGTCATAGAAAGAACCTGACAAACAAATTGACATTCACAGACCCATGCAAACCACTACGTTGTTAGCTGAAAAAAGGGTTCACAAAAATGATCATAGGTGACACTTCCAATTTTCTTTTCTAAACATCATTGCCTGCAAACACAAAAAATAACATCTAACCATCTATAGATAAGTGCCTATTAAGTTTTCCTTATGACACTTAGTATATAGTCCATCACTCTGACAACTACCTTTCTAAGGCCAAGGAAATAACAACTAGGAATGTGTATTTAATGCATGCATGGCCCATTGTTGATAGCTATCTTGAAGAACAAGCTACACCTAGAGAATGACACCCAACAATGCATTATCAGAAATTGAAATAATATAGGTTTTTTCTTAGCAGGACCCTCTAAGAAACAAATCAATATAGCTATAGGGAAATTCCCTATTAAACATTATACAAACAATTGCTATCTTTGTGACTACTTGAAAAGGAAGCTACTGCTTATACCTCTTGTCACTACATGGAAACCATACAACAATTAATGCTAGTGCAATTTCACTGGACTTTTGTATTGATGCAACAAATGTTTTTAATATAAAAAACAAAAAAGAAATCCGCCAGCTTCCTTTTCTAGCCACACTAAATGGAGGCTAGAAATGATACAATATACCCTTGTCTAGACAATAACAATGAATAGTGCCTTGTGCAAAACAATATTGATTGCATAAAATTTACTATTTTATTCCATTCTATCCATTGCCACAAAAATATTTCTTGCAATAGTGACCCATATGGACCACCCTCAAAACACAAAAAAAATTGTAGTCACAAAGTGAATCAAAGCCTCCGCCACAAAACGTGAATGGTTAATGAATCATTATTGTGTGTGTGTGTGTATATATCTGATAGTAAAGAATGCATTTTGGATAACAATATAAACTATATGATATTAAGTATTTGATTATGCATTGCAAAGAGTGGAATATAGCCAAAGCTAGAAAAAAATGTTAGATTGTGTTGTGGAGAACAACACAAACTACTTAAATATATTGCACCCATTTACATAGAACAAAATCCATAAATGAGATAATATTAAATTTTGTTGTGTGTAGATTTGTATGTATGCCAAAGTAGATGTAAGCAATGTACACATGTATTCTTCCCAATGTTTATTGTTTTCTCAAAATAGTTATTTTTCTGAATCTTGACATGCCATACTTTAAATGTTATACTTCATATTAACCGTTATATAGAACATTGAAGCCTTTTTCCTAATTATTTCTTTTCATTTATACTCTTGGTGTTTCTAGGGAAAAAAGGAGGGATTTTAAAATTGAAATAGTGAACTTGGAATAAAAAATTGTATGTTAAGTATTATTTGAATCATTTAAGCCCTTGTTATTAATCCTTTCTTGTCATATTGTTAATTCCTGTGTAAAAAAATTGAGTGCCCATGTTGTGTTTTGAAGTCATAGACCTTCTACCCAGCTGTTAGCATTGCAGCTCTTCGTTCCTAAAAGAGCACACACAAAAATGACAGTGGTCTCTAGATATTTTGAGGCAAGTGAACAATCCTTGAGAAGAAGTCATGTAAGGGTAAGTGCACCAAGATGGTTCCCAAAAAGGGGCCTTAAGTGGCCACTTTTTTTTTTCTGAAACCAGGAAATGCTAACCTTGGACGTGAAATTGAAGATAGTTACACTCAAAATTTTGAGATGGAACAAAAACAAGGATTGAAGTTCTCCAAGTCTACTTTCTAAACTACTAATTTATTTTGAAAATGGTTGAGATTAAGGGGTTCAAAAGAGGGACGTACACAAATTGGTGTTGTTTTTATCAAAAAAACATAACATAGCAACTCTTGTACGACCTAAGCATAGTGAAATTTTTGTAGTATTTTTAAAATCACTATGGTCAGAAGTTAGCTAATAGCATCTAGTTGATGCTCAATTTTTCTAATAATTTTTTAATGAATATTTGATTTTTTACTAATTTTCTAAGTGGGCACTTCCTGAAAAGTAGAATTTTGGCCGTGCTCTAAATTTTTTTGAAAATAATTGATTTTTTTTTCTTTTCTTTTTTAAAATTTGTAGAATGGAATCTAGTTTCTAAAAATGTAATTTATTTGAAATTTTGATGAACGGTTAATTTATACCAAAAAAAACACCAAACACTGCTTTTTGGAAAAAAATAGACATACAAACAAAAGAAATTATGGATGAAAGGCTTAACATTGTCAAAAACTAAAAAAATTACATTGTTAGATAGCTAAGAGAGAACCTAACATTACCCATGTTTTTTATTTTGTCGATATTGAACTAGATGCAATCTTGATGGTGAGCACGGACCCGATTATGTCAAAAATTGTAGAATTTACAAAAACACGTCTCTGGCCTTGTTGGGAATGCCCTCCAAGCCTTTGGGTTGGTATTCCAAGGAAAATAATTTCACCTTTTTCTTTGTTTTTAATGCGAAATAACGTGCTCACGTTATAATGTGAGAGTGTTTTGTGAAAAAAATTCAAAAGTGGCCAGAAAATTGGTACCCAACTTCATGCACCTGCCCGTAAGTATGTTTTTTTTTAGTTTATTGTTGCTACCAATTAACTTGAAAGTTTCTCAAGTGCACCAAACAAATCAAAAAATACTTCATTTGAATTATCAATTACTATGATATAAGTTCTAACTTATTTATATTTGAACTATCTATCTTGTTTCCCCTTCAATTTATTGGCCATTTTGGAGTAACTTAGATCTTAGAGGGGAAAATTTCTTAGTTTCCAAATGTGTCAATATTACTGTTTCCTTTTAGAGTTAAGTCATAATTATAAATATCTCATTGTTGCCACTATGCTAAGTTTAATTTCCTTGTAGGCTACAAACGTGAATCCAACCTTAACAAGAGATGTGTCATGCTTTATAGATGTTGGAGATGCAATCCCATCTCTAGTCTTCCAACTAATGTCTTACCAAAAAATAGGAGGTGTCCAAATCCCATTCGATCAGTACAAAGTAATCCTATCTGATGGAACCCACATGAAGATGGGAATTTTGCTAGGAAAATACAATCACCTTTTGTTTACAGGAAAATTGAAAATAGGTTTGATTGTGTGCTTGACAAACTATTTTTCTTGAAAGCTATGGGAATCGAGGTTTGCTATAGTTATTCCTTACTTGTGCTTGTAGTTTCCTTCTATCTTGTTTTTGGGGGATACCTTTTAAGTATTGAATTTTTGTTTCATTCCAGGGCAATTGTCATACTATCCCTAGATGTGAAAATGAAAAATTTCCAGCTAATTGGAAAACCTAAATATTTGTTTAGAGATCAAGAAGAACAAAAAGTTGGATGTGAGTTGCCCTCCCCATCCAAACAAGCCTCCACCTTTGTAATTAATACATCGCCAAGGTAGCAAGATGCTCCTACAAAAATCAACCCTGTTAAAGGGTTGAATATTTACCAAACCAAATGAATGATAAAGGTTGTGTAACAACAAAGAGGGTTATGCACCATTAAAGCAAGCAAGGGCATGAGGGATAGGTATTCAAATTTGATATCATTGATGATGAGGGTAGAAAAATACAAATTATGTGCTTTAATGAGATCACAGTTGTTCAATATGATAAAGCTAAGGTGGGAAGTACTTATTATGTGTCAAAGGGATCAGTGAGACAAGCAAATGAAAAATATAATAAGTTAAACAACGAAATGTAAATCATTCTAGATCAAAGTTCAATGTTAAAATGTTGTGTGATGATGCCTTTGTGCCAGAGAAAGTATTAAAGTTTACACCATTAAATAAAATTGCAAATTGCACTAATAACAGTTTAATTGATGTTATTGGCATTGTGGTGCATGTGGGAATGGTTTTGACTATACAAAAAAAGGATCAGTCCCCAACTATTTAGAGGACTATTAAACTTAATGATTTTTCATCCTTTTCAATTGATGTTAATTTATGGGGCTCAAACTAGGAAGCAAAGGGTCACGAGTTAGATAGGTTGTACACGCCTGTTTCAACTCTCATCCTTGCTGTAAAAAATGCACGTGTTGGGTACATCGATGGAGTTGTTTTGAACATAGCCATAGGGACTCTTCTATATATAAATCCTGACATACAAGACGCACAACCATTGATTGAGAGAGGATATATTGATCCACCTACTGTTGAGCCCCCTCGTGTAGTCCCTCAAAAGGTTGCTTTGGAAAATGGGAGAGTCACTATTGCATATATGTTCAACCACTACCTTGGCTTGCCAGAGACATTACAAGCTACTCACAAGGCAATAGTAAAATTTATAAAAACTAACACATTCTATTATTTTGCATGCTCATTGGAGGTGAATGTTAGGAAATGTAAGAAAAAGTGTGAAAAATCTAAGAAAAATACATGGTTCTGCCCAAAATTCCAAGAAACAATAGCTAACTATGACTTTCGATATTTGTTGCAACTAATGATTGAAGACCACATAGGTAAGCTTTGGGCAACTGCTTTTGATGAGGATGCAACAAGCCTATTACAAATGTTAGCAAAACAACTTTACATGTTGCAATATGAGTCTACCACTGAAATGAGTGTTGATTTTGTTCTCAATGTTGTCACCTACATGTCATTTGTTTTTATAGTTCTAATCAAAACTAAAACTTATAATTCAGAAACAAGACTTAAAACAACAATAGTGAAGGCTGCAAAGCTTAACTTTGAAGCTGAGTAAAAGCTCTTACTATCAAATTTTTATGCTATTTCTCCCACTATCTACTAGGCTCCAAAGATAGTTGTTGTACTACCTTGAACACAAAAACAACCATGGCTATTTAGGACTTTGCATATTTCTTTTAGTTCATGTTGGCTAGACATTTAGTTTGTTTAATTCCCTCACACTACTTGTCACATCAAAAAGACCTTTCCTTTCTATTGCTATTGCTTTCTTATTTGTTTGAGTGGTTATATATTAAGACAATGAAGTATAACTTATAATGTTTAAGTAAAAAAGATACAATTGATTTCTTTTCTATTATTTATGTTGGCTATAATTTCCTTACGTTTTAAGTGAATATTTTTTATTTAATTTTATATTGTTTATTTATATAGAGTTCTTGTCCTTTTTAGGAGATGTATTACTGTCTACACCTTCTCATATATCTACATAGTTGCATGTATGTGTACATTTACATATGCATATAGATAAATATACATGCATGCAGTTGAGATTTTCATGTGCTATACAACTTGCTGGTATAGATGTGTGTAGATATGTGTTCATGTGTTGGATATCTATGCATATATGCATACACAATTCAATATTTACAACTATCTATGAGTTGTTTTAAAGAGAATGTTGTTTTTATCTTATTTACAATGTTCTTAGTGCATAGAATATCTTGACATAGTTCTATGTAGATATATGTGTCCAAGATATATTTGTCTATGTAACTATCATGTCTAGCTAACCATCTAATGCTTACCAAGTCTTCTTGCTATTGCTTTGTGATCCCTAATGATAGTGCCATGTTAGATGTGGATTTAATATGGTTCTTGGCTATAATATCTATTATGTATGTTATGTATCTCAATCCACAACCTAGTGTTGAACAATGCATTTTTTAAACTACCACAAAGCACTCAATTAGTTTGGTGAGTTTTAAATGAAAAGTATTATTGCAACCATTGGAAATATATGTAGCACATACATGAGACAATATTTGCATGGTAAGTTGTGCAAAGTGACACTTGTAACTTCCTGTGCACATACAAATCAAATACCTTGAGTTATACAGGTTGCTTTGTTTTCTATAAGGGAGAGTTGATTGTTGTTCTTTGACTTAGGGTATATTTTCCCCTTTTGGGTAAGGTTGTATTGGGATAGACTATATATTTTATTCAAACTAATATTCTTTCATTTATGGATCAGATTTTCCAGCGCTCCTCTGTCTTCTCTTCAAAAACAAGCCAACAGTTTGCATGGGCTTCCCAGCATGGATTTCTTTCTATGCTTCTTTGTATAGCCTTGATTTTCTACCTACGTTTGCAACAAAATAAAATTCTTAACATGATCTAGTTTTCTTTCTATGGTCTATTGCTCGCTACCATGGGTATTTTTTACCCATTGGTTTTCTAGTCACAATCTTTTTATGCTTTGGGCAATCAACAATGCATACATATATGTTCCACTACTGAAACATTGCACCAAATAACAAGCAACTAAATTGCTCACTTGAACTATGTAGACATTCCTTTTTATTTTGCTAGAAATTGCAAGATACATACCAACAATTATAGTCCACTATAAATCAAGCAAGATTATTTTCTCCAACAAAATTGTTCACTATCATCATCATCAAAAGTTTCTCTTCTTTATGGTAAGTGAATTGATTCTCCTTTTCTCTTCACCTCTATGCATATAGAATATGCACCCTTTCTCAATTCACTTCACTATCATTTTTTATATGTGGCATGTAATTGTCATATTACATATATTTTTCTTGTAAATTATACAACCACTTAAATTTCGTTTTTTAGATATTGCTTGCCAAAAAAACATGTTTGTAGTACCAAAGTTCACACTTTGCTTTTGTGTAGGTTTATCCCACTGAAACAATTTTAGATTACAACTACATTGTATCTGTATACAAGATGTAGGGCTCCCCATAAATCCTAAATGGCTTTACAGTTCCACATTCACATGTTGTATGTCCTTCACCTATATTCCATCTGTATATAATGTAAACCTACGTATCTTTTTTTCCACTTCTCATTTCACAACTCCATGTAAAATTATAAAAAATGTACAACGTTGATTTCCACTAAGCATTGTCTTCAACATTCACCAAAGTGGTGGACAATTAATGTTACTACTCGTGGGTTTGGTCATAGCCAATGATGCTCTATGATCTCATATGCTAGGGTGGAGAGCAAGATTCCTTTTCTCTGTCTAGACTCCAATCTATTATGTACAAAAAGCATTTCTAGATTTTTTTTACTTACTTTGTTCTACTGCAACTCCATTGCATCTCATTTGTAATAAATTCTATAAGTCTTTATATTTTGTCATTTTTTTATTGTCTACCAACCAAAACAATTGTCCTTCACAAGCCTTTTCATGTGATTAGATCTTGTATTGAGTCATTGGTGGCTGAAACATTGCTCTCACCATTGATCATAGTGGTGGACAGTTTATTTTCTTGCACGGGGATTTGGTGAGAGTGCGCGATGCTCCATGATCCAATATGGTAGGGTGGAAATTAGGCCTTGTTTTTTTTTGGGCATAATAAATTCTGCCACACACACTAGGTATGGCTAAATTATTATCACTTCATACATGCCATTGCAAGTAGAGATAAAATTATCTATTATAAAATATACAACTTTGATATATTTTGATTTACATATCGTCTATCAATAAAGTGTGATCATTGCACTAGAATTCATACTTTGTATATACATACGTTGTATATGGTGTAACCTTTGCACTAAAAGTCTTGCATAGGACTATAGCTGTGAGTTTTTCCTTTCCACCGTGATGGCTGTAATGGAATAAAATAGTTAATGTTATGTGCTTCATTCTATTTTTGCATAATCTCCATAGTAAACTTTGCACTTTTTTGTTATTCTTGTAGACCATATCCCAGCCATAATGCGGTGTTTGATGAACTAATGTGTTACAAACAACCTTTCAAAATAATGATAGTGATTGGAAAATTAGTGACAATGGTCAAATAGACAATCATATCCTCATGTACACTATATCGATTGTAATAAGCAATATTAATTTCACCATTGATTAGAGTGGTGGGAAATGTATATTCTTGCTCGAGGGTTTGGTGAGAGCCCATGAGGCTCCATGACCCAATATGGTAGGGTGGAGAGTAGTCCTTATTGTGTTGATTTTTATTTTATAGTTTTTTATGTATAGATTGCTATATTTCTCATGTAGGATTCACAAAAAATTCAAATGTTTTAGGTTGTGGTTACAATGTACTAAAATAGTTTATCTTATGTACTTAATGTTAGCTTGCATTGGCCATTGTTGATAATTGATCTCTTTCTTAAGCTATATCATTCCATAGAGGAGGCTAGGAAAATCTCGCATTTGTACAAGAGGCCAGCAAAATGTCATCAGCATTGATTGTTGTATGGTTTCCATGTAGTGGTGATCATGCAAGTAACATCTATTTTAAAGTCCTTGGAAAATAAAAACAAATGTCTATGTAGTTATCGATTAAGTATTTTTGACTGTCATTCTCTGGATTTATGTTGTTGTTGAAGGTAGTTGTGGAGGCCAATGAAATAGCATCAACATTAATCATTGTATGGTTTCCACGTAGTGGTGATGGTGCAAGTAATGTATCTGTTTTAAATTCCTCGACATATAAAACAAATTATTGTCTAGTTATCGATAGTGTATTGTTTGGTTTCATTGTCTGGGTTTCTATTGTTGTTGAAGGTAGTTGTGAGTGAGCATGACAAGCTTTTGTGGAGGTTTAAGTGTGTACATTAGCTATGGAATCTCTGTGAAGGTGGTTGGATGTTATGTTGTGTTCTTTGCATGTGTTCATGGTTACAAAATTTATGGGTTATGATAAATTTCTCTCCATTTTTTGCAAGAGGTGGAGAAAGAACAAAGGGAAAAGAAAAGTAGGTAGAGATGTAATTCAAGGAAGCAGGAAGAGGTGTATAATTTTTATTTTTTTCCCGCCCATCATATTCTTGCTCTTATTCAGTTCTATAATCTCTTCATATTCGTAGTTTCTCTAGAGAATATTGATTTCACCATTCATCGCAGTAGTGGCCGCCCAATATTAGAGAGCAGGCCTCATTTTGTTCTCCTCCATTGTGTATTTTCTATGTGTGCAATTGAATTTCTCACTTGAACAATACTACTCATTAGCATCATCATGAAAATTTGTACTTTATGGTAAGTAATTGTAGAGGTTTAGTGATAGCTGATGATGCTCCATGATCCAAAATGGTATGGTGGAGAGCATGTCACTTTTTGTGTGTCTAGACTTCAATGCATTGTGACCAAAAAGTATGGCCTTTGCAGTAAAATTTTTGCATAGGAATGTGGGTATTAGTTTTTAGCTTTCTGTTGTGATGGCTATAATGGAATAAAATAGTTAATTTTATGCAGTTCATTCTATTTTTGCATATTCAACATACTAAACTTCACACTTTTTGTTATTCTTGTAGACCATATTTCAGCCATATTGTAGTATTTGATGGACTAATTTTTTAGGAGCAACCTTTCACAATAATGATAGTGGCTAGAAAATCGGTAATAATAGTCAATTACACAATCATATCCTAATGTACTTTATATTGATTGTAATAAGCAATATCCATTTCACCATTGATCAAAGTGGTGGGCAATGTATATTCTTGCACAAGGTTTTGGTGAGATTCCACAAGGCTCCATGACCCAATATGGTAGGGTGGAGAGAAGGCCTTATTGTATTGAGTTTTATTTTATATTTTTTATGTAGAAATTGCTATCTTTCAGACATAGGATTCATTAAAAAATTATATGCTTTATGTTATGCTTATAACATAGTGAACTAGTTGATCTTATACACTTTATGTTAGATTCCATTGGGCATTGTCGATTATTGTTCTCTTGCCTAAGCTATAGCATTTGATTATTGAGAAGGTGTTGTAAAAAGTGCTATGTTGTTTCAATTTTGATAGCATTGTGTTGAGTTTTTGTCATTTCCCTCTTGCTCTCCCTTTATGCTTTTCATTTTGTGCTTGAATTTTTAAATTACCTTGTTGATCATCTGATTGATCTTTTCCCTTGGGAGAGATAGTTCAAGAACTTGGGTGTTGATATTCCATTTTATATGGTAAATAGATGGGCAACCTTTGCAAATTAATTTTAACCAACTATGAAGATGAAGTGATTGTAATTGTGGTTGTGAATCAACATCCTAGTTCTTGAACTCTTTTTCCCAATGGAAAATAGTTGATGCTCCATGAGCCAATATGCTAGGGTGGAGAGTAGACCTATTTTTGTATGTATAGACTGCAATCCATTCCCTATAGAAGGTATGCTTAGATTTTATTTACTTATTGTGTTCTACTATAACTGTATTGCATCATCTTTGTAATTAATTGTAAATTCTTTATATTTTCTAATTTATTTATTGTGTACCAATGGTTTGTTTTTATCACACTAACACTTTTTTGTTATTCTTTCAAACCATACTCCAACAATAATAAGATGTTTCATAAACTAGTCTGTTACAAACAACCTTCCCGAATAATGATAGTTCTTGTAAAATCAACAAGAATGGTCAAATAGACAATCATATCCTAATTTACTCTATATTGATTGTAATATACAATTTCATTTTACCACTAATCACAGTGGTGTCCAATCTATATTCTTGCTCAGGGGTTTGGTGAGGCTCCATGAGGCTCCATGACCCAATATGGTAGGGTAGATAGCAAGCCTCATTGTGTTAACTTTTACTTTATATTTTGTATGTACAAATTGCTATCTTTCTGACCTAGGAATAAAAAAAAATCATGTTTTTAAGCTTATGGTTACAATGGAGTAAAATAGTTGATATTATACACTTTATGTTAGATTCCATTGGGAATTGTTAATTATTCTTCTCTTGCTTATACTCTACATCAGACAAATAATTAAATTCCTTTAACCAAAATTCATCTATGGTACTTTGTTGCTAGCTATGAAAAGATCCTTAGTTTGTATCATTAAGAATTGATGCAGTTGACAAATTATGGGGTGTCCTTATATAATCATGAATTCAACTAATAATATGCCACAATTATTATTTCCCATCTAAATACACATTAGTAATGTCATCAATTATTTACATATTGAACCTTATCCATAATAATATTATATTTTGATTAACTAATGAAACTTAATGATATTGGTATTATTTTTAGATTGTTTTAACTATAATTGATGTAGAGTTCTTTGTTACTAGCTACAAAAAGATCCTTCAGTTATTTAGACATTCAACCTTATCCACTATAAATATTATATTTTGATTAACTAATGAAACTTAATGATATTGCTATTATTTTTAGATTGTTTTTCAACTATAATTGATGTAGGATTCTTTGTTACTAGCTATGAAAAGATCCTTAGTTTGTATCATAAAGAATTGATGCAATGGATAAATTATGGGGTGGGCATATATAATGATGAATTCAACTAATTTTATGTCAACATTATTATTTCCCAACTAATTGCACATTAGTAATATTATCAATTTAGACATTGAACCCTATCCATAATAATATTATATTTTGATTAACTAATAAAACTTAATGATATTGGTATTACTTAATGAAATCATTTCAAATTTAATAATAATATTTTCCTTTAATAAACAACTTAACTACATAATATTATTATTTACCTACCAAACCAATTACTAATAATAATGATGTTATCACCAAATAATTAATTGAATGTTAATACAATTGTTCTTCAACCAAACCTCTATATGTATATATATTTATTCTACAAAGTTACTTTTTCACCAACTATTGCTTATACACTTTATCCTTTATATACATATCCTCCTTTCAACCCATTAGGATTAACTCCTTCCTTCGGTCCCCATTATAATTTAAAATAAGGTAATGAAGCTAAATTGTAAGGTAAAAATGGGATACAATATTGTTGCTACTCAATCACTTTAATTATCACCCATAATATATCTAGTAGTCCATGTATTGTTCGTTGGATTCCCTAATGTGTAACTATATTATCTACATCTGCATATAGCTACTCTTCCCACTCATGCCATTCAAATTCTAATGTTTTTACATAGAGACTACCTACACATCACTTGCCTTTCATGTTGCTCTCCGCCTATCGGCTCATTGTTGCGTGTTACTACACATAACTTCTAGTTAATACACTGTCATAGCAGATTGTGCCAAATAATTATTCAGTGTGCCAATGGAGTCTTCTTAACATGCTAAGTAGTTAAAACACTCTAAATGCCATTCATTTCGATGAGTGTTTCAGATAGTATAATTTATGAATTTAATTTGTAATTCTATTTAAAATAGAGTTTTACGTACTAAATATTTTCTAGCATGTCTTGCAATATTAAATATGCAAAGTAGTGTGTCTTGCCTATTAAATACTAATAAGGGTTACATTTATTTGAATCATGATATAGGGAAGTAGGCCTAATTTCCACAGGCCTATTGTGCAATTTTTTTTAATGTATGGTGTAGATTACAAGTTTATAGTGTATATCTTGCCTTATTAGTTGTTAAACCCACAACTCTCTTTTTTTAGTGTCTTTTTATGCACAAAGACATGGCTTGGAGACTATTAATATGTGTTCATTTTTCACTTATATAAAATTTGTTTCAGATGTCAAGTGGAAACATAATTAAAACTATTTTTTTAAATAAAATAGAATAAAGTCTCTACTTTACATTTTATTATAAGGTGCTTTACATTGTATTTTATACAGTATTTTACATTGTATTTTTGAGGTGTTTCAATTAACACCTCAAAAATACAATGTAAAGCACTTTATAAAATACAATGTAAAGCACCTTATAAAATACAATGTTAAGCACCTTATAAAATACAATGAAAGTAAAGACTTTATTCTATTTTCATTAAAAAAGTAGTTTTAATCTTGTTTCCACTTGGCATCTAAAACAAATTTTATATAAGTAAAAAATGAACACATATTAATAGTCTCCAAGCCATCTCTTTGTGCATAAGAAGACACGAAAAAAAGAGAGAGTTGCGGTTTTAGCAACTAATAAGGCAAGATATACACTATAAACTTGTAATCTGCACCATACACTGAAAAACATTTCACAATATGCGTGTGGAAATCAAGACCACTTCCCTAGCCGGGAATATTTGTATCATGATTCAAATAAATGAAGCCTCTTTATCGTTATTGAATATGAAAGACACGCTACTTTCTACATATTTAATACTGAAACACATGCTGGTCTAGTATATGAAACTCTATTTTAAATAGCATGGGCATTATGTAGGTGTTATTTTTCTTAGTTATTGTAGGATTTCCTCTCATAGAACATGATTACAGATTAAATTCATAAATTATACTGTCTGAAACACTCATTGAAATGACTGGAATTTAGAGTGTTTGTAACGGCTCAACACATTAAGAAGAATCCATTGGTGTACTAAAGAATTATTCGGCACAATCCACTATGACAATGTATTAATTAGGTTTAATGGGCATGCTTTAGATGAAGCAGAGTGTTTTGTGCATTATTTAGAGTGTTTGTAACTACTCAACATGTTAAGAAGAATCCAATTCTCTACACATAATTTGTTGGTCAATGCACATAAATTTGAAAGTTATTTTTTTGTTTGTTTTTTAATTGACAGGAATCAAGAGTTTTAGAGTACTAGTTGTACCTATTGAAGCAATAGTTGAACATATATAGGACTATCATTCAAGTAGTATCAACTATCACCCAATAAATCATAATTTAGAATAATTTATATAGGACTATCATTTCCTATATAGTACATATGTTAAACCTTGCCAACCTAATTTAAAATTTCATGGATATTATACTAGTCTCTTAAATATGTTTAACTAGCCTTATGTATTGCATTGAAGACTAATCCAAGTGTTCCACTTAGACACATGCAAGTAGTACCAATGTAAGTAGTTAAACCTTGGTGGTTGAAGGTATGTTTTGGTTGAATGAGATATGAAAAATGAGTTTATATATGTGAAATAGGGTTTTCGATATGTTATTAGTGTTTGTATTCTTTGATAATAAATACAAGATGTTTTGGTATTTTTTTGGTAGAAATGTGAGGTTTCTATATAGGTTTACAAAAATACCAAACTACACAAAAAGTATAGATTCACAATATTCAAGTCTTTCACAAGGTTTTGAGGTAATCTTGTAATAACTTGCATAAACTCCTTCCTTTCTTGATTTTTTATACATTTGTTGATTAGTGGGCCATTAGCATGGTTATGTAGCAATTATAAGACTACGTAAATAGTCAAGTTCAACACTTTCTTCTAAATTGGTAGACTTTTGGGCTTTGGGTGCAGCCTTACAAAGCACAAGACTACTCTAAAAGTCTAGATATCATTAAAGAAGGTTTGCTAGACTATCAAGAATTGGATTATATAGGTAGTTGGTAACATGCACCAAATAAACCAAGTAGAAATGTGATGCTAAGTTTAATGATAAATCAATTAATACTAGCAACATGCACAAAAATGTCAACAAAGTGAGTTGAGAGTATAGATGATAGGTGAGAATAACAATAAGAGGATTTTGATTGCACAATAGAAATGGCTTAGATGGGTACTAAGGATAATTAAATTTGAATTAAACTATCTCGAAGAATCAAGGAATATTATGAGATTATAAAAGAATGAAGATATCAATTAAATGAAGATAAGAACTTGAATGATGCTAGGAATCCCAAATATTGAAATAATTTCCTAAAATGAAAAAAAAACTAAAAGATCATACTAGTAAATTAATTTATTTCCTTGATTAGATAATACAATCTAAGAATGGTATAAAATTACTAAATCCTAGTAGGTGAGAGCTACTAAAAACATGAACTAATCATGTGAACTATTCTGCATAACATAGTTAGGAAAAAGAGAAGTGAAGTGTATATGAGTGCAAGGAAAATTATTGATGATCAAAACTATTAATGCCACAACCTGAAGAAAGGATTTTAAGATCTAGAACTAGGGATTAAATTGTATAGGATGGTGAAGTAGATCCATGGTTATCATGTGGGTTTAATTAAAATGGTTAATTTCTAAGAGTAGGAGGTTTTGTATCTTTAATCTTTGCAAGGATGGGGAGGTTATTCCTAGGTTTGAATTGGTCAATTAAAGTTAAATAAGATTAATAAAAAAAATATCTTAGAAAAAAAATATATGTATCAAGTTCTACCAAGGATTTCTTATTGAAAGAGCCAAGGATCACAAAGAAGATTGATCAAGCACAATGAATTTGGACAAAGCCAACTTGATATTAAAGAGATGAATTTAAGATTACAATGAGCCTTGCTTATATAGGAAAGGAGAAGGAAACCAAGATTCACCAAAAGTGGATAGGATAGGAGGTCAAACACAAAGATAGGGTGAGACTCCTAATCACCCAAGAGAATAGCTTAACTACCCTAGGAAAGAGGCGAGGTGTCAAGTCAAGTGACACCTATTGCAAACAACTCACCAAGATGACAATGTAAATTGGCATGTGCTTTAAACTGCCTAACTATGATTGAGTTAGTGTTTACTCATAGAGTTATACACCAACACCCCCCCTTAAGCATAGCTTAGGTGAGTTTATTAAACCATGAGTCCTGACTATTTGCCATTTTAGGTACTCATTTATAGAGAAAACTCTCAAATAAAGTGGAGAAAGATAGAAAACCCAATGGAAAAAAACTATCCTCCAAAAAGAGAGCAATAACAGACATTTTAAAAACAAGAGAAGTAATACAATAAATCTTGCAATCACTTAGAGAGCATGTCCTTTTGACTTCTTTTTTTCCTTTTTAGTGTTTATAGATGATGAAGATCCATAATTTATTATCTTACTTTCCTCAATGATTTGAGTAAGATCATTTATTTGTTTCCTCATACAATCAAGTGCATTATGCCCCGATTTCTTACAAAAGGAACACTTGACATATTTCTTAGTATTTTCCTCCTATGATTTTCCCCCTTGTATTTCCTTATCTTTTATTTCTTCTCTTTTGTTTGTCAATCCTTCAAATTTTACACTTTCTACTACTAAGGCATGTGGCTTGTAGGATACTATGGCCCCCATTTGGATGAGTTTATCTTGTTCTTTGATCAAATCAACAATAAAGTCATCTATATTTAGCATACACCAATTTGAACCCAAAGCCCTTTTTTTAAGAGTAGAACGTTGACACAAAAACTAAATAAGAAGATCCCAACTTGGAAAGAGTTGATAAGATGAGTTGATCATCTTTCTTCTCAATTCCACATTCCTTAAGTTGTTGGCAAAGTGACTTAAATTTGGTGAAATATTCTTGTAATTTTGGGTAATTACTTGGACTTAAACTAATTAGTTCATTTTCTAGCTCATGGCCTTTAATAACATCAACTTTCCCAAATAACTTTTCAAGAGTTGACCATACTTCATGTGGGGTTTTCAACGCCTTCACATGAAATAGGAGTTCTTTTGAAAGACATAAACACAAGAATCTAAAGGCTTGGTCACACTTATTGAACCACTTTTCCTTGTCCTTAGCAGCATTTGGTTCCTTTTCAATACCCATTCTAACTTTGTACAAACCTTTCTTTTTTAGTGTAAGTTGTACTTGCAACTTCCAATCATGATAGTTAAAAGGTGTAAGAGGGTTAATCACCTGATTGGGCTACATGCTTGATTTGGCTTACAACTTTTTTTATGAACTTGAGAAAAGAAATTCAGAGTATTCTAATCACAACTCTCTCTAATATACCCCATTTTTAATACTTTGATTTTCCCCCTGTTTCGCACTTTTTGTTAGTGCATGTATTACTTACAACAGAAGGTGAATATGTCACTTTATATTTAGTACAAAATCACCAAAAATTTGAAAAGTTTGTAATTTAACACTAACTAAGTTTGCTTTTACATAGCAAAGAAAAATCAAATATTTTAAAGAAGTTTAGAGAAAGGGACTAGAAAAAAACTAAGCCCTCATGGGATGATAAAAATAAGGGGTTGAAACCCCATATGACCCAGTTCCTCTGTTTCAAGTGCGAGTTTCCACATTTCAACACTCTGAAATTTTGCCTTGAGAGTGAAATTTGGTACTAGATTGGGTGAATTAGGCGCTAAACTGAGATTTCCGCCTTTCAAATTGCGCCAACAGCCTCCAAGTTTGCACAAAAATGCAAATATCAGCCTCTAGGAACAATATTGATCACAGAGATTTAAAAAAAAAATAGAAGCAGAGATTTCATAATCATGAGATAGAGTTTAAGGCAGAAACAGAGATTCGCCCCTCTTCAATAGAGATTTCGGGCTTCTTGAACAGAAGGAAACCTCCCTCTACTCATAGATCCAAGATAGGAATTGGTCAAATCATCGATCAAATAACAGAGGCCTACGTGAATAAATCGTGCCAGTTTAGGGCCCAACTTGACCTGCAAAAGGAGGCGCAGTTGAAGAATTCGCTTTTGAGCGCTACATGCCTAAGAGGGCGCAACCAAGAGGAGTTAGGCGCTATATGCCTAAGATGGTGCAGCCAGGAGGAGTATGCGGCTGAGATGTGCAGGACGTCTCCACAGAATTGGACTGCTCAGCCCAAAATCGGGCCTTTTGTAGGTTGATTTTGGGCTTTAATTGCCCTTCAAACAGCAGAAAAAAAATCAAAACTGCCAATGAAAAATGCAGCCTCTCTGGAAATGTCTTAGGCCATGATTTGGTGGAAAATCGGCAATTGAAGAATGGAGAATTTGAAACACTTGATTCTAAATGCAGCTTCCTCCAATATGCGGCATCCTCCAATATGCTGCAATCTATAATTTGGACAATGAGATAATGACAGCTTCTTTAGCTACGATGGATCCTTCTCCATGGTTGGTGATTACAGCCAGCGTCTCTTCTTGGTGGCCGCTTCTGACTTGACACTTTGTTTCCTCCAATTGCTACGATTTGGAGTTTATGCAATGGTTGAAGCGATATTGTGGCTCAACAACTGGAAAAATAGTTAAATCGAAGCACCTAGCTCTTCAATGCATCCGCCTATGGCCTGAAACCTTCTTTGGAAGGCTATGATACCATGAAAGGGCCAAGGATCACAAAGAAGATTGATCAAGCACAACGAATTTGCACAAAGCCAACTTGATATTAAAGAGATGAATTCAAGAGTACAATGAACCTTGTTTATATAGTGAAGGAGAAGGAAACCAAGATCCACCAAAAGTGGATAGGATAGGAGGTCAAACACAAAGATAGGGTGAGACTCCTAACCACCCAAGAGAATAGCTTAACTATCCTAGGAAAGAGGCGAGGTGTCAAGTCAAGTGACACCTATTGCAAACAACTCACCAAGATGACAATGTCAATTGGCATGTGCTATAAACCACCTAACTATGATTGAGTTAGTGTTTACTCATAGAGTTATATACCAAAACTTATAAATAAATTTCATTGTTTACCAACATTAGATTTCAACACCTCCTTTAGTAAATTATATAAACAAAAGCATACAACCAAGAATGTATATAGAATTATCTTCCTTGAAGTTTAATACATTTCCATATACCCTCTAAAAATATTTCCAATATTGAATCTCACATATAAATTATATAGTTGGAATAGTTATGCAAGGCTGAAAATACAACTAAACCAAACTAATTTGAAAGATTATGATGTTTGAATTCCAATTATGTATATATGAAGAATAAATTACTAAGATTAGTTCCTTGATTAAACTTGGGAAACATATTTAAGTTTTATATTTTGATATAGATGTGTGTGCATATCTTATGTTTATCAACAAGGCAACTACAAATCAATAAATAAATCACTATGCATACAAACTCATATAAGCTTGGTTTCATACATTTAAGATGCACTACCAATTTTACTCTAAAATAAAAAATATAACATTCCTAAAAAATATTGAGCAAACATGTGCACTTCATATATTAGAATGAAAATATGCCTTGAGAAGTTTTAAAAGGATTTTACAACCTTTGCTAGGTCAACTGATCATATATGACACACAAACTATCAAGTACAACATGAAGAATATATAGGAATATCTTAAAATGCATAAGAAGTTATTGGAGACATTAAAATAACTTAAAGGTTGGGCATTAAATACACCTTTTGAAATATTTACATGCATACATGTATGCATATGAAACTATAACTTTAACTACAAGACTTGACACCCTAAAATACGCTACTTGGAGAGCTTAATCTTGGGATATGTGTTGTACACCTTGTATAAATATTTCTTTTATAAAGTTTTAGTCCATCTTTAAATACCATACCTTGGGTAGAGAAATATTTTTCTAGGAAATTTTTGTATGTAACATTGGGAAAATACATTTAATATATGTAGGGAGGTCAGATAAAGACATGTTAGTTTGAGTAAAATAATTAAATTATTGGTCATATGGGTTTGAATTGGAGGTTGCAAATATGCTTGGATCTAAAATGAAACTTATATGTTGACCTTAGAAAGGTCACTTGGGTGCATTAATTAGAAAACTTAGTTTTCTTGTTGGCCTTTGTTTATTAAAAGAGTGCTTGGGATGCAACATTTGTGTGAAGAAAGTGGCTCTAAGGTAGGGTTGTATTTTTGAATTTCTTTCCTGGTTGAAGAGTATTAATCTTTGTGTTCTCTTGGTTAAGACATTGTAGTATGGATATGAATGTATAGTTATGATGTTCTTGGATTGTTCATAGGTTAGAAAGCATGTGCTAGTGGTAATGGATTTGATCTTCCCTTTCTCTTAATAGAACACTGATACTTTGATATTGTATTATAACTAAATTTGTTGTTAAATAATATATTGAGTGTATTTTGGAGGATGGATTTATCTTCAAAAGGTTTTCCTAGTGTGTATCTTATGTTAGGTGTTTATTTCTTTGTTGGTTTCTTTGATTATATTTTATTTTCTAAATATTCTTCTAATTAGATTGATGTGATTTTCCATTATTAGTATCAATGATAACCTAATGAGGCTTTGTACTTGTGTTGGATATATTACATTTGGTATTAAAGTTGGTCATTGGTTGTATCTTGGTTGAATCATAAGTAGAAGGGAATTTTTAGTCATGTATTTTTCTTGGTTCAATGGGATCATCTCATATGAATTAACTCCATTTTAGGTATAGTGAAATGATTAGCACTTTATGATAAAAGAAAAATGTGGAGATCAAATAAGGTTACATATGGGTGATCCCACAAAACTAGTTTACAATTTTGTTGAGGAAGGAAAATTGCAAAAATGCCCCCATAAAGAAAATTTTAGGTTTCTGGAGGTTTGTATGAAGGGGGGTTTCACTCTAACCCAAAAGGGGTTCGCTCGAACCCCCCTTCGATAAAATTCCCTTCTCCTCCTCTTACACAAAGTTTATTAAAAAAATTGTCTTTCGAAACTTGGGTTGGGGATGAAAAATGGAGGAAACTTCAAAGACCCAACTCGATGATGGTGATGATTGGAACAAGCTATCCATTGAATATAATTTTAATATATTTTGGTTTTTTTTTTTTTTTAGTTTAATTAAATGTAGATTTTTCACCGAAAATTGAGCTCTATGTTCTACACATGTGGAAAAATAGCAAATTATCAAAAAAAAATTCTAAAAAATATGTTTGAGCTAGGTATTGATGTCCTTGATCCAATAAAAATAAATAAATTGAATTTCGATACATACAAAAAAATTTATGTTGTTTACGATCCGCCTATGTCTAAATTATAATTGGTTTGACTTCAAAACTTGATTAAGAAAAAATATTCAATAAAACACTATGAAACCAGATGAACTTGCTAGATATTGTAGTTACAAAGCTAAATTCAAAAAAAAAAATTATCCTTCTTAGAAAAAAGTTAAGCTATTTATCACTCTTTAAAATGGTGTTTACTGATAAAAACTAGTTTTCGAAGGAGATGGAAAAAGAAATACAATCTGATTCAATTTTTTAAAGAAAAATATATTTAGAATCTACAGAAAAAATGTCACAAATCACTAGTTTGTATCATTTTCAAATTACTCATGGTTTAGCAGCTATAGGTGCCTAAAAGTGAAGATTTAGTTTAAAAAAATCAGTTCAATGTCCAGTTTGGCCAAAAATTGTAAACCAATATTGTGGGATCACCCATATATATGTTATCAAGTTGGTATTTTAGTGACTTGGAAGCTCCTAAACATCCCTTAGATGCATGCGATTCATGATGTTTAGATCTATGAGTTGAATATTTGTGATATTTCATCATTTAAATTGTGAATCCCTGATCTTAGGATTTGATAGTGTTTTGGATGCATTAACAAATTCAAAATTGTAAGAATTATTTTCGCATGTATCATTTTGTAGATTTCAAGATTAACCAAAGTCTATGAGCTATAAACATATGGAAGATCACTTTTTAGATTGTAATCCCCGTGAGTTTTATATATGGAGATAATTTTATAGTTGTGATTTCTTGCTAGGTTCCTAAATGAGTTGGTGTTCCAAGCTATATTTTTTTGGCATATTAGATTTGAGGGGATTCAGATCTAATGTTCATGTCATGAGAAGAATTTGAATGGTGCTTATTTCTATTATGGATGATAAAAAGTCAAATTTGCATGTTTATGGATCTACATTGTTAAATGGTGGATCCAAGTTACACTATTTCAAAATTTATGAATTGTGTCTAGTTTGTTTGGTTTTAGGATAAGCATTAGCTATTCTTTCTGTTACCTATGGGGTTCACATGTGTGTTAACTATTTTGGGTATTATGTTTGTACCTATAACATTTAGGGGAAAATTTGGATATATTTTTGGAGTGGTATTACTAATTTTGGTTAGTCTTCCTCATAGCTATTTTTGGTTCATTGACATGTTGGACAATAAAAAAGAAAGCAAAAATATCTTGGGTGAATAATTTTCTCGAAGGATTCCTTGGTCTATCTTTTCTTTAAGTATACTGGAGGGCATAAAAAGATTGGAATTTTTTGGTCAATCTCTTTAGAATTTGACATGTGTGTTGATTTCTTTGGGTATTATGTTTCTACCACCAACTTAGGGAGTGGAGAGCCAAAGTTAGCATTGAAGTTTCACCTCAAGTTGTCACCAACATGACATCTTGGAGGGCATGAACTTTAACGTTGGGGTCTCATGTGGGGGACTTTAGGATCTATTTTGAAAGAGCAGGTTCCCATGAAGCAAAAAAAATATATACAAGATTAATTAGAATCTTTTCCTCGATAATAGAAGCCCCTACTTTTAAGTTTGAATATTTAAGCGGGTACATTTGGGATGTGGCTAGAAATTGCCCGACTAACTTTGGTTTTTTTCTTCTACTTGTCAATCATTTGGATTTTATATTTCTACTAATTATTTTATATTTATTTACTATGTTGAATTGAATATGCAAAATAATAAAAAGCATGAGACCAACAACTTCCATAAATTTTAAAGCTTAAAAAGGGTTACTGCTGAATTAAAAAGTTATGCAGTTTCAAAAGATGACACCTAAATTTGAGTCCTTCATAGTCAATTTCACATGTGCTGATTGCAGGATATGCACATAATTATTTGCCAAGAAAAACATCAAAAAACTACCAGCAATACTGAAGCCTGATCTTAAGTTTTCTTCATAGCCTTTGTAATCTTCAGGAAGTTTGTATTGTAATTCTCTTTTTGCTACCTACTGATAGCTTCTATTCTTTATATTTTTTTTGCTTTGTCGATATAAAAAAGAAAGACTACTGAACAATGACGAACTACAGGATGCTAGAAAAATAGTTATTCCAAAAAAAATGCTACTCAGGTGAAGAATGCACAAGAATGGATGGGAAATTAGAGGATTGTTGAGTGATTTAAAACATACTATTAAGTGAAATAAAGCAAATCAAAAGTGATCTGGCTGGATACAGGATTCCCAGAACAGAAATTACTAAAACTATGGCAAGTAACTTACCTCAAGACTAAACATGTGCAAATCGACAGGCGTAATCCTTGACTCTGCAACTTTTTCTTTTCATCATCCTCCCTCAGTCGACTCCATTGACAGGCATTTTAAGCTCGTCCCCTGAAATCCATCGCAACCTCTGGTAACCATTTTCTTTTCTATTCTTTTTCCTGTCTCCATTTGATACCCCCATTCTTGGTAAATGTTTTGGGTTGCCAAAAAGCCCTCCGCTCGGGCAGGCGTTTTCCCCTTTTTTGCCATATTTTCTGCCAGGGAATGCTCTACTACAATCATCTTACCCTTCATTCACGTCCAGATTTCTCTCTAAACTCTCCAAAACATTCCTTCCAACTCCCATGACTATGATATCTACCATCAGTTTCAAGCATCATGCACGCCATTCCAAGGTGGGTTCTACCTCATCATTATAGAATGTTTATTAATTTCTTAAGAATTGCCTTTTTTACATTACTTATACCATTCTTATTTATTAATACTTATGGTTACATAATACTCTTGGAATCAGTTTTGTTTAATTAGTTATTAAAAAATAAATCATTAATTTTTACATTATGTATTTATAATCAAATTAAAGTTTATTTAATTTAATATTTTAAATTGGACACTTATTTGATAAATAATTGATATTATTTAAAAGTACACATACAAGTGTATATGTCAATCTAATTACATGGTTTACTAAGTGATACATGTTTTTTCTCATCACAATAGTTCATCTTTGAAAATTCTATTAATTATTCAGAAAATATTGACAAGTGGGTTATGACAATTACCATGGTGACATTTTATGGTTTTGGGAAGAATGGATAGGAAGGTGTTTTCATTGTGAAACTTGAAGTGGCTTGAAAGAGATTTTTTCAAAGTTTTGCCACAATTATGCCTTAAGTCAATTGATTTTTTTTTTTAATTTGTCACCACCACAAAAGAAAAGTGAACATTCCTAAAGTGTTGTAAGGACATGAACCATTCTACAATGAGAAGCTTTAGATCACTTTTTAGTAGGCATTTTGAGAGTGAAAGTTAAAAGTGAATTTGTTGGTTAGAGATAGATAGTCTTTAGGTTATTTTGAGGACTTGAGCTATGCATACATGAGAGGCCTAAGATCACAATTTTGTGGGATATTTGTGCAAGAACATAGTTTGTTGTGACAAATTATCTTCTCTATTTTGCATATGTGGCTTCTACTTTTCCTTTTGGGAGCTCTTTATACAATAATTGGAGTTATTTGATTGTGTTTTATTTTTAAGATATGTATGGTTGACAATGACATCATTGAAATCTTCTAAGTACATAGTGGGAGTATTGACACAACCTAGTTGTGTTTGAGAATCTATCATAGGTTTATAATAATGCCATAGGTTTCTCTAGAACACTTTTAGTGGGAGTTTTGATAGTGATGGGTTACTATTCCATGTACTTTCGGTCTCAAGTGGAATCTTGGCATGATATCTTTACTTTTGAGGAAATTTTTTGAGTGAAGATATATGATCATTTTTATAAAGATGTAGGTCATGGAGCAATATAGAGTTCTTAGAGTCTACATTTTCCCCATATATGTATTAGAAGCATTGGTTATAATTTGGGGATAATATTTTAGTTGAGTACAATGGTCCTTCTCCCATGGAGAGAGACAATTTTGGATATTGTGGTGTTGAAGTTATAATTTTGGTTGCTATGAGATTATCAATATTATAATTAGTTTTTCTAGACAAATTTGGGAAAGGCTAGAGATCCCTTGGGTAAGCCAAGTTGAAATGGCAAATCACTCAATAAAATTTTAATAGAAATATTAGGTCCTACACCTATAGATGGATGTGAGTTCAACATAATAAGTGGAGAATGGTCTAATAGGTTTAGTTCACCTAGTTTTTAGATGAACTCTATTTTTCTTTATCTTTTCATGTGAATGAGTTTTGAATTGTGGAAATGCAATCTTTGAGGATGATTTTTCATGGGCTATGAATTCAATTATGAGGATGAGACTACAAATTATTGGGCATGGTTAGCTATCATGGGTTGATGGCATGATGTGGGGAAATATATTTAGAGGATATTTAAAATTTGATATTGTGTTACATATCCAATTTATAGTAAGATATTTTGATCTATTTGATAGTTATAATATCACCAACACGATAGAGTAGTGTGAGAGGGCTTTTAAAGTCCTCAAGGAACATGTCTCTAGTGTACTAATTCTAGCAGTACTTAATTTGATGACATACTTTATGATTTCCATGGATGCATTATTGGAGGGTTTTGGTGTAGCACTTATGTAGGAGGGTCAAGTGATCATGTACGAGTGAAAAAGTATTAAAACCCATGAGTTGAACTATCCCATGCATAATTTGTATTTTTCAATGGGATTTCATGCTTTAGTTATGTGGAGACTTTATTTTAGGCCATCACTTCAAGTTTCATTCAAACCACCATAGTCTTTAGTACATCTTCATGCAACTAAATCTGAATTCCCATCAAAGGCTTTAGATGGAGTTCTCATGCACAAATATGAATTTGATGTACATTACATCAAAGGTAAAGAGAACATGGTAGTAGATTCCTTGATTAGGATGTGATGTGAGATTATGTTTATATCCTTGAGAATGGATTTGAGAGGTTGTATTGTTTAAAAATTGCCACAAGATGAATGGTATTGTAGAAGTCAATGAGAATTGCAATCATAGAGAGCCCTTAAGGGAAATTTTGCAAGATATGCTTTGGACGAAGATGGCTTATTGCACCATAAGGATCATATTTATGTGTCACTTTTAGAGGATCTTGAAATATTGGGTTTTTTAAAAGCTCATGGGGTACCTTATGCAAGACATCTAGGAGCATAATAAGATGCATGTAAATCTTTAAAAAATGTATCATTAGGCAAGCATGTAATGAGATATTATAGATTTTGTGGGTCAATTCATTGAACATAGGAGATTCAAGGCCAAGCATCAACATCTAGTAGGACTTATTTATCCATGTGACATACCTATGTGGAAATGAGATAAAATTTCTATAGAATTCATAATTGGCCTACCTTTTTCTTCTTGATGCTATGATGCCACCAGTTTGGACAAAACTGTTGATCAATGTTGGGGGTAAACTATCCTTGTAATTCTTTCAAATGGACTTAACAAAATTAAATTAATCCTTGGGAATTTTCCTTAATTTGTTCCAAAATGTCAATCTGAGGATTGTAAACTAATGAAAGGTGTTGTGGCTATATTCCTAAGGGATAAGAAAAGTGAAATAAGTGGAGATGAATGCAACTAACACAAAATGATTATCTAATCAGAAATATGGTTTAATAACTATGCCTCTGCTCTATCACAAGAAATTACAAAAACTGTGCTTGGAGGTGTGGCAGGAGCTGTGCCCGAAAGTATTACAAAAATAGTTATAGAAAATAAAAACTTCTCTATTCAATCTAGAATAAACTCATTTCTATGCTTATTCTTAACAAACCATTATTTTCAGATGTAAGATTAATTACATAATGAAAATTAATTAAACTAGATCATGAGATGGAAATGCTATAGAAATATGAAATCATATGTCACATACATGAAATAGAAATATTACATAAATGAAATCACATGTTACCACACCAATTAAACTGACAGAATCATCGAGTGACACAAGTAGTGGGCCTTTGCTCCCAATTTCACTTCATGATGAAATAAGAAGACTGGTTCTACACTAAAATAATCATACACTCACATATAAATACTCAAATGAAAGTACAGAAGAAGTACATTTATAGATTAATCACCACATATATTTAGTATTAGATACACATACATATATATACTAATCAATATGCCAAATTTTGATAGAGTTTAGGTGTGTTGTGGCCTATGACCAAAAAAACAAATTGTTTAATTAGAAATAGATGATTGGCCTATGGCCTACAAACAACAATTGTCTTGACAGAAATAAAATATAACAACTCAAAAATAATTCTAAGTAAAACAACATCAACAATCATTCCATTCTAACAACTCCATTCTCCATTGGTCTTTCACCTTCCACATACTCAACAGTTGAATCCACACCTTTAATTATCCCTTATCATTTAATCATGAAAAAATTAACATTTCTTCAAATAATTAGTATTCTTGATAGTTTAAATTCCTTGTACAACTTATTAAATATATCTATTTTCCTTAAAAAAATGGTGACATGAAGTATAGACAAGATAATGTAAACAGGGGTAAAAAGGAAAATAAAGGATGAAATAATTTAAGGGCTCATTTTCTCCCATCATTTCTCCCCAGCTAAAGGTCTTGCATGTCCTCATGCAAGAACAGAAAACTACAAACCATGTTGAGATGCCAATCTTTGTATGGTGCTTAAAATTTCCCTGGACCAAAGTTGTCTCAATGCCTCCATCTTCTCTTCATGATCCTCGATAGGGATATGTTTTCCCTTGAGAACTGTTGCTTGATCCAAATCTTCTTTCAATATGTGAATTTCTATTTCTTGCAATTGAGAGGCAGAGTTTTCCTATTGAAACTAATTATGTAATCTTTGGTTCTACTCTTTCAATTTCTCAATTGAATCCTCTAAATCCTTGATTTGTTTTCATAGGATTTAACTCTCTTCAAAGTATTCTTCATCCTCTTGATAATCTTAGCTAGGGAATCATTCATTGTCATTTTCCTATACTTCCATACTAGCAACTAATTCATCCAAATTTTATTTTTCTATCTTGGTGAGGATAGGAATAGTGGACTCTCCTACCCCTTGTTCACCTTGTTGAATATCATCAACCCTTTTATCATCAAAATTTTTAGAGACATGCATAGTTTCCAAATGTCTAGACCTTGTCTGTGGGTTTGGAATTTCTCCCATTCACATTTGAATACCCTTTCTTTCATTCAATGTTGAGGATCCCAGGTTTCCTTGTGCAATACTTCTTATCCCTTCAGGAGAAGTTACTTTCCCTAGTTTATCAAGGTCAACAATATCAGTCGTAGGGTTAGTATTAGGGTCAAGATCATCACTAGATTGGGAAGTAGTTTTAGGATTTTAGATTCAGAGACCCCCAAATCAAAGCTAGTCTTTCCTTATTGTTCTTTTTTCTTTCTTCTCTCAAGTTGTCTATGCTCTTGGCTAGCTTTCCCTTGCTTCCTGAGGGCCTCAATTAGGATTTCTAGGTTAGGGTCAAAGTATTTTGGGTCTAAATCCATGATATCACTCGCTACTTGAGCTAGTCCTTTAAATTTATTAATAGACCTTTTTTCTTTCTTGTATTTTATAGAATCTATTTCAATAGTTGGAGGGTCTAAACTTTGTTTGGTTGAGGTTTCCTTGCTAGACTTGTGTTTATGACTTAAGTTGGGAACAACAAGATGTTTAGGGGTTTCATTACTAAGCTTATATTTCTAAATTGAGCTAAAGATAGGAGGATTTTCAAGGGTTTCTTCCTCAATGTGAGTATGGTTTTGGGTTTTAGGGCCCCCTTCTTCCTTAGAATTCCCTTCCTCTAGAGCTTCCTAGTCTAAGTCCTCTCCCATATTAACAAAACTCTCCCAATCACTGGGAAGAGACATCAATTTCAATTCCTAGATAACTAGTAACTAGATCAACCTGTGATGAGCTAAGGAATGCTTCTTCCCTTCTTGGATGGATTTACTCATTCTTTGCAAGGAATAGAGAAGGAAATATGGAATATTCATAGGAAGTCTTCTTCTCAAATGTAACAGAAGGCAGAAATGTTGGGTGAAAACATAGATGTACCTTCCTTCACATGTAATGTATTGTATGATTTAAATTTGGTGACATCTCTCCATAGTTTAGGGAGTGGGGAAAATTTAGTCGCCTACCCATGAACCATTTCAACCAACTTGCCCCTTTGCAAGAATTGTTTCCTCATGGGCCGTAAATTTGTGAATTTTATAGAACTATAAAAAAAAAAAATTTCTCTAGATAATGGTAACCCAGCCACATTTGTAATTGTGTCTATTGTGACAGAAAACCTCAAACCTTGAGAGAGACTTGACTCTAGTGAAAACCAAGCACAAAATCCCTCATCACATCATTGTCATACCCACACAATCTTTTGAAATATACAGTTCCCAATGTGCTCAAGCTTAAAAAAAATTATAAGCTTCCTCTGTAGCTCTTAGATGTTCCATGGAAGTGGGTTCATAGTGGTGTCGACATTCCTATGTCATGATTATGCCAGGAAGTTGGCACAATATGAAAACTAGAAAACTAAAACCGTTAGCATAGGGATGAAAAGAATGGTAAACTAGGAATGGTAAAATGTGAAATGGTAAAATGGTTACAGAATAATGAAAATTGAATGGTAAAATGAAATACTATGAGGAAATGGTAGGTGAAAATGGGGAAGGGTAAAAGCATAAACATGTGTCACACTTTATAAAGGAATTGGCCAACAACAAAAAAAATTAGAACCTTGACCACATAAAAGTGGTCTTTATGTTTTGAATTTCAAAATGGTGTAAACTAATTAAATGTTGAACTTTTGATGAATTTTATTCCTGTAATTTTTTAAATTTTTAAAAATTTGTTTTCATTATTTTTTATCAATTTAAGGAATTTTTTTGGAATGCTGAAAATTTCATAAAAGATTGACTTCACAAGAAGTCACTCTTTCTAATGTTGAGAAACAAATTGAAAAAAACTTCATTTCTCCATATTTTTTTTTCTCCAAATAGGTAACTTCAATATCTTGTGCATGGAAAACAAAATAAAATTTGACGTATATTTTTCTTGTAATAATGTTTTAAAGTTAAACATATTAGAATTTGACAATTTTCATAGGCCATCAACTATTTTCAAAAAATTTAATCAATTTCAACAAACAAAATATACCATTTTGAAGAAGACTCTCTCCTCTTGTGCCTCATATACGATTTAAAAAATGTTAATAAGTTTTAAGTTATCTTTTTTTTAATTTCTAATGAACCTCTTTTTTATTTTTAAAACCTACTTGCATTAACTTTTAAAAATAAAATATATCAAAACTAATCAAAATATTAAAAAAATTATATATTTGGATTTTCCACTCCAAGCTCTACAAAAGGGTGTTTTTATTTTTTGCAGAAAGATCATTTTGACTAGAGAAATACTCTACCAAAGTTGAATGTTTTAGAAAATTCTAAAAAATGATGAGTTGGTTGCTACAATGCCAACTAGACATTCTCAACCGAGAGGGTTTTATCCAAGCATGTTTTGGCCAAAACTTACTCGATTGAAAATGTCTTGATATTTCCAAGCTATAAATACTAGATACGCTCACTTTATCCATGTTTTTGGCTAGCCATATTCGATTGAGTAACTTTTGGCTGAAACCTCTTCAGCTGAAAATGTGCCTGCCATGCTAGTGCCACACGGTTTCGGCCAAAATCCACCCAGCTTAATCTCTTCTAGCTGAAAATAGTTTACTTAGAAACATTTATTTGGCCAAAAATGTGACACACTTTTGTTCTTTTACCAAAAAATAACTACAAAGTATGCTTAGCATACTAGAAATGATAGCTAAATCAAGCCAGAAATACTCCCTTTTCAATTAATAAAGTTGTCAATATCATAGGGAATATACCAAATACATTCTCCCCTCAACTAAGTAGTTGACTCGTCCACAAGGAAAATCACCATTCACTTCGAAAAGAAAATACAAATAATAAATTGAAAACAAACTTAAAACCTACCAAGTTACCAATTATTGAAAGACATGTGGATATCATAAGGTAGAGTTGATGGTGAAAAATATAGTGTTGGAGTGGTGGTAAGAAAGCCATCATAAATGCACAATATTCTAGAGATTTAATGCCACAAACTGAAAAGATTCCAAAAAGGACGATGGGATGTGAAGAGAAGTGAATGGTCATGAGAATGTGACATAGCAATGATGACAAAATATGGTGAGAGATGGATGACAAGGAGGATGGGATGTAGAAATGATGTCATGGAGAGAAGGAAGCAATGAAAGAGCATGATGAATCCATATCATGGAAAAATATCCACAAAGGGAACAAGAAAGATCAACCCTTCTAGAAAAATCAATAGAAACCAATGCCAACATGAACTCAAAAGAGATGATGGAGCACATGGATATGAAAAAAAATAGTGTGTGACTGAAGGAATCTATGTAATCTACCTAGCAGCATCAAAACTTGCACAACATCCATGGGGTGAGAAATGACAACACTGGAAGCAAGTATGAAAGCCACTATGGAAAAGTGAAGTGCCAATGAAGAGATAATAAAGGAGCCAAGTAGCTTTCTTGAAAGTGTCAGGAAGGTTCCTAGCACAAAAAGGTAGGTAGAGAGGAGCCATGAAAAATGAATATAAAGCAACAAAACAACTGTCCATTCTAGAGAAAAATAGAGAAGAGTAGTAGCAAGATGATAGGAAGGCATCACAAAATGCTATAAATTTAAATCAATTCCTATCTCACCACAGAATGGATAGCAGTAGTGTATTATCATAGAATTGCACCTAGGGGAAATTCCATATTTTGGCATTTATGCCTAGCATTTATGACACCCTAAGACATTAATGAAAAAATCCCATGGATCAAAATTTCATGGTTTTGACTCCATGAGGACAAGTGGTTGATCAACAGAAGCCTAGCGACATGTCTTTTGAGAATATAGGTCTTGGACGAATGTGCGGCATGCAAACGTCTACACACCATGCTAGCATCCTAAGCATTTCCTAAGTTCAAAACATGGAATCTAGAAGGTTAACCCTTGAGACACGTGTCCTGGTGGTTACATTTTGAAAGGTAACGACTCTTTGCTTCCCTTGCAAGCATAAAAATGTCTTCCTGCCTCTCATTTGAAGGTTGGAAGATTGGAAGGCAACACATTAGCTCTCATTCTATTTTGCTACAACTTTTAGACTTCTTCTCCTTTAATAGGAGTGAATTCACAAATGAAGCCATGTCAGACTGAGGTCCTCCTAGCAGTAGTAGTAGCTATCAAGCATGCACTCAATGATGCATCTGTGTGCTCCAGAGATGGCCTTAGCCCTTGGGAAATGCTCTCTCTTCCTTTCTCATTTTCCTTTTAGACTCATTTATCTACTCCTTTGTGGTGCGGGTTCTACTCTTGAGTGGGTATTTCCTTCACCACATGCTTATCATGGTGTGATTTCTACCCCCGAGTGAGTATTTCTTTCACCATATGCTTTGTTTACTCCTTTTGTATTGCTTTCCAATTTGGTTTTTCATGGAGGCGGAAACACCAAAGCAGGGTCTGCTTGAGGAAGGCCCTTATACAACCACCCAAAAAATTTCTTCTTGATCTCTTGTGTTTAGGTCACAAAAAGGAGATTGGAGTGAAGACTCAAGTGTCTAAGAAAAGGGTAAGCTTTCTCCAAGCATCGTAGTATTTCCTTTAATATTCAAGTTTTTCTAGTTAGTTAATAGTCCCGTATAGATCACCTAAGTTTGCAAGTAGGATTTATTTATGTCCATTGAGTTCCTATGTTCTCTATTGCTTGGGATGCCAGTGCGTCTTCTAGACAACAATGTGCCATGCTAGCATCCTAAAATTGTGCTAACATCTTCTGGTCGAGAGCTCTCTCTTCAGGGACAAAAAACCTTTGATCTGGCTCTCTCAGGAGCTCTGACTATTTCCTTCAATGTGTAATTAGGTTTTGGTTCTTTCTCATTTTACTACTTTGAGGTGTATAAGAGTAGTTTGTTCTCTGGTGATCTCTTGAGAAAAGAGAGACCTATGTGCAGTGAATCCCTCTTATATCACATTTTGGTGAACCTAACATGAACGTCAAAACTTTATTTATGAGATTGCACATTTATGATAATGAATTTTTTGAGGAAGATTTTGATATGTTGGAGGATTCTCTAGATGATTTCTTAGAAGCACTCTCCCCTATCCACAAATCTCCTAAACAAGTCTCCTCTCAATAGGCTGAGGGATCGGTAAATGTGGTGCTAGTCTCAATGGCCCCTCCGAGCCCTAAGAAACTTGTCATTTACGTAACCTAAGCTGACCCTTCCATCTATAGGATTTCATGTTGTACTGATTCACCAAACTTGTATTCAAGGTTTGTGAAAGTTGAGGAATTTACATCTTATAACACCGTTGGACACACATATCCTACAAGGAGTAATAAACAAAACTTGGATCAACAACCTTCTATTCCCACCTCACAACCTACTTGTTTTCCATCTTCTCAACCAAACCTTCCTACAACACCTAAGCCTATGATCAAAGCACTAGGAAATTATTATCTTGTCGAGAAACTTCACATTAGTCCAGCTAAGATCTTGCTTTTGGACTTTCTTTAGACCACTCTAGTTTATCAAGAGATGCTTCAGGAAGCTTTACAAAATATTCTCTTGCTTTCCTCTACTAGGCCAACGGATGTTAATGCATTGTTGGCCCATATTCATGTAGATTCACTGCATATTACATTCCACCCACAAGAACTCCTGCCTCTAGATGTGCAAAAGCAAGCAAAGCATTTAATGATCATAGTCAATGTTAAAAACATTAGTATTAGGCATACCCTCATTGATACTGGTTTGGTTCTCAACATTTTTTGGATGGACCTACTACCTAAAATTAAAGTAGATTCATCTTCCTTGGTAGCTTCCTCCTTGTACATTTGTGGATTTGATAATGCTAGCCGCCAAGCTCTAGGTATGATAATGCTACCTTTGTAGCTAGGCCCCGTTACCTTACCCACGTTGGTTTATGTGATGCCCAATCCTTTACCTTATAACCTCCTCTTAGGGAGACCTTGGATCCATGCTATGGGTGTGGTGACCTCTACTTTACATTGTTCCTTGAAGTTTTTTGCAAACAATCAAGTAGTCATAGTCAAAGCGGATGTGGAAGGTGTTTGTCTCTATGAATTGGCCACTGTCGGTCACACTTCAACTATATCTACCCTCAAGAATTGTATTCCTTCCTTAACTGATAATGCTATGGTGTGCTCTTCGTGGATACCCTCTATGGAACTTGTTCCCCAGGAAAGTGTCAAAACTGAAAAACCACCTAAAGTAGAAGATCTTGGCTCTCCTACATCACCTTCTCAAAAAAATTCTTTCCTCAGAGACAATTGTGGTTCCTTGAATTTTCTAAATATTTTATCATAGAGTATAAAGTAGAACACTCTTGTGTGGAGCTTCCACGTGCCCCTAACACAAAGGCAGATAATACTCCCATGGAGGAAAAGAAGTCTGACCTTACTTAGGAGATCACTCTTTCCTATGGTAAGGAGAACAATCCACCTCCTACAAAATAAATTAAAATTTGTGAACCCGAAAAGGGAGATGAAAGTACCCCTATAGAGACGTTTGACATCTGTTGGTGGAACGAAGTGCTCTATTTGGATCCTCCACCCCCTAAAGTTTTGGGAACTCACTATGGGTTTGAATATAAGCTCGTTTCTTGATATGGGTATAGGGAAAAAGGCCTAGGATGTATCGAACAAGGAATTCAAGTACCTATCCATCTTAAGCCATGAAAATGCAATTTAGGACTAGGATGTTACATTGAACAGTCTAAGCAAAATCCTTGGTAAAGTGTTAATATGATTTTGGTCAAACCATTAAACCTTGTTCACCCTGAGTTAATAGAGGAAAAGGAGCAAGCTGAAAAAACCCCTCTTGATGTCTTCTCTTCAGATGAAGCGTTAGAGGAATTTCTAGGTGCCTATTCCCCATTACCTCCTTATCACCACAAAATAATTTTCCCATATCATTTGCATAACCAAGAGTATTTTGGGGAATCTGTCTTGAATATTGATGAGGAGGACCCTCTATCTAATACTAGTGATGATGTTGCAACACCTCATTATGAGGACTATAATTCCCTCTTAAAAGGGGATACTGTCGAGATCTCCATGGATCTCGCATCTCCTAAAAAGGTGATCAAAATTGGGAAGTGTCTTTCTTCGAAAGAAGCAGTCCAACACTCTGATATCTTACGTTCTTATCCTGAAATATTTTCTTGGACATATGAGGATATTCCCTATATTGATGAATCTATAGTGGTTGATAATATCATCCTATGTCCTGATGCCAAGATGATTAAGAAAAAAATCCGAAAGATAAATCCTAGAGTGGCATTAATGGTTAAGAATGAGATAGAGAAACTGCTGAGAGTGGGTTTTATCCATCCTATCAATTATTCCCCTTGGATTTTGAATATAGTCACTATTAGTAAGTCTGATGATTTTAACAAGGCTTCTCTTAAGGATGATTTTCCACTACCTAACATAGATATGATTGTTGGCTCGACTGTAGGCCATACATTTATTTCTTTCATGGATGGCTTCTCGGGTTATAATCAGATTTGTATTAACCCGTAAAATCAATACAAGACAACCTTCACTACCCCGTGGGGTACTTTCTATTACATGGTCATGCCCTTTGGGTTAAAAAATATAAGAGCTACTTACCAACAGGCGATGACCCTAATATTTCATGAATTTATTCACAAGATCCTAAAATATTACATCAATGACATATTGGTGAAATCGATAACTCGTCGAGATTATTTTGAGAATCTCCGTCTTATTTTTGAAAGACTTTAGCTTTATAAAATGAGACTAAATCCCCTTAAGTGCATCTTTGGCATTGATGTTGGGAAGCTTCTGGTGTTCATATTCTCTCATTGTGGGATCGAAGTTAACACTAAATAGATTGATGCTATTGTTAACATGCCTCCACTGAAGAATATCACTTAGTTGAAAAGTCTACAGGGAAAGATTAAGGCAATTTGTAGATTCATATCTTAATTGGCTGATCACACCTTTCCTTTCACTCATCTACTAAAAAAGAATGTTCACTTCATGTGGGATGAGGAATGCCAAAAATCCTTTGAATCAATCAAATCCTATTTGGACAATGCTCCCATATTGATGTTAGCTATGCAAGATAGACCCTTTCTGCTTTATCTAGCTGCATCACCATATGATTTGGTAGCTCTTTTAGCTCAATATGATGACACTAGAAGGGAAAGAGTAGTCTACTACATTAATCATGTCCTAGTTGACTACGAAACCCCTTATTCCTCCATGGAAAGGTAGTGCCTTTCTCTTGTCTTCACTACACAAAAGCTGACAAATTATCTTCTCCATATTGAAACACACGTCATAGAAAAGATGAATCTTTTAAGACATGTTTTCCAGCACTGATCTGGTAGGATGGTTAACAACATGGGCTATGTTGCTTTCTGAGTTTGACATAAAGTTTTTTAATCAAAAATCAATAAAGGGTCAAGTGGTTGCAGATCAATTGGAAGACTCTCCCTCATCTCGATCCTTTCCTGACATAGATTTGTTTCATGATGAATTTTTTTTTGTAATCAATCACAACCTTGAATGGAAAATGTATTTCAATGGGTCAAGGTGTCAAATTTGTTTTGGAGTGAGTGCTGTCCTAATATCCCCCAAAGGAAAACCAATTCCCTTATCCTTTCCATTAGATTTTCCTTGTACCAATAACATCCTTGAATATGAATCCCTTATAGTTGGCTTACGTGTCATTATAGCACTAAAGATCAGACATATTCATATCCTAGGCAACTTTGAACTTATAGTAAACCAAATAATGGGAGCCTATTAGGCCAAGTAAAGTAAGTTGTCCTGGTACCGAGACCTTGCCTTGTCTTTGCTCAAATGGATTTCTTCTTTCACAATAGAGAATGTCACTAGGAGAGAAAATAGACATGCTAATGCCATGGCAAGTGCCGCTTCCTTCAGACCTTCTGAAGAAGATACAAAAGAATACTATTTCGTAGTCCAGGTCTCGCAAACCCCCACAATTCCTAAAGAACCTAAGCCTGAGTCCCCTATGTGTTCCCATGTAGACTTTGGGGAATGGTTTTCTAATATCTATAACTATTTGTAGACCGAAAAATTCCTTGATGATGTGATGAAAAATGACCGCATTCATGTGAGAAAGCTTTCGGTTCACTATGTCATCTTGTTTGACATCCTTTATAGGAAGGCCTATAATGGCCTACTTCTTAGATGTCTTACTAAAGCAGAAATACCCCTCACCCTTAAAGAAGCCCACGTAGGCTCTAGGGGTGGACAGTTTGGTGGTAAATCCTTGGTGCAAAGATTGATACACATGGGATACTGTTGGAAAACAATGGAATGAGATTCATTTAACTTTTTCAAGAAGTTCCCTCAATGTCAGAAACACAGTAGACACATTCATGCACTTTCCCAAGAGTTAAAAAACCAAACTTCCCCTTGGTCATTCGCTAAATTGGGGTTGGATATTATTGGAAAGATATCACCCCCTCTTCCAAAGGGCATGCCTTTATCATTACCGCTACAAATTACTTCACAAAGTGGTTCGAGGCTATCTCACTCTGATCCATGAATGTTGAAGCTATATGTAGCTTCCTTATGAACATCATCATTTCTCAATTCAAATTTCCTACTACAATTTTTTCAGATAATTGTGCACCATTTAAGAATAAAGAAGTGGAGTAGTTCCGCAATAAATTCCACATCCAACATAGATTCTCCACACCCTACTATCCTCAATCTAACGGTCAAGCAGAAGCATCAAATAAAACTCTTGAGCTTATTCTTCATAAAACGGTTAACAAACATGGTAAAGGCTGGCACATTCAACTAGCTTATGCTTTATGGGTCTATCACACGAGTGTTCGTACGACTGTGGGAACAACGCCCTATAACCTTGTGTATGGTTCTGAAGCCATCATTCCCTTGGAGTTGTAAATTTTTTCTCTACAAGTTTCCCTTAAAGAGCTAATTGATAATGAAACCTATCGAGTTAACCATTGGCATCAATTAGAGATGCTCAATGAGCACTGTTTATGAGCCCTAAAAAATATTAAAGCTTATCATCGGTGGTTATCTAGATAGTAAAATCAAAGTGTACTCTCTAGAACCTTTAAAATATGAGATTTGGTTCTTTGTTAAAATTAGAGAAATGTAAATGCGTCGCCTGACCAAAGAGGAAAATTCAGCCCTAACTAGTTAGGCCCTTACATTGTGATTTTTTCATATGGCTCATGTGCCTATGGACTATCATCTATGGATAGAACCCCTTTAAAGGAGCCTATTAATGCTATGCATCTTTTTCATTACTACACATAGTGTCCTATATGTCACCTATGTGGCGCTCTCTCTACGAGGAAGAGTAGTAGTACTACATATGTTGACATTGTTCATTAACACATTATGATAATTTTTGTGTTATAAATAACCACATGCATGTGTGTGTATGTGTTCCCATTACATCATCATTATATTTAATTAATATACAACTAGGTGTGTTTAATTAAATCATATTAGAATCTAATATAAGCATACATCCACATGAGAGTATAACATCCATAGCAAGAACATGTGAGAAATGAATAAAAAACATATACATCTAGATAAATAATGCCATGAGATCAAAATCGATGAATCCATATATATATGTGGAATGTATGTATCCAATTTCATGTACATGTATTAGGCCACTACTACAAAAAATGAGTGGCTACTGAATATATGTCTATAAAGAAAGGTCTACAAGTATGTATGAATATATATGTATCTCACTACAAAAATGATATACATAAAAAAATGATGATGATCCCCAGATCACTATGGCGCATGGCTCTTGGAGCCCTCCAGTTCTAGTGGACACTCTAGAAGCCATGGAAGGGGCTAAATGGTGGTCATGGAGCGCAAATAATGAGAGCATAATGAGGACAGAGTAGCTTGCATCCCACTGATCCCCCCTATAAGGAGGATATGTCTAGCTCCGCTTGCCACAACTGGTCCCACTATCATTGAACCTCTATCGAGCTCACAGTTGTCAGCTTCCCACCGAGGTCATCAAGATGGCTCTAAAGGACATCATGTGCTTGCTCAGTGGCATCAACCCTCCTCATTATCATGTCTCTCTTGGAGAGCACTATCTACAACTCTCCTGACAGCTAGTTGTGTTGCCCTCTCATGGTCATCAGCTCTATAGTTAGTTGAATGTTCTCTACATCCCACTCCTCATACGTAGTCTATAAATGTATAATTGGCTCAAAGCTAGGGACATGACACCCTGCGGACACTAACCTATACACCTCAAGGACTAATCACTAAATCTGTACAATAGGGGTGACCTCTGATATACACTGAGCTATGAGCCCAATCCATCCCTCTAAGTCCTCTACAATCACAAAAAAGGAAAATGCATCAATACCACATGAGATATATAAGATACATATATCAGAAAACTAAAAGTACAAAACATAAAACATTGAAACATGTATACCTAGATCCCCTGACTCCCATGTTGGTTCAGGGTGAGGATCGATACTCGAACATACACCGCAAGACTTGGTGGCTGCTCCTAGTACTACAAGCACCATGGCCACAGTGGAAGATAGTGGTGCTAAAGAGATAGGACTAGTCAATGGGGGATCCGATCTCCTCCATCACCTTGGCCTACTACCAACCTCTCCTCCTATCCTATGGTGGCAGGGTTGGTACACCCACCTGTGGACCAGGGTCTCCTCCTGAAGCACCCTTTCTGAACACAGGAGTAGGTCGATGCCTCTCCCACCACCATGTGAAATCTACTACTACACTGACATTATCCACTACCGATATGGGTGGTAGATCATGGTCGGGCTCATGATCATTAGCTAGGACAATATCTATGATAGTAGGGCGAGGATAATCCCTAAACCTCACCATGCTCCTATGGGCCCTAGTATAGGTGTGCACATCCAGTGGAATACTCTATGGTCAGACATGCTACTACATGACCTAACTCCAGTAGTAGGGTATGATGACAAAATCTCTACACCCAATCAAAAAAAGATCTCTCTATATGTTCCTAAAATTATTGTTGTCATCCAACCACCTAAAAAATCGATGAGGTATCCATGAGACCCTATCTGTCATGAGGGTATCAAGTTGCAACCACCAAAACTATAAATCTCCAGACCTCCATTGGCTCATCATGTCATATCAGTGGGTGATGGGGATCTTGTATGATGTTGGAAAAGGCCCACACCTACAAAAGTGTGCACGTTGTAATGTTGTGATACTTATAATGCATGTGTCAGCCTAGCTCTTGGTAGAGGTGCACAAGTATGTTGTGCCCCTAGGTGAAGATGGTTCTATGCCCCACCATCTCTTTGATAGTGTGGATGAGGCCTCTATGTAGGTGTGAGCCTCGCCCATTAATCGTGATCCAAAAATTGACAGTCACAACCATAACCCAATGAATCAATAGTGTTGTGGTCCTCGCCTAGTTATACTAGTGCATGTAGATGTGGCCCATGCCATCACTGTCATATGTCCTCCCTATGCAGTAGTGGATTCCCTCTGCTCACTGTCATGTTGATCGTGTGTCATCCAGGGCCACCCGCCATTCACAGATGGGTAGTTTGAGGATCCAATAGACATCCTCGAGAGTAATGGTCATCTCCCCAATTGGTAACTAGAATGATGACATAGTGGCATCCCACTGCTCCATGAGGACCATAAGCATCTACACATGGTATCTCATTTTTGGCATGGTGAACACATTCCAAAGACCCACTTGCTCAAAGAGTGTGACCTTGTCCTCAGATAAGCAGTCCTTCTACTCGCAAACTAGCTGAAATGGTCAGCCTCCAAGATGATCCAGAATCTCTAGGTACTCCTGCCTAAAGTAAGAAAATTTTGAATCATAACGTTGACATTTTACATCAAAAATTGGAAAAAATTACAAAAACTTATGCGTGATGCGTAGACGTTTGCGTTCCACGCATACATCTCCCAACCACTGTGATCGCCTTAGAGAGGTTAGTGCATCTCCAAGACAACAACACATAAGGGAGATGATAGCACTAATCACAAATGACAGTCTGGTTTTAGGATGCAAGCACATGAAAAAGACACCTATGCACCTCTCTGAAGGAAAAATCTTTAAAAATGACTAAAAAATCATTGAAAACAAGATTTTGTGACCTACCTGGTCCACCTCATTGCCATCGAGGATGTCCCGGCGTAGCTGCTCCAGCCTCAACTCCTCATACTCTTTCCTACTAGGCATTTTGCTAACTTTTCTCTCACAAAATTCAATAATTTTCTCACAGTGAATAGTGAGAATGACCCTTCTAGGGGCCCACCTAGGTATATATAGGCCCCCCAGGGCCCATTTTCCCTAGGACTTGTGGCTTCCTAGTTTCTCCTAAATTTTTCCCACTAAGTTGGGGGAAAAATTAGGAGGGGGCATAAGGTCATCTCTTGATCATATTTTTGTTCTGAATTGACAACTTTTTTGTTAACCATTCCTCTCTCCATGGTAGCTTTCTTCTAATTTTTTCAAGGCTGACCTAAACATTGAGTTTTGCAGGATGGAACATTCAACAATTTCATGACCATTTAGATGTTGTTTGTCCAGATTGAATGTTGGGAGCATCTTCAGTATTTTTTAGCTTAGCTACGGTAACCGTTGTGGTCTCTCGTTGTTGGCACACAAATCTATAAAATTTAAAAATTTGGGTGAAATTTTTTCTTTTCTACTTTAGTGACGCTAATTTTTTAAAAATCAATCCCACTAAAGTGGTGGAAAAATGTAATATCATAGAATTGCATCTTGGGGTAATTCCATATTTTTGCATTTATGCCTAGCATTTATGACACCCTAAGACATTAGTGAAAAAATCCCATGGATTGGAATTTCACAGTTTTGACTCCATGAGGACAAGTGGCTGAGTAACAAAAGCCTAGAAACACATTTTTTGAGAATATAGGTCTTGGATGAATGTGTGACATGTAGACATCTACGTAGTATGCTAGTGTCCTAAGCATTTCCTGAGTTCAAAATGTGGAATCTAGAAGGTTAACCCTTGAGACATGTGTCCTGGTGGTTACATTCCAAAGGTAACGGCTCTTTGCCGCTCTTGCAAGCATAAAAATCTCTTTTTGCCTCTCATTTAAAGGTTGGAAGATTGGAAGAAAACACACTATCTCTCATTCTATTTTGCTGCAACTTTGAAACTTCTCCTTTGATAGCAGTGCATTCATAGGTGAAGCCATACCGAATTGAGGTGCCCCCAACATCAACAATTCTCAAGCAAGAACTTAGTGGTGCATATGTATGCTTTAGAGAGGACCTTAGCCCATGGGTAATGCTCTCTCTTCCTTTCCAATTTTACTTTTACACACATTTATCTACTCCTTCATGGTGCATTTTCTACTCTTGAGTGGGTAATTCTTTCACCACATGCTTATTATGGTGCACGTTCTACCCCCGAGCAGGTATTGCTTTCACCACACTCTTTGTTTACTCCTTTTGCATTCCTTTCCCATTTGACTATCAATGGAGGTGGGAACACCAAAGTGGGGTCTAACTAAGGCAAGCCCCTATATAGCCACCCAACAACTTTCTTCCTGATCTCTTGTGCACGCAAGTCACAAAAAGGAGCTTGGAGTGAAGACTCGAGTGTTTGAGAAAAGGGTAAGCTTTCTCCAAGAATCATGGTATTTCCTTCAATATTTGGGTTTTATGGTTAGTTAACATTCCTGTATAGATCACCCCTAAGTTTTTAAGTATGATTTATTTCTCTCTATTGAGCTCATGAGTTCTCTGTTGCTCAGGACACCAACACGTCTTCCAGACAATAGTGCATTGTGTTAGCATCCTAGAACTATGTTGATGTCTTTTGGCCAAGAGCTCTCTCTGTAGGGATAGAAAACCTTTGATCCAACTCTCTTAGGAGCTCTAACTATTTCCTTCAAAGTGTAATTGGGTTTTGGTTCTTTATCATTTTACTACTCTGAGGTGTATAAGAGCAGTTCCTTCCCTAGTGATCTCTCAAGAAAGGAGAGACCCATGTGTAGTGAATCCCTCTTATATCACAGGTAGGAAAAATCCCTAGAGGGCAGAAGTTCTTGGCACACAAGTGATAGTAAGAATAGATTGTAGCTATCATTTTTTTCATGATGATAGACCTCTAGTACTTCGATTTTCACCCTATCATTACTTGGAGATGCTGGAAAAGAAAATTTCACCTCCGAGTTTATTCAACAATTAATACCCACTGGAATATATTTTTTAAGTATTAACTAGCCAACAATGCCTAAAGGTTTTCATTGTTGGATCTTTTATTTCTTTTTAATTTTTTTTATAAAAATTACCTAAGGGGTACTTGAAGAGGTGACATGAACTCGGTCAATAACATGGAGTTCCTTTTTCAAACTTGTTACAAAAATTTCCTTGGAAATAGACCACTTATACAATTTCAAGTGATTCCCACTAATAATTAGAGCCATATGATCAGAATCGATAGTTTGAAGCTTGATTGCACCATTGTCATAAACAACCTCAATATTGTAGGGCCCCAATCATCTAGTATGGAAATTTCCTTTGAAGTCATGAAACTTGGAATCATATAATAGTGCCCAATCCCCTAGCTAAAATGACTATTGTTTGATGAAACAATCAATCCAAAAGTACACATTGTTTCTCAACTACCTCTACATGGAAAAGAGCTTGTTCTCAATGTTCATATAAAGAATGAAGTTGAGAAATTCAACCTTTCTAAGCATCGATTAGAATCATCCTTGACTGTAATAATTCAGAGAGTCTTTATCTCAAACTTGATGGGAAGAACTTCTTACCATTAACCAGCTCATACAATGTAAGACTGGTGGTGGTCTTCCAAGTGGTATGATATGCCCATACTGCTTCCATAAGTCTTGATTCCCAATCCTTCTTTTGAAGGGCCATAGTCTTTGTCAAGATGTTCTTGGGCTCCTAATTGGTCACTTCAACCTATCCATTCACTTGTGGGTTATATGGTGAGGACTTACAATGATGAATTTCATAATCACGAACTAGAGAAGAGATAAACTTGGACATAAAATGTAGTCCTTGATCAATAACAATCTTGTATGGCATGCCAAACCTAGTAAAGATTTTAGAATTAAAAAATTCAGAAAACTTAGTATCTCTTGCATGTTTCAATGCCACAACCTCTACCCATTTAGTAATATAATCAATTCAAACTAAGATATGTTATTTATTCTTTGATGGTCGTTAATCATCCCCACAAAATCTAAACCCTATTTTTCAAAGGGATCAAGAGTCACCTGGGGCTATAGAGGCATCTCGTTTGAATGTGGGGGTCACCTTATATGTTGGAACTTATCACAATATTGCACAAAATTTCAATAGTCTTTATGAAGTGTTGGCCAATAATATCTAGTTGTAAGGATTTTATTGGTAGTCCTCTATGTTGCAAAATGACCTTTGCATGAAGCATGTCAAAGACATCATCTTTGGCTACACAATGTCTCAGAATTTTGTCAATGTCAGTGCAAAACAAGAGTCCATTAATCCATGTATATTTTCCACTTAGCCACACAAGTTTCTAGATAACAATCTCGAGGGGAGAAGCACAGGGGAATATTGCAAGTGACCAAGTAATTATAAATGTCCTTAAACCATGGACTCTTAACTAAAATGGAAAAAATATGCTCATCAAGGAAAGCATCGTCAACAGGCATAGGTTCACTCTGGCATTACAACCTAGAAAAAATTCTACAACCACATTTTCTCGACTAGGTATATCAAGTATGGTTATATCAAATTCTTGCAACAAAAGTAACCATCTAATTACCCTTCCTATAACTACTGGTTTATTCATTAAAAAACATATTGTAGAGTGATTTGTATGGACAAAGAATTTATAACAAGTAATGTAATGCCAAAATTTATCAATTGCATAAACAACAACAATGAATTCTTTCTTAGTAAGCATATAGTTCACTTCAACACCTATTAATTTCTTACTAATATAATAAATGGAATAAAATAAAGTGTCCTCCTTTTGACCAAGGACAACTCCCATTGAAAAATTAGAAGCATCAATATGGATATGGAAAGGAAGTTCCCATTTAAGTCCTTGCAATACCACTATGGTCACAAGCTTCTCCTTGATAGTCTCAAAAATTTGTTGGAATTCTCATGTCCAAGAAAAAGTGTTATCTTTACTCAAAAAAACAAAAAGAGGTGCAAAAATATTACTAAATTTATGAATAAAATTCCTATAATATCTTGCATGCCCTAAAAAAGCTACAAAAATCCTAGTATGTGCAAATCATCATGGAAAAAACAGGCCCTTAAGTGGCAAAAAAATCAGAAAAATTAGAGTTAGGAAACTTGACGTAAAAAATTGAATAAGTTATCCATATTATTTAAAAAATATGTAAGAATAGAATTTGTAGTAAACTGAATGTAGTTTCTAAACTACTAGGTTTTTTCTTTTATAAATTCTATTTGGTGAAAATTTGAAATTTCAATACAGTGGTACTTAAATTTCAAAGAAAAAATAAGAAGTAGGTGTTTGTCTGACCACCCTAACCACAATAAAATGATAATATTTTTTTATAATATTTTAGATATAAGTAGAAGACTTATGACCCGATGTGATGCATATTTTTTTGTAATTTTTTTCCAAGTAAATAATTAATTATGAATTTTTTATTACAACATTTTAAAAATATAAAAACTCATATGTCTAACCACCTTAACTTGGACAAAACTTCATGAAATTCAATTTTTCTTTTTGTAATCCTATAGTATGTGAAGCATAGAATGTAACGCATGTTTTAGATTCAAAAAATGTGATACCATTTGAAAGCTATAGATGTTTTTCAATCAGCATAGCAATAGGGACTTTAGTCGTAATTTGAATAAAAAATGAATAATAATTACTTACTAAATTCAAATTAAAGCATAATTTATATCAGTGGAAAGCTAAGAATCTCCTTTAAAAACCCTTTTCGTTTCATCAATTTTGGGTAAAAAAATAGTCATTGGCCACATACCCATCATATTGCCACTTTTTGGCCCATCATGATCTTGCACATACCAATCCTTTTGATAAATAGGAATAGGTAAATTTTGAATTATTTACACTTTCTTTGGGTCAACCTAAATAAATTTTGTAGAAATATAATGTCTAAGTACTATACCTTCCATCATCAAAATGTGACACTTTTCATGACTCAATGACAAGTACTAGTATCTTTGCACCACTATAAAAATTTCTCAAGATTATTTTTGGCTTCCTCATAGGTATCACCATACACACTAAAATAATCCATATGAACTTCAACATAGTCACAAATCAAATCAGAAAAAATACTTAAGATTTCCCCTTGGAAAGTAGCAAGGGAATTACATAGACCAAATGATAAAACATTATAAGCAAAATTCCCCTAGTGATAGGTGAAGGTGGTCTTGTCTTGATCCTCCAATGTGATTCAGATATGATTATACCCACTAAATCCATCCAGGAAGGAGAATAATTTCTTACATGAAAGTGTATCCAAAACTTGATCAATAAAAGGTAATGGAAAATGATTTTTCTTAGTATCCTTATTAAGGGATCTATAATCAACACATGTCCTCCATTTACCATTTTTCTTAGGAACTAATACTAAAGGGGAAACCCATTGACTATCAGAGATTGGATAATATAAATCCCACATTTAATAATTTTTGCAATTCATCTTTCACAATCTCACATAAAATTGGCTTTAACCTTCTTTGGGGCTGCCTAAGAGGATGACTACCTTCTTCTATGTAAATATGTTGTGTACACGTATCTAGATGAATTCCATACATAAATAATCCAATGCAAACACATTTTTGTGATTTCTTAACATGGAAATTAAATCTTTAATTTATGCATCACTTAAATTTAAATTAATATTTAAAGTACGTCTTGGTAAGATTTCCATAAATTTAGTTTGTGTAGGAAATTCAATAGCATGTGCTTGTGATATGGATGGTGAAGAAGTGCCATAAATTATGAATAGACTATATACATAGTTGTGTGGAAGTAATCTATGTAATGTAATAAAATGTTGTAGTGACTGTGAATCACTCAACAATGGAAATTTCCCAAATAGATAGTTATCTACACAAGAATGAAAAAAATATTTCTAAAACATCATTAGACACATATTGATTTTGCAATTTAAATTGGAAAGAACAATATCTTACAATAACTCCTCAATATCAAGTGCTTGATTGATTGTCAACATAGGAAAAAATTCTTCCAAATCACTATCAACCCACAAGGGATCTTCAATCTCCAATAGTGGATGAGTAGGTGGGTACAAGGTCAAATTTTTCATCTAAATCATTAGAAACAACCATATTACTTGACCTCTAGTTGATATAAGAATCTGCGACAGCCAACAATGGTCTCCCTAGAATTAGGGCGTATGTCCCTAGCTTCATTTTGGGCTGCAAGATCACGAAGTCAGTAGGGTATTCCCAAAAGTCTATAGAAACAAAAAAATCCTCTTTCATACCTTCAGGTTTAACCAGGGAGTGATCTGTGACATAGAGAATTGTAGGTGTAGTCCAAAGTCCTTGAAGGAACAACCTCTCCTTCATTTCATTGGTCATGAAATTAATGTTAGCTCCTAGATCTATTAGGAATGGTAATGAAACCAATTCATACCTAAATTGTAGGACTTCCGGGATCTGAAAACTTGGGAATTGAAATGTTTCCCAGTATTAGGTCAACAAGTTTCCCATTGACTTGCACTGTCTTTGGGTCTTGCTTATTCTGTTTCGTTCAAGTACATAGGTCCCAAATTTTCTTTGTGTATACTGAAACATCCTTGATGGCCTATAAAAGAGGAATCTTAATGTTAAGATTTCACAATTAATTCACAAAATCAAATTTTGACTCAACACTTATTTTTGTTCTAGCTATGATTGGAACCTATTAGGGTACAAAGGAAATCTAGATGGTTCATCTGGTTTTTCTCAATTTTCCTCATGTTTATCATTTATCTTAGTAATAGTGGGCCCTTGGAGGTATTTAGTTGATCATAACTAAACTCCATCAATTCCTAGTGTTTTGATAAGATAGGTTGGGTAACCCACCACCTCATTATTGTAAATTGTTTGTGCCACCTTGTTATTTGGGTTTGGAGATGGTTGTGCAGGCATGGGTGTTGCATTAGGTGGTTGTGATGGGTTGGATGATGGAACACTAGATGGGGGTAGTATTGATGGCAAGAATTATGGTAGTGGTTGATAGGGAGTAACCATGGGAGGTGCAGGATAAGGAAGATATTGTGTGAAATATGATCGTGGCATCCTCCACACTTATTTCCAAGGTTGAGGGACATATGGGTATTGGATTTTCCATTGTGAATAAGTTGGAGGTAGCTTCCACCCTCCATACCATCTTGGTTGAGATGGGAAGGAACTAGATTGTCCACTAGGTCCTACACTAGGAGGTGTAAAAAGTCCATTCATCATGGGAGGTATAGCATGTGGAGGGCAAGGCCTCCATGGGGCAGTATAGTAAATAGGTTCTTCATCAAATTTCACATCTTCTATATCTGTTGGAAAAGGTCATAATGCAGTGCCCTTACTAGCATCTTCCAAAGAATAAATTTTTGTTTTGCTATAAGGACATTCCTCATTACTATGTTTTCTCTGACAATTAGGAAAAATATAGCAAATGCTTTTTCAGCCTCTTCTTGTTTCTTAGGTGTATATAATGTGTTTATTTTCTTACCCATGTGGCTCAAGAGATCATTTTTTAGATCTAGCAATGTACCTAGCTCCATTTTGGTGATACCTAATGTTCCTCCTTAAGAGAAATTCTTCTTGGAGTACTCTTGAGTAGCTCCTGCAAACATTGCAAATATCATCAAATCTTAATTTGGAATCATCCCACATCCCATAAGATTCAAAACATCCATAAATCCATCCCTAATACCCCTAAGAAAGAGCATTTTCACAGTATCATTGTTCAACATTGTTTTCCTAGTTCTTTGAAGACTAAATAGAAAAAAATAAAGGTATTCTTCTATGGTCTCCTCTTTCCATTATATGATGCAAAATATCTCATCTCTTATTTCCTTGGTCTTGTAATATTCTTGTTATTTCTCTAAGAAATTTTTCTTCATGTTAAATCCCAACTATGAATAGTTTCACATCCTAGTCCCATAAACCATCACAATGCTACATCCTTCAAAGTAGCTGGAAACAATTTAAGTTTTTTCCATCATTGTGATAGTCATAACTATGACATAAAATACAAATTCAAAGAGAAACATTTTGGGGTCTTCCATAGAAAGACCTCAAAAAAATGTAAGGTAGAGTGAGGTGTGGTCTTCATGGGGGCATCCTCCTTTGTATGTGCAATGGGAAATTCAAATGTAACATGATTGTTATTGGCTAACGCTCTTTCACCATTTTTATTGTTATTTTTGGCATGGTTCCAAATTCCCAAGGGTTGTATAAATATGTGAATGGCTTCAAGTCATGGTCTATTGAGAACTTACCACTTTGAAGCTCATAAGAATATTGAAATAATTTACCAACCATTTTAAATGAACCTTCAAGTGACTCATGTTTGACACTAGAAAGGGGACTCAAAAGTGGACTCAATGACACATTTTTCAATATTAGGATCAACTAGTTCCTTCTTGGATGGTATATTCACAATTAATGGATTTAATTCATTTTGTGGGTTTTCTTGTTGTGAACTATTTCCTATATTTTTCTTAAAAAGTATTTATTTACTATCTATAATGTGATTCATGCATCTATATGATCTATAATAGAGGAACCAATGGTACTCACCTAGGTGAGGTCAAAAATCACATGGCATGGATTTTCACCTTGTCGCATTGGTCCTAACTCAACTCACTAGTTTTTCAAGCCTTTAATGCCTTTCCTCGGAAATGATGCCAAAATGTTTGGACAAAACTATGGATCAATGTTAGGGGTAAACTATCCTTTTAATTCTTTCAAATGGGCTTAACAAAATTGAATTAATCCTTGGGAATTTTCCTTAGTTTGTTCCTAAATGTTAATCTACGGATCATAAACTCATGAAAGGTTTTATGGCTATATACCTAAGAGATAAGAAAAATGAATTAAGTTGGGATGAATGTAACTAAGACACACAATGATTATCTAATCAAAAATATTTTTTAATAACTATGCTTCTACTCTGTGATAGGAACTTACAGAAACTGTACTGGGAAGTGTGATAAGAACTATGCCATGAAATATTACAAAAATAGTTAGACAATATAAAACAATAACTTACTTATTTAATCGAGAATAAACTCATTTCTACAATTCTTCTTAACAAACCATTATTACTAGATGTAATATTAATTACATAATGAAAATCGATTGAACTAGATCACGAGATTAAAATGTTACAAAAATATGAAATCGTATGTCACATACATGAAATAGAAATATTACATAAATGATGTCACAAATTACCACACTAATTAAATTAATAGAATCACTGAGTGACACAAGCAGCGGTCCCTCACTCCCTAATTCACTTGGTGATGAAATAAGAATACTAGTTCTATGTTAAAGTAATCATACACATGCACAAAAAGACTTAGATGAAAGTAAAGCAAACATTTTTTATAGATTAATTACCACATATATTCAATCTTATATATACATACATATATATGTACTAATCGATATGCCAAAAATCAATAGAGTTTAGGTGTGTTGTGGCCTACAACTAACAAACCAGAGTGTTTAATCAAAAATAAATGATTGGCCTACGAAGAACAAACAACAATTGTCTTAATAGAAATAGAAATATAACAACTCAAAAGTAATTCTAAGAAAATAGACATCAAGAATCGTTCCATTCTAACAAATCCATTCTTCATCATTCATTCGACTTCCACGTACTCAATAACTAAATCCATGCCTTTAATTTTCCCATGTCATTTAATCATGAAAGGATTAAAATTTCTTTGAATAATTAGCATTGTGGATAGTTTTAATTCCTTTTACAACTGTATAAATATATCTATTTTTCTAAAAAAATGGTGAGCAGAAATATGTAGACATGATAATGTAAATGGGGGTAGAAAGGAAAATAAGGGATGAAATAATAAGGCCTCATTTTCTCCCATCACCACCATGGCGATGCTTGAAAATTTGACCAAGACTAATCATTTATCTCTAGTGTGGACTATTTACACTACTTCAACACTAGTGAGGGTATTTCTTGATGATATTGTTAGAATTCATTGGATTCCTTACAAGATTATTTGAAATAAACATTCAGTATTCATATTAGTTTTTTATCACATTACAATAAACATTAGACACAACTCAATTTTAGTCTAGCATATCATCCTAGGATATATTCATATAGAAATGGTAAACGAGGTGCTTGAGGATATGTTAAATGCATATATGTTATGGACCACCAAAATATATGGGAGGGGTACCTATACCTAGTAGTGTTTTTCTACAATAGTAGTCATCATGGTTCATTGGGTATGAAACAATTTCATGCATTGTATGGTAAATTTTGTAAGATCCTTTGTTTTTTTCTTGCATCAAGGACATAGTTGTTATTGGGCCAAAGTTGGTACCAAATATGGAGCAATAGGTTGTTACACTCCATTGTGTTACTACCTATTTACTATTAGTTTGTTAAGTTAAAATGCTTTAATATATGATTTTGTTTTGTATATGTATCTTAATGCAAAATGTGATGAATGAATGTGCAATTCAAAATATGATATTTTAAATTATTTTAAAGATGAAAATATATGATGCATATGAATGTAATGTTATCAACTAATTATTTTTGTGATGCCCTAATCTAGATGCAAGAACAAAATTGAACCTTCGGAAGAGAGGGGGGGTATCACTCAGAACAAGAACTTGGTCAGGTTACCCTTAATGTGCCTAATTGAGCTATCACACTCACATCCTAGTTTGGTCAAGTTGAGTCAAGTTAGTTTGTGAAATGGTAAGTAACCTTCATTCATGGTTTGGGAATGTTTTGGTATTGGTTTATGGTTTTGGTCTTTCATTGTTCTTGATTGAGAATATGTGATTGAGTCTTTATGTTAAGTGAAGGTTCTTTGTGTGTTTATAGTTATGTATTAATTAATGAGTATATACATAGGATGTATATATGTATATATATACATGTTTAAAATAACTCATACATGTGTGTATATGCGTGCATGCATATACATAGGTAGATGTATCTACGCATACTCATGAACGGATATATTGTATGCATGAGAATATCGATTGAAAAAATGTGTATATTTTGGATACTAAAATAATGGTATATGTATATAATACAAACACACACACACACACACACACATATATATACAAGGATATGTTAACATAGATACCTATACATACATATACATATACATATACATATATATATGTATATATATAATAATATAATTATACATATAATGTATATTATATATATATTATTATATATGTAGTGTAGAAAAATGTATCCCTTTACATTTTCTCACTTATTTGGGCCCTCCTATTAAAATAAACTTAATAATGCCTTAATTTAGTGTTGTAAAATGTACCCCTTTGTATTTCACACTTATTTGGGCCCTCTTAATTAAATTGAGCTTAATTTGGCCTTCATAAGCCCTTTTATTCATTTGAAAGCCTAATAAATTACATTTCTAAAGGGGAAAACCGAAAAAAATTAATGCCAACACAATTAAACACCTTGAGCAATGTGTTTTCTAGGAATGTGTGGGAGAATGGGTCCTCCCTAGGATTTGGAACCCATTTTTAAAAGATTCTTTGGTAGTATTCTTATCATCCCAAATTCAATTTTCAAATGTTAGTTTGTAATTTTTCATTTTTGGGAAATTAAGGATAAATATCTATAAATACAAGGTTATTTCATCTATTCAAAACATCTACAAAGAGGTGAACTTAACAAGAGTCAAGATTAATGTCAAGATAATTCAAGAGTAGATTTCTTCATCATTTATTGCAACATTTAAGATCTCAAGTATTATGTCAAAGTTATGTTCATTCATGCATGTTTTTGGAGCTAACATTGTGATGTAGGTTTCAAGCATTCAAGTCAAATATTCAAAGAAAGATTCAAGCATTAAGATCCACATCAAGATTTCATATTTCCAAAGGTTTAATAAAGGGTTCGATGAGTTGAAAAATTGCATTTTTTCATTCATCATTCCTTAATGTTTCTTTGTCTCATTTCAAGGTTTAATTACCAAAATAGGGTTCAACCAAGGTAAACCCCAATTCACTAAAAATAAACAATTTTCCTCTCTTGTGTTTGTGTTGCAGATTTAGGTTAAAGAAAAGCTTAAGACCTCAAAAGTGCAAAATTATAAAGTTGAATTTGTTGGCAACTTTGTTGTCATCTCACATAAACTTAGATCTCAAATTTATTTCCAAATGTTTGACTTTGAAACCAGGAGAATCTAGAAGTGTAGACATAAGAGAAGAGGACCCATAAATCAATTTTGGAAAGGTGAACAAAGACCCACTCTCCTATGGGTGAATGAGTCCGAAGGAAGGCTTACAAAAACAACATTTTGTAATAGGTGCACAAGATTTTCCCCTTCTCAAATCTGCATGAAATAAATTGTCTATTAGCTCTATGTTTCATCTACTCATATATGGTCTTACATTTCATGAATGTGTTTGGTATTTTTAATATTTCTCCCAAAACCCCTATTCAATCATTTCTGTCAAAATTTTCTGAAGACAATTTGCAACCAAACATGACATGTTGCAACTTATTTTGAGGTAGGTTTTAAGTGTCTTCCACTCATCCAATCTACACAAAGTTGATTTTTTTTGTTAGAGCTATGCTTCATCTACATGAATCAGGTCTTAGGTTATAGATTTGAGGTCATTTTCTATTTTATTTCCATCTCCCAAAAGTGTTGTTTAGTCATATTTACCTCACACACACATAAAGGAAATTGCAAGATTCCTCAAATAATTCACTCACCTAAGGGTTGAAAGTAGATTTTTACTTGAGGGATCTCATTTTTTCCCTTCCTATTTATTGTAAGTTTGGTGAGATATTCCAAATTTAGTATAAAACCCTATGTGTTTGAACCCTATCCTATTTTCTATATTTTAATATATAATTGTGAATATATTTAAATACCAAAGAATGATTTTATGTGTGTATGTATATATATGCTAATATATATATATATATATATATATATATATTATAATGATAACATATTTATGCATATTATTATATATATAATATTGAATGAATTTTGAAACGTTTAAAAAATAAACATCACACATACATAGTCCAAGCATTTTTTTAAATGTAATCAACTTAAATGTAAGCCATAATTATATCTTCTTTGAGAAGCACATGATATAAAGCACACGAAAGAGAGTTTAAGCCAACATGTATAAAGTGCATAAATGAGTTTAAAACCTACACATAAAATAATGCAAAACACATGATTCAATAGTGCATACTAGATGCAAGTGAGTAATATTTGTGTAGTTTATGAGGTGCACAAGTAGTGCTAAATTAAGGTGTTGCAAATATATGTTAAATTTGTTGTGAATTTAAACCACACATAGCATGCTAGTGTGCAAAGTAGGTAGTGCTAGAATAAGTGGATTGAAAAAATAGAAGTCTAAACCAACACTCAACTTAATATGAGCATGAAGACTATGTCAAAAAAGAGTTGGCTAAAGCTCATGAAGGTAGTCAACTTGAAAAACAATTAGGAAACCTATAGATATGTATTGTTGTGTTTTGAATCAGTTTAAGAGTTATTTTTGTCACTTATAAAGGGGTGACCAATCTATTTTGAAAAGCTAGAAACATTTGGACTATTTGTGTGTTGACAATTATGAGTTTGAAGTATCCACATTTCATTCTAACTAGTTGAGTTGATGCATTTATAGGAGGAATTAGTCTTGCTATTGTAGTGGTGGTAGAAAGGAGAGAAAAAGTGGCAGATTTAGTAGCTTTTTTGTAGCATTGAGTTGCTCATATTTAAATATAAATAGAGGCATCTTCTCTATCTTTTGTTACACATTCATTCTGATTTCTTCATTCATAATTTTTTGTAGTTTTTTGTGCAAGTGTGTTTTTGAGAGCTTTAGTGAGAAAGAGAGATTTTTTTATGGATTTCTATTTGTTGATATTTTTGTGAGAGGCTAGAATTGAAGATAGGTTGAGATTAGGAGTAGCAAGCATGGTTGTGGAAGTTAAGCTTGGTAAGTAACATTTTCATTTGGAGTTATAATTCTATGCATGCTGACATTTTTTCTCTATTCTTTTATGTTGAAATGTTATTTATCTATGAATGCCATTGTTTATGGAAATGATGATTTAAATGCATTTTAAGCTTTCTTGTATGAACTTAGCTTATTACTTATTTTGGTTAAAGCTTGCATGATTCTTGGTAGAGCGTTTTTTGGTGAAACCCTTTTTAATTGGCATATACATATAAACTATATTGGAATCTGTGTGGTTATGATGCTATTGGATCTATACTTAGTTTGTTAAGACTATACATATGTTGCATGAATTTTGAAGTATGAGTTATGTTATTGTCTTGAAGTACTTTAATGGAAATTCCAATTTGAACATGGGTGGTTAACTTGGTTGTTCGTAGGGTTAGGATAATCCATGGGAAAGGGAGTAACCTAGTTGGTCGCATAACTTATGTGTGCATGTATGGTTATCTTGGTTATTCTTGGTGTTAGAATAATCCATGGGAAAGGGTGTAACCTAGTTAGTTAGCTTTTTATTTCAGCACCTTTTAGATTGAATGTATGTTATAATTGAAAAGAGTGTGAATGATGAAATACCAAATCAATCTAAGGGTGGGTGAATATACAACCTACACTAAAAGTACTGGGTATTGAATACTTTGACCAAAGTGGTGTAAGTAGCCATAGTTTACACTATTGGTTCACTGTGATCCAATTTTGCATACTAGTTAGGGAATGCCATACATGCAGGTTGTAGCCAATTTATGGTAGCTATAGATATGTATGGCACAACACCATGCTCAAGAAGGCTAATATTATGAAGTTACCAAACTAATATTTTTTCTAAGGGTAGGGCTATCTTACTAGTTAGGTAGATGTGTAGGGTACTGTAGTAATTTTGTGGTTGGTGGAAAATCGCTTGAGTGATGCTCTCCCTCATATAGTTGGTTGTTAGGATTTGAGGATGTAAGTACCAATTTTAGGGACACCTAGAATGTATGCACTAGTAATAGAGACATCTAGGAGGCATGCACCAACATTCAAGACATATGTATCATTATATTTTGTTTGTATATCTTATCATTAAGATCATTGAGGTTACATATGTAAACATGTATCTTTATTCTTATTGAGAAATTTTAAATAGAAAATTTCATCACAAAATTATGTAATATGGATTTTCTACTTGGAAATTTTTAATAATAAAATGGGAAAGTTTGAAATGGGATTGTTTCAAATGTGCATCTTCTTATTTAGTTAGAAAAGAAAAAAATTATTGCCTAAATGTTAGTATCATAAAGTGTTCACATGTAGGTAAAACATAGTAAAAATAAATGGGTAGAACAATGGGCATGTGACACATGGTATCAGATCCATTAGGTTTAACTCTGGAACCTATGTTCTTGCTATGCTTTCATCCAACATTATATTAGTCTAATGTTTGTAATTCTTATGCTAGGATGGTGTGTCTCAAGATGACTACAAGGAAGTCAGTAATCGGTAATGAGTGCTCCTTGAAGTCCAAGAAAGAAAGGGAAGCCATTGTTTGAACCATAGAGGGACCAATTATGATAGTACAATTTAGCTGAGTGATACTGAGACTTTTATTCATGCCCTATCTTTCATTATTCAAGAAAGAAATAGAATGCATGAGGATATTAACTTTGCACCTCTTGCCTCTCCTGCCAAGTTGGATTCTTTACCACTTTCTAGGGATATACCCTCATAATGGAGTGTTACTCCTGCCATGATCTTTAGGGACACTCTTGTTCTTCCAATGTTAGAAGTCATTGTAATAGTTTCTACTAGAAAATTATAGGGATATCTCCCTCAAAGCTATGCATCTAAGGATAGGTCTGAAGGTTATGCACCTTTCAAAAATGAATGGGTAAAAATATTTGAGGGGTATACCCCACTTAACTATATATCAGAGAGTGAATCCAAGGGATACTCTCCCCTAGACTATTTGAATAGTCATTCCATGTAAATGCAAGGATATTGAAATCCTATTGATCTTAATAAAAATTATATTTTGGAAAAAAAATTGTATGAATTCTTTTTTTAGATTTCTTATGTATGAATGTTTGTTATTTTTGAAATTTTTTGAATGTTATGTCAACCTTCCTAGGATATAATTAAAAAATAAACCTCTATGTGTAACTTTTCTTGTGAAAAATGGTTAGAACTAGAACCAATCTTAGGGGAATCCAAGAAGTAGGAAAAGGTGCAAAAAAAAGAGAGGCTAAATATGATCGTATTTTAGCCATGATGAATGAGACAAGAGGAAGAATTGGGAACCTCGAGCAAGAGTTAAGGGGAAAAGAAAGGAACAAGAAGTTCCTAATGGAGAAGGGGAAAATTCTCATGATCATACCTAGTTAAGTGAACATGAGGATGATGAATTATAGTCTAGATCAAAGGGAATAAAAAATAAATGACTTGCAAGTGAGCTATCTCGAGATATGATAAAGATCACCCCTCTAAAGTTTGAAGGAAGTACTACTGGGGAAGCGACTAAGGCATGGCTTGCATAGAGATGGAAAAGTATTTTGAAATTAGGAATTACTCTTAGATAGCTAAATCCATTTGGGGAGATTTTCAGTTGGCTTGAGAAGCATCCAATTATTGGATGAAAAAAAAGATGGAGCTTTGATTAAGTTACTTAAATCTTACTTGGAGTGAATTCATGGAAATTTTATGAAAGCAGTGGCTACCACAACTTTTCTATGATCAAAATCTTACTAACTTTCATAACCTAAGGGAAGGAGATTCCTTGATTAATGAATATTGGGATAAATTCACTCATCTCCTAAGGTACATTCACATGTACCAAAAAGATGAGCGGTTTGGCATAAGGAAGTGCATCATGGGCCTTAATGCCCAAATCAAAGGAGAGGTAGATGTGCACATTCTTGCTACCATGGACTTAATGTATGAGAAAGACATTAAGCAAGATTAGTGACTTAAATCTATCTTGAACTATTGTGAAAAGAATCAAAAGAAGTTTAATTGGTCACAAGCTAATCAAGTTTCAAAGAAGCCTAGTGCAGGGCAAGATTTTCATAGGAAAGGGGACAAGGGATTATGCAATAGTCAGAATGAATCAAGAAGGGACTGTAGGGGGAACAAAACCAACAATAATGTTGGTAGGAATGAAGCTAGTGTTACCCAATTAACACCTATGAGCTCAATCAGGTAGGGTAACCTATGTTTTTGAGTATTCATGAAGGCCAAGTGGAGGAACATTTGCATCAAAGTTACATATTCTCTAACTTGTTTGCTTCTTGTCCAACTTTGGGGGAAACTAATTTTTTTAGTTTGGCATGTGGATTAAATGAGGCTCCCATAAGGGTTGAGCCTAGCGTGCAAGTGTTCAATTTTTGGGTGGGTCTTCATCTTATGTCTTTACCTTGTTTCCCCCCCTTTTTTTTTCTTTGTGCCCTTTTTCTTTTTGTTTTGTAGGGGGTGGAACCAGAATCTAGACTGAACTCTGGAACTTTTATGAAGTTCCAAGTTCTGATTCCATATTGGTCCCAGTTCCGCCGGGATTGTTTGTTTTTCTTGCCTTTGTTCTTTGTTTTGTGGTCATGGGGTGTTTTCTCCCCTTCTTTTTCTTCCTTTTTCATCCTTTTTCCATCATCTTTGTATGGTGTCTGAGGCAAGGTCAAGATGAAATCTGAACTTGAAACTTGATCAAAGCTTTAGTGTCAGATTTTTTTCTGCCCCCGCCCCCGCTGTGTTTTACCCGAGATAAATTTTGGTTCTGATCCCGCCTTGTTTTCATTTTTTTTGGGTGTGTTCTTTGTTTTGTTGGAACCAAGGACAGACTGAAACTAAGCGATGGAACTTTTCCAAAGTTCTAGTTCATGTTCTTGATCCGGTCCCGGTCCCAGTTCTGCCTATTCTTCTTTTCTTTTATTTCTTCGTGGCCGGTGATCGACGGATGTCTCCTCCTCTTTGATCTTCCTTATGTTTTTCTTTCTACCTTCTTGCTTTGAGTTGCTAGGGTTGGGATCGGAATGGAATCCAAACTTGAAATTTTGAAAAAGTTTCAGATCTAGATTTGGTTCCGGTTCCAGTTCCGCAAACTGTTTGGTTTTTCCCCCGTTTTGAATCCGGTCCCATTTTGGTTCTCATCCCAACTCGACTCCGCCGAAGGGTCCAAGCTCGAGAAACATTGAAGAGCTTATGATGATTTCTTGCCAACCTAATAAGGTCTTGCCAAAATGAAGGGAACTCAGGGAGAGTGGAGGAGTTCGCTATGAAGTCTCACCGATAGGGTGGTGTCTTGCCGATAGCGATGGATCTGTTATAGGCTTCGATGAGACCTCTGCCTGATATCAATTCTCTTGCCAATGGTTTTTTGTGATATCAATATAACTCTAGTTGCTCACTATGATGTCTTGCCAACCGTCATATGTCTTGTTGATAGTTGTTGAAGGGCATAATCACATCGGGGAGATACGGTTAGTGTCTCACCGACTTGCGATTCTGATGGAGCGACCTTTGACCATTTGGGAATCTACGTAGCACAAATTCAACCAATCAGGAGAAGCTAAAGGTGGTCATGGGTAGTTTGACTGACTGACTCCCCTTGTGAAGAAGATCAATATAATGTGCATGGCATGGGTCAGCTCAGTGAAGCAATGGCATTTGGATCTGACAGGTAAATCTGATGCTGCTTCTCAAAGGGGGTCAACTTGCTGAAGGATCTGGAGCAAGAAGAAAGTTAAAGAAGAAGAAACTGTGAGTCACAATGACAGCTGGGATCGCTACTTGTAAGAGGGAATCGACATTAATGATAATGCTTTAGAGCATTTAAAGTGAGTAGGAATGGGAGGCTCGATCATGGACAGCGGGGATATGCATTCAATGTAGAAGTAACTCCATTTGAAAAGATCTAAGGGAAAATCTTTTGAAAGATTGATATTTTTTTAAGTCCTAAGGGGGCAAGGGCTAACATGTCCAGGCACTGACTCATTTTGTAAACCCTAAGGTAGGGGCTGACACTCTTGGTTTTTTAGTTGTATATAAGGCATTTTTTGCCTCTTTAGAATTAGTTCTTGGTTAGCAGATTGTTGAAAGAGCATTATTCATCCTTTGTAACTCATTTTCAAAATAACTACAAATCTGTGACACAAAGACACCTTATTTTCTCAATAGAAAGTCATTTTGTTCACAAATTTTCTTTGGTGTTTTAGTGACTTGTTGTGAGCTGCATGATAAAATTCTATGTGATCCTTTATTTTATCAGATTCCTTTAGTATTGGATGCAAACAATATTATGTCATAAAGTTGGTTTATGTTAGTGATCTCTTTCTATTGTGTTTATATCTGTGAAAACATCTTTGTTTTCCTTGTGTTAAGCATTAGAACAGTCATAACCTTACATAGACTCGTTTTTATAAACATAAATCTCTATATTGTGAGATTGTTTAGCTCTATTGAGATTTTCTGTGAGTTTTCTATAGTATTGTCATATTTTTATCTTTGGTGTATCACCTATTAGTAATAGGTTTTAAATTCAAGCATATCCTTCTTACTCTTTTCCTTATCATTCTTTAGTTTTCTCAAGATATCTTAAGGGGAACCAACCTATAACTGGAGGTTCACTTCATTCCAAGTCACCCACAACCTTGAAGTGTTCCCATGTGTCAATAGGTTGCTACAGTTGATAACTTAGCAAGGGTGCAAACTTTATTTGACAACAGTTTTTGGCACGTCCGGTGGGACCGTGAACTGCTTTTCAGTTCATGTTTATGCATTTTATTGCTGCTGTTTGGTGTGTACAGTAGTAGTTTCAGCCTTTTGGAGGCATTTTCTTTACATACCTGGCAACTCTGAGAGAATAACAACTAGTTTCAAGCAGATTTAGTGTTGGTATGTTCTTATTTCTAGGAAATTAGAGCTAGTTTTCTTGTTCTACAAGAAATTTTAATATATTTCTAGCTTCTATGAATGCTCCAAAATGTCTACATTTTATGAAGACATGTTTTATCATCCAGCTTGGCATGAAATTGATAATCATCCCTCATTTCATGAAAATTCTGCTCATATACCCAATTATCAGCCACATCAAAATGAGTATGTAGCTATTTTTAGTCCAAGTATCTTTGCTATAGGAGATTATCAATATTCCCCACAAGTTTTCCACCCCCCCACCCCTGCTTAATTCCCCTCGCAGCGTATTAATTCCACTTTGATCTCACCTTGTAGTCTCCCGAGTTAGTCCCAAAATTCTAACAATGTGGATACTAAGTTGGGTAGCATTAAGGAGATGTTGCTGCAGTTTCAAAGGAGGATGTTAGACAGAGAAAGGGAAAATGAATATAATATGTAGCAAGAGGAGCTTGCCTTTCAAGCTCACATTCATCAGCAGGAGTTGGAAGTGCAGATATATGAGAAGGAATTGTTGGTTAGACAAGTTGCAGCTAAGGATGAGCACATGAAACACTTACTTGCACAAGCTCATAGGATAGAACCCCAACTACTTGTGAAGGAGGGGGGCTCAAAGTACAAAATTCCAAGTTTTAGACAGGGTGAATCTAGCATGGACGACTACGATGAAATTGTTAAGTTGGAGGAGCATATGTTTTCAGTTCCAAGCTTCAAATAGATTGATTCTTCTTAAAGCTCAGAACTGACTGAAGATCTTCCTCAAGTGGAAGGGACTTGCGAGGTTGCAGTTTCAGAACAACTAGAAGACATCAAGCAATTTGGGCATTTGTCGATTGATGGTAATCAACAAGACAATGGAATATTAGACTTGGAAGAAAAGCCTAAAACTGAATCAGATACTTTTCTTCAAGAGAGCATGCAGGTTCCTAATTTATCGGTTGATTTGGGATAGCCAAAGAATATTGCTGACTTGTTCGACGAACTTCCTCAATTTGTTGATGAAGATGAAGATATCACATGCATGATAGCATCTATGCCTGGTATGGAACAATTAAATGATAAAACTCATCTAGACTTAATGTGAAATTATGAGTTAGATGATATCATAGAAGCTTTTTTTTCTAACATAGATGAGAGCTAGTATCATATGAAAGGGAAGCATGTGATCGACCCATTCAAGTTAGTGAGACTATTGAAAAAGTTGTAGAAGATAATGCCTTGTAGCCTATGAACTTATTTGATGAGTTGCCCCACTTTGTTGAGGAGGAGTTATATTTTATCATGGACAAAGAGCATAAGGAACAACAGTTTGAATATTTTTTTTCAGTTATCCAACATGGATATCAGCTCCTTAGTCAAGAAGATCGGACCACCAAAAACATTAATGGTTTCTTTTCAAAGACTATTATACATGATGCAAAGAAGCATGACTCCTTTTTTATTGCAGAGATGAAAGAAAGAATAGTTGATCCTCCTATAAACAATAATAGAAAAATATTTCAAGAAGATCATACTATAGCAGTCAATGAACAACCTGCATATTACCTCCAATCAACATCTTTTCAAGGAAAAGGTGAAGTCTTTATAGATCAACAAGGGGCTAAAAGTTTCAAGTTCAGTGTCCTGACAAGGGGATGTCCTATTAGGCACCTGGCATACTTAGCAGGCACTCAAGAGGGGTTGTCATCTGAATTACCTACTTGGGAGCACAAGATTGAGCATCAAAAGGCATCAATGCAAGTTTCTCAAACTATTCAAAATAGTTGCATGCACCTCTTGTCCAACACAGAAAGGGAGGTAGTTTTCATGATTGAAGAGGTGTTTAATCTATGTACTCAACATTCACTTTTCCTTCATCATTGTTGGACAATTTGCAAGCAGGATGTACGTCATAAGTTGGTGAGAAAGGGAAGTTTTTTCTCACAACCAGTAAACGGTTATGTCTGATCACTACTACCACTGGGTAGTGTAGGATAGAGTAGTTGTAGTTTTAGTTTTTGCTTTCAATAAGTGCCCCATGGCACATTTCATTTTTTAGTTTTGTCATTTTTCAATAAGTGCGGTTGCTGCTCCTAGTTTTTTAGATTTTTTCTTCAATAGAATTGTAGTAGTTTCTTTCAGTTTGTGTGGTTTGAGCTGAGTTACAAGGTTTTTAGAAATTTGAAGAGAAAAATAGTGACTCCATGCCCAATGGAAAATTCTAGGCTATTGGTCTGCATCTTTAGCAGGAAAACATCCAGCTGAGGTCGCCAGAAATGTTACCCGATTTTCGCCTACAAGCTCAATCAGGCAGGGTAACCTATGTTTTTGAGTATTCATGAAGGCTAAGTGGAGGAAATTTTGCATCAAGGTTACATATTTTCTAACTTGTTTGCTTCTTGTGCAGCTGCGGGGGAAAGTGATGTTTTTAATTCAGCATGTGGATTAAATGAGGCTACCATAAGGGTTGAGCCCAGCGTGCAGGTGTTGGATTTTTGGGTAGGTCTTCATCTTATGTCTTTATCTTGTTTTCCCACCTTTCCATTTTGTTTTCTTTGTGCCCTTTTTCTTTTTGTTCTATCATGGGAGGAACTAGAACCGAGACTTAACTATGGAACTTTTATGAAGTTCCAGGGTCCGGTTCCATCCCGGTCCTAGTTCTGTTGGGCTTGTTTGTTTGTCTTTCCTTTGTTCTTTGTTCTATGGTCATGGGGTGTTTTCACCCCTTCTTTTTCTTCCTTTTTCGTTCATTTTTCGTCATCTTTGTATGGTGTTGGAGGCAAGGTCGAGACATAATCCAAACTTGAAACTTGATGAAATTTTTCGTGTCAGATTTCTTTCAGCCCCTGCCCCCACTGTGTTTTACCTAAGATCGGTTTTGGTTCCTATCCTGCCTTGTTTTCATTTTTTTGGGCATTTTCTTTATTTTTTTAGACCTGGGGGCAAACCAAAACTGAGTGATGGAACTTTTCCAAAGTTCCAATTCCTATTTCTGATCCGATCCCGGTCCCAGTCCCGGTTCCACCCATTCTTCTTTTCTTTTATTTCTTCGTGGCCGGTGATCGAGGGATGTCTCCTCCTCTTTGATCTTCCTTGTGTTTTTCTTTTTTCCTTCTTGCTTTGAGTTGTCGCGGGCAAGATCGGAATGAAATCCGAACTTGAAACTTCAGAAAAGTTTCAGATCTAGATTTCATTCTGGTTCCGATTCCATGAACTGTTTGGTTTTCCCCCCATTCTGACTCCGGTCCCATTTTGGTTCTCATCCTGACTCCGACTCCGCTAAAGGTTCCAAGCTCGGGAAACATTGAAGAGCTCGCGATGATGTCTTGCCGACCTGATAGGGTCTTTCCGAAATGAAGGGAGCTTGGAAGAGTCGAGGAGTTCGCTTTGAAGTCTAACCAATAGGGTGGTGTCTTGCCGATAGCGATGGATCTGTTATAGGCTTCAGTGAGACCTCTGGCTGATATCAATTGTCTTGCCAATGGTTTTTTTTTATATCGATATAACTCTAGCCACTCGCTATGATGTCTTGCCGATAGTTGCTGAAGGGCATAATCACATCGAGGAGACACGGTTAGTGTCTCACCGACATGAGATTCTAATGGAGCAACCTTTGACCATCTGGGAATCTACATAGCACAAATTCAACCAATCAGGAGAAGCTAAAGGTGGTCATGGGTAGTTTGAATTACTGACTCCCCCTATGAAGAAGATCAATAGAATGTGTGTGGCATGGGTCAGCTCGATGAAGAATTGGCATTTGGATCTAATAGGTAAATTTGATGTTGCTTCTTGAAGGGGGTCAACTTGCTAAAAGATTTGGAGCAAGAAGAAAGTCAAAGAAGAAGAAATCATGAGTCATAGTGACAACTAGGATCACTACTAGTAAGAGTGAATTGACATTAATGATAATGCTTTAGAGCATTTAAAGTGAGTAGGAATGGGAGGCTCGATCATGGACAGCATGGATATGCATTCAATGCAGAAGTAACTCCATTTGAAAAGATCTAAGGGCAGATCTTTTAGAAGATTGATATTATTGTAAGTCCTAAGGGGGCAGGGGCTGACATGTCTAGGCACCGACTCATTTTGTAAACCCTAAGGTAGGGGCTGAAACTCTTGGTTTTAGTTGTATATATGGAATTTTTTGCCTCTTTAGAATTAGTTCTTGGTTAGGAGATTGTTGAAAGAGCATTATTCAGCCTTTGTAACTCATTTTCAAAAATACTATAGATTTGTAACACAGAGACTCCTTATTTTCTCAATAGAAAGTCATTTACTTCATAGATTTTCTTTATTGTTTTAGTGACTGGTTGTGAGTTGCATGATAAAATTCTATGTGATCCTTTATTTTATCAGATTCCTTCAGTACTGGATGCAAATAATATTATGTCATAAAGCTGGTTTATGTTAGTGATCTCTTTCTATTGCATTTATATCTGTGAAAACATCTTTGTTTTCCTTGTGTTAAGCATTAGAATAGTTAGAACCTTACATAGACTCATTTTTATAAACATAAATCTCTATATTGTGAGATTTTTTAGCTCTATTGAGATTTTCTATGAGTTTTCTGTAGTATTGTCATATTTTTATCTTTGGTGTATCACCTGTTAGTAATAGGTTTTAAATTCAAGTATATCCTTCTTACTCTTTTCCTTATCATTCTTTAGTTTTCTCAAGATATCTTAAGGGGAACCAGCCTATAATCTAGAGGTCCACTTCATTCCAGGTCACCCACAAACTCGAAGTGTTCCCATGTGTCAATAGGTTGCTACAATTGATAGCTTAGAAAGGGTGAAAACTTTATTTGACAATAGGTATTTCTAGAAGGCCCGCATCAAGGAATGGTTTGTTGAGAGGATTTTTTATGTGCAACATGGTGGATATAACTTTACAAATAAGTTTCCCAACAAACCACTAGGGACATAGCTACATGGGAAACCTCTACCTCCTCAACAAGAAATGTTCTAACAAAAGATCCATGTAGTGATGGGGAAACCTTTTGAACCAAAGATCAATCATCACATTCTAAAATATTTGCTTACTCAACCAAATCTTAATGCACGATAAAGAAGATGGTTGGAATTGATATCTCATTATGATTTTCATATCAGCTATATCAAGGGAAAGGAAAATTAGATTTCAGATGCCCTAATTCATAGGAGGCATATCTCTTCAATGATATCAATTTAAACTGGCTTTAAGAGTCAAGTGTTGCAGAAATCCAATGGTCACAAATATTACGAGCAAGTCAAGAAAGCACTCTCAGACAATCCACAAGCCCCAAGGTATTTATAGCTCAGAAGTTTATTCAAGAGGTATTTATGTTACATGGAATTCCTTAGAAGATTATTTATGACAGGGATGCTCCTATGACATATAGGTTTTAGCAAACCTTGTTTTCTTCATTTGGGACTCAGTTGAACCCAATTTTAACATATCATCTAGAAACTGATGGTCAAATTAAATGGGTTGACCAAGTGTTAGAGGATCTACTGAGAAAGTATTGCATGGATCAACAATACAAGTGGTAGGATCACCTACCTTTGGTAGAATTTTCATATAATTACTCTTATCATTTTACAATCAAGATGGCTCTATTTGAAGCATTGTATGATAGGAAGTGTTGAACTCCTATAAGATAGAATAAGTTAGAGGATATGATAAGCCTTGGGCTGGAAATACTATAAAAACTAGAGGAATTTGGTATAATTAAGCAGAGGCTAGCCAAACCTAATGATAGGTAGAAGAGTTTATGCAGATTCTAAGCGAGTACCCAGATATTTCTCAGTAGGGGAGAAGGTTTTGTTAATATTTAAACCTCACAAGAGTTCTATAAATTTTAGAAAGTCATCCAAACTAGCTCCACATTATGTAGGTCCTTTTGAGGTTCTCAAAGAAGTTAACCCTTTTGTGTATAGAATTTCTTTCCCACCAACTCTTTCTAGGATGCACAATGTCTTTCATGTGTCGTACCTTAAGAAGTACATGACATAGGATAACCATGTTATTGATTGGAATTCTTTATAGTTACAAGACCCAGGAGTGGTAAAAATTGATCCTCTCAAGGTGCTTGAAACATGTAAGCTTCACTTACATAATAGAGAGTTTCTACAATGCAAGGTCCAGTGGGGTCAATATGCAAAAAAATATTCCACTTGGGAGGACTATGTTGAGATGAAGCAAAAGTTTCCTCATGTTTTGCTAGACTTTGAAAATTCCTAAAAAATAATGTTGTTATGTTTTATGTTTTATGGGTTATGTTCATGTTTGATAATTAAGATCATTAGGGACAATGATTCAAAAGGGAGGAATATGTTATGCCCCATTTTTTTATTACCTATTTATTGTTACTTTGTTAAGTTAAAATTATTTAGTATATGATTATGTTTTGTATATGTATCTTGATGAAAAAAGTGATGAATTAATGGTAATTCAATATGGTATTTTAACTTTTTTAAAGATAAAAATATATCATGTATATGAATGTAATTCTATTAGATAACTACTATTGTGATTGGTGATCCCATAATAGTGGTTTACAAATTTTGGCCAAACTGGACACTGAAATTATTATTTTTAACTAAATCTTCACATTCGGGCAACTATAGCAGCTAAATTGTGAGGAATTTGAAGATGGTGCAAACTAGAGTCTCATCAAATTTTGTTTGTAGATTCTAAAAATATTTTTTTCAAAATTTTTGGTATCAAATTGCACTTCTTTTTCGATCTACCACGAAAATAGATTTTTTTCAGAAAACAACATTTTTAAAAAGTGACGCACACCATATAACGTATAACTTTTTTTCCATGAAGGATAAAATTCTAATTCTTTCAAATTTAGATTTGTAACTCTGATATCTAGTGCTTCCACTTAGTTAGATAGTTTTTATTGAATATTTTTTCCTTAATCAAGTTTCAAGTCAAAGCTAATTACAATTTAGACATGTGTATATAATGCGTAACTTTTTGGTATATGTCAAAATTTAATTTATTTTTTTTGTTGGATCAAGGACTTCAATATCTGGTGCACTCATATTTTTTCAATTTTTTTATAATCTTCTATTTTTCCACATGTGAAGAACAAAGAAATTCATTTCGATGAAAACCTATGTTTAATAAAACTTAAAAACAAATACATAACAAAACCAAAACACATTAAAATTATATTTATTGGACAGCTTGTTCTGAGGAATACCATAATCATTTGAAATAAATTTTAAATGAATTCATTTGATCCCCCAAAATCTAAATCAAAAGTGATTTTTTATCAGCATTTTGATAGGTGTAAAGGAGACACATTTATAGTTATGGTTTAAAACTAGCGAGGTTCTATCCAAGGGGGTTTGATCTAAGGTGATTTGATCAAACTCTCTTCAATTGGAATCCTTAAAATGGAACTTTTTAAGGCTTAAATCATTATATTTTCTAAAAATATGTGATTTCAGCTAAAATTCATTCCTCTCAGGAATTGTAAACCACTATTATGACAACACCCTGATGCACTAATTTGGATGCAATAACATAATCGAGCCTCCAAAAGAGAGGGGAAGTATCACTCAAGAGAAGAATTTGGTCTAGTAACCCTTAATGTGCCTAATTGAGCTATCGCACACTCACATCCTAGTTTGGTCAAGTTGACTCAAGTTAGTATGGTAAGCAACCTTCAGCCATGGTTTCAGAATGTTTTGGTATTGGTTTATGGTTCTGGTCTTTGATTGTCCTTGATTGAAAATATGTGATTGTGTCTTTATGTTAAGTGAAATTTTTTCATGTTTTTATATTTATGTATTAATCGATGAGTATATACATAGGATGTATATATGTATATATATGTACATGTTTACAATAACTCATACATGTGTGTGTATACATGCATACATATATGTAGGTAGACATATCTATGCATAATGATGAACATATATATTGATGCATGAGAATATTTATTGGTCATATGTGACATATATATATTTTGTATGTATATACCAATCGATGAATAAGTAAATTATATGCATGTGTATATTTTGGATACTAAAATAATGGTATATGTATATAATATATATATATCAATATATATGTATAAGAGTACATTAATGTATATACCTATATATATTAAGTACTTTAATGTATATACCTATATATTTTAAGTGTGTTAATCTATATAATTATACATACATACATATATAAAATTGTGAATATATTTAAATACCAAAGAGTGATTTTATATGTGTGTATATATGTGCTAATATAACATTTGTTGAGATGTTTTTCATTGATTCCAAATGAGTTTTCCATGTCAGAAATTGTTGTGGTGCAGGAGTTGTTGGTCCTCTCATGTCAGGAGAAAGAAATATCAATACCTTAATATGGTTAGTTTATGTTCAAGATGTACACTAGGATGCTTTAACTATCTTGGTGATCATGCTTTTAGGAAGGATTCCAAAATATTGGTGATACAGTGGTGGTGTTATGATGCTTATTATGTCATATTCACTTCATGAAATTGGTGTTGTTTGATCTTTGATTGTTGGCCTGACTGGAATATTGTGTGTTGGCGAGTGTTGTCATAATAGTGGTTTACAATTCCTGAGAGGAAAGAATTTGAGCTGAAATCACATATTTTTAGAAAATATAATGATTTAAGCCTTAAAAAGTTCTATTTTAAGGATTCCAATTGAAGAGGGTTTGATCAAATCACCTTAGATCAAACCCCCTTGGATAGAACCTCGCTAGTTTTAAACCATACCTATAAATGCATCTCCTTTACACCTATCAAAATGCTGATAAAAAATCATTTTCGATTTAGCTTTTGGGGGTTCAAATGAATTTAGTTAAAAATTATTTGAAATGATTATGGTATTCCTTAGAACAAGATATCCAATGAATATAATTTTAATATGTTTTGGTTTTGTTATGTATTTGTTTTTTAAGTTTTATTAAACATAGGTTTTTCATCGAAAATGAATTTATTTGTTCTTCACATGTGGAAAAATAGAAGATTATAAAAAAAAATTTAAAAATATGAGTGCACGAGATATTGAAGTCCTTGATCCAACAAAAAATTAAAAAATTGACATATACAAAAAGCGTTTTATCTTGTAAATCAATTGTAATTCATTTGACTTTGAAACTTGATTAAGGAAAACGATATTCAATAAAAACTATCTAACCAAGTGGAAGCACTAGATATCAGAGTTACAAATCTAAATTTGAAAGAATTAGAATTTTATCCTTCATGAAAAAAAAGTTATGCGTTATACGGTGTGCGTCACTTTTTAAAAATGTTGTTTTCTTAAAAAAAATAATTTTCGTGGGAGATAGAAAAAGAAGTGCAATTTGATTCCAAAATTTTTGAAAAAATTATTATTAGAATCTACAAATAAAATTTGATGAGACTCTAGTTTGTACCATCTTCAAATTCCTCATGGTTTAGCCGCTATAGGTGCCCGAATGTGAAGATTTAGTTAAAAATAATAATTTTAGTGTCCAGTTTGGCCAAAAATTGTAAACCACTATTATGGGATCACCCTGGCATTGATGTCAACAAGTTTGTGATCATAGGCATTCAACTTGTTTGATCAGGTGATTACATATAGAGTTTGTGATGTGATTTTATGGTGGGTCATATTTTTCAGTGAGTATTCTCAATTGATGGCCTTTGGTTGTGTGTAAGTCAATTGTATTGTAGTTTATTTGTTGGTGCAAAAGTTTCATGGTGTTTATACAAAATTGAATGTTTCAATCTCCATGAATTAGGGTTTTCTAAAAAGATAAAAATTTAAAACCCTAAGTTTCCTAAAACTTAAGTAAAACTTAAGCTCTCCTAAAACGTATGCACTTTTGTTATAATTTTGAATTGACATGCTATCACAGGTTATTGGAAACTTAAGTTAGCACTTAAGGGTCTTGAGAACATCTTGTGACCAATTCCTATACCTAGGGAAACCGGTATCCTCTAAGGTTGAGAGTACCAATTTGAGATCAAAGGTCCAAATTCAATCTTTTTAAAAGAAAAAATGGTCATCACAAGGAATTATATTTGATGGGCTCTAACAACCAAGTAGGAGCAGTTGTAACCACCTGTGAAGGGATCTCTTCACATATAATGATCAATCAAATTTGGATAAGGATCGGATCCACATAAAATGAAGACAAAGGATGTGAATTCTAAGAATATTTTCAGTCAAGGTGTATGAGAGGTCATTAGTGATTATTTATATCAATTTGTTCACAATATGTTGAAGAGGAGTTTTGGCAGAGAGGTATTTGTCCAATAGTATTTATCAGATGTTCTCTCTTGGCACAGATTAGTGTGACCATAGTGAGATTGTTGACCTTAGTGATTTGTGATGGTGGTTGTTAGACCTAAGTGGAAAATGCACATGGAGTCTATATTATAAAAGTTATGTAGAGATTTAAGAGGATGGAGGAGACACACTATAAATACACATCATTGGAATAATTTTATCTATGTTATATGATCTTCTTATAGATGAGAGTATAATTTTTTTTAAGTGCATTGTGATAGAAATCTATGATTGAGAACATTGTTTATTTGAAGTGATATATGCATAGTTAGTAAATATTGCAAAGATAGAGAAGTTTTTAAAGAGTCTATATTGGGAGTGTTTTGGAATGGTTAAAGTGTATCAAGAATATGACCTACAAAAATCGATGAGGACAATGTTGTACAAATTTGGGGACTCTTCATGTGTATAGAATGTAATGTCAACATGATAAGATTTTCTATGCAAACAGGGAGGTGTTCAATATAAATGAGAATATGTTGTGAACTCAAGTGTTTTCATTTTGTAATGATGTGATTTTGCATTAGATTCTGATTTTGTAAAGGTGAAATTCATGTTTATGTTAGTCCAAATCATGATGATGTGTTACTTTGAATAAGAGGAAATATTGGGAGTAATGAGTCATTAATTCTATTTGTATCAGTTCTATTGATGTATTAGTGATATAAGGAAAATTATATAATCAATCTCTTGTTTATTTTGAAAGGAGATATAAGGTGTATTGCAATGCAATGAATCAGGGCAACACCCTAAATTGAGTGTTTTTTTTATTTCTTGTGCAGAAGTGTATGCCAGTGAGTCAAGCGTATTCCAATGAGGCTTTGTATGCCAATGAGGTAGATGTATGTATGCCAGTGATGCATTATGATTAAGCTAGTGAGGCAATTCTGAGTGTTTTTTGTACCCCATGAGGGTTTTCCACTCCTAAAATTTATTGTGTTATGGTGCTCCTTGTTTGTGGTCTAATTGGTTTGCATGATAAAAAGTTTAATCTTTTTTCTTTATTGTTCAAGTTAAATTCAACTTGGTTGAAGTATCATGATTCTCTCACTCTTGCCAATCAAGTAGCTTAAAGGTGTAAAAGGTTTAAAATATTATAGACCACTGATTTACCTCTTCTTAGTGGTCCTGGTACTCCAACAAGTGGTATCAGAGCCAAAACCTTGCAAGAATTTTAACCAACTTAAGGGTTCCTGGTAAGTGGAGTACTATGGGTAAGAAGAATAGAAATAAGGCATAAAATAGAGAAAATAAAGATACTAATCAAACAATTGTAAAAAAATCCTTGGTCAAGTCATGTGATGAGTTGTCACATGAGTCTCTCTTGAATGTTGATATAAAGTGTGATAGAAAGAATGGTATGTAGTTGAGAGTTTTGGTAAAAAGGAAGCTTTCATTGTAAGTGAAGAAAGATAACTCTTTGTGGATGAAGATTACTATGAACAAGACTATGATGAACATGAATGTGAGGTTGATATATAAGGTGAAATTTTGTGTGAGAATCTTAGAAAAGAAAACAGGAGATTAGTAGACCAGATTCAACAAGAAAAAGACTCCAAGGACAAGGCACTTTTAGATTTTGTAAAATTTTCTTTAGAGTTTGAAGAAGCAAGAAATCAGGTTGTGAACTTAAAGAGTCAAGTCGATAAATCTAACAAACTGATTATAAGTCTAAAAACTAAAATAGGAGAAACTAAAAGAGTTGTTGACTTTACCAAATCTGATATAGAAGTCAAAGTTAATGAATGCCTAAGATTACAATTAGACATAGTTTATTTGAAAAAGGAATTGGAAACGGTATCTATTGAATTGCACAAGAATCTTCAATTTGAAAAGAGTATTGAATGTGTGAATGACATGTTGAGCAAACAAAACACTATAAAGACACTACTGGATTAGGTTATGAAGGACAATGCTCAAAATTTAGGAATACACCAAGGAAGAAGATAAATTTGGGTCATCATGTTGTTGCTCCTATAGTTAAGACAAAAGATAAAATGTGTTGGTGAAGGTAGAATGACAAACAAGCCATCAAGACCTCCATGTTTTAGGTACAACTACTCTCAGTTTGATGGCTATTGTTATTCTTTTCATGTTTATGGTCATAGAGATAGATATTGTAGAAATCACTCAAGAAATTGTTTTAGATGGAATAAGGAAAATAGTTTTGATTGTTTGCTAAATTGGTGCTATAATAGTGTTTGTTATAACTGTAATAAAGTTGGTCATAAGTGTTCAAGTGTGGACAGACACTGAGAGAGGGGGTGAATCAGTTTCTATACTTTTTTAAACTTTGACCAAGACTTTTAATTCTAATTCCCTTTCTTTTGAAAACACGTCAGAGAAATGGCTTTGAGAGCATTCATGATAGCATTAACTTAGTTCATATTTGACAAATTATTCCAATTAAAGCTTGTGAGAGATATCTTGCATTTGTAAAAGAGATGACTGACATTGTTTAATCACTTTAGGACTACTAGTTTTTTAAAGCAAACTTATGAGATAATAAAAAAAATTAGCAATGGAATGAAATATGATAAGCAAAAATCAACTAAGATCTTCAGTACACCATAAAAATTTTGACCTATGAATCAAATGAATACTTTTATGCTTCCTTTTGAATTAGAATCTTCAACAATGACTTGTGTAAGAAATTTTAAAATGAATATTTGGAGTGATGAAGGAAGTAACATTCAACAATGTTTAGACTGATAGGAACAATCACTCACAAAATCATCACAATCTAGAAGCATTATGACATCAAAACAATGAGACCATAAGACAAAGAAATTGCTAAGTGGAAAACCCTCTTGGGGCAGAAAAACCACTCCTAAACTGCTGCCATACTAGCTTATATTTTCAAATCACTACTTACAATGCCTTATAGGCTAATTTCTAAGCACCCACTCAAGGAGCACCAAACCCTCATTTAGAAACACCCATTTCAAGGAGCACCAACCCCTTATTGAATTTTAGAACAATAATAATATCAAAGGATTTCTCTACATTTCCATGTTTAACTCACAAGAGCCTCTCAATTAAATACCCCTAATATCCTCAAGGTTCTCAATCAAACCTTTAAAATACTAGACATATTAATCAAGAAATATATCTCTCTACATTATGTTTGTAGGTTTACAATTTAGAACATTTCACATGTATTTTTCAAGAAGAATTAATAACCCTCCAAAACCAGTGATCAATCACTGTGTATATATCTCTTTTACAAAGTGCACTCTCTCCTTTTTAAACCTTCAAAGAGGTTTTTCTGATAAAACATAATGTAATAATGATTTTGTTCTCAAAACCCTAAAATCAACAAAATCTGTACCAATAAAATCATTTGTTCCAAGAATACCAGAATACAATAACGTATGCACCAATAATATCACTTTCTGTTTTCAATTTTTTTTTGATGGAACAAGAATACCCTTAATGATTCGTTTTTCAAAAAGCCCATAATGATTAGTGAAAAATGGAAACAAAAATTTAGTAGAGCATCTTTTGTTTGTAGCTAAAGAGCAAATAGCTATTTTTGAAACCAAACATAAGACATGCATTTTTCCAAAATGCAAGATTACCCATATGCCAAATTTGAGAAAAATCAAACATAATAACAAAAAACCTTCACTGCAATGACAAATAGGAAGGATATTTATCAAAGCATCTTTTCTTTTCTCTTCACACATTTTTCAAACTGATAAATGCAATAGAATATCATTGCAGGGGCCTGACAAAGATTTGTAACTGAACTCATATCATGATGAACTCAATATCCAAAATAAATGATTCTTTCAGAATGCCCATTGCAGGGGAAAAGAATATAATGAAATAATATCATGCCATTCTGACAGAGATAAAAAAGAATCCACTTGTGCATTTTTATAATCAAACAAAAACCAGTAACTGCCTTACCCTTTTTGAATTTAAAAACTTTCTTCAAGAAAAGAATGATAATACATGTTCATGCAACAAGAAAATCATATAAAAACCAAAGAGATTTGATGCCTATCATCATAGTTGCCCAAGTTCGTAACTACTTTTACCTCAGTCGAGATTGCATTGGATCTTACATCTCAGAAAAAACTAACATCAAACCCTCAATTCCTTTGGAGTCAGCCATATGAGATTTACAACAGAAAGAAAAATTACCATGGCAGCAATTAGGGTTCCAAACCCTATTCACAATAAAAATGCAAAACCATTTTTCCCTATTCTTTCTTTCAATTGAATAATATACTCAAGTTCATAATGATTTCAAATCCAAATGAAATGACATGCTATATCATTTGAAATGTGTGTGAATGTCTAAAACCACTAACAACATAATTACCAACTCAAATGTCAAGTCACACTATCCATGTTTTTGCATACAAGCTACCAATACACTCTAAACATCAAAGAAAACTTAGAGCTATGTCCAAGCTTCCCAAAATGTCGACATAGAGTTATGTAAAATGATGAAATATAGTGGCCGATCCAAAAAATAATATGACTTTATTCAAATTTACAAATGCAATAAGACTTGATAGCAGTGTTATCATTTCAATCAAATGCTTAAGCAAACCTGATAGGGTTTACTTAATTTTAAATGTTGAATCCTTTATGCCTTTATAAGAGATGACCTTTGATAAATGATTTTATTAATAAAGGTCATAGTGGTAATACCATAATTCCTGAAGCCTTAGATTTCATATGCCAAATGTACCAATAATACCATCAAACAAATAACGTTGCCTGAACCAATATGAATTCAATGCTTCCAGATAATGTGAGTTCATAGAATATGATAAGAAGGCATTAGAATCTTTAAAAAGATATGAAAATTCTGATCAAACTAGGATACTAATAGAGCATACAAAATAGTGTCAAGATGTCTAGGTAACCAAGTTGATCCACAATGATGTTAATTTCATAGGATCACAAGTACAAGCAATTAAATGTATAAACACAAGTATACCTGAAAATGATTCTACCAGAATGTATGACACATAGACTTGTAGATATGTTGAATATACTTATGGTATGCAGTAATAAAGAACCATCCTGACATAATGAAACCATTTGTCAAACTGAAAAGCACTGTCAGTCCAATATAGTCATAACCATCTGGAAATGAATATCATGATCATCTTGAATGGGAACAAGCATGAAGATCCTGTAAATGAACCAAACTTAATACCAATCCAACCTTGTAAAATATGAAGCATAATAGGTAACAATAATTCAATGCAAGCATATGAGGACATGCCAACCAATTTGAGATACCATCAACCTGAACCTGCACCTGTAAATACCATAGCACCATTTGTGTCTTTGTCATCAAGGACAAACAACAAACGGGTGGGAACAACAATAAGGTAAAATTCTATAAGTGTCACAATTTCGGACATAAAGCATTATTCTATAAGATTAATTTGGTGAAACCTTGTAGCCATCAAAAGAACAAAAGGACTATAATAGTTTGGAGAAGGAAACAAGAAAAATAAAAGCAAGAATCTGAGCTTGTGCATACTGCACAAGTAACATCCATAAGTGCATAAAGAATATAACATAAATTGAGGGGGATTTGAATTTATTTTACATTCCTCAAATCCCTGAAGAAAATTAGGAAGGCATGTCAATTTTGGATCTATTTTTGGGTATGTTGAATAAGGCAGGACTGTGTGTTCAATCAAGATAACATATTGTGGATATAGAAATACTAAGAATTCTCTTTGTTCTCTGAGTATGGTCCTTCAAGGAATGTGACACATTTCCAAGTAGGTAATATTTTTGGTTATTAGTATTTTATTGACAAACTACCATGATGTTATCAACACACAAATGGACAAAAGGTGAATGAAAATTGATAGTAAAGGATGAATAAAGCAGTCATGAAAGTCTGAATAGAGAAATATGGTAATAAAATATTGTATGTGGTAGGAAAGATCTATCTCCATGGTGTTTAATTTCAAACTTTATATGATATTTTCAAAAAGTTAATAGTCAAGCACTATGCAATGATCTTATAAGTCAATATATGGTTTTCTCTCTTCACTATTTTGTAGGTTCTTTGAGTCTTCACAACCTTGAAGTTGATGCAAACTATACAAAGTCATAGGAAGCAACCAAAGTTTCACAAGGAGCAATGTTGAGATGTCTTCACCGTTATCACAAGCCATGATTTACATATAGTAGATGAAGGATAGTTTATAGTGTTGTAGTGTTGAAGATAGACATCGTTTTCTATTGACAACAACCTCAGAGGTCTATGTGGAATAAAGAGATAAGTGAGGATAATAATGAGAACTTCACAGTGATATCCACATGCATCTTCTCATGATGGAATTCCCATGCTATAGTAGTTTTCCATATGGTTTACTACTGCGATATGTATTGAATGATTTTGTCAATGGGAATAGTTTGAAGAGATAATGGTGAACAATAATCTTACAAATATCTTAGACACAATTTTTCAATGAAGACATGTAAATGACAATGAAATAGTCACATTAAGTAAGGATATCATAAGGAAGAAAATCCTAATCAAAGAATGGTGAAAGAGGTTTGAAGTCATTCATTCTAGGAAGCATGATAGAAATCAAAGGGGATGGATGTTTTGTCATCACCTAATCTCTAAAGTAGCTCATAGACAGATGATTTGAAAGGAAGCTTAAAGAGATGTTTAGTTACAGGAAATGGAATCCCAAAGGATAGACATAAGTTTATTTTTTGAGAAGCATTATCCAAGTTGATAGATTAATTTCTACAAATTATTGAGGTATCGGTTTGGTCTTAGTCAAAGTGGCAAATACTCTTAGCTTGACTGTTGATAGTTGAGTTACACAATAGAATATGCAATAGATTTTTTTTTCTATCTTCATGGATAAGCACAGCGGACTTTGCAAAACTCAATGGAGTAGTTTGTGTAGTGGTTATGATCTCAATGTATTCTTTTGGACTTCATTAGTCTTGAGAAGAACGTGTGTTTTTTTGGTTGCTTGGTTTGAGATAGTGTGTAAGGTACTTTACACCTCTAATAATCTTGAGGGAAATCATCGCTATATCAATGAAATCTATTTTGAGTAACAAAACATGATGCTTTGGATTGATAATGGTAATGGGTATGTGAAGGATCATGATGGGCCAAAAATTGGAGATGTGATGGGTATGTGTAGGGTATGTGGCTGACGACTTTCTTTTTACCCAAAATTAATGAAATGAAAAGGGATTTTAAAGGAGATTCTCAACTTTCCACCGATATAAATTATACTTTCCTTTGAATTTAATAAATAATTATTATTCATTTTCTATTTGAATTACAACTAAAGTCCTAATTGATAGGCTGATTCGAAAACATCTATATCTTTCAAACAATATTAGATTTTTTGAATCCAAAAAATGTGTCACATTCTATGCTTCACATACTATATGATTAAATTAAAAAAAAAATGAATTTCATGAATTTTTGACCAAGTTAAGGTTGTCAAACATACGATTATTTCAATTTTTTAAAAGTTGTAATAAAATAATAATAATTAATTATTTACTTGGAAAAAATTACCAAAAAATATGCATCACATCAAGACATGAGTCCTCTACTTATATCTAAAAAATATTATTTAAAAAATATCATTTTATTGTGGTTAGGGTGATTAGACAGACACCTACTTATTTTTCCCTAAAATTTAAGTACTACTACATTGAAATTTCAAATTTTCACCAAATAATTTATTTTTCTTAAATAAACCTAGTAGTTTAGAAACTACATTCAATTTGCAACAGATTCTATTCTTACATATTTTTGAAATAATATAAATAACTTATTCAAATTTTTATGTCAAGTTTCCTAACTCTAATTTTTTTAATTTTTTTGCCACTTAAGGACCTATTTTTTCCATGATGATCCTACACATACCCTAACCAATGATTCTATACACTGTATACATTATTGATGATGAACAACACTTCTCTTTGAGTCTTCACATTCATGAACTTGGCCAGTTGCAAACCATTTATTTCATTTACTTTCTTGGATAGTAATTCTTGCTAATATTTTTATGTTTGTACAATGAGCAGTGGTTTTGGTGAATGTGTGTTTCTCCTTGCCAAAGTGTTTGTTGGTCATTCTTAGATTATTTTTAATGATAAGAGTTTGTAAGTATTTTTAGTCATAGTGCAATGAAAGGTTTACTATCAACCTATATAAGTGATGGAAGTGTAGCTTTGAAACACTTGGAAATTACACTTTAGAACTTGGATAGTAGAAGGGATCAGTACAAATGCTCTTATGGAGGTGGTGATAGTGCTTTAATGGTATATTTAGTGTTCAGTCACAATGGTCTTGATAGTAATGGTTAGTAAATTTAGTGTGTAGTTGTTGATGGGTGTATTATGCAATATTGCCACTCTTCTTTGTGCTACATCTTTCCATTCCTCTAAAATATTGAGTGTTAAGGGTCAATAGAATTTGTATTAAAGTGCAATGATCTATGTGGTTGGAGGAGTAGTTGTAGTGGTTGATAGTGGTATGAAGACAGTTCTTGACAGTATGATTACTTCTACTATTTCGCAGTATTCATCTACAATGATTGGTGACTGTGATACATGCTTATTCCTTCTTGCTAGAATTAGAGCTTGCTTCATCAAGTTGACATTGTAGTAAAATTATTGAGAATCTTGTTTTCCTTGTTATATCAAATAGGGGGAGATATTCTTTTTCCTTGATGTCAAAGGGAGAGAGATTTGCAGCAAGTTTATGGTTTTTCAATCAATGACAAAGGGGGATATTGTTGTGATGTTTTTCATTGATGTCAAATGAGTTGGCCATGTCAGAAGTTGTTATGGTACAAGAGTTTTTGGCCATGTTTGAAGTTGTTGTGGTGTAGGAATTGTTGGTCTTCTCATGTTAGGAGCAAGAAGTATCAATGCCTTCATATGGTTTCTTTATGATCAATATGTACACTAGGATGCTTTAACTATCTTAGTGATTATGGTTTTAGGAAGGAGTCCAAAATACTGGTGATATAGTGGTGGTGTTATGCTGCTTATTATGTCATAGTCGCTTCATGAAATTGGTGTTGTTTGATCTTTGAGTGTTGACTTGACTGGCATATTGTGTGTTGGCATTTATGTCAACTTGTTTGTGATCATAGGCATTCAACTTGTTCGATCAGGTGATTACATAGAGAGTTTGTGATGTGAGTTTATGGTAGGTCCTATTTTTCAGTGAGAATTCTTAGTTGATGGCCTTTGGTTGTGTGTAATTCAAGTGTATTGTAATTTATTCATTGGTGCAAAATTATCATGGTGTTGATACAAAAGTGAATTTTTCAATATCCATGAATTAGGGTTTTCTTAAAAGAAAAACATTTAAAACCCTAATTTTCCTAAAACCTAAGTCAAACTTAAGCTCTCCTAAAACGTATGCACTTTTGTTATAATTTTGAATTGACCTGCTATCACATGTTACTAGCAACTTGAGGGTCTTGAGAACATCTTATGACCGAATCCTATGCCTAGGGAAACCAGTATCCTCTAAGGTTGAGAGTAGAAAATTGAGATCAAAGGTCCAAATTCAATCTTTTTAAAAGAAAAAATGGTCATCACAAGGAATTATATTTGATGGGCTCTAACAACCAAGTAGGAGCAGTTGCAACGACCCTTGAATGGATCTCTACCCATTTAATGATCAATCAAACTTGGAGAAGGATTGGATCCACATAAAATGTAGACAAAGGATGTGCATTCTAAGAATATTTTCATTCAATGTGTATGAGAGGTCATTAGTGATTATTTATATCAATTTGTTCACAGTATGTTGAAGAGGAGTTTTGGCAAAGAGGTCATTGTCCAATAGTGTTTATGAGATGTTCTCTCTTGGCACAGATTAGTGTGACCATAGTGAGATTGTTGGTTAGTGATTTGTGATGGTCATTGTCAAACCTAAGTGGAAAATTGATGTGGAGTCTATATTATAAAAGGTATGCAGAGATTTAAGAGGATGGAGGAGACACACTAGAAATAGACATCATTGGAATATTTTTTTTTATGTTATATGATATTCTTGTAGATGAGAGTATAGTTTTTTGAAAGTGTATTGTGATAGAAATCTATGATTCAGAATTTTTTTTATGTGAAAGTGATATATGCAAAGTTAGTAAATATTGCAGAGATAGAGAAGTTTTTAAAGAGTATCTATTGGGAGTCTTTTGGAATAGTTAGAGTGTATCAAGAAGATGACCTACAAAAATTGATGAGGACAATATTGTACAGAGTTGGGGACTCTTTATATATACAAAATGTAATGTCATAATGGTAATATTTTCCATGCAAAGAGGGAGGTGTTCAGTATAGATGAGAATATGTTGTGAACTCAAGTTTTTTCATTTTGTAGTAATGTGATTGTGCATTAGATGCAGATTTTGTAAAGGTGAAAGTCTTATTTATGTTATTCCAAATCATGATGATATGTTACTTTGAATAAGAGGAAAGATTGTGAGTAATGAGTCATTAACTTTGTTTGTATTAGTTCTATTGATGTAATGGTGATATAAGTACAATTCTATAATAAATATCTTGCTTATTTTCAAAGGAGATATAAGGTGTATTGTAATGCAATGAATCAGGGCAACCCTCTAAATTGAGTTTTTTTTCTTTATTGCACAAAAGTGTATACCAGTGCAGCTTTGTATGCCAGTGAGGAAAGTGTGTGCTAGTGAGGCAAGTGTACGCTAGTGAGGCTTTGTATGCTAGTGAGGAAGATGTATGTATGCGAGTGAGGAATTTTGATTAAGCTAGTGATGCAATTATGAGTGGTTTTTCTACCCCATAAGGGTTTTCCACTCCTAAAATTTATTGTGTTATGGTGCTCTTTTTTTGTGGTCTAATTGGATTGCATGATCAAGTTTTTAATATTTTTTCTTTGTTGTTCAAGTAAAAGTCAATTTGGTTGAAGTGTCTTGATTCTCTCACTCTTGCCAATCAAGTAGCTTAAATGTGTAAAAATCTTAAAATATTATAGACCACTAATTCAACCCCCCCTCTCAGTGGTCCTGATACTCCAACAAAATTCTAATATATATATATATATACAATATTAAATGCATTTTAAAATGTTTACAAAGTAAACATAGCACATATATAACACGAGATTTTTATAAAGGTAACCGACTTAAATGTAAGCCAACATTATATTTTCTTTGAGTAGTACATATAAAGCACATGAAAGAGAGTTTAAACTAGCATGCAAAAAGCACATAAATAAGTTTAAGACTTGCACATAAAATAATGGGAAGAGCTTGAGTCAATAGAGCATACTACATGAAAGTGAGTAATATTTCTATAGTTTATGAGGCATATGAGCAGCATTAAATTAAGGCATTACAAATATATTAAAGTAGCTATGAATGTAAACCACCTATAGCTTGTTGATGTGTAAAGTAGGAAAAGTCAAAATCGATGGTTAGCTTAATATGAGCATGAAGACTATGTCAAAATAGAGCTGGCTAAAGCTCATGAAGGTAGTCAATTTGCATAACGATTAGCAAACTTTTAGATATACATTTTTATGTTTTGAATTAATCAATGAATCATTGTTCTCACTAGTAAAGGGGTGGTTCATCTATTTTGAGAGCTAGAAACATTTGGAATATTTATGTGTTGTAAATTATGAGTTTGAAGCAACTGCATTTCATTCTAACTGGCTGAGTTGATGCATTTAGAGAAGGAATTATTCTTTCTATTGTAGTGGTGATGGAAAGGAGAGAAAAGGTGGCAGCTTTAGTAGCTTGTTTGTAGCATTGAGTTGTTCATATTTAAGTATAAATAGAGGCCAAACTTTTATACCATTTTTTACACTCATTCATTTTGATTTATTCATATGTAATTCTATTGTATATTTTTCTGTGCAAGTTTGTTTTTCAAAGCTTTAGTGAGAAAGAGAGTTTTTTTTATGGATTTGCATTTGTTGAGATTTTTGTGAGAGGATAGAATTGAAGATAGGTTGATCTTAGAAGGAGAAAAAAACATGATTGTGAAAGTTAAACTTGGGAAGCATTATTTTCATTTGGAGCTATAATTCCAAGCATGCTGACTTTATTTCTTTATTCTTTTATGTTGAAATGTTATTTATCTATGAATGCCATTGTTTGTGAAAAGGATGATTTAAATTGATGTTAAGCTTGCTTGTATGAACTTAGCTTATTAATTATATTGTATAAAGCTTGCATGATTCTTGGTAGAGGCTTGTTATGGTGAAACCCTTTTTGATTGGCATATAAATATAGACTATATTGGAATTTTTGTGCTTATGAGGTTATTGGATCTTGTGAATGCTCTTCCTAGACCTGCTCAAACATGAACAAACAAATGATCATTAGTCAATAAACAAGTAGAAATTAAGTATTCCCCATGAAATTCATTCAAACACAAGAACAAGAAAATGAGGTAAAATATCAAATAAAAGCTAATGAAATCCTATTCTAATGCTCAAACCAGCATCCCATAGGGGAATTGGTGCTTCTTTGATGTTGAGAGTAGCCCTTTCCCAATTCCTTGATAAGCTTGATGATGATTGTGTGCTCCTTGATGCAAAATTCCAATAACCTTGCTATGAAAGATGAACTCTATTCTACCTTGGATGAAAATGTGGATGAAATCATGGATGCTTGGAATTCAAATGACTATAATCTCTTTGCATGAAGTTATATATGATTGTGGATCCCAAATCAATAGAGAAGGCCTCTATTTATAATGAAGAAGGTTTGAAGAATGAAGAATAGGATGAATTTGAGATTAAAGAAGGGACCAATGGCATTGTGCCACTTGTCAACATGCTAATGAAGGAGAGTGGAGCACATTTTGAACAATGTGCATGTTAAATGCATGTAGGTGAAATTTGAATTTGAAGAGGTGACTTGTGTAAGAGGGGATGTAAGAGGAATTAATGCCAAGGTGGCTCAAGGAGAGGACATGTAAGAGCTTTTAATGCCAAGTTGGAGGAAAAATTCCCTTTGGGAGGGAGAATTCAAATAAGTGGAATACTCCAAGAATATGCCATATTTGAATGAAAATAGGAGGAATTAATAAATAAAATAAATTGATTTATGTGTTCAACTTGCAAAAGCTAAAGGAATGGAGGATTAGTATTAGGAGTTAATTAGGATTAATTAACAAATGAATTTAGTTTGATTTGACATTTGATTTAGATATTTAGATTTATTTAAATCAAATGCAAGAGGATAGTTGGGAGATAAATTTAATTAAATAAAATGATTTATTTAGTTAAATGAAGACCATTGGGATTAAATAAAGTTGATTTATTTAATTAAAGATGAATTTTGATGAATTAATTAAATAAATATTATTCAATCAATCAGTTAGTAAAGAAATGATCAAGGAAGAATCGAAGTTAGTGAATCAGAATTGAATGCATGATGTCGATCAGGATATTTTGAGTGTCTACATTTTCTCCCTCTTTGAAGCAATGTACTTGTTGCGTTGGTTCAAAGAATAACCTTTTTGAGATCAATTTTTTTTTTTTTGGATGCCCCAACAAAAAGAAGTATACCGGTACACTGCCCCTTGAGAGATCAAGTGAAAAGTTCTATTTGAGGGTTGATCTCATGAAAAATAGGTTCAAGATGGATGTATGGATAGTTATGATGATGATGTTTGCAGTATTGATGTATGGATGCAAATGTTTATGGTTTGCAACTAATTCTAAGATGCTTAGAGTAACAGATCTATATTATGCCCCAAATGATAATGCAAAATGGATGATGTGATACATTATGATTATGAGATGTTATGATATGTTATTTTATTTTTCAATATCTTTTATATGATGATGCAATAGATGCAAATGTATGGTTTAATGAGATACTTAAAATAACCAATCTATATTATTATGCAAATGATGGAAATGCAATGCATGTGAATGATTAGTGTTTCCTATTATGTATGATATGCATGATATGCAATATGTAGTATGCTGATGGTTTTTGGATGCAAGATGGATGCATTGGTGATGTTTAGTTGAATATCATGGTACTATGTTAGTGTGGAGAGAAGAAAGAAGAAATGAGATATTGATAAGAGGATCCAACAAGTCCATGATCTGCCAAGACTTTATTAGCAATAATGATGAGAGATTGATGATGCATTGCTTATCAGGGATTGGGATTTTAAAAGGGCTTACATACCTTATATTTGATAACAAAAATAGACATGATGCATCAAGGTATAAAGAACCAAGATGGCATTGTACCTAGTGTGATGGAATTTGACTCAAAAATCAAATAGGAGTATCCTTGTTCAAACCTAGCATACAAAACCCTATTTAGAATGCAGTTCAGATATTTTAAACATCTCAGACCAAAATATAGAAAGGAAATCCTTCTTATGTAGTCAACAAGGTATCCAAAACACCCTCCCTCCAGACCAAACAAAGTAAGCATGTCCAAGTTACATTTCAAGAATATCCAATAAGCACATAAGACAAATGATAATGATCAATGCCACATTCCTTTCTCTCTAAATAATTTTGATACTCATCCTCGAGAGGTCATGGGAATAGGTTCAATAAGATAAATCACAAGAAAAGATCAAGTAAATAAACAAGCTAATGTTCTTCATACCTCTAGCCAAGACTAAACTATAGTGATGTTTGATGTTTATGTCCATTGTAGGAAGGATGCAACCTAGGAAATGATGTTATTAGATTATTTTGGGACTAATTGGATGATGGGCTATTAATACCAAGAGTTTACTAGCTTGTTGACCTACTGACCTAGACTTGAGACTTTTGACATTTGAGTTTTCACTTTTGATCTGCTAGACTTGTTTTCGATTACGTTTTCAAAGGGTGAAGGTGAAGATCAATTTATTGTGAGTGAAAGTTTATTTCAGGTGATTGTAAAACAAGATGGATGAATTTTTTCAAATATTTGAATTTTTTTTATGTTTTGAAATGTTTTGAGGCTATTTTTTGAGTTTTTTTTCAAGATTTTTTACAAATGTTTTGACTTTCAAATTTTCCAATGTTTTTATGCTTTATGAGATTTTATGAATGGTTTTTGGGTTTTGTGTCTTGAGGGTTGATCAAAGATTAGTCTTTCCTATGTTTAAGCTCATAGACAACATAGTTCAGATACCATGTTTTTGATACTTTTTGGTTTTTGACTTGTTTTTGGATTTTTTATATGTTTTGGATGTTTTTGGATTTTCTTGGTTTTGACGACTTGGATATGGATATGTGTGATGATATCAGTGCTCTATTTTGGGATTTTGTTGAAAACCAAGATAGGCTTGATTGATCATATTGATGGATTGATGATGATAACATTGTTGAGGATACACAACAATGCAAGAATAGTGTTAAGCAACACAAGGATTAAGATGGATATCCCAAGATGAAGAGGGATTGATTAGATTTGATCGATGGATTGATGATGATAAAATTTTGAGGATACACAAAAATGCAAGGATACTATTAAGCAACATGAGGACTGAGATGCTGATGGATTGATTGGATTTGATTGATCAAGATTTTGAAGCTTGATTTTGGAAAAAAAAATGTTTTGAATGATTTGATACAACATTGAAGTAAAAATTAGATATAGCTGATATTGATTTTTTGGATCAATGATTGATTAAAGATAAAACTTGATAATGAAGATCTTCTTGTCAAAATGTACCATGTGCTAGTGATTTGTATTTTTTGCTTACAAGTGATTGACCCATTTGATTTTACATTTGCCAATGTTCAGATCACCACATAAGTTGGAAGATATAGATCAAGATTTATTTCCAAAGCATGATGTAAATATCTGCCTATAGTGTCTAGTAATGTATGTAATTCCATGGGTGGATGCCTAGATAAATTTATGGATGGATGGATATGGTAAGCATGCAAATGATGCTTAGGATTATCTTGTTAAAAGATAAGATGTTTGAAGATAGGATGCTCATTTGGATAATACTTCATGGCTCAGATAATGTTGGGTAGGATAGGATCAATGAAAATGACTTGTCAAAATTTCTACCATAAGCAAGTGTAAAGTGTGCACCAAATTTTTTCAAGATCAATATAACTTGGACTATGGACGTATATGGATGAAAATGGATTGGATAGATGGTTCATGGATGAATGGATTTATTATGGATGAGATGGATGAAATGCTTGTTTTATTATGGATGGGATGAGATGCCTTCACCTAAAATAGGATACGTAGATGCTCGATTCTACCCATGATTCTTGTTTTCCAGGTTTTGATCATGGTACTTGTCCAAAGTGCCACTATAGTGGTTTTCACTAGAGGACAATTTTTTTGATTTTTATAAAATATTTTAAGCTCATGCTAAACCACCTAGTGGTGTCGATGTAGATGCTTCTATCATAATGTGCCATTGATATCCTGCTTGAAGAAGCTACTTTTCTAAGATATGTGCACTTGAATGCAAATTTTGAGATTCTTGATTTGCTTTGTTGATACTAGAGTTAACTTTTCCTTTATGCACACATCACAATAGAGTGACTTTTGAATCCTTATGATGAAGGGTTTCTACCAATGCATGGTCAATGTGAGAATTGGATATCATGTGTGGAGGTGTGGATGGAGTGTGTTTAGGAATAAAAGATGGATTGGTTGATAGTTAGGAATCTTTGACTCTCCAAAATTGGGAAGATAAGAAATGATGGGTGGATACAAAAGTGTACATGAAATTAGGACCAACTACTTGATACAATTTGTAATTTTCTTGACAAGCATGTTTTTTCCTTTGTGGATATATTTGATGGATACTTTTCCCTTTTTTATTTATCCCCATAGTTTCTTTGACTAATGGAGTTTGATAGGGATAATCTTTCTTTGGTATCCACTTGTATTTGATTTGTCCTTCATTCTTTGCTACTTCTTTTCCTTTGATGATGTTCTTCTTTCTTTGATTTACATCTCTCTTTTGATGTTGGTCCCAATTCATGGATGGAGTGATGGGTGAATGAAGATTCATGATGTGGCTGGTTGTAGTATTGACACCAGTTTCATCATAAGCATTCTTCATGCTTCCTATGTTTATGTTTGTACTAGATAAAATTATCCCTCGTATTATATTGGTATTGTTGATATATTTAGATCGCTTAATTGTCAAATAACCAAGACCTTGATGCTTAGGATTTCCAATAATCTACATTGGTTCTATGATACCCTGTTCATGTAGGCCTAATCCTCTACCTTGATAGTTCATCTGTTGAAACATTTTATTTGCAATAGGATATGGTTTACCTTGGAAACAAGGTGCTAATCCTTCTCTTCTCTATTATGGATCTTAAAAGGTGATAACTTCTTCATTGATAAGATAGCTTTCCCTAAAAAAGGTAAGTGATCCAATTTTATATGTGATAGGATGCTCCATAAGTGGGATAACTTCCTAATTCATATCTTTGGCTTGATCTTGTGAAATATTAGATTTGAATGCTTCTTCAAGAGGTGTTGATGATTCACTATCCACATAAAAGTATTCCTCATGATTCATTTTTGATATTCATTCACAAGATGTTTCTGATTCACAACTTATGTAGAAGCCTTGTTCATGATCCATTTTTGATGTCTCTATATTTTTCTATATCTTGATCATGTGTACAAAATGTTAAGAATAGGACACTCTTGTTCCTTGGTAATGATATCAAGAGCATGAGACTCTTGTTTTGAATGAAGATCATCTACATGTCCATCCAAATAAAGCATCTCATGGGTAGATGGAGGAGTATGTGCTATATGAATATGATCATCATTTGCAACACCTTGTATAGATTGGAGAGTTCCCATTACATCATTGTAGTATTGTGGAGATACAAATTCTTGATCTTGGTTAATGTTGGAATTGATTTTGACATACCTTGGATCAAGTTCTTGACATGGTCTAGTTTCAAAGGATGGATTACTTACAAAGGGTTCTTGTATGTCTTCATTAGGCATATGAAGCGGCTCAATATCCTCATGATCTTTGAGTGAATTTGGATGAAGTGTTGAATTGAGGATTTCTTCAATATCTATAGCCATGAGGTCAAAGGATGTCAATATGTCTTGGAAAGGAACATTGCTAGACTTTGGTGAAAGATGTTGATAATGCTTTGGAATAAATTCTTGATATATGTCTTATAACTCATTAGGTGATGTAGAGACATTTTCAAAATGATCAGTGGTTGATGGTTCATGGATTTTGTCAATAGGATCAAAAAATTCTATCACTCCTTGAAATAAATCATTATCGAATATTGTTGAGGGGTTTTTATCATGACTAAAAAGTGACTCTTGATGTATGTTGATCATTAGATGAGGTAGAAATATCTTCAAGCTACTCAATGATGGATAGATCTTGATCATTATTTTCAACAATTGTGGTGGAGAGATTGTCAATTTTTTCAACCATAGGATCAAATGACATTAACATTTCCTAAATTGGATCATTGTTGGGTATTGTTGGTAGATTTTGATCATGATTGAAAAGTGACTCTTGATGCATGTTGATTTTATCATCAAATGAGGTAGAAATATCTTGAAGGTGCTCATTGAGGAATAGTTGTGATTGATCTTGGAGATGTGATGACTGATCTTTGAGATGGGGTGATTGGGTTTGTTCTTGATGTCATTGATCTTGATATCCAACCTCTTGACATTGGAGATATTGTTCTTGATTTGGTTGTGGACAAAATTCAATGCTTTGATGACATGGTTTAACAAATGGAAGAGTGTATTGATTTTGGGGTGGATATGTCTCTTTGTGATATGAATAAATGAATTTTCTAAGTACAACAATATTATCTCACAAAATTTGATCTTGATATAGTTGATTTGGTTTTTTTTCAAGCATATTTGGAATTTCTACTTATGGTGTTTGTATGGGATCATGGACAAATTGATTTTGGACAATGTTCTAATTTGGAATTATAGGTTGAAATTGAGCATTGTTGTGGTTAGGAATTGCATTGCTTTGATTTAGGTAACTTTTATTTTGCATGGTGTTACCTTGAGGGTATGTGTAGGATCATCATGGAAAAAATAGGCCCTTAAGTGGCAAAAAATTCAAAAAAATCAGATTTAGACAACTTGACATAAAAATTTGAATAAGTTATCTATATTATTTCAAAAATATGTAAGAATAGAATTTGTAGAAAATTTAATGTAGTTTCTAAACTACTAGGTTTGTTTAAAAAAAACTATTTGGTGAAAATTTAAAATTTCAATGCAGTGGTACTTAAATTTTAGGAAAAAAAAGTAGGTGTCTATTTCACCACCCTAACCACAATAAAATGATAATATTTTTTAATAAAATTTTAGATATAAGTAGAGGACTCATGCCCTGATGTGATGCATATTTTTTGTAAATTTTTTTCATTAAATAATTAATTATGAATTTTTTATTACAATTTTTAAAAATATAAAAAATCATATTTCTAACCACCTTAACTTGGTCAAAACTTCATGAAATTCAATTTTTTTTTAATCCTACAGTATGCGAAGCATAGAATGTGATGCATGTTTTGGATTCAAAAAAGTGATACCATTTGAAAGCTATAGATATTTTTCAATCAGCCTATCAATTAGGAATTTAGTCATAATTTGAATAGAAAATAAATAATAATTACTTATTAAATTCAAAGCAAAGCATAATTTATATCAGTGGAAAGATGAGAATCTCCTTTAAAAACCCTTTTTGTTTCATCATTTTTTGGTAAAAACATAGTCGTCAACCACATACCCATCATATTGCCACTTTTTGGCCCATCATGATCTTTCACATACACTTGACCTAGATCAATACATGGAGTTGTTAACATGTTTTTTGGACTTTAAACAACATTTGTATGATTCAGAAACATATCTATCCCAAAGTTTACAAAGTGTGGATTTGAAATGTTCATATTTTTTAAACTTGTACTTGACATATTCACATTTGGCATGTATGGATTTGGTGGGATAATGTTGTTTTCTTGAAGAATCATGCATTGATTGTTTGGTTGATATATTTTTAGGTTTTTACTTTGATTTAAATCTACCATAGGGAAAGGTTTTTCAAAATTGAGATTGGGCATACTCACATTTGTTGTACCATTGAGGTTTGTAGGAGATAATGATGCCATGTATGGATTGTATAAATGTGAGTTTTGATAATCAATCAGCATTGTAAGGCTTTGATAGCTTGGTTGACTTAGATTACTCATGATGTATGAATAAAGTTTATCTTCCATGTTCTTATTGTTTTTTGACCTTGTTGACCTCTAAGGGATTTAGGAACAATGATGAGATGAAGGACGAAAGGGATGAATGATATGGGTGTTGAACCTTTTAGGAACTTTGGATCAATGCTAGACTTTAGGATTTTATTTTGATTGTTTTGATTGGATAATGAACTTGTGAATCCTAAGATGTTAGATGTGATCTTAGGATGAACTTGTTCAAAGGGGTGCTAATTTAACTAGAGGCATGAGAAAGGATGCATTCCCATATTCTCCTAACTAAACAAGGTGATTTTGATTTTGGTGATTTACCCAAGTCTAGAATGATGTTTCCAAAGCTCTAAAGTGTTTGTGGGATGGAGATGATAAATGTGTGGGATGGATGAAGTGTTGGTTTTGATGATAAGTGAACCTAAGAAGGACTTGTTTACAAGATCAAGGTAGTGAAGAACATGCTTTACCCTATAAGTAGTTCAAACCAAAAGACCAATGTTTTTCTTGGAAGATCATAAGACAAAAGATAACAGGCACATGTGTGGGGTTCAATTGATTTAATCTTGTTTAATGAATTGCTTTTACCACATCACCACTTCTTGCTTAGTTTTCAAATTGAATGTATATGTATCAATTCCTTTTCATTCCACAAGTTCCATTATATGAAAATCAAAGAATCAAATGCATATTTTTTGTAGGTTGACTTTGGAGAGAACAAAATGAGATATGGACCCAAATATTTAGAAGCTTCTAAGGATAGAATCCATAGGGAAAAGAGGTAATACTTGGAAATTTCAAAGGTATTTGCCTCTTATAAAGAGTTTTAAATTTGATGACCTTGTTAAAAGTTTTTTTTCAAGATTTTGGAACCAAGCAATGTGTTTAACTAACTAAAAGATTGCACAAGCCTAGGATGGAAAAGAAAATATTTTTTGAATTCCCACTTGGATTTCTCCAGTTGTGCTTATTTAGAGTGGATGATTAGAAGCTTGACCACACTAGTTCCCCTCCACAAAACTCAGTTCTACGGGTTAGCCAAGCTTCAGTTCTCATGAATCTCTCATGACAAACTTTTCATCTCTACAAAGAACCACAAATATGTGGGACAACTATGGAGGTCTGACCTCTTGACGCCAAAAAATATTGGGATTTTGGATTCTAAAAAAGGTTAATAGTAAGGGCATCTAGCTTAGGGGGTGCAATGATAAAATCCTTGTGAGAGATATCCCAACCCTTAGAAGAAGGGCTTTACGCATCGTAAAGACATTGGGGGAGAGTTATCATGCACGGCTTCCCATTGTTTATGATTTTCATCGCAACCACAAATTTATATAGTAGTTTGGAAGAGCTTGGCTTATGCTCATTACCGCTTGGGTCGTTCCCTTGGGGTGAGTACATTTTCCCACCAAGGCAAGCCCTTTAAAGGTGAAAAATAGTGAGTAAGTACATCCATAGTTCGATCAATCTTTGTTTGTGTGAACAAAGAGAAAACACACGCGATGCCTTTTCTCACACTAGCATGATTTGTTCAATTTTAAAATCCCTAATTTGAAGTGTGGAGGCAATATTTTTAGACAAGATAATATCACTAAAATGATTTTGATTCTCAAGATCACCATGAATCACAAGAGAAGTGCATACACATTTGAATGGTATTATTTTGTAAAGAAGATTACAAAAACAAAGTAAGCACAAGTTCGTTTTAAGTTCTTAGAGGAAATAATGAGTTCTTTCTAAAGTACCAAACTTGAGTGTGAAGTTGATTGTTCAATTTTAGTCCCAAATAAAAATTATAGTAAGTGTCTAAGGTTCACTTTTAAACAACTTGACAAATCCTGAGTTGTAGGTTAATTTTATGCCCAAGATAATTCTAGTTGGTCCTATAGGATGAAAGGAAAATATATGATAGGTTATTTTCCCATGCATGTTTAAAAACACTATTGCAATGTGTATCAAATTCTTTTTATTTCACTACCATGCTCCATGATCATCTAAAACCTATAATCCAAGCTCTAAATATTAGATAAAATCAAGAAACAAGAAGATATGAGGGTTAGATAAATTATTAAGCATAGAAACCCTAAAACTTAGACCAAGTTTCATTGTGATTTGACATTAGGTGAAAATTTGAAAATTTTGACTCTATAGAAGTTAAGAAACACCTACACCCTTGTATAGCTTATGAAATTATACCCCATTTAAAAAAAAACTTTGAAAAAGGCCTCTATATGACCAAGATATGGTCATTTTAAGATTGACTATAAAATAAAAAAACAATAGCGTCGCCATTTGAACACAGAGGCAATGTCACTATATAACGATGTTGGAATGATTGCATCATTGTTTGAGGATTTCAACATCACTCTAATAAATTCAGCGCCGCTCTATGGAAAAACAAAGATATTTTTTCCCTCCTAGTACCAAAATGTGAATTCTCTTCCTAGACCTACTCAAACATGAACAAACAAATGATCATTAATCAATATACAAGTAGATATTAAGCATTCCCCATGAAATTCATTCAAACACAAGAAAAAGAAGACAAGGTAAAATATCAAATAAAAGCTAATGAAATCCTATTCTAATGCTCAAACTAGCATCCCATAGGGGAATTGGTGCTTCTTTGATGTGGAAAGAAGCCCTTTCCAAATTCGTTGATAAGCTTGATGATGATCATGCACTCCTTGAAGCAAAATTCCAATAACCTTGCTATGAATGATGAACTCTATGCAACCTTGGATGAAAATGTGGATGAAATCATGGATGCTTGGAATTCAAATGACTATAATCTCTTTGCATGAAGTTTGTGTATGATTGTGGTTCCCAAATCAATAGAGAAGGCCTCTATTTATAATGAAGAAGGTTTGAAGAATGAAGAATAGGATGAATGTGGGATTAAAGAAGGGACCAATGGCATTGTGCCACTTGTTAACTTGATAATGAAAGAGAGTGGAGCACATTTTGAACAATGTGCATGTTAAATGCATGTAGGTGACATTTGAACTTGAGGAGGTGACTTGTGTAAGAGGGGATGTGTTGTGCAGTTTGCACACACGCCCCACTCGGAGTAGGGACCTTCTTTTGATGATGTCTTTTGACCTTTGGTTTTTATGAGATTTTCTTTTTTAAGGTCTTGAGATGTTGGTATTACTAGCTTTGGTCCAGCCTTGAGGCTTGAATTGGTTGAACTTAGGTTTTGGTTGAAGTCCAGGTTTTGACCCAAATCCATGATTTTTTGGCTCTGGCAGATTTTCTCGGGTCCTGGTTCGTTGTCTGTTTATTGCTTAATTTTCTGAATCTGGGTTTCTACTCAAATATGGGATTTTTCGGCTCTGGCGGATTTTCCTGAACTGCGTTAAATTCCTGAATTTCGTTAAAACCACAGTTTCTACCATATCCACAGAATTCATGTCTTTCCGAATTTTCTGTTTGGCTTGGTTTTTTTTGGAATTTCATTTTAGGCTCGGGTTTTCAGATTTCTTTGACATGTCTTGATGCTCATTAATGCTTGAAGTACTTCTGCTGAGGCATGATTGCAGATGGATTTAAGGCCTTTTAGTATCATTTTGATCTCATTATCCACTTGCTATTTGCTCTGGTTTCTGAGTTCATTCTTCATTTGAGCTTTGATTATTGATTTTGAGCTACTTGTGTGTGAATAGTCTAGGCACTGGTGTCAGGATTTTCATTGCTAGGGCATACTATTTTGCAGTTGCTTCCTTGACTTTGAGCTTCATTTGGACTGATCCATGGTGAGTCATTTCTAGCCCCTCCCTTTTAATTACACGTTGATTGAATCTTTCGAAGTTGATTGGTAGCCATTTCAGGTCAGCCTTTGCTTGTTTATGATTTTGCATTTATAGAACTAGGGTTTGACTTAACTCTTCACAAGATTTCATCACCCACACTATGCATGCCTTTTTTTACCAAATGAATGTCGGGTATATTAGTATGGATGGGCATTCTGGGTAGGACCTTGTCTTCTGGGCATGAAATTCGCTACATTTTGTAAGGTTGCGGTTTTTTGGTGTTTTGCCCAGAATTGCTAGGGACGGTTGATCCATCATGATTTTCATATCCAGTGCTTAGATTAAACCTGCTCATGCCTTGAGAAGTCTCGGTGTAACTTAGCCTAGTCATTTTAAAGATAGTATTTCAAACCCCAAGCTTACCCTAGTTTTCATGGCGGAGGTCTAGTCATCAAATTTAGGGCATCATCATTTCGCCATGAAGATTAGTCATTTGAGGGCTTTGGAAATTTGAATTCATGTGCATCTAGCGTTTTGTTTATTGGCGTCGATTTTGAGACCATTAGAATCCAAATAGGGAGGTTTGAAGCAATCATCTGATTCATTGTTCGCGCGGTAATGATCGTCGGGTTTCTAAGGTGTCCACGGAATTTCTGCGCACCCAGAATTTCCCAGTTTTTCCAAGTCCACGGAGTTCCAAAATTTTAGCATGTTCAGATTTTTTTGGTTTCTTGCCTGGTTCCATTTCCTTTCCAATTTTCGATGTTAGGCGTAGTGAAGTAAGTGCTAAATGGTGATTCCTTGTTGCTAATGGATGAATTTCATGATAATCACATAAATTTTTTCTGTACTAACAATTTATTTGGCAAATGATGTCTTGGTAGCAAGAATCTGTCTGGGTCGGATTTCTCTGAATTCCACCCCGACTAGATTTTCCTGGTATACCTCATTTTTTGGGATTGCTTCATTTTCTGGATTTTCAAAGATTGATGATTGATAATGGATATTAATTGTTTCATGTGGTTTCATGCTCACCTTTTGATTGAAATATGGATGATAGATGGATATTCATGGGGCTCTCTTGTGAATGCAAGCTGAATCAAGCAAGGCTGCTACAGGAAAGACTAAGGGTGATACTGAAGGGTCCTCGATTATAGAGGCATAGAGATTGAGGTTGGATACCAAGAGCCAGTTGCCTAATAGTAAGATATCTTCTGTATGGTCTAAAGTCTCTAACACCAATGTTGGAGCGTGGAGATATGACGAATTCAAAGAAAGAACAGCTCAGAAGGATCTATCAGTCCTGAGACAAGGAATGATGAAGTCTGGACTGGTTCATGTGGCAGGATTCCCTCCTGCAATCCAGTGCTATGAGTTGATACTAGAATGTGCACGACAATATGATTTTGACACGTAGAGGGTCATTAGCACCGAAGGGAGAGTCTTGGAAAATTTCAATCCCACTTCTATTGCCCAAGCTTTTGACATGCCAGATTTTCCATCTGTATGTGCCTTGAACATGGATTTATCCAAAACTTACTATGAAAATGAACCCACCAAAGCCCAGCAAATGATTAATTCTTGGTTGGAGAAACCAAAACCTCACTTTTCAAAACTACCCAAGCAATTACACATAGTCAAATTCAAATTGGACATATATGATGCAATCACATTATTGAGCAGAGTGGTTGGTTTAAAGAGTGTTGGAGTGTTAGAAAATTAGATGGTCCATGTGATCAACAAAATTGAACAAGGTATTAATTACCATTGGGCAGGACTCATCAGTGCAATGATTGATAGACAACTGAGGGATGTCCTAGAAACAAAGAAGTTTACCATGTCTTCCTATGTGATATATGTATTGGTTAGGTTCTACCCATATAGGGGTTTGAATACAAAAGGGACATATGGACAAGATATAGTCTATGACATATACCTGGAATTGCACCTTGGACATCAAGATTTTAGAAGGGAAAATGATGCATTTACAATGCATATTACTAGGTTGCTCTAAAAAGAAGAGCATGTAAGAATATCCGATGGAGCCAAGGAGCTAATAAAGAAATATGGAGCTTGGTTCATACAATTTCCAACCTTTTCCTACATCAGAATTGATGGATGTCAGATTGCTCCATATAGGTTGCCCAGGTATCCTACTAACCACATTGTGTTGTTGGAGGTCACAAGACAGATATGTGAGTTTGATGCTATTGTTAAAAAGGCAAAGCATAAGACAGGGTTTGGTGGAGATTTCCCTCTAAGAATTGGCATAAGCGAAGTTTGTCCTTCAATTCAATCAGCTCATGCATTAGGTGATGAATTGGCTAGTAATGGTTTCTCTTTCCACTCTAGAAGGAAAAAAATTTATATCACCAGGGAAACGCAGAAGAAGGCTACCAAAGAATACCATCATAAGGATGACATAGAAGATTACTGGGAAAACATTAAGGATGATTTTGAGGCGAGGAAGAAAAGGTACTCTAGGCTTCCAGTTGATGTGATTAGGTTGTACAATGTCAAGTTAATCCCTGACTAGTTGGAGGATGATGGGAATCTGGTGCAAGATCATGCATATGAGTCTGTTAAGGATAGATCAATTGGACAAATAAATTGGGCTGAAAATGAGGTAACCGAATTGGAAGACCTAATGGCCCCTGTCCTAAAGTTTACCAAATCATGGTTGAAGCACAAAGTTTGGGAACTGGAGAGTGAGAAAATACCTTGTACCTTCAATTTAATGAGGAATCTGAATCCTCTGTCCACTTCAGAAGAATCCGGGGAAGATGATCCCAAAAGGGAAAACTAAAGGGATCTCACCCTTCAAAATTAAAATCCGAGGCCCTAAAGAAAGTGAGCCAGAACTGAAAAGGAAATCAAAGGGAAAGAAAAGAAGCTGAACTTTGAAGATAGGCAAGTCTTCTGAAGAGGAGGAATTTGAAAAACCAGAAGAAGAAGAAGATACTCCTCCACAGCTAAGGAAGACAAGGGCAACTAGGGTTTCAAAGAGAAAAGGTCAAGAGACTTCCAAAGATGAGACTCCGGTTGTTGATGTGGAGAGTTTAGGGAAAAAAACTAAGGTTTATTCAAGGAGTTCAAGGACTCCATCTCCTAAGGAGGCTATGCAAAAGATGGATCCTCTTCCAAAGACACCAGTTGTGGAGCAACCTAGGGCAACTTCCCCTTCACCAAGTTTACCTGAGCAGATGACCCATCAAGAGAAAGAGACTAGTGGAGAGACAAAGCCATTCAAGGAAGGAGAACTCTTTAGTGCAACAACTGAAATAGAGACTAAAGATATAGAAAGGAACCCTTCTCCACTAGTGTAATATGAGGATTCTCCGGTAAGCAGCAAAGGTAATGGATCACTTGAGAAGGAGGATGCCCCTGTTAGAACCCCATCATCTTTGCAAGAAGAAGAGCCTGAATTAGGTGATCAAGGTGAGCAGTCTCTGGGAAAAGAAAAGGATGAAATAGTAGAACAATATGAAGAGGTGAAGACAAATGAAATTTGGGTCGATACTGTTGTCTCGGATTGGTTGGAAAAGGAAATTACAAGAAAGAAACAAGTCATCATTGAGGACACCCCCCTTGATTGGGATGAGATGATGGCTAAGATTGGTAAAGGCAAGAAAAAAAAGATGGCTAAGGTGGTTTCAAGGATAGAAAGAGATGAAGCAAGTAATAGGGTCATTCACATTGCCACCCCTGCTACAGATAAAACTAAAGAAGAGGTCACTGGAAAAGACTACAATGTGCAGACTATTAATCTTGGACTAGCTTCTATGGAGCAGGATATTGAAGAATATGAAGGGTCCAGTGCAGTAATAATTGGGAGACTAAGGAAAGAAATGCAGTCCAAGCATGAGCTTAGAAGGGAAAATGAGAGGCTTAAGAAGTGTCTAGAAGATGTAATGAATCCTTTGCAATCTCTTCACCCATCTTCTTTTGCTGTGGCTGATTTCTTGCCCAAGGAAACTATTTCTGAACTTGAAAGGATGAAGTCTTCTACCCAAACTGCAATGGATTGGTTGAAAGATGTGAAAGCGAAAGGAGATGATGCAATAAAAGAAATCCTTTTGGTTGGAAAGGATGTTGTAAGAGCCAAGGACTTGTTAGAGCATGTTCTAACCCAAGACAAGGATGATATCGACCTCCTATTGCAAAAATCTAAAGTCATTATAGAATATGGTAAAGATCAGTTGACTACAGATGGAATCCTCCCTTCCCCCGAACCTAATGAGCCTTGGGAATGGTTCAAGGCTTTCCAAATTTGGCAAAAGGCCATTAGGAAGATTCATAAATGAAAAAATCAAATAGATGGTGATCTAACTGGAGTTTATGATGGGTGCATTGCATTTATTGAGATAATAACTGGCAGGAGGAAGATTGCTCCTAAGTATCTTAGCCTAGAACAATTAAGAGAATGGTGGCATGATGTTTATACTCTAGATTCTGAAAATGTTATAATAGGGCATCAACTAGATGATGCAAGAACTTACTTGGACGTGATGGATAAATACCAGGCACACAAAAATGATTGGAATAAAATTGTTAAACAGTCCAAAGAAGAGATTGGCTCCATCGAATTTCGGCTCAAGATTTTTCCTTTGTAACCTATCCCCGAGTTGGATAGAGTATTTTTGAGGGTTCATGGATCATTGGCTCAGAATAAGGATAAGGGAGGTGGTAGTTAATGCCTATTTTGAGATTTGTGCTTCCCTATTATTATAGGGCATGTATTGATCCGGGCTACATTGGGGAATGTGTCTAGGCCAACCTTGATGATGTATCGGCATTTAATGTGTGCCTTATTTTGAAACTCCTAAGGCTGACTTGTTTTGGCTAATTTTATTTTGTAAATGTTTGGCTGGGCCGACATGTTTTTATGGATTCTCTATAAAGGCATTCTTGCCTTATTGTAAGGGGGTTAGCTGGAAAGATAATAGAGATAAGCTAGATCAGAAAGGAGCTAGGGTATTTTGTAGTAGAGATAATAGTTAGTTCTTGAAGCAAATATTGTAATAGAATAGTGGAGTAGTTTGGTGAATGATGTCCATGATTTTATATTTGGAATGTTTGTAGCAATCTCTGGTCTACACTCCTAGTAGCTATCTAATTGTAGTAGGTTGGTGAAGTCAACCTGGACCATACATTCATTTGTGCTTAGTTCGATTGTGGATGAACATCTATGATTTTAAAATCTATATACCCTAGAAGATTGCACCGTTCTTATGATATTTCATTGTGGGTTGAGCAAGAATTGGTTATTTGAGATTGGTCCATTCTAGATATTTGTTATTTGCATTGTTCATTCTAGGAATAGTTTAGATCTTATCATATCTTTGCATCCTTATCTTTTTCTATTTCTTTATCATTTGGTTAGACTTAGGATTTAAGATCATCGTATTGCAAGATTTGATAAATTGGAAAGAAACAATCTGCTTGTAGTAAGGTCCGATTGTGATTACCAACATTTTCACATATTATCTAAGTTGTTTATGCATTGTCATGACCTGACACCCGAGAGACCTTGGGGTGATTTTTAGTAACTTGTTGAAAATTACCTTTCAAGAGAGATAGAATATTGCATTATGTTTGAGTTGTTGTTGTGCAGAAAACACCATCAACAGATTGGTGCTAGAAGGAGGGCTTGAATGAGCACACTGGTTCGTTTCTTGAACGCCATCTCTCCTGAGAGATATAGAAGAAGTACCAGATCCACCCTAGGAGAAGAAGATTTACAAGAATTACAGTTCCCCACCAGGACAAGAAGGACTCGAGAAATGGGAGAATCATCATCACCCATACCTTCACCTGTATCCTCTGCATCTTCACTTCCTGAGGTTGAAGCCATACCCATCCTTGAGGTAGTTCCCATTCAACAACCCCAACCCATCGTTAACCAACCACAACCACCACCCCCACTTTTGCCAATGGCCTTTCTTGCTAATAATCCATCTCCCTTATTTTTCCATGCATACAATGTAATGCCTAAAAACCCTGAGCACTTTTGTTCAAAATTCCATGTTAATGACCCAAACAGGACTGCAGAAGAACATATAAGGATTTTCCAAACCTGTCTCAAAGACAGAGGGATTGTTCATGAAGATGTTTCCTATAGGTTGTTTCCTTATTCACTAGGAGAAGAGGCCTTTTACTGATACAATCACCTCCCTTCTAGTTCAATTCTTAATTAGAATGATCTTGAGACTACCTTTTTACAGAAGTTCAGAATACCCATCAGTGCCAATGAATTGTATCTGCAATTCACTAAAGTCAAGAGAGAGGTTAATGAACCAATATCTAGTTTTAATAATAGGTTCCACCGTGCATACACCAAACTTCAAGACCCTTATGTTCTAGAAAATAATACAGCCCTGGGAGTCTATTATGAAGCCTTGGATAGCCTAACAACCACATTTCTAAAGTGGAGACCTAATCCTCCAGCTACCCTAACTGATGCCTATACAGAAGCTGTTAAGCTTAGCACAGATTTAAGACAACACTTGACCGGCCCATTGCCTTCTTTAGGACCAATTGCACATCCCAATCAGGTCCAGGCAGTGAATCAGGCTCTTGCCAATCATACCCAAATCATGAATCCAGTACCTCAGTTACCTTTGGTGCCACACCCTGGTCCTCCCATGAGCCAGGTCTCCCCTATGATGATTTTTTTTGAACAACAGGTTAACCAGCCTATGTATCAACCACAGCCAAATAGCTTCCCTACCTATTTGCAGAACTCTGAAGTATTGCATCAGTCTATGGGATCTGCTACAATGCTTGTCCCTCCTCAAAGTAATCCAAACCAGATCCCTTACCGAGATCCAAATAAGGATAGGATTGATGAAATGGCTGAGTAGATAAAGAAGTTAAATCTAGAGGTGACTTACCTAAGGAATCAAAACAACCAATTACAAGCTACCCAGAAGAGTATACAGTCCAATCAGAATAGAGAATTTTCACAAAGGTAGAATTTTGATAGAGGATAGTGTAATGAAAGAGGATTCTATAACGACAGGGGATACAATCAGGATAAGGGTTATAACAATGACAGAGGATTCAATAATGATAGGAGACAAAATTTCAATAGAGGACAAGGTAGTGGATTAGGATTTGATAAGAGGCTGCCACAGGAACATAATAGAATCTAGAACATAGGACCTAATAACGGAGGAGTTCCTACTCCATTGGATCAACCACTTAATCAAATTGTCAGCAAATCTGCAAATTAGCCAGTCAGTCAAGACAAGCCTCCCAGTGGTGTATATTTGGATGAAGCTACCCTATCAAGATGGTGTAGGCTCCATAAGACAAGCCAGCATTTAGAGTTAGAATGTCTAGAATTCCAAACTGCCACCTCCATTTTCTAGTATGAGGTAGAGAATAATGCAAATGGGCAGAAGATTGTTCCCTCCACCCCTTATGACGCCCTGTGTTAGTATTAAATCACGTTCCCTTTCCAGCAAGTAAGGAAAATATACCAGAGGAGGAATCTAGTTCTCAGGAGGGAAAAATAGATCAAATTTGTAATGGAGATGAAGTGGCTCAGCTATTCAATGAAGAAACAATGAATGATAATGGCCCCCTCGATCAGGAAGAGGCTTATGTTGAAGAAGTGCAGATGTTCCAGAGGTAGGGTAAAGGATATGATTTAAGAGATATGCCTCATAGGCACCCACAAGCTGGGGGACCCTTCACCACCACCTCTATCCCCCCTAATAATTTCAATACCCCTCCAAACCCTAATGCTAGTAATAATCCATCCTTTCCACATGCTTCTAGGCAGTACCTTGCGACGGAAAGGCAAGCCCAAATTGACCTATAGAAGGAAAAGATTTATCAAGCAAGTAAAGACAAGGTGGAGGAACCTTCTAGGGAAGTCCCCACTGATATGAGTGAGGAGAAAATGGCTTCGTATGTTGCCGAGCAGTTCAAGAAATTAAAGATAAATCTTTTAGCATTTGAGTTATTGAGGTTCCCTGCAATTAGGAAGGCAATTTTAGGTACTTATGATGCGCACCCAATATCCTTGGATAAATCTCCTAGTCAGGATATCAGCAAGATTTCTAGCTCTCAGCCTGTGAAGACACAAAACTAGGCCCACGATTAGACTAATTTTCCCCCTGGAGATAAAGGAAAGGAGAAGGAAAAAACTCAAGTGGCCCAAGTAGATACTCAGCCAACTTTGTTCCAAGGGAAGATAGAGACCCCACCATTTCTAATCTCTATGCGCATATTTGGTAAGAATTTACATAATTTTTTACTGGATTCTGGTGCTTCCACCAATGTGATGCCATTTGGAGTTTGTAGAGCTTTAGGGATTACACCTGCTGACTCTCAAACAAGGTAACTCAATTGGATAGAACTGAAGTAAATGTGGTGGGGGAATTAAACATGATTCACATGCAGATAGCTTTTGACCCAAGGATTCAACAGGTTATCAATATTCAAGTAGCCGATATCCCTTATGCATATGGTTTGATTCTAGGAAGAGATTTTACTAAGGCCTTGAATGGATGTGTCTACTGATCACTCCCACATGTGGCTTCCTTGGAAAGGGGTGCCAAATTAGATCATAATTGAGAGAGAACAAGAATGAAATACATGATTACAGAATACCAAAATACTTCAACTGAAGTTCTAATATCAAAAGTAGGCATGGGAAATTATATGATGTCAACCCAGTATGAGGAGTCAAACTCAGAGGAGGTATTGATGCTATGCATGATGTCTATTGATACAGAGACAGAGTCTGGCCATGTTACTATTTTGATAGAATAAATTGAGGAAGAGGAAGAATCTGGAGATAATCAGATCAGCTTATTAGACAGCTTCCAGGAATTCATCAAGCAGTGTGTTGAAAATCAAATTCACCTAGATAGAAGGACAAACTTTGAAGATTTACTCTTACCTAATTGGTGTAGAGTTCATAATGCTTCCCATTCAGAGTTGGAGTGTTGTTTATGCCAAACAGTAGTAGAACAAGTATAGAAATGCCTAAATTCCACCCTAGCAGCTAGGACAGATGTGCAAAATCCTTAGGAATGATGTAAAAACAAGAAACCAATATTGTCTGAGGAATCCTCCAGCATTGATAAGTCGAAGGACATGATAAAGAGGACTGCCACTGTTGAATGCTGGAGTCTCAGATTTGATGGACCTAAATCCAAACACAGAGCTAGGGTAGGGTTCGAACTAATCAGTCCAAAAGGTTAAAACTTCTTTGTAGTCCATAGGCTTTAATTTCACTGCATTAATAACGTAGCGGAGTATGAAGCGTTAATTCATGGACTTCTTATGGCACTCAAGAAAAGGGTTAAGATTCTGCAAGTTTTTGGGGATTCTGAGTTAGTAATCAAGCAAGTAAGGAAACAGTATTCATGCCACAATCAGAGAATGATTAATTATAGGCATAGAGTATGGGATCTCATTGAAGGATTTGATGCCTTCAATATTAAACTGATACCACAATATAAGAATCAAACTACAGATTCTTTGGCTTAGGAAGCAAGCACCTTGCAGCCTTTATCTTTATCAGGTTTGAAGAAATTCACTATAGAATTGACTCCTGTGCTATCAGTCCCAGACAATGTTATTAACTTCCAGGTATTTGAAGATGACAAGCATATTTTGGATTTTATCACAAATATAGACGTTTTTTCTTCTCAAATCATTGATGAAACAGAACTCCAGGAAGTAGAACTAGATTTGGAAGGGGTAATAAATTTGAAGTCTAATACTATTCCAAGAGGGATGGTACAATTGGAGCAAATTTTTGATATGGATAAGATCAGAGATCAGGAGCAAGAATCAAAGAAAGAGTCTATCAATGGACAGTGTGACACTTATAACTTGGGAACGGAGGATAATGCTAAAAACATTTTCATTGGCAAGGTGTGCACTCCAGAAGAAAGACAAGGAATAATTGAAGCATTGCATAGCTTTCTAGATATAGTAGCCTGGAGTTATGAGGACTTGAAAACCTATGATACATCGATCATAACTCATACTATACCCCTGAAACTAGGTGCTAAACCTTTTAGGCAAAGACAGAGACCTATCAACGCATTGTTGGAACCACTTATACAGAAAGAAGTTTAGAAGTTACTATCTGCCAGAATTATATTTCCTGTCAGGCATTCAACATGGGTGGCAAACCTGGTTCTGGTAAGGAAAAATAATGGAGAAATTAGACTTTGTGTTGATTTCAGGAATTTAAACAGATTGTCAGAAAAGGACAACTATCCAGTCCCTTCCTTAGATGAAGTACTTCAATTGGTTAATGGATCTCAGATGATGTCCTTTCTGGATAGTTATTCGGGGTACAACCAAGTGATGGTCCAGTATGAGGACAGGCACAAGACTACTTTTACAACTAAATGGGGTACCTTTGCCTATAGGAGGATGCCTTTTGGACTCATTAATGCAGGGGCTACCGTTCAAAGGGCTATGGATATTGCCTTCAAGGATATCATAGGAAAATGCATCATTATTTATATGGATGACCTAACTATCTTTTCAAAAAATAGAGGGGACCATATCTCTGATTTGCGCAGAGTGTTCCAAAAGTGCAGAGAATTTGGCATATCCCTAAATCCTAAAAAGTGTATTTTTGAAGTGATAGAAGGAAAGTTGCTAGGACATTCCATATTTGAAAAAGGAATTGCTATTGATCTAGAAAGGGTGGAAGCCATACTGAAGATTCAGCCACCTGCTAGCAAAAAGGAGATGAAATATTTCTTTGGCAAGATCAACTTCGTCAGAAAATTCATCACTGGATTTGCTGAAATTGTCAAGCCACTGAATGCTATGTTGAAGCAAGATGCCAAGTGTTGGTGTAATTAATTTTTAATTACGCTTGCATAAGTTTACTTAGGCATTATTTATTTCCTAGGTTATAGGATCTTATCTTTATCTTTCAAGCTATCTTGTTGCTCAAGATAAGATTAGGTATTCTCATCTTTGCTTTTATAAAGCAAATAATCTCTTGTAATTAATGATCTTTTCAAATATATCAAATTGCATGTTTTTATGCAATCTCTGCTTTTTTGTTTTCCTCTTCTGTGGCTTTATTTTTTGCTTCAAAAAATTTATGGGTTTCTATTTTTGTCATCTCATTATAAATATATTTTTCAGAAATCAAATTTGAAAATTTTTCATCATGGAGGCAGATGTGAACATTGGTTTGTGCATGCACTCTTTTTTGTTTTCATGCACTAGGTTTGCATTTTCTCTGTAGTTTCTATAGTTTTACATTATCTCCTTATGCAATCATTGGGTATTGTAATAAACGAACTAATATAAAGTTCCATTATGAGGGGGTTCTTGCATCCATCTTTCATTTTGGTGACAACTCGCATGAGTTTGTCTAGTTTATGTTGTCTTCTTTTAGCTTCTTTCTTGCTTAGCTGGATACATCTTTAGTTTGCTTTGGTGCACACTTCACAGTGGGATTTTATGGTTCTTGATCCTCATTGGTTCAGATCTTTCCCATTTGAAGGCCATGGTTTTATGGTTAATGTTCCAGAATCTTGATGGTACTCGTCTTATGGGCAGTTTTAGTTTTAGTTTGGCATTGGCTTCATGAGACACCAATTCCAGATTTGTCATCATTATGGGTCCATTCATCTATTGTTGCTTACAGATTCCAGAGTTGATCCAGTATGTGAGTTTCCAGAGTTCCTTGGCATCGGGTCTGCTGTTGCATTTGTGATTTTGATTAGTATTTTGCAAATAGAACTATCTTTCCTTGCTTGCCAAATTTGGGGTTCCAGTGTTGCTTCATCAGAGTTCTTCTAGTGTTTCTTCGCAACAGTTCATCTCACTGAGGGGGGTTTCTCTCTCTTTGCATTTGTACATGAGTACCTCATCAGGCCTTATTGTCGGGACTCATATTTGCATAATAATCTGCTTCTCCCTAAGTTGCACTTATGGGGGGTGTTGGTGTAATTAATTTTTAATTACGCTTGCATAAGTTTACTTAGGCATTATTTATTTCCTAGGTTATAGGATCTTATCTTTATCTTTCGAGCTATCTTGTTGCTCAAGATAATATTAGGTATTCTCATCTTTGCTTTTATAAAGCAAATAATCTCTTGTAATTAATGATCTTTTCAAATATATCAAATTGCATGTTTTTATGCAATCTCTGCTTTTTCGTTTTCCTCTTCTGTGGAAGTTAATTTTCAAGTTTGCAATCAGATCTTGGCTATTCTAACACCAAGATCGAATGGACTACAGAAGAAAAAGAGGCATTTGCAAAAATTAAAAGATCCGTTGTTGATGCTCCAGTATTTGTAAGCCCTAATTACAGTAAACCCTTTTACATCTATTCATTTGCTTCAGACCATTCATGTGCTGGAATGCTAACTCAAAAGTCTGATGAGGGAAATGAGCATCCCATTGCTTTTATGAATGCACCATTAAAAGATACTGAGTTGAAATATCCAAGTGTAGAAAAGTAGGAGTATGCCCTGGTTAGAGCAGTAAAGAAATTCAGACATTATATCATTAGGAATAAGGTTTATGAAATTGTCCCTGATCCTGCAATCAAGTTACTTTTGATGCAAAATGAATTAAGTGAGCATAGAGCTAAGTGGGTGACAATGCTACAAGAGTACGATATTGAGATCCAGCCCATGAAACTGGTAAGAGGACAAGGACTTACTCAGACTATTGCTAAAATAGGGCCTGAACTGACTATTCAAAATTATAACATTGAAGAGGTTTCCCCTGATGGTTGGTATGATGACATAGTTTATTACTTGCTGAACCAACGATCTCCAGGTCATCTTAATGTTGTTCAAAGGAGAGCTCTGTGACTGAAAAGTGATGGTTTTATGCTAAAGGGAGCTGTTCTATACAAGAAAAATCATGAAGGCATTTATTAAAGGTGTCTTGGGAAACTAGAAGTTGAGAGAGTGATGAATGAATTTCATGAAAGGTATGGCATTGGCCATGGTTTTGCAATTGCCACAAAAAATCAGATTTTGAGGGCAGGATATTACTGGTCTACATTCTTCAAGGATGTTCACCATCATGTCAGAACTTGTCACACTTGCCAGACCACAACAACAAGGGAAAGGTATGTAGCACTTCCACTCCAATCGGTCACCGAGGTAAGGCCTTTCACCCAGTGGGGTATGGGTTTCATAGGCCCCATCAACCCACCATCTTCTATGGGACACAGGTACATTCTAACTATTACTGATTATTTCACAAGATGGATTGAGGCTTTTGCTTGTAGGAAATGTACATCTGAGGTAGTGATTGATTTTCTAGAATCTGCTATTCTTAATCGATTTGGATGCCCTATTGTTGTTGTTTGTGATAATGGTCTTGCTTTTGCATCCCTAAAATTTTCAAATTGGGATTTTGATCATGGCGTTATTGTGAAGTTTGCATCCAATTATTATCCCCAGGGTAACGCCTTAGCAGAGTCCTCTAATAAGAACTTATTGACTGTCATCCATAAGTTGCTAGAGAGGAACCCAAAAGACTGGCACACCCAGCTTCGGTTTTCTCTCTGGGTAGATTGTACAAGACTTAAGTCATCCATCGGAACATCTCCTTATCACCTAGTTTATGGTCTAGATCCAGTATTGCCTATTCAACTCAAGATCCCAACCTTGCAGTTTATTAATAATTTTTATGATGAGGGGGATAGAAGGGAGGCTAGGTTGACAGAACTATTACACCTTGAAGAGAAACATGATAAAGCCCTTAAGAATTTTGCCAAACATCAGGGGGTAGTTAAGAGGTGGTTCGACAGAAGGGCCAAAGTCAAAGCCTTTAGAATTTTGACCTTGTGTTATACTGGGATAAACCTCATGATAAAAAAGGGGACCATGGGAAGTTCAATAAACTGTGGCTTGGCCCATACCAGATTGCTGAAATACTTGGAGATAATGCCTTCCATCTGAAGACTCTCACAGGAGAAGATTTTCCACTACCTGTTAATGGGTAGTATTTGAAACATTATTTCCAGTCCTGAGCTGGTTTCAGCTCCCTGCTTTGTATATAGTTAGTTTAGGTCACTTTCTATTGTTTTGTTTTGGTTAGAGTAGGTTTCCTTTTGGTTTGTTTGTTCTGCTTTGGTTAGAGTAGGTTTTCTTTGGTTTGTTTGTTTTGGTTTGTGTTGCTCTTGCTCTTGGTTCCTTCTCTTTTGGGGATCCCTTGTCGCACTTGTATGATAGTGGTGACACAATGGGTGTGATGCTCTTGGTATTTCCCTTACAAACTCTAATCATTTTTTCCAGAACATCATGATATGAATTCTCTACTCAATGTCACTTATCCTTGTGCTAAGGCAAAGGGTTTCCTATTCAGATTGAACAAGAATATATTAGAGTCTCATATTTTCAAATATTAAAGATACCTGAAGTTGCAAAAGGTCCTTATGAAGTTTGAACAGGTGAAAAATCTTTTTTCTGCTCTAGTGCCACCATGGTTCTCATCCCTGAGTGTGAACTTCATTATTCACAGGTTCAAGTGAAAGCAGTGAAAAGACAAGCAGTATCAAAAAAAAAAAGGAGAAAGCTTGAATTCAACTCATCAGGGGGATCTGGATATCTCTACCGGGGCTGGGTGTTGTCATAATAGTGGTTTACAATTCCTAAGAGGAACGAATTTTAGTTGAAATCACATATTTTTAGAAAATATAATGATTTAAGCCTTAAAAAGTTCCATTTTAAGGATTCCAATTGAAGAGGGTTTGATCAAATCACCTTAGATCAAACCCCCTTGGATAGAACCTCGCTAGTTTTAAACCATACCTATAAATGTGTCTCCTTTACACCTATCAAAATGCTGATAAAAAATAACTTTTGATTTAGATTTTGGGGGTCAAATAAATTCATTTAAAATTTATTTCAAATGATTATGGTATTCTTCAAAATAAGCTATCCAATGAATATAATTTTAATATGTTTTGTTTTGTTATGTATTTGTTTTTAAGTTTTATTAAACATAGGTTTTTCATTGAAAATGAATTTTTTATTCTTCACATGTGGAAAAAATAGAAGATTAAAAATAAATAAAATTGAAAATATGAGTGCACCAGATATTGAAGTCCTTGATTCAACAAAAAATTAAATTAAATTTTGACATATAAAAAAGTTACGCTATAAGAACCGGTTCCTAATTGTAATTCGCTTTGACTTTGAAACTTGATTAAGGAAAAATATTCAATAAAAACTATCTAACCAAGTGGAAGCACTAGAAATCAGAGTTACAAATCTAAATTTGAAAGAATTAGAATTTTATCCTTCATGGAAAAAAAGTTGTTATATGTGCATCACTTTTAAAAATGTTGTTTTCTAAAAAAAAATCAATTTTCGTGGGAGATGGAAAGAAGTGCAATTTGATTCCAAAATTTTGAAAAAATATTTTTAGAATCTACAGACAAAATTTTATGAGACTCTAGTTTGTACCATCTTCAAATTCCTCATAGTTTAGCCGCTATAGGTGCCCGAATGTGAAGATTTAGTCAAAAATAATAATTTTAGTGTCTAGTTTGGCCAAAAATTGTAAACCACTATTATGGGATCACCCGGCTATAGACGCCTGGCTGGCAGTAGAGCTATGTTCAAGAGAATCACAACGATAACCTCATCGGGGCTATGGATGCTTGACTGGTAGCGAGGCTCTATCCAGGTTACTTTTAGAGTATGAATCTTTACGTAGCTTGTTCAGACCAAGTTCGGTTCCTGTTGCAGCTAAAGGAAGGTAGTGAATGCATCTGCACACATTTTGACCCTGGTGTAGGAAAGTTTGGGTGACTGAGGGGTTATGTGTTTTAACCACAGGTGGTGGCAAGGTAGATGAGTTGAAACCATAAGTTCTGGGTTCTTGATTCCAATTTGTCATCGAAATGTTTAGGAGTATTTCCCTAGTAGAGTCGCCATTTGTTGTGCAGTTTGCACACACGCCCCACTCGGAGTAGGGACCTTCTTTTGATGATGTCTTTCGACCTTTGGTTTTTATGAGATTTGTTTTTTTAAGGTTTTGAGATGTTGGTCTTACTAGCTTTGGTCTAGCCTTGAGGCTTGAATTGGTTGAACTTAGGTTTTGGTCGAAGTCCGAGTTTTAACCCAAATCCGGGATTTTCCGGTTCTAGCAGATTTTATCGGGTCCTGGTTCGTTGTCCTTTTATTGCTTAATTTTCTGAATCTAGGTTTCTGCTCAAATCTGGGATTTTTCGGCTCTAGTGGATTTTCCTGAACTGCGTTAAATTCCTGAATTTTGTTAAAACCCCGGTTTCTGCCATATCCACAGAATTCATGTCCTTTCGGATTTTCCGCTTGGCTTGATTTTTTCTGGAATTCCGTTTTAGGCTCGGGTTTCTGGATTTCCTTGACATGTCTTGTCACTCATTAATGCTCGAAGTACATCTGCTGAGGCATGATTGTGGATGGATTTAAGGAATTTTACTATCATTTTGATCTCATTATCCACTTGCTATTTTCTTTCGCGTCTGAGTTCATTCTTCATTTGAGCTTTGATTATTGATTTTGAGCTGCTTTTGTGTGAATAGTCTAGGCACTAGTGTTAGGATTTTCATTGCTAGGGCATACTATTTTGTAGTTGCTTCCTCAAGTTCGAGCTTCATCCAGACTGATCCATGGTGAGTCGTTGCTAGCCCCTCCCTTTTGTTTGCACATTGATTGAATCTTTCGAAATTGATTCGTAGCCATTTCAGGTTGGCCTTTGCTTGTTTATGATTTTGCATTTATAGAACTAGGGTTTGACTTAACTCTTCACAAGATTTCATCACCCGCACTGTGCATGCCTTTGTTTACCAAATGAATGTTGGGTATATCAGTATGGATGGGTGTTCTGGGTAGGACCTTGTCTTCTGGGCGTGAAATTTACTACATTTTGTAAGGTTGGGGTTTTTTGGTGTTTTGCCCGGAATTGCTAGGGACGTTTGATCCATAATGATTTTCATATCTGGTGCTTAGATTAAACCTGCTCATGCCTTGAGAAGTCTTGGTGTACCTTAGCCTAGTCATTTTAAAGATAGTATTTCAAACCCCGAGCTTACCCTGGTTTTCATGGTGGAGGTCTAGTCGTCAAATTTAGGGCATCATTATTTTGCCATGAAGATTAGTCATTTGAGGGCTTTGGAAATTTCAATTCATGTGCATCTGAAGTTTTGCTTATTGGCGTCGATTTTGAGACCATTAGAATCCAAATAGGGAGGTTTGAAGCAATCATCTAATTCATTTTTCACGCGGTAATGATCATCGGGTTTCTGAGGTGTCCACAAAATTTCCACGCACCCGAAATTTCCTAGTTTCTGCCAAGTCTACGGAGTTCTAGAATTTTGGCCTATCCGGATTTTTCCGGTTTCTTGCCTGGTTCCATTTCCTTTCCAATTTTCAATGTTAGGGGTAGTGAAGTAAGTGCTAAATGGTGATTCCTTGTTGCTAATTGATGAATTTCATGATAATCACATAACTTTTGTTCGTACTAATGATTGATTTGGCAAATGATTTCTTGGCAGCAGGAATCCGTCTAGGTCAGATTTCTCTGAATTCTGCCATGACTGGATTCTCCCAGTTTACCTCATTTTCCCAGATTGCTTCATTTTTTGGATTTTCAAAGATTGATAATTGATAATGGATATTAATTGTTTCATGTGGTTTCATGCTTACCTTTTGATTGAAATATGGATGATAGATGGATATTCATGGGGCTCTCTTGTGAATGCAGGCTGAATCAAGCAAGGCTGCTGCAAGAAAGTCTAAGGGTGATACTAAAGGGTCCTCGGTTACAGAGGCAGAGAGATTGAGATTGGATACCAAGAGCCAGTTGCCTGATAGTAAGATATCTTATGTATGGTCTGAGGTCTCTAACACCAATGTTGGAGCGTGGAGATATGATGAATTCAAAGAAAGAATAGCTCAGAAGGATCTATCGGTCCTGAGACAAGGAATGATGAAGTCTGGACTGGTTCATGTGGCAGGATTCCCTCCTACAATCCAGTGCTATGAGTTGATACTAGAATGTTCACGACAATATGATTTTGACATGCAGAGGGTCGTTAGCACCGAAGGGAGAGTCTTGGAAAATTTCAATCCCACTTCTATTACCCAAGCTTTTGACATGCCAGATTTTCCATCTGTATGTGCCTTGAACATGGATTTAGCCAAAACTTACTATGAAAATGAACCCACCAAAGCCCAGCAGATGATTAATTCTTGGTTGGAGAAACCAAAACCTCACTTTTCAAAACTACCCAAGCAATTACACATAGTCAAATTCAGATCAGACATATATGATGCAATCACATTATTGAGCAGAGTGGTTGGTTTAAAGAGTGTTGGAGTGTTAGAAAATTAGATGGTCCATGTGATCAACAAAATTGAACAAGGTATTAATTACCATTGGGCAGGACTCATTAGTGCAATGATTGATAGACAACTGAGGGATGTCCTAGAAACAAAGAAGTTTACTATGTCTTCCTATGTGATATATGTATTGGCTAGGTTCTACCCATACAGTGGTTTGAATCCAAAAGGGACATTTGGACAAGATATAGTCTATGACATATACACAGAATTGCACCTTGGACATCAAGATTTTAGAAGAGAAAATGATGCATTTACAATGCATATTACTAGGTTGCTCCAAAATGCAGAGCATGTAAGAATATCTGATGGAGCCAAGGAGCTAATAAAGAAATATGGAGCCTGGTTCATACAATTTCCAACCTTTTCCTACATCAGAATTGATGGATGTTAGATTGCTCCATATAGGTTGCCCAGGTATCCTACTGACCACATTGTGTTGTTGGAGGTCACAAGACAGATATGTGAGTTTCATGCAATTGTTAAAAAGGCAAAGCATAAGATAGGGTCTGGTGGAGATTTCCCTCGTAGAATTGGCATAAGTGAAGTTTGTCCTTCAATTCAATTAGCTCATGCATCAGGGGATGAATTGGATGCTTATGGTTTCTCTTTCCACTCTAAAACGACAAACTTTGTTATCACCGAGGAAGCACAGAAGAAGGCTACCAAAGAATACCATCATAAGGATGACATAGAAGATTACTGGGCGAACATTAAGGATGATTTTGAGGTGAGGAAGAAAAGGTACTCTAGGCTTCTGGTTGATGTGATTAGCTTGTACAATGTCAAGTTAATCCCTGACTAGTTGGAGGATGACGGGAATCTGGTGCAAGATCATGCATATGAGTCTGTCAAGGGTAGATCAATTGGACAGGTAAATTGGGCTGAAAATGAGGTAACTGAATTGGAAGACCTAATGGCCCCTGTCCTAAAGTTTACCAAATCATGGTTTAAGCACAAAGTTTGGGAACTGGAGAGTGAGAAAATACCTTGTACCTTCAATTTAATGAGGAATCTGAATCCTCTATCCACTTTAGAAGAATCTGGGGAAGATGATCCCAAAGGGAAAACTAAAGGGAGATCACCCTTCAAAATTATAATCCGAGGCCCTAAAGAAAGTGAGCTAGAACCGAAAAGGAAACCAAAGGGAAAGAAAATAAGCCAAACTTTAAAAATAGGCAAGTCTTATGAAGAGGAGGAATTTGAAAAGGTAGAAGAAGAAGAAGAAGAAGATGCTCCTCCATAGCCAAGGAAGACAAGGGCAACTAGGGTTTCAAAGAGAATAGGTCAAGAGACTTCCAAAGATGAGACTTCGATATTTGATGTGGAGAGTTCAGGGGAAAAAACTAAGGTTTATTCAAGGAGATCAAGGACTCCGTCTCCTAAGGAGGCCACGCAAAAGATGGATCCTCTTCCAAAGACACTAGTTGTGGAGCAACCTAGGGCTACTTCCCCTTCACCGAGTTTACCTGAGCAGACAACCCATCAAGATCAAGAGACTAGTAGAGAGACAGAGCCATTCAAGGAAGGAGAACTCTTTAGTGCAGCAGCTGAACTAGAGACTGAAGATATAGAAAGGCAGCCTTCTCCACTAGTGCAATATGAGGATTCTCGGGTAAGCAGCAAAGGTAATGGATCACCTGAGAAGGAGGATGCCCCTATTAGAACCCCATCACCTTTGCAAGAAGAAGAGCTTGAATTAGGTGATCAAGGTGAGCAGTCTCTTGGAAAAGAAAAGGATGAAATAGTAGAACAATATGAAGTAGAACAATATGAAGAGGTGAAGAAAAATGAAATCCGGTTGGATACTGTTGTCCCGGATTGGTTGGAAAAGGAAATTACAAGAAAGAAACAAGTCATCATTGAGGACACCCCCCTTGATTGGGATGAGATGTTGGCTAAGATTGGTAAAGGCAAGAAAAAAAAGATAGCTAAGGTGGTTTCAAGGATAGAAAGAGATGAAGCAAGTAACAGGGTCATTCACATTGCCACCCCTGCTGCAGATAAAACTAAAGAAGAGGTCACTAGAAAAGACTACAATGTGCAGACTATTAATCTTGGACTAGCTTCTATGGAGCAGGATATTGAAGAATATGAAGGGTCCAGTGCAGTAATAATTGGGAGACTAAGGAAAGAAATGCAGTCCAAGCATGAGCTTAGAAGGGAAACTGAGAGGCTTAAGAAGTGTCTAGAAGATGTAATGAAGCCTTTGCAATCTCTTGACCCATCTTCTTCTGCTGTGGCTGGTTTCTTGCCCAAAGAAACTATTTCTGAACTTGAAAGGATGAAGGCTTCTACCCAAACTGCAATGGATTGGTTGAAAGATGTGCAAGCGAAAGGAGATGATGCAATAAAAGAAATCCTTTCAGTTGGAAAGGATGCTGTAAGAGCCAAGGACTTGTTAGAGCATGTTCTATCCCAAGACAAGGATGATATCGACCTCCTATTGCAGAAATCTAAACTGATTATAGAATATGGTAAAGATCAGTTGACTGTAGATGGAATCCTCCCTTCCCTCGAACTTAATGAGCCTTGGGAATGGTTCGAGGCTTTGCAAATTCAGAAAAAGGCCATTAGGAAGATTCATAAATGAAAGAAGGAGATAGATGGTGATCTAACTGGAGTTTATGATAGGTGCATTGCACTTTTTGAGATAATGACTAGCAGGAGGAAGATTGCTCCTAAGTATCTGAGCCTAGAACAATTAAGAGAATGGTGGCATGATGTTTATGCTCCACATTCCGAAAATCTTATAACAGGGCATCAACTAGATGATGCAGCAACTTACTTGGCCATGATGGATAAATACCAGGCACACAAAAATGATTGGAATAAAATTGTTAAATAGTCCAAAGAAGAGATTGGCACCATCGAATGTCGGCTCAATATTTTTCCTTTGCCACCTGTCGCCAAGCTAGATAGAGTATTTTTGAGGGTTCATGGATCATTGGCTCAGAATAAGGATAAGGGAGGCAGTAGTTAATGCCCATTTTGAGATTTGTGCTTCCCTATTATTATAGGGCATGTATTGATCCGGGCTACATTGGGGAATGTGTCTAGTTCGACCTTGATGATGTATCGCCATTTAATGTGTGCCTTACTTTGAAACTCCTAAGGCCGACTTGTTTTGGCTAATTTTATTTTGTAAATGTTTGGCTGGGCCGACATGTTTTTATGGATTCTCTATAAAGGCATTCTTGCCTCATTGTAAGGGGGTTAGCTGGAAAGATAATAGAGATAAGCTAGATCAGAAAAGAGCTAGGGTATTTTGTAGTAGAGCTAATAGTTAGTTCTTGAAGAAAATATTGTAATAGAATACTGGAATTGTTGCAGCATTTTGGTGATCTAATACAATTGAAGGCATTGTGGTTTTCCTGGTGAAATCTCTTGTGTTAGTTTATCTTGCATGGTTCCTATTGTTTCATCTTTCGAATTTCTTAAAGATCTAGGATTTAGTGTTTAGAATTGGAGTAGTTTGGTGAATGATGTCCATGATTTTATATTTGGAATGTTTGTAGCAATCTCTGGTCTACACTCCTTGTAACTATCTGATTGTAGTAGGCTAGTGAAGTCAATCTGGACCATACATTCATTTGTTCTTAGTTCGATTATGGATGAACATCTATGATTTGAAAATCTATATACCCTAGAAGATTGCACCGTTCTTGTGATATTGCATTGTGGGTTGAGCAAGAATTTGTTATTTGAGATTGGTCCATTCCAGATATTTGTCATTTGCATTGTTCATTCTAGGAATAGTTTAGATCTTATCATATGTCTGGATCCTTATCTTTTTCTATTTCTTTATCATTTGGTTAGACTTAGGATTTAAGATCATATTGCAAGATCTGATAAATTGGAAAGAAACAATCTACTTGTAGTAAGGTCCGATTGTGATTACCAACATTTTCACATATTATCTAAGTTGTTTATGCATTGTCATGACCTGACACCCGAGAGACCTTGGGGTGATTTTTAGTAACTTGTTGAAAATTACCTTTCAAGAGAGATAGAATATTGCATTTTTGTCTGAGTTGTTGCTATGCAGAAAACACCATCAACAAGATGTAAGAGGAATTAATGCGAAGGTGGCTCAAGGAGAGGAAATGTAAGATATTTTAATGCCATGTTGGAGGACAAAAGTCCTTTGGGAGGGAGAATTCAAATAATTGGAATATTCCAAGAATATGCCATATTTGAATGAAAATAGGAGGAATTAATAAATGAAATAAATTGATTTACATGTGCAACTTGCAAAAGCTAGAGGAATGGAGGATTAGTGTTAGGAGTTAATTAGGATTAATTAACTTAGATGAAGTTAGTTTTATTTGGAATTTGATTTAGATATTTAGATTTATTTAAATAAAATGAGAGGATAGTTGGGAGATAAATTTAATTAAATAAAATGATTTATTCAATTAAATGAAGAATATTGGTATTAAATAAAGTTGATTTATTTAATCCAAGGAGGAATATTAGGACTTAATTAAATAAATTTGATTTATTTAATTAAAAGGAATTTTTGTGAATTAATTAAATAAATATTATTCAATTAATCAATTAGTAAAGAAATGATCAAGGAAGAATCAAAGTTAGTGAATCAGAATCTAATGCAGGATGTCAATTAGGATATTTTGAGTGTCTACAGATCTATACTTAGTTTGTTAAGACTATGCATATGCTGCATGAATTGTAAAGTATGATTTATGTTATTATCTTGAAGTACTAAATAATGGAAATTCTAGTTTTAACATGGATGGTTAACTTGGTTGTTCCTAGGGTTGGGACAATCCATGGGAAAGAGAGTAACCTAGCTGGTCACCTAGTATGTGTGCATGTATGGTTATCTTGGTTATTCCTATAGTTAGAATAATCTATGGGAAAGGGTGTAACCTAGTTAGTCATTTTTTTATGTATGTTATAATTGAAAAGAGTATGAATGGTCAAATACCAAATTGAGCTAAGGGTGGGTGAACATAAGACCTACATTCAAAGTACTGAGTGTTGAATTATTTTTCCAAAGTGGTGTAAGTAGCCATTGTTTACACTATCATTTCACTATGATCCAAGTTTGCATACTAGCTAGGAGATGTCATACATGTAGGTTGTAGCAAATATATGGTAGCTCTAGATATGTACGACACAAAACCATTCTTAGGAAGGCTAGTATTATGAGATTACCAAACCAATACCTTCATCAAAGGGTAGACCCATCTTATCAGTTAGGTAGATGTGTGGGAGACTATAGTATGTGGTTGGTGGAAAATCCCCTGAGTGATGTTCTCCCTCATATAGTTAGCAGTTGGAATTTGAGGATGTAAGCACCAATTTTAGGGACACCTAGAATGTATGAACCAGTAATGGGAACATCTAGGAGGTATGCACCAACATTGGGGATATCTAGATATATCATTAAGCTCATGGAAGCTATGTATGTAAACATGCATCTCTATTCCTATTGAGAAATTGTAAATGAAAAATATCATCATGAAGTCATGTAATATAGATTTGTTGGAATTTTGTAATAGTGCAATGGGAAAGTTTGAAATGGGATTATTTTAAATGTGCATTTTCTTTTCCTAAATGTTAGTATCATAAAGTGTTCACATGTGGGTAAAGCATTGTAAAAATCAATGGATAGAACAATGGGCATGTTACATCTCTAGCAGGCACTAGATCATTAAAAGAAATGTCAATTCCAAGAGGTTAGATTGAATTTTTTCAATTGGTGATAAGGTATTTTTGAGAGTGAAAAAATATAAAAATCTAATAATCTATGGACAAAGAAGGTTCTAAGATTTCACCATTATTGTAATTACCTTTGAGATATTGGAGTGGATAGGTCTTGCAATGTATCATCTATTTCTTCACACATCCATAATGTATTTCATGTTTCTATTTTGAGACATTATATGCATGATGAGGCTCATGTTTTCTACTAGGGTTCTTTACAAGTAGATTCAAATGAGTATCTAGCCTTAGAGCCCATTCAAATCTTGCGTTATTATGTTGTGTTTTGGAGACCAAGTAGACTCGATCACAGAACATTCATATTATTTTTCATTAAATAATTTGTTACACTTATTAAATATTTATGCTACACTTGTATCTAAAATGTGGTTACAAACAAATAGTAAATTCTAGAAGTGATAAATTACAATTATATAATATAAAATTAAAAGATAGCTGAAAATATTAAATGTAGCCACCCAAAAGAAAACATTTTATTGGGTGCATGAGGCACAACCAATGACCAAAATTCATTTGTACTTAATGGGAAATGTGTGGGAGAATACTAGATCACTCTATGATGAGTTTTGAGGGAAGTGGGTTGTGAAAAATGTTAACAAAAAACTACATAGCAGTGTCTAGAAAAAAACAAGAAGCATCACGAGTACACGCAACAAAGGCTGTGTAAAAACAAGAAAGGAAAAATGTGGAGGAAAAATTTGTTGCAAGTTGCAATAGTTGCTTCATGATTTGTAAAGGTTATTTATCGAAAGTTCAATATATATTAGACCCTATGTTGATGGATGTAGCTCAGTTTTGGGTGAACCACATTTAATCTGTGTTCTTATTTTTCCATCCATAATTTCTATGTGTTCTATTTTTTTATTTTATTGATCAAATATGTATTTAGCTGATAGAAATCTACCTTCTAACCCTAAAAATTGGCATCAAAGTGGGTAGTTTTTAGTTATCCTTCGCAAGATCTCACGATTGAGTGGGATTTGTGGTAGGCGAGGATAAGTTGAAGGTTGAAAAGTTCAATGGAAAAATAAATTAGTTATGGAAGATGTAGATGGAGGAAAATATCTATTGGAAGGATTTATGGTGACTATTGGAAGGAAATCCAAGAAACTCATAGATATGTCTGATGACAATTGGGATATTCTGGATAGAAAGAAACTTGGAAATATTCACTTATGCTTGGCACAATCAATAGCATTTAACATTTCAACAACGAAGACAACTAAAGAGTTTATGCAAACACTAGAAAAAATATATTAAAATCCTTTTGATTAAAATAGGGTATTTCTTATGAAGTGTTTATTTATTATGAGAATGGTAGAAGGTGGGTCAGTTGTTGATCATATAAATGAGTTCAATAGGTTACAAGTCAATTAAACTTCTGCAAATGTAAACTTTGATGAAGAATTTAGGGTTTTTTTTATTCAGTTTTCTTTGCTTGAAATTTGGAATAGCTTGGTAATGATTGTTAGTAATTCTATTTCTGGTTTAAATACATTGAAATTTGATGATGTTGTTGGTGTGATTTTGAGTGAGAAAATCCATAGGGAAAGCTAGGGTGGTATATCCACATCAAGTAGTGTTTTGGATGTAGAAAGAAGGGGCAGAAGAAAGGAGAGAGGAAAGAATTCTAGAGCTCATGGTAAGTCACAAGGAAAATTAAATTACAAGAGGTCCCAATCTAGAGTCAAGAGGGATTGTCAGTATTATGGTAAGTTGGTTCATTTAATGAAATTGTTGATCTTGAAAAAATAAAGGAGATAAAAAGGAACGAAATAAAAAGGAAAATGTGGTAAGTAATAAATCTGATGAGGATGCTTTGATTCTTTCCCTTGATAATGTTGATCATTCTTGGGTGTTAGATTTAGGGGATTCATTTCATGCTACACCCCATAGAGGTTATTTTCTTGATTATGTCTAAGGGGATTTTGGCCTAGTTTATTTGTGAGATAATGAACCCTCCCAAATTGTTGGAAAGGGAAGAATCAAGATTAAGTTATAGAATGGGAATCATTGGAAACTAAAGAGGTAAGGTACATTCCAAGGCTAAGAAGAAATTTAATTTTAGTAGGGCAACTAGATGATGAAGGTTGTGTTGTTACATTTAGTGATAAAAATTGGAAGGTTACAAAAGGTGCTTTAGTGGTAGAAAAAGGTGTGAAAGTAGGCACCTTATATCTTTGTACAGGTCATATTGTTTCTTCTACTTTAGTTGTTGTAGATAAAAATAAAATAGGGAATTTGCTAGAAAAAATAACTACAACAGTTGTTGCAGGTTGTGTAACAGTTGGTATGGGTCAACAGGAAAAAAATCATATAGTTGTTATAGGAAAAATGGCACTAGATAGAATAATAGACTTGGGAACATGAGTGAAAAAGATATGAAAGTGCTTCATTCAAAAAAAAAATTACTAGGTCTAAAATGTGTTAATATGGATTTTTGTGAAAGTTGTGTGTATGGCAAGAAAAAGAAAGAAGAGAATTTGGAGCTTGTGCATGCAAATGTATGGGGACCAACTCAATTATCTTCTCTTTTTGGCTCTTGATATTATGTCACTTTTATTGATGATGCAACAAGAAAGGTATGATTTATTTCCTTAAGCATAAATATGATGTATTTGATACATTTAAAAAATAGAGAAGCTTGGTTGAGAGTGAGATGGGTAAAAAGTTTAAATGTCTTAGATTTGATAATGGTGGTGAGTATTGCAGCAAAGGGTTTGAAGATTAGTGTTCCTCTCTAATGGCATTCATAGGAAAAAAATGGTTCCAAGGACTCTACAAGAGAATGGAGTGGATGAGTGCATGAATAGTAAAATAATGGAGTGTGCAAGGAGTATGACATTACATGTGGGTAGAGGTTGTAAACACTATTGTTTATTTGATTAATAGAGGTCCCTCTAATCCTTTGGGTTGTGGTATTCCAGAGGAAGCTTGGATAGGTAAGAAGGTGAGTTATTATTTTCTCAAAACCTTCAGTTGTGAAGCATTTGCACATATAGTTTTAAAAATTGAACCAAGCTTGATGCTAAGTCAAAGAAATGTATATTTTTTGGATTTGGCATTCATTAATTTAGTTATAGGCTATGGGATTTTGAAAATCAAAAAATTGTAAGAACTAAGGATGTCATGTTCAATGAGAAATTGTTGTACATATATCAATTGCAACAACATGAGAAGAAATAAAATGATTATGTAGTGTTAGATGATACTCCAAACAATGATGTTCCAGTGGTTCCTCATGCTCAACATTAATAGCAACATCAAATACCACAAACTCCAGTGAATGTTAGACGATCTTCAAGGATAAGTAGACCTCAAAAAATATTTTCTCCCTCTTTGTATTCTATTTTATTAATTGATGTTGGTGAACCATAATGCTATGTTGAAGATATGTAGGTGGATTCCAAGGTTTAGTTAGAGCATGGATAGAAGAAGAAATGAACTCCTTACTAAAAAATCAGACTTGGGAATTATGCAAGCTTCATGCAGGTAAAAAGGCTTTACTAAACAAGCAGGTTTATAGGTTCAAATAAGATGGAGGTAAGAAAAGATTTAAAGTTAAGCTAGTTGTAAAAGGATTTTCATAGAAAAAGGGCATTGATTGTGATGAAATATTTTCTCTAGTTGTTAAAATGACATCTATTAATATTGCTTTAAGTATTGTGACTGTTGAAGACTTGCATTTATAACAACTTGATGTTAAAGGAACCTTCCTCCATCCAGTGATTTGGAAGAGGAAATATATATGGATCAACCACAAGGATTTGAGGTCAAAGGTAAGGAGAAATTAGTGTGCAGATTGAAGAAAAGTTTATTTGGATTGAAGCAAGCACCTTGGAAATGGTATATTAAATTTGATAGTTTTATGGTTGAGCAAGGCTATAGCTAGTGTAATTCAAACCATTGTGTTTACTTTAAGAGGTTAGATGATGATAGTTACATTATTTTATGTTTATATGTGATGATATGATTGTAGTAGGGGGGTATGTGCAGGATCGTCATGGAAAAAATAGGCCCTTAAGTGGCAAATTTTTTATAAAAATCAGAGTTAGGAAACTTGACATAAAAATTTGAATAAGTTATCTATATTATTTCAAAAATATGTAAGAATAGAATCTATAGAAAATTGAATGTAGTTTCTAGACTACTAGGTTTATTTAAAAAATAAAAAATCTATTTAGTGAAAATTTGAAATTTCAATGCAAGAGTACTTAAATTTCAGTGGGAAAAATAAGAAGCGGTCTTTCCTCGACCACCCTAACCACAATAAATGATAATATTTTTTTATAATATTTTAGATATAAGTAGAGGAGTCATGTCCAGATGTGATGCATATTTATTTGTAATTTTTTCCAAGTAAATAATTAATTATGAATTTTTTATTACGACTTTTAAAAAATATAAAAACTCGTATGTCTAACCACCTTAACTTGGTCAAAAATTCATGAAATTAAATTTTTCTTTTTTTAATCCTATAGTATACAAAGCATAGAATGTGATGCATGCTTCAGATTAAAAAAATGTGATATTGTTGGAAAACTATAGATGTTTTTCAATCGGCCTATTAATCAGGACTTTAGTCGTAATTCAAATAGAAAATGAATAATAATTATTTATTAAATTCAAAGTATAACATAATTTACATTGGTGGAAAGCTGAGAATCTCCTTTAAAAACCCTTTTTGTTTCACCAATTTTGGGTAAAAAGAAAGCCGTCAACCACATACCCCACAAATACCCATCATATCGCCATTTTTTGGCCCATCATGATCCTACACATACCCGGGGTAAGAGATGGATCACATACGGGAGTTAAAATAGTTGTTAGAAAATTCATTTGCTATGAAATATTTGGGGGCAGCAAAAAAAATCCTTGGTATGAAGATTACTAGAAATAGGAAAAACAATTTTTTCTTTTATCTCCGGTTGATTATGTTGAGAAGGTGTTGTAGAGATTTCCTATGGAGAATGCAAAATTTGTCAGCACACCTTTTCCTAGTCATTTTAGATTGACTAAGGATATGCGTCCGAAGACACAAGAGGAGGAAGAAAAAATGTACAAGGTACCATATGCATTAGCTATAGGCAATTTAATGTATACCATGGTATGCACAAGACCATATATTGCACATGTTGTAAGAGTTGTTAGCAGGTATATGAATCATCCCGGAGTTGAGCATTGAAATGTGGTAAAATGGACTCTCGGGTATTTGAGAAGTACATCCAATAAATGTTTATGTTTTGAGGGATCTAAAAATGATTTAAAAGGCTATGTTGACTCAAATTTGGTAGGGGATATTTATACTAGGAAAAGTACCACATGTTATGTATTTAGAGTTAGTGGAACAATAGTGAGTTGGATTTCTTGGTTGCAAAAGGTGGCCGCCATATCCTCCATAGAGACAAAGTATGTAGTTGCAACAAAGGCAGCAAAGAAGATGATATGGCTGCAAATTTTCATGGAGGAGTTGGGAAAATAGTAAGCTAAAATTTACTTTTTTATAGACAGTCAAAGTGTTATACATCTTGCAAATAATTCTACCTTTCACTCTAAAACCAAACACATATAGTTTGGATATCATTTCATTCAATCAGTTTTGGAGGATGGACAAGTAAAGATAGAAAAGATACATAGAGATGAAAATCTAGTTGATATGTTTATGAAGGTAGTGACAAGGGAGAAGTTGAGCTTCTTTTTGGCTTTGGTTGGCCTTCAAGGTTTAATTTAAGTAAAATGGAATAGTAGGGTCCAAGGTGCTGATTTCTAGTGGGAGTTGCAAGGGAAATGGTGTTATATCAGTCTTCAAGTGGGAGATTGTTGTGTTTTGGAGACCAATCAGACTTGGTTGCAAAATATTCATATTATTTTTCATTAAATAATTTTTTGCACTTATTAAATATTTTTGTCACACTTGTATCTAAAAGGTGGTTACAAACAAATAGGAAATGTTGGAAGTGATCAATTACAACTATATAATATAAAATTAAAAGATAGTTGAAAGTTATATTAAATGTAGCCACCCAAAAGAAAACATTTTTTTTGGTGCATGAGGCACAACCGATGGCCACACTTCATTTGTAATTAATGAGACATATGTGGGAGAATATTATAACACTCGGTGATGAGTTTGGAGGGAAGTAGGTCATGAAAAACATTAGAAAAAATTTGCAGAGTGGTGGTTGGAATAACATAGGAAGTGTTGTAGGTGCACACAACAAAGGCTATGTAAAAACATTAAAGGAAAAACATGGAGAAAAAATTTGATGTGGGTTGCAATGGCTACTGCATGATTTGTAAAGGTTATTTACTTGAAGTTTAATATATATTGGACTTTATGTTGGTGGATGTAGCCTAGTTTTGGGTGAACCATGTTAAATCTTTGTGTTATTTTGCTGTCCATAATTCATGTGTTCTATTTCTCTTTTTTATTGATCAAATATGCATTTAACTGATAGAAATCTATCTTCTAACCCTAGCACGTTAAATTTTTTTCCTTCAGAGGTAGGAGCTAAACCAATTTAGGGTCTAGTGAGATTGCTATAATGAGGTTTTGGGGACTTAATAGGATACTACATAGTTGGGGGTATTTTATCCTCGCCTCTTTGAGGGCTTCCAAGAGGAAGTACATTCTGAATAAGGAGGATATGAGGTCCATCCTTTGGTGTCTTTCATATTGGCACCTTTTGAAGTTTTATTATTTTGACATATCATGAGTATTATTGATTATTATTATACACATATGATCATATTACTAGACTATCTTTGATGTTTATTTGTATTCATAGAGTAGTTAATTTTGATATATACATATGTCAATTTTAGCATTGTTTGGTTAATTAGGTATCTTAATCTTCAAACAATTATTTTGGTAAATACTTAATTAATATTTTGATCTCCTAAAATAATTTCAATTGTGTTATGAATTATTAGTTCTCAAGTGATTAGAAATAAACATATTATCTATGGATTTATTAAAAACCCATATGAGTTGTGGTTAAAAGGTAAAATACAATCAAATTTTAATATGATAAATTACAATGAACTATGCAACATTGTGAAGAAAATTATTATTTGAGAGTCTATGATTATGTAGGTATTTCAATGTAAGTTTCTTCAATTTTTAAATTGGATTTATTAATATTTATCTTTGATTCTATAGGAAAATTTCCATGAAAGAAAAAGGGCCCCTAAGGAAACCTTAGTCTGATGATTCCTAGTGAAGCCTTGACCTTAGTCCATGACAGGGACTAAGGTCTCTAATTGTAATGTTTATTGTAATCTAATATTATTTATGTGGTAAATATGTTTTGGATGTTGTTCTAATGATTGTGAAAGTCTTACTTGGGCCAAGTGGTATCCTTGTTGAGTATCTTTAGGTCTATAGCTCAACCCCCTATGGATTGAGTACCATTTAAATCCTAAGATGTAGGCTTTGGCCATGATTTGATCCTTCTCAAATCACTTATGAAGTGGATGAAAATATTTTAACTTGTGGGTGAAGGAAAGTGATTTGTCACTTCCAAACGTACACTCCCATGTTTGGGGGTTCCTAAGAACTCACACATGTAAGTTCTTCTTAAGGATCCCCCTTGGGGAAAATTACACAAAAGTACACCTCTTATCCAATGGTTATACATGTGTAATTTAATTTGTGGGGACCACCTACCCTTAATATTTTGTTGGAAAAGAGAGAATTTGTGGGGACCACGTACCCTTAATCTCTTGAGAGTTTTGGAAAAAAAAATTAGAAGGACTTACAGAGATTTGGAGAAATAACTTTCAATATATTCTTATCCATATAAACCTATTGAGGTATGATCTTCCTCTTAGAATGTTATAGGTATTTTTATTGTAAATATGTAAATGGAAAGATTGCATTTGTTTGTTGTTGTTGTGTCTCTTTTTTGTGGTTGGGATAAGAATGTGAAGGATTAGGCTCTCTCAACTTAATGAGAGAAACCCATGTGTTGGGTAAGGGAGGTGTGAAATGTCCAAGGGGATGATTTATTTACTCCTTGAGAAGGAGAAAATGTGGATATGTGTATCCTTGCTTCTTTTGGTGAGATTTGTGGAGAAATGGTGTTATATATCTTTAAGGGTTGTGATGTATTTGGAGTTGTTATACCTCCTTAAGGGAGTTATATTCATGTAAAAAAATGTCATGATCCTATTTGCATCTCCATTAGAGAGATGCTCCTCTACTTATCATGCCCCTTGTGAAGGTATCATTTGTGTGTGTATAAATGGGTAGAAGAATATGTGTGTTAATGAGTGATTGTGTTTCTTGCATGTATTATGTACTTCATTTTATTATGGGACTCCCAACACGAGGGTGAACCCTTGAGCAATCCCAACAATTAGAGAATATATTTTTTTTGGCCTTGTTATATATCTTGTTTTTACATTCTTTGGTGGAGGATTTGGTGGGTTTCTCTTGAATTGGGCATTTTTTATATCTCAAGGAAAGTGTTTAAGAATGATCCCTAAATGGTTCCCTTCAAAAATTTATTATTTTAAAGTTATAGTATTATTTGATTTATGTACAACAAAACAAAATCTATTATAATCCCTTTGGAAAAATATGCATTATTGTTTAAAGATGAATTTTCTTGGAAATGAATCAATGAATTCTTTGTGTTTGAGTATACTTTCAACTAAAAAATATATAAATGTTAATCTTCATTTTTTTGAATGTATATAAAAGGAAAAAATCTTCTATCTAATCTTTTTTTTTCAAAAGAAGAAAGAAATGAACTTCCTATTTTAGTTTTTATTTTGTATTTTAAAAATAAAATAGGTCCTATTATAAATGTCCATATACACTCATTTCATAACATATATGTATATATATGTTCACAAGTAATATTAAATATATTCCTCTTATTTTTAATTCAAAATATGTAATTTTTGTATGTGTGTGTCTATATATATGCATGTGTATACATATACAATGAACATATATGTGATATTACACACACACACACATATGCATATATATACATATACATATACATATATATGTGAGGGTATATATATAAATTTATATATAGTTGGGTGTTATAAAAAATAAAAAATAAAAAATAAAAAGTAAAAAGTAAAGATATTACATTAATTTACAATTTTATTTATTCATTTATATATGTGTGTGTGTATGTGTATACATATACATACATATATATGCACGTATATACATACACACACATATATATACATATTTATATATGTTATGGGGGAAGTAGCTTGAGCCAAAGCCCTATAACTCCAAACACCCTAGGAGCAACTAGAAGACCAAAATATATTCCACAAGAGAGAAAATGACAAGAATAGCTTGATTTATTATGGATGCAAGATTCATTCAATATGTACATGAGATTCCTTGCTTATAACTTGGAAAGGTGAGAGATAGGATTAGCCAATATTATGACATGTGTCTTAATCCTATGTCATGAGACAACTTGAAAAAAAATTAAAAAAGAAGAAGATATGATAGGATCTTATCTAGACAACTAAGACTTCTAGAAGGACACCTAGGACCTAAGTAAATTTAACATGTGAATAAGTCCTCAGCTAGGAATTAGCTAGGTACAAAAACTTATTCACACCAACACCCCCTCTTAGGTGCAATTTTGGGGGTTGATTATTATGTAAATTATGCACAAAGAATAAAAATTATAATTGTTATGGTTCCCAACTACTAGTCCATGTTAGGTACCCATTTTCAATGCAGTCTCTCACAAATAGAGAAAAGGAGAAAAATGAGTGGGACAAAACTCCTCTCCAAAAGAGAGAAAATATACAAACAAGGATGATGTGGAAGACTAAATGATACCCCCAAGGACTATATCCATCATGTATATACAATCAATGGCCTTGCCATAAGATGGAAAAAGAGAGACAAGATATCACCCAATAATGAAGAAGTTCCAATGCTGATGGAAAATTCTTGAAAAAAAAAGATGATCCAATGTGTGAAAGAAACATATCTTCCCTTGGGAAGAAACATGTCCATAGGTTGATGAAGAAGCCAATCCATGTCCAATTGGAAGGACTTGATGGATGAAGTCTCAAAATATATGTTTTACAAAATTGATTATGAGTATTCAATCTTGAAGAAGCCACAACATAATCATGATCAAACTCAACCATGTGAGAGATCTTGGGGGTGGCTCCCCTCCAGGTCTAGTAGTCTGTAGGGTGCTTTTCTGGGTTTCCTTCATGTGAGAGATCTTGGAGGACACCTTCCTTGTAGGTCTATAGGCTTGTAAGGAACTTTTCTAAGTTTTCTTTGTGAGAGATCTTGGAGGACACCTTCCTTGTAGGTTTGCAGGCCTGTGAGGTGGTTACATTATTAAATTCTCCCTTCTCTTCTCTTTTGTATATATCAGATCGAAGATTTGCATCTTCTTCATCCTATGTATATACCTTTCCTCTCTTCATTTTAGAATTCCTCTATGTGTTATTTCTTAGTTTAGGGATGATGCATAGTACTGAGGAAACCTTCTATATCGAGGCCTCTTTTACTTTGCTTACTCAAATCCTTTAGTTTTTTGTGTTCTAACATTGTTGTCTGGTGTAGGTTTTTCTTGTCTAGTGCATTTTTTTTTGCAAGTCTTCAGCCTTGGGGCATGCCTATGTGGTTTGAAGAGTTATACGCTTCCTCTATAGTATCCTTTTGGCATATGGTGTTATTTATGTTTAGCATATTTCCTTTAGCGTGCATATTAGTGTAGATTCATATGCCCGCTAAAGTGGGGGAAAAATGTATAGTCGTAAAATTACACCTCTTGTAATTTCACATACATTCTTGTACCCGCTTTAGTGTCCAATCCCCTAGCATTTTTGTAGGCTCATTTTAGCCCCTACATCAGCCTTTTTCCCTTCTCAGGATGCTCTGGACCCCTTTTCAATAGCCACCCTTGTGTGTCCACTTTGCATCGAACCTTGTGTTTTCCCCGTTCATGTTGTTTTGTAGTGTGACATGTTTTGACACTAGTGCATTGTTTAGACGTCTATGCACCATGCTAGCATCCTGTGATGTTTCAACATTCAAATGGTTAGTTTTTAGCATGTTTTCCACTTTTCACCTCCTTTGGTTAGTGGTAATGGCTCGAGATTCCTTGTAACTGCCTGGGAAGCTTCTTTTCCTTAAATTCTATTTTTTCACTTCATTTGCAACTCTCTTTTGCTCTAGCTTCATTCTAACTTCTCTCTAGCTTTGGATCTAGCTTTCCACTCTCCAACTATTTCCTGAATAGCTTCACACTTGTTATAGCAACCTCAAGCTCTTAATCTCTCACAACACTCTTTTTAGCTCTTGGCTCTTGGAGCTTCTTCTCCCTTATCTCATGCTTTTGAGCATCTTGGGACTGCATATCTCCTTTCTATTGTATCTCTACTTTGTGATATAGGTTCTCCTCCTTGAGTGGCGATTACTTTTATAACCTCTTTTGTGATATGTGTTATCCTCCTCAAGCAGGGATTTCTTTTATCACTCATACTTGGTGGTGTAGGTTTTTCTCCTAAAGCGGGTTTTGCTTTCACCACACACTTTTTTCCATTTCAATTACACACACTCTCTCTCTTTCTATTTGACTTTTCGTGGAGGTGAGAACACCAAAATAGGGGTTTGACTGAGGAAAATCCCTATACAACCCCAACAGTTTCTCTCAATCTTACAAACACGGGTATTGAAGATATCTACTGGCTGGAGGCTTCATTACTTGGATTTTTGTGAGCATCGTATTTCCTTTCTTCTCCTTATCTCTATTATTTCTACTCCACTTTATTTCAGTTTTATAACATTCCATTATTTTCTTATGCTTTAGTACTTCTCAGCAATTGGAGTAGAAGTATTCATTTAGCTATTTTCTATGATAAATTCACTTTTTGGTCCATACAAATGCTAGTGTGTTACGCTGTCATCCCAGACCTGCACTGTCATCCATTCACCGAGAGCTTGTCAATTTTTCTAGAGAATATTTGTGACCTACTCTTTCATATTCTAGGACTCTTTCCACTATTCCTTGAGCTAGTTTAGGGAAGTTTTCCTCGTGAATGAAGAGAAATATTAAGTAGAAAATCCCCCTTCTCTACACTAGGTACACATTAGTTATCTCATTAATTTTTTGTTCTATTTTATTTACATTTCTAAAGAATTTTCTAGGTCTTTGAATTTAACTAGGGTTTTGCATTTTTATTTTCTTGTCCAAGCTTGAACTTGGTGGTGAACCCTTCATTAGGTTTATTTTTGGTGAACTTGCATTTAGGACATTATAATTCTAATTTTAAGTGCATATTCATCCTATATTTATCTTTCATTAACATTCCATTAAGGTTTGCATTGGTTAATTTTCATTCTAGGGTTTCAAATCTTGCATTAGTGAAAGATCATTTAGCTTGCATTTTTGCACTTAATTTTATTGAAAATTATTCAAAAACTATAGTTGCATCTTAGAATTAGATCATACAGCATAGAAAACATAAAAATCAACCAAAAAAACTCTAAAAAATCTAAAAAAACCCTATTGGGACTCATTCGCCACCTTGGGTGAATCAGTCCCATTGCAAATTTTGAACTACTATTTATAGAGTTAAATTTCTAATTTTTAAGCTTTTTATTATTGTATTTACTTTTCTATTTCAGTTTGATTTATTTCTATTACATTCAAATCATTCTAAGTAGCATCATTTACATTCATCACAATTGTGGATAGAATTAGTTTCTTGCACTTTTTAATTTCAACATTAGTTCATAGTTCAATTAAATTGTATTACATTTGGAATTCATTTGAAAATGAAAATTGGTCAACCTTAGAGACAACATATCATTCAAACCTGCTAGTAGTGATGAATTTGACATGTTAGATGAAGCTCTTGATGAATTCATCTCTCCTAGATCATCCACTAATGGTTTGATACAAGAGGATGCAAACATTGACAATTATGAAAATCATCATTGTTCTTCCTCTGATACCTCTCCTATTGGTGATGAAGGTATCTTGGTGATAGGAGATATAACCATTGAGAATCATGAAATTCTTGTTTGTCTTCCTCCTTACAAAGATATTATGACACATGAAGCTAAGATCATGGACACTAATTTACCTAGTCTCCATTCATCTCCCAACACCTCCCTTACTTGTGAAAATGCTTTAGTGAATAAGGATACAATCATGAATGATCATGAAAATTTTTTTATGTGGAGGCTATATTGATATTAGGAGATACAATGATTGAGCGTTATGAAAATCCTACCTCTCCTACTTGGGGAGGCATTATAGGACATTGGGATATAATTGTAGATAATCATGACAATCAAACCTTTCCTTCTCATACTATCTTCTCTAGACATGAAGAAGATAGTTTAGTGTTAGAAGATATCCTTATTGAGACTTATGAGAATTTTATTCCTCCCTTTCCTAATGCCCCTACCATTTGGGAAGACCTATTTGAACAAAAAAATTCCAATCATTTGTAACCATGAAACTCATAGTTATCCTTCTCTTGATTCCTCTCCTATTTACGATGAAGCTATTTTACAACATTTAACCTCAGAATATCATGAACATCTAGTTTTTACCTCTCCTAAAAACTCTCCTACTAGGGAAGGTACCATGGTGCAAGCAAATAAAAACATTGACAAACTTCTTTCAAACAATAGTAATATGGCTTCCTTAGATGAAGATGATGAAGCAAATATAGATAAGCCTTTTGACATTATGAACATTAGATATCCCTTAAGTTCACCAACCACACATGTCAAACCCATACAAGATACATAAAAACAAAAGAAAATTGAAGAGGCCAAAAAGTTATTGGAAGATGCTTCAGAAACCTTTGATTTCATACCTATATTCATGGGAGAATACATCATGACAAAAGAGTCTAAAAAGGGAAAAGGGAAATCGATAATAGAAATAAAAAATTCAAAAGCATCCATTTCAACCACCTTAAAATAAAAGACAACATTCAAGAAAAAATTTGATGAGGTTGAACAACCACCGAATTCGAAAGAAGTGAAAAATATTTATGGAAGAGGTTTTGAACTTATGAAACAACTTGGGAAAGGATTTGATGCTATAGAATAAGGTATCCATGTCCTTGTAGAGCCTAAAATGCAAGAAATGAATAATTATCTTGGTTATTTTCCCTTGAAACAAAAGCCTTCATTCAATGTTAACACTATCACAAAAGATTATTCCAAGACAACTTTAAATTTGATGCATCTGAAACTGATAGATATCTCATTAAATATGTATCAATTTGACACTTTGTTTACTCATCATAATAAATAAAATTAGTTGTTGCTCCTTTCCATGTAATAGTTGTAGGATCATAGTATACTCACTATTGCATGCCATTTCCTTTTTTCAAGGAGAAGCATATCATCATCCACTCTAGGCTCACCCTTGTCCTGCATTAAGTGGGGGAAAGGGGGTTAGGTAGCCTTGTCCTTGTATGTCACCTATCATTTTCATTTTTGGCTAGTTGATCACCTTTCATGTATATATAAGAGAAAGCTTGGGATGTGGATGACATGCCTTAAGTTGGCTCACATGTGACATACTTATCCTTGGTGTAGTTTGATTTGGAAACATATGACTTGGCATAGGGCTTTCTAAGTTGGCTCTCATGTCTTCTTTCATGTTAGCATTTATCATAATTGGCTACTTTAAAGCAATTTCTCATAGTGATTGTGTAGCAATTTCTTTAAAGTGGGGGTGTACATAGATGACATCTTTTGGAAAAATTTCATGGTGTGATTTTTTCTTTTTTCTTGTGATGTGTCCTCTTCTTGGTGGTGTCATTGGGTTTTGTGTCATCCAAGAGTGTAAAATATACTAACATGGCATGATGTGAATGAGGCATCCCATGGGTGATGATCTTACACCTTGAATTTTCCTCTCTTGGAGACATTAGGCACAATGCTCCCTAACAAGAAGACCATTATGTGAACAAAGTAAAATCCCATTTTAAAAAAAAATTACATGAAAAAAGAATTGAAAAAAAGAATTACATTGTGGTGCCCTATCAAAGTTATTACGAGGATAACTTTGGTATAATTAGTATGATGGGAAGTCAAAACACTGGCATGAATTTCTCATTATACGGTGAGAAGCCAACACATTGGCATGAATTTCTCACTAAACCCTTCTTTGGGACAACTCACCCCACAAATGACAAGATGTTTTATGGCCCCAGAGTGAGTGAATATTTGATCCACCTCATTTTTATTAATCATTTTTCTTTCTTTGAGTTCTTTACATTGCATGTTTGTGTATCTTGTTTTTCTGCATATTATACACCTTTATGTGTGACCTTTTTGTTCTTATGTCGGTTTGACTTAGGATCTTGGATCCTAGGGGCATGACCACCTCCTCAATATTTGTTATCCTAGACCATCTGCATTGGTACACTTGGACCCCTCTTTAAAGTCTACTTTAGTGTGAGTTTGAAGGAAGTTCATCCTCTCACTAAAGTGGGGGATAGATGGAACAACAAAACAAGTATGCCTTTTCCTTGCTTGCTTGATTTGGGAATAATTAATTATAAATTAGGCTTGATATTGCCTTGATCTAGTGTTGTGAGGTGTTTTACACATCCACATTAGATCTTGGGCCCTTTTTAAGCTAAATTAACTCAACCTTTCCTTAATTTAATGTTATAAAATGTATTTATTTACACCTTGACATTAAATTTATGAGGCTTGTAAACTAAAGTGGACATAATCTAGTGTTGTAATGTGTTTTACACATTCACATGGGATTTAGGGCCCTTCTAAGCTAAATAGACCAAGTTTTCCTTAATCTAGTGTTGTAAAGTGTATTTATTTACACTTTCACATTGAATTTTGGGCCTTGTTGCATTTATGACCTTTATATCATCATTAATAGGCCCCTATGACCCCATATGCATCCCAAGGCATATTTCAATAAAAAACCTGACACGATCAACATATAAGCTTAATGTCTTGACTCACTGGCATTCTAGCTAGCAAAATAGCCCCTGTGGGACCCATTTGCCACTTTGGGGCAAATGAGTCCCATCCAAGTGGGACTCATTCACCCATCTTGGAAAATGAGTCTCATTTGAGCTATTTTTTAGGTTTGAGAGGGAAAAACTAGGTTTTAAGTTTAAATTTCTTCCATGTCGGCTTTGGGGATCAAATTAACGATTGTTTGAGTTCCTTTCCTATATAAACAAGATTTTGAATCCTTATTTCATATAAGTAATACAAAAATCCATGTTATCAAGTCAAGCAAGAAAGAGTTAAGCACTTTGAGTCTTCACAAGGTCATCAAGATAGCTTTCAAGGGTAGATTGTTCATTAATTATTGTAGAAATTGAAGATCCATCATCATGGAAAGGTTATAATTGCATTATTTCATGTTCATGCTTCATTATCTTATTTCATCATTTGGTTTAATTACCTAAAAGGGTTTTGACCAAGGAAAACCCCCATTCCCTAACAATCAACAAGTTTTTCTCTCTCTCTCTCTCTCTTTGTGTGATTATAGATCTAGGTGCTTTGAAGACTTGAATATCAATGAAGATTAGGCTACAAGATTGTTGGAGTTGTATCCCCATTTTCAAGGTCATAATCTTCATTAAAAATATCATCTACAACCCCGAATTCAAGGTTTTAGATTCGGGAACCTAGAGGAGCATATTGAGTAGTCTCAAAGGTGCAGATTATAAATTTGAAGTTTTATAAAATCTAAACTAGACTTATTCACCACAAGTAGTGAATGAGTCCCACTATAGGTGTTTTTCAAATCTATTTACATATTTTGATGCCCTTTTTCTAGGAATGGACTCTCGTGCAAAAACCCAGAACTAGGACTGATTTTCCCAAGTTGGAAAACGAGTCCCAGTTGGTGAACAAGTCAAAATTTCAAAAATTTCAAATTTGTTTCTAGTCACTTCAAGGCTTCCAGGTACACATCAGTCATCTCATTTCTTTTCTTTTCTTTTTTATTTACATTTTAAAGAAATTTTCTAAGTCTTTGCATTGAACTAGGGTTTTTTCATTTTTATTTTCATTTTCATTGTCTTGTGAAAGCTTCAACTTGGTGGTGAACCCTCATTAGATCATTTTAGTCCCTTGGACAACCCTATTGCAAGATCTCTTTCTCTTTTACATTGAGATCTCTAGGTTTATCCTTGAGTGGAATATCTTTGAAAGTGGATGCAAATACATCATTATTCCCCCATTTTAATAGGTTCCACTTTTTCCCTTCCAATTCATTTAGCAAACTTGAGGTAGTTTAAGGTAGCTCATTGCTTAAGAATCTCCCATGACCTAGAGTCTCAGGGTAGCAAGTTTTCCTTCTCTACATTTTGGTGAACCTGATGTGAACCATTTTCTCTTCATCTATGGGTATCGAAGGACCTTCTCTCATTCCCTAGGTGTGTTTTAGGTTTGCATGTTGTAGGGCATGGAACCTTGCAACCCAATATATGACCCCTAACTATGTAGTTAGAAAGGTTCTTAGATATTTAGGAGTGAAATTTGGATAGGTCACTATTGGACCCTTGAACCTTTAGAGTCCTCCAAGTTTGTTCCTTCAGAGTACATAAATATGGTCTCATTTACACATGTATTCATTCTTCCCAACCTATGAGTGGATTACTAGACATAAATTTTACCTTGTAGGATTTTCCTATGAACAAAGAGCCTTATCCCTTGTACGTCCCCACTTGTGTCAATGAGAACATAGTAATTGGTGTCCTACTTGACCCCGCATGCTGAGTGAATTCCATAACAGAGGGGACCCTACTAATAAATTTCTTACATAATAATGGGTACAATGAATCCAAGGCCACTATATGTACACAGGATGTAATCTTGGTCCCTCTTATCAGTTCTATTACTCTTTTGATCTTGGTAGGACCTAGGGCCGTAGATACCTCTTTTGAGATAATCTTGGAGTCAAACCTATTCAAGGTGAAACAAGGAATTATGTGGTTAGTTTGTAGGAATGGTTTCACTTCGTTCATTCATAAATGTCTTAATTTTTCTCATGAGTTTTTTGTGCATGTTGAGCACAACATCAGTTACAAACCATTAGTGTCGCATGGGGGCTTCTCGTTAGACCACTTTTGGCCTGCTCCCATCGAATCACTCCCTCCAAGGATAGAATTTTTATATTCTTCCTACGTCAATTATAAGACTAGGGGCATGGAGCCAAAGGTAACCTCTCTAATTCTTCCCTACACCACCTTTTTCAAAGGTTATATGATCTTGCTTAAGAACAAGCTACCTCCTCCCAACAAAAGGGGAAGGGGAAGCTTGGTTGCACCCAAGAACCTTCCTCTTCTTCTACTTCATCCTCTTCCACTTCTCACCCTACTATAGTTCCTTTGACTTCTACTCCCATTCCTTGCATGGGGAGCCCGACGGTGCTCGTTTAGTGAAAATCCAAGTGTTAAGTGTTTGAACTTCTTGTCTTTCCCATGGTGCCAAGCCTCATTATTTATGGCAAGGGGAAGGACCCTCATGGAGTTTCCCTTGTATCTTGGCCTCTGCTACCTCCTACCACTCTTTTCCCTGTGATAGTAAATGAGAAGAGGCCTATTATTGAGGCACTAGTGTCTACATCTCCACCTACTATTCTTTCTAATCCTACACTTCTTGTTATTTCTACTATTTAGGAGGTTATCCTTCCACCATCCTTGATTTTCAAGGACACCCCTATAGAAGAATAGGAGCCTCCCATCCCTTCGTAGGTTGTGACATATAGTTCCCATAGTTGATGTAATTGGCTTGCATGAGAGCATAAGCATCAGAGAAAGGTTATGGTTGTTGAACAAGTTTCCTTGTAGAAGGTAGAAGGGGAGCCAATAGCTCCTATATATACACCTCCTATTGTGCCTCCTCCTTCTTCTTCAATTCCACTCACCTCAAATTTTCTTTTGGCTCCTTGATGAATGCTAATGATCCTCAATCCAAAAGGGTGCAAGTGTTCATTTCTCCCTCAGTGACCCCCCTCTTATGATGTCCCTTTCAGAAATCACTCATTTTTCCTAGCCTATGGACATATTGAACACCACGGTGGTATTTACTATAGTAGTGATTCTGGATAGGGGTCAACCACTAAATGCACTCCCGAGCATATAGAGAGATCTAGATCTATCTATACTTCTAGGTTGTACTCATAAGCCAGTGGGGAGAAGGTCTGAATTTCTTCTTCTTCCTTGCTTTCCACTTCTTTTTTTGGGATTCTATAGCCTCCACTAAAGCATAAGCTAGATGATGACCTTGCTTCAAGTGGAGGTCAGAAGAAGGGATCACCTTCTTCAAAAGGGATTTTTGATTTGGATTGCACTATCCTAGTGATGGAGGCAGCCCCAGTGTTCCCTGAGTTTCTTACTTCCCCTCTTGATGAGGTCATCAATGGATCTTGGGCCACTCCTTCTCCTTCCCAATTAACAATTGGAATTCTAATTAAGTGCATGCTTAACTCGGTAGATGATGTCCTGGCTCTATTAGTGATATTTTTGAGATTGATGACTTTTACCTCATATGACCTGAGTGAAGGAGACCTTGAGGGGCCTTCTTCCTTCATCCTTATTGTAGGAGAGTTAGATGGTGCTTCTCTTTCTATCCCATGCTTGCAGTCTCATCCACCCTCCCAATATAATGATCTAGATTGGGAGAACTATGGCCTCCTAGTTGATGAAGACTAGGGGATACCTCATCTTTATTTGTAGATTAGATTTTTGTGTATTGTGTTCCCCCTGTGCTTGTCTTTATGTGTTCCTAGAAGAACCTTTCTACCCTTGTAGGTGCTTGGACACAGGAGTGAAAATGTTTCATGAACTTCCTCTATATGTTTCATCTTTCTTCTATTTGTTGTAACCTTTATTTTCAACAATTGGGGATGATGCAAAGCATTGGGGGTATTTAGGCCCTCTTCCATGTTGACCCAATTTATTTTATCTTCATGTTCTCATTCAAATCTAGGAACTTTGGGGATTGATGATCTTTCATTCACACATCACATGTTACTTATTCATATATATGAACAGATCTGACCCCGAACTCTCAGATCCCCCTGTCTCTTGATTTCTTTGTCTCTGCTTAATTTTTTATGTCCTCAATTTTTTCACCATATCCATTTCATGATGTTGTGGTGTTTATGTGTTTTGCCTCACATGCATGAAAAAAATTTCATGTTTACATCTTGCAATGTATTGTGGTCCACAACATAACTTCCTCTTCTTTCTCTCATTAGGATGCTATGTGCTCCTCCACTTTGCACACACCATCCTAAAGGGGGCTACCATACTTCTATAATTTTGAATAAGGTACATTGGATGGCCAATGAATCCCTTACTAAAAATATTTCATTTTTCAAGAATTGCATCCTTCAACAAGGATCCCTTGGAAAAAAAATTCCTTTGAAAATGAATTCGTAGAAAAAGAATCTAAAAACATCCCTTCAAAATGTTTGATAGGACAATTGAAAGGGGGGCTGAATTAGTTGTCATATATTATAATCTTAAATTCAATTACCAAAACTAACACAAACTAATTAAATGATTAACCATCAAATTCTAATGCACAAACATAATAACACCATATTTACATGGAAAACCTAATGAGGGAAAAACCATGGTGAGGATTAACTCACACTATAGATAATATCAAAACCAATTACAGAAAGGCTCACTACCTAAAATAAGGCTCATTTCCTAAAATGAGGCCCATTGACTACATCAAGGAATCACTATCCACAGAGCTACTACCCAAAGATACAAAATGATGGCTCACTACTAGAATACAAAAGTTATGGCTTACTGCCAAAAGTGAACTAATAAATTACACCATTCTTGTGTTGAATTTAGTTTCAGATGAAGCTCTATGAAGGTAGTACTGCATATCAGTAATCACTCAATAATTATTTTATAATCACACACTCATTATCTTCACCTACTTCACTTATTCTGATTTGTTGCATTCACTCTTTCACCCTTTTTACTACCACACACTTTTCAATCTCTATATCCTTCTTTTTTCCTTTCATCTTCTTTTTGGATACACACACACACACATATATATATGTATGTATTACTTATCAATTAGGTCAACCATGTAAAGGTTAATTCATTTCTTTGTCAACCAAAAAATCCATAGGAAATAATTAGTCCACATAAAGTATTGCACATGCTAAGTCAACTAAGATCTTCAAATATATAAATCATAGCTTGTCACATGGTATGAAATAGACCAAAAGACCAACATGCCAGACTAATGGTTATTTTTTATGGGAAATAACTTCTAGTAAGCAACTCATACATGCAATATTGTGTCGAAATCAATCCTAACCTAATGACATTAATGCCAACCATTTGATGCAACCTTCAACTTCCAACAATCTCCCCCTTTGTCATTGATGGAAACACAAGATGTGAAAGCCAACAACAACATCCTTGTAAATATTTTGATAAGATAAAATTATTTTCATTCCTTTCACATGCTTCCTCTCCCCCTTTGACATCAATGACAAAAGAAGTTCTATCTCCCCTTTGCTTCAAAAAAAGTTATCAAAAATGGTTCTTTACCTCAATCCTTCTTTCCTTAAAATAATTTCTTGTATTTTTCTTTTAGTTTTGGAAGATATGTCTTCCAGGAATCCACTACCAACCTGATGCTTAGAGAAGTACTATCATTCTTTGCTATTGAATCAATTATTTCTAAAAGAGTATCCAGAATAGCAATATTTTGTGCATTATTCTCAACATCCATTAGGAGAATATAAATTTGTTCCAATCTTAACTCAATTATCCCTTTAACTTTTCAAAAGATCTTCACAATACAATCCCTCTGTACCATAGTGATTGCAAGATCAGATTGTAAGGAATTGATCCTTTTCTTTTTTGTCCCATCCTTGTCATTAAGAACATCAGGGCAGGTGCATGAAGTTGGGTTACACTTTTGTGGCCAACTTAAAAAAAAAATTGGAAATGACATAATGCAAATACGTTATAATGCACTCGCGTTATTTAATTTTAAAAGAAAAAAAAGTGAAAGTTATTCACTTTCTCTTTTTTGTTTTTCTACTCTGCCCATGGCCAAAAACCCTCATTTTCACGCTCGTGTTCTAGGAGTTGGAATTATTCAAAATTCATCAACAATAGTTTCTTTGCATTCACGAAGAGGTAGAAGGAGGTAAGTATTGTTTGCTATTTTTTTTTAATTTCTTAGTTTCAAGTTGATTTTGTTTGTTTTAGGTTAGATTTGATTATTTTTTTTAATTTGTAGGAGATGCAAATAATCCTGAAAATTCTCAACACGAAGAATAGGAAAATCCTCCTTAACAAAATCAACCTCCCCCACCAATCACTCAACACCCTCCTGGAACTCAACAAAATTTGAGGAGTGAAATTGAAAACAACAAAAAATAAATTGAGGATCTTATCAGTAGGTTGAGTGATCCAAATGCTTCAACCTCAGAAAGAATGACACTAAAATATTCAATGAAAGAGATATTAAAAAATGTAGATTCAATAACCCAACAAATAATGGGATGGCAAGATAGGAGGCAGGCAGCTAAGGAATATTATGTAGATAAAATATCATATAAACAAGTAAAATATTTAAAAATTACTAAAGGTGATTTGTGCTCTCTATTCACTAACCCTAGAACAAATCAAAATATTAGTCTCAATGTGAAGAGGTTTCCTATTCATTGGTTCCACCACCAGGAGATTAGGAACCATTTTTATGATAGGTGGTACTTGGTCTTTGATTACCCACCATGCAATAATTGTGAAGTCTCCCAATATTTTCTTAGGAAACTATACATTGAGTTCGTATTGAACCAAATCCCAAATTATTTTTATATGAGGGAGATCCAGGGGAGAGGTGGGGGGTCGGCTGAGGATAGGCCTAGTGCATAACCAGATCCTACACAACAAAGGAGATGACCTCTCGCTAGGCCACCTCGTGGGCACATTGTTATGCCTATCATTGCGAAGGAGAGTACTGACATAGAGACATTGCAAGTGATCAACACTTTGATCCAGAATGTCATCCATCATACTAGCCCTATTTTACAACGCCATCTAGGGGAGTCTTCGGGTGGTGGCCTTCGAACCCATGTGTGTCAATCTTGCAGGGTGACTTGTTCATATGACCCCACCAACACTTAGGAGGCTGCTATGCAGGACCCATATGCTGCTATGCAGGATCCATATATTGCTACGCAGGATTTGTATGTTGCTACGCAGGATCTGTATGCTGCTACATAGGATCCATATGCTGCTACGGGGTTGGAGAGGATGACTAACATTTTGCATCATGCATATGGCATTGATAGTTAGGTAAAATTCAACATGTTCATTGAATTTAATTTATTAAATTTCAATTTTGAAATGCATGATTAACTAATTTAGTTTTATTATTTTAATAAAATTGCAGGGCCATAGTGTTGAGACTAGATACACCAGTCCTCCACCTACTTATTTATGTAGTACACCTATCAGTGGGGTATGAAACTAGTAAACAATTATAAATTTATTACATGTTAATAGCATTGTTTTACAAATGGTATTTTAATAAATGTGATTTTGGATGTTGAATAGGCTAATATTGATGGTTTCAAGCAAACACCTCCTAGTGCTAGTGGATTCACTCAAACGTACACAAAGGTAATAGAATAAAGAGAACTTAACTAATGAATTCTATTTAATAGATTTGTGTAGTTTATATTCATATTGTTGGCTACATTGCATTACACATCATTCAAACTCAAAGAATTACTTCAAACTCCATAACTAATAATTAGATGTTGATAGATGACAAAATTTCAATTGTACAATATAATTGTTTAGAAAGTCAAAATAAGAAACACGATGCAATTACGTCACATGGAGGAATGTGCTTGCAAAGGTGCACCACCACGAAAAACTATGGATGCTTGGAAAAAATCTATGAAACCATAATAGTAAGTAATAGCATAGACAAGGTAGTTAGTGATGTAGAGCATCATATCAAAACACTCAATCATTAGGGTACATCTGATGCAAAGCATCCAACAAAGACCATCAACATCATTTCTTTAAGGGATTTCAATCCCAAATAGAATCAGGAGAAGATCAAATATAATTTCATTAGAAATCTACTTTTCATTCAACCAAAATCCACTCAAATTCTCTTAGTCATTCCACTAATCAGTATTCCAATTGATTCATTCAAAGCAAAAACCATATTAAAGAAAACTTTTACTTAATCTTTATTATATTCACATCATTCTCAACCACCATAAAAACAACATAAACCTAATTATTGACACTTGAACAATTCATCCTTTCATTTATTCACCAATGAAACAAATCAATTAAACCATACATCACTATTATTAGTCCATTATCAAGCACTGTACTCACCATATTTTGACTACAATAGTCTATTTACAGGTTCCAAACTCCTACTACAACATAATATTGATTAGATCATCTTGTGGTTAATCACCAATTTGCTCAAAAGGCTTCATAATAGTCACCCATCCAACCATCAAAGTCACAAAACCTGTCTTATACACCTTAACACAATTTATTAACATCAATCATATCATTATTTTGATAGTAACCAAGCACTCAATCATATCACAAAATCTTTGAAATGATACAAGTCAGAAATGTTGAAGATATGAGACATTGCCACCCCAGGAGGTAGCTCTATTTCATAAGCATTTTGGCCAAACTTGTAGACCACCTTGCAAGGTCCTATCTTCTTCATCATGATTTTGGTATACTTTCCTTTTGGAAGTCTCTCCTTCTTCAAGTGTGCCATCACCAAGTCTCCAACCTTGAATTGGACATTCCTCTTCTTTAAAAATCCCTTTTCCTTATACTTCTAAACATTCTTTTGAAGGGTTTCCTTCACTTGTTGATGAATATACCTAGTTGTAACAGAAAATTCCTCACCTTGAGCACTTCTCCTAGCAACTCCTTGTAGATCTCTTAGTTCATAGACTCCTCTAGGGTGCATGCCATAGACTACCTCAAAAGGGCTTCTACCAATGCTCCTATTCATGGAGTTATTATATGCAAATTCATCCTGAGATAAAATCAAACCCCAAGCTTGTCCATGATCCTTGGTAAGGAATCTTAAGAGGTTTCCCAATAATCTATTCACCACTTCAATTTTTCCATCCATTTGTGGATGGTAGTGCTAAACTAAAGGACATATTTTTTCCTTGAGTTTCTTCCACAAGGTCCTCCAAAAGTGACCAATGAATTTAGAATCCTTGTTAGAAACAATGCTTAAAGGCAGTCCATGTATCCTAACAACCTCCTTAAAGAAGAGACTTACTATATGAGATGCATCATCAGTGCATTTTCAAGGAAGAAAATGTTCCATCTTACTAAATCTATCAACTACCAAAAAGATACTATCAAAACCTTTTTCGGTTCTAGGAAACCCCAAGACAAATTCGATACTTACACACTCCCAAGGCCTATTGGGAATGGGAAGTGGTTGATAGAGTCTTGAATTTGATGAAGTTCCCTTTGCTCTTTGACATATTGTGCAGCCTTCCACATACCTTCTCACATCCACTGCAACTTTGGCCAATAGTAAAATCTCCTAGCTTGTTTTAAGGTATTGTCAAGGCCAAAGTGACCTCCAAGACTCCCATTGTGTTTATCCTTTATGATATTCTCTCTCATTGAGCATTTACGCACACACAATTGGATTCCTTTGAGAGAAAACCATTTTGCAATAAAAATTCAAAGAATTCACCATGAAAATAATTCAAATGCTGCTCACAAACATTTTATACCTCCTTGAAATATGAATCTTCATGATACATATCCTTCAATGCTTCAACCCCCATGCTTTGGACTTAGATCTCTTGCACTATAAGTGCCCTTCTACTGAGAGAATCTTCCACCTTATTTTCTTGGCCCTTCTTATGCTTTATTGTGAAATTATAGGCTTGCAAAGACTCTACCCACTTCATGTGCCTATGAATGAGTTTGTCTTGTGCATTCAAAAAATTCAAGGCATGATTATCAGTATAAACAAAAAATTCTTTAGGTAACAAGTAATTCCTCCACTTTTTGAGTGCTTGGACCATAGCATACAAGTCCAAATCATAGGAAGAATACTTCCTCTTTGCTTCATTCAACCTCTCATTGTAAAATGTAAACGATCTGCCTTCTTGGCTCAAAATAGCCCCTATTGGTTGATTGTTGGCATCACACTCAATGGTAAAAAATTTATCAAAATTAGGGAACGAAATTATAGGCTGTTGTGCTACTCTCATTTTCAGATATTCAAACCCTTTATCAGCCTTATTGTTCCAAGAAAACTTACCTTTGTTACCTCCTTTGATGGTGTCCAAGATAGGTGCACAAATTTGGCTAAAGTTCTTGATGAACTTTCTATAAAAGCTTGCAATTCCATGGAAGCTTCTCACATATCCCATGGATTTTGGTGTTGGCCTTGAGTAAGAATAGAATGCACCTTTGAAGGATCCATCTTCAAACTTCCCTTGGAGATGAAAAAACTAAGGTAGACTAGTTCTTCCCTCATGAATTCACACTTTTCCATGTTGATCAACAACTTCTCCTCTTGGAACCTCCTTAGTACCATGTCAAGGTGCTTCAAATGTTCTTCTTTAGACCTGCTAAGCACAAGGATGTCATCTAAATAAACTACAACAAAATTTCCAATGAAAGGTCTCAATACCTCGTTCATAAGGCACATAAATGTACTAGGGGCATTTGATAATGCAAAGGGCATCACTAATCAATCATAGATCCCTTCATTAGTCTTAAATTTTTTCTTCCATTCATCCCCCTCTTTGATCCTTATCTGATGGTACCTGCTATTTAGATCAATCTTGGAAAAGTAAGATGTTCCTAATAGACAATCCATGAGGTCCTCCATTCTTGGCATGGGTAAACTATATCTGATTACATGATCCTATTAATAGCTCTTGAATCAGTGCAAATAATCCAATTCCCATCCTTCCTTGGTGCTAGGATATTAGGAACAACACATGGGCTCAAACTCTTCCTCACTAGCCCTCTATCCATCATCTCTTGCACTTGTCTTTCAATCTCCTCATTTTGAGTAGGTGTCATCTTGTATGCAGCCTTATTGGGAAATGTATCCCCTGGAATCAAATCAATATGGTAGCTTATATCCCTAATGGGAGGTAGGGAAGTAGGTAATTCTTTCACCATTATGTCTTTGTACCTTTCCAACAACTCTTGGACTTCGTTTGGTGTATCTTCCTTCTTCTTTGTGGGAAGATCTACTTCACCTTTTGGCTTCATAATATGGAAGAATCCTCTTCCTCCTCCTTCATTCAAGGTCTTCATGAACTCCTTCTCACCCACCATCAAAACACTAGGCCCTTCATGCTTTTCCTTGTCTTCTTCTAGAAGAGGTGAAAGGTTGTAAGTCTTCTAATCCTTCACAATGGAGTATTTGTTCTTCTCCCCATCATGCTTGGTCTTTCTATCAAACTTCCAAGGCCTACTAGAAATATATAGCTTAATACTTGTACTCAAAATTTTGTTCATTAGATCTCATACATTATAATTCATGACATGGATCTAGCTATTGTAACTTTTTTGTGATTGAATAATTTATTGTTTTATTTTCAAATGTTGGTTGTGGGAACACCTCCAAATGTTACAAGGGAAATGGATATCGATGTTTCATCTACTATACAAACCTCCATGGCTCTGATAGAGGAGGTATGAGGAAAATTAATAAATTTCAATTTACATTTGTTGTTATACATGTTAGTTCTAGTGAAAAATCAAACCATTATTGATTCAATGTTTAATTCCTATTTAGATGGTTTATACAGGGCTTAAGCATGCCTGAGTATCGGCATGAAAATATTTCCATCATGGAGAGTGATCATGAGATGGTAGTAAGTGATTATTTTGTTAAATATATCATTTCTTATAATGTAATTTCTATATATTAATGTCTTTACTTCTTATTGTAATAGTTAAGACTTCAACAAGAGCTAAACTATAGGAGTAGGAGCAGGAGCACTCCTCAAGCACAACAGAAAAGAGTGACAAACTTATCACCATCAGATCGCCAAACAAAGGGAAATAATTTATTTCTAGAGAATGGAGAGAAATGAATTTTGATTACAGAGCCCTTTGTTGTATGCCTAGACATGGCAATTTTGTACATGTCTTGTATTGGATATATTTGACATTGTATTCCTATATGGAATTCAAGCGTAAGCCTATATGGCTATTTTTTAACTATATTTTATACTTATATTGGAATTTATTGATGTATGTGTACATGGCTATTTGGTTAATACAAATCTCTTTTATCGATGGTGTCCATATTTGCTCTTTTTGACAATGTCAAAAGCATGGCTGCGTACAGATTAGGTAAAAGACTTTTCCTTTTAGATTAGCAATGCATGGAAGTTTCAAAAATTATCCTTGATATTACAAAAATATATGTGTTTATACCATAGCAGCAAAAATACTTTGGGGAAAAAATCAGCAAACCAAAAGTATAAGATTTTTTGAAAAAATTAGGAAAAATTCTAGAAAAAATTGAAAAAAATCAGATTTAAAAAAAGGTAAAAAAAAGTAGAACAAGAGATGAGATAAAAACTTTTTAAAAAAAAAATTAAAGGCATTTCCATAGCATAGAGATATAGAGAGCAAATAAAATAAAGAGTTTAACTAATAAATTGTAAAAAATAGATTTTTGTAGTTTATATTCATATTGTTGATTACATTGCATTGCACATATTTCAAACTCAAAGCATTGCTTCACATTGCATAACTAATAACTAGATGTTGATAGATGACAAAATTTCAATTACAATATAGGTTTTACAAAGCCAACCTAAGAAGCTATGCAATTACTTCACATTGCATAACTAATAACTAGGAGCAGCTCCCAATTGCATTTGCTTGTCATGGCATTCTATGAGACCACATTTCTTTGAGTCATTTTTTCAAAAAATTCCCTACCTTGTCTATACTACCAAATTTTTGATACATGTCTACCAAATCATTTTGTCAAATAGTTCACTGCCTTGTTGCTATGGCTGAAAGCCTAAAAAAAGTGCTTTCAAACAAGCTATGGATGCTTCGAAAAAATCTATCAAAAGCATAATAGTAAGCAATACCATAGAGAGGGCAATGAACTCTTTGAAAAAATTCCCCAAAGAAATGAGGTCTCAAGGTGATGGAATTCCATGACAATCAAAAGAATTTTATTGTCATGGCATTCTATCACCATGAGACCTCATTTCTTTGAGGCATTTTGTCAAATAGTTCCAGCACTATCTATGCTAACACATTTTTCATACATGTCTATAAATCATTTTATCCAAACCCAGTTCATTGCCTTGCTGCTGTGGGTAAAAGCCTAAAATAGGTGCTTTCAAAACAAGCTATGGATTTCATGGCATTCCATCACCATGTGAGACCACATTTCTTTGAGGCATTTTTTTTCCAAGCGGTTCATTGCCTTGTCTATGCTACCATATTTTTCATACATGGCACAAGGGTACATCAAATAGTTCACCTCCTTTGCTACTATGGCTAAAATCCTAAAATAGGTGCTTCAAAGCTATATGGATGCTTGGAAAAAGATCTATCAAAGAATAATTCAATGAGCAATAGAATAGACAAGGCAATGAACTATTTGAATAAAGCCTCAAAATGGTCTCAATGGTGGTGGAATGCCATGACGAAATCCATGAAATTTTTTCTTGTCATGGCATTCATCATGGCATCCATCACCATGAGACCACATTTCTTTGAGGCATTTTTTCAAATAGTTCGTTGCCTTGTCTATGCTACCATATTTTCATACATATTTACTAAAGAATTTTATCAAACAGTTCACATCCTTGCTGCTATGGCTAAAATCCTAAAATAGGTGCTTCAAAAGAAGCTATGGATGCTTGGAAAAAATCTATCAAAGAATAATTTAATGAGCAATAGAATAGACAAGGCAATGAACTATTTGAATAAAATCCTCAAAGAAATGTGGTCTCAATGGTGGTGGAATGCCATGACAATCCATAGAAATTTTCTTGTCATGGCATTCATCATGGCATTCCATCACCATGAGACCAAATTTCTTTGAGGAATTTTTTCAAATAGTTCACTACCTTGTCTATGCTACCACATTTTTCATACATGTTTACCAAAGCATTTTATAAAATAGTTCACCTTCTTGCTGCTATGGCTAAAATCCTAAAATAGGTGCTTCCAAACAAGCTATGGATGCTTGGAAAAAATATATCAAAGCATAATTTAATAAGAAATAGCATAGACAAGGCAATGAGCTGTTTGAATAAAATCCTCAAAGAAATGTGGTCTCAGTGGTGGTGGAATTCCATGACAATCCATAGCAATTTTCTTGTCATGGCATTCGTCATGGAATTCCATAAGCATGAGACCACATTTCTTTGAGGCATTTTTTCAAACAGTTTGTTTCCTTGTCTATGCTACCACATTTTTCATACATGTTTTCCAAAGTATTTTATCAAATAGTTCACCTCCTTGATGCTATGGATAAAATAGTAAAATAGGTTCTTCCAAACAAGCTATGGATGCTTGGAAAAAATCTATCAAAGCATACAAATAAGCAATAGCATAGACAAGGCAGCAAACTGTTTGAATAAAAGCCTCAAAGAAATGTGGTCTCAATGGTGGTGGAATGCCATGACAATCTAGAGCAATTTGCTTGTCATGGAATTCGTCATGCCATTCCATCACCATGAGACCACATTTCTTTGAGGAATTTTCTGAAACAATTTGTTTCCTTGTCTATGCTACCATATTTTTCATACGTGTTTACCAAAGCATTTTATCAAACATTTCACCTCCTTGCTGCTATGGCTAAAAGCCTAAAATAGGTGCTTCCAAACAAGTTATGCATGCTTGGAAAAAATCTATCAAAGCATAATTTAATAAGCAATAGAATAGAAAAGGCAACAAACTATTTGAATAAAAGCCTCAAAGAAATGTGGTCTCAATGGTAGTGGAATGCCATGACAATCCATAGCAATTTTCTTTTCATGGAATTTGTCATGGCATTCCATCACCATGAGACCACATTTCTTTGAGGCATTTTTTCAAATAGTTTGTTGCCTTGTCTATGCTACCACATTTTTCATACATGTTTACCAAATCATTTTATCAAATAGTTCTCCTCCTTACTACTATGGCTAAAATCCTAAAATAGGTGCTTCCAAACAAGCTATGGATGCTTGGAAAAAATCTATCAAAGCATAATAATAAGCAATAGCATAGACAAGGCAGTGAACTATTTGAATAAAAGCCTCAAAGAAATGTGGTCTCAATGGTGGTGTAATTCCATGAAAATCCATAGCAATTTGCTTGTCATGGAATTCGTCATCCCATTCCATCACCATGAGACCACATTTCTTTGAGGCATTTTTTCAAACACTTCACTGCCTTGTCTATGCTACCACATTTTTCATACATGTCTACCAAAGCATTTTATCAAACAATTCATTGCCTTTTTGCTATGGCTAAAAGCCTAAAAAAAGTACTTTCGAATGAGCTATGGATGCTTGGAAAAAATCTATCAAAGCATAATAGTGAGCAACAAGCTATGGTCTCATGGTCTTTTTTCACACGAAAATCAATGTGATTTTATTCACATTTTTTTGTAGGTTATAAACACTTTTTTTTTGCCAATTTTCTTTTTTCAAATGAAATTCAAGTTTATGGTGGTTTTTTTGTTTATATGATAAATGTGATATTCTAATCCTAATTCATGCTTCTAGATTGCATATATATATATATATATATTACATATTTTTTGTACCAACAAACCCAAAATGAACTAAACCCCCCGCCAAATTTTTTTGGCCAAACCAGCGTGTTTGGGTGAGAAAGAGGACCATGCCTAGCATGAACATCCTATTCAAACACATTGGAATAGTCTGTTTGGTCACACAAGTTGCAGAACGAAAGTTGCACCACTTTGCAACTTTCCACTACTTCCATTTGACACTTTTTCCATCAACTGAAATCTGGACACCATGAAAAAACCACTCTAAGATAATAAAAACCGAAAGATTTTATTGTAGAGGGTCCCAACGCAATCCCATGGGATCAGAAAAGAAGTTTTTAAGCATCATAGTGTCTGAGTAACCTAATTCCAAAGTTTGCAGCAATTTTACCCTATGGACCCTTACGGGATCGATTTGATTGAACACAGCTCAGAGTGATTCCACATGTTTGGGTGCAAAAGAGGACCATGAATAGTGTAAAAATTCTTATTTGGATGTGTAGGAATAGTTCATTTGGTCACACAAGTTGTAGAACAAAAGTTGCACCACTTTGCAACTTTCCATTACTTCCATTTAACACTTTTTTCATCAACTGAAACTTTGACACCACGGCAAAACCACTCTAAGATAACATAAACTGAGAGAGGTTATTGTAGAGTGGCCCAACATGATCGCATAGGATTAGATGAGAAGTTTCTAAGTGTCACGGTGTCCGAGTAACCTCATGCTGAAGTTTTCAGCCATTTTTCCCTTTGGACCCTTAAGGGATCGATCCGGTTGAACATAGTTTAGAGTAATTTCATGTGTTTGGGTGTAAAAGAGGACCATTCCTAGTGTAAATATGCCTATTTGGACACGTTGGAACAATCCATTTGGTCACATGAGTTGTAGAACGAAAGTTACACCACTTGGAAACTTTCCACTGCTTCCATTTGACACTTTTTCCATCAACTGAAATCTGGACACCACGGGAAAACCAATCTGAGATAACAAAAACTAAGAGAATTTATTGTAGAGGGGCCCAACATGATCCCATGGGATCAGAAAAAAATTTTCTAAGCATCACGGTGTCCGAATAACCTCATGCTGAGGTTTGCATTCATTTTTCCCTTTGGACCCTTAAGGGATTGATTTGGTTGAACATAGCTCAGAGCAATTCTGCATGTTTGGGTGAAAAAGAGGACCATGCCTAGCATAAACATGCCTATTTGGATGTGTTGGAATAGTCCATTTGGTCACACGAGTTGTAGAATGAAAGTTACACCACTTTGCAACTTTCCACTACTTCCATTTGACACATTTTCCGTCAACTGAAACTTCGACACCATGGGAAAACCACTCCAAGATAACATAAACTGAGAGATGTTATTGTAGAAGGGCCCAATATAATTCCATAGGATTAGACAAGAATTTTCTAAGCATCATGGTGTCCGAGTAACCTCATGTTGAGGTTTGTAGCCATTTTTCCCTTTGGACCCATAAGGGTGTAAGGAAAGCTAGATGTAGAGAACAACTCTCCTAACATCAATACCTTAGGGAAGAATGTAGATATACTTTTAAAATTTTCAATTACAGTCCAATTAAGATGCACTATGAAGTAAATAGCAGAAAAAAAGTATTTGACAATCACACATGAACACCAATGAACATGGGAAAACCCTTATGGGAGAAAAACCCACCACACCCAGAGAAATCACTTTGTATTACAGTAATGGAGATTACATACAAATGACAGACTCATCTTTCTGGAGTCTATATACAACAGCATTCACCATGAACAATCTTGTACAAGAACCTTCAAGTTATAGTCTACACATAATAGAATTCATTTACTGATCATACAACCACCCAACAATCTGTCGATTCAACCAACCGAACACAATTTGCAATCACAGAGTATAATATGTCATTCCATGTCCATCGAGCTTCCTCACAAAACCATCACAATGAACAATCTTCCAACTATTCAGATTTGACTTCTCCTATTGGTCCACAAGACTCCACATAGGACAGTCAAACGATCAATAGAGTCCACATTGTATTGGCATGTCGGTGAGACACAAGAAGTGTCTCCATGATTCCCTACAAGCTTCATATCGATGTCGCCAAGAGTTATCATTATCACCAGGATGTTTCAATGAGCTTTCATGTGTTACATCGAATCACCAAACAGTCGGTGAGAGCTATCACTTTGGCGAGGATATCATAGCAAGGTCCAAAAGTATCATAGATGTGAGTTTACCATTTGGAAAGAGTATCATTCTCACCAAGAGCTCATGCTGAGTCATAAAGGGTTATACCGAAGTGTTCACAAGTCATACCGAGCTTCAATCACCAGTCGGCAACACTTATCAATATCGCCAAGAGGTTTCTTCTAGATCTCTTTGTCACCCCAAAGCCATCAATAGTCGCCAAGATATATGCCCTTTGCTAAGACTTTACTCTAAGATCTCTAAGTTACATCGAGGACTTCTCATCGTCAGCAAGACTCACCAAAGTCTCTGGGACTTCTTACTGAAACCATCGTGTTATACCAAGACCATTAGATGAGCCTCCATTAGTGAGACATTTGCACTTCCTTGAGACATCATAATGAAACAATCATGTTACTCTGATGAACCCAAGTGAATTCCTATCGGTGAGACTTTAACTATTCGCTAGGACATCATAGCGAGAACCCTTAGTTATCCTGAAGACTTAAATACATAACATACTGTCGGCGAGACTTTGACACTTCGCCTAGATGTCTTCCTAAATGAAGCCTTTCATCCAAGGGTCTCAATGATAAGCAATAGAATGGATTGTTGGCCAAATATATCCACGCGGTAAGAGATCATACTGAACAAAACATGTCACACCGAAGACTCCAATGTGAAACCGTTCAGCAAGACTCTTCCAAGGTCACAACGACCTATACAAAACATGATGTTCCAAACTACTAGTTAGCCAAACATAAGAGTTGTCACACTAACTTGGCTCCAGTAGAGGTTTCAACCTATGATGATTGAGGCACATATTTCCAACAATCTCCCACTTGACGAAGATCACACAGGCACCTCCATTGCACAATAAACAACTTATTGAAAATCATGGGCACTAAGGCCAATTGAACTAGCACACCACTTGAACTTGTCTGTGCTCACTAGCTTCATCAATGCATCTGCAACATTCTCCAGAGTATCAACCTTTTCCAAATTGACCTTTCCATCCTCAGCCATATCTCGTAAAAAGTGATACTACACATCAATATGTTTTGTTCTAGCATGGAAAGTACGGTTCTTTGCTAGACAAATTGTACTCTGACTGTCATAGAAAATAGTTATTTCCCCTACATCAAAACCAATGTTAGAACACAAAAAATTAAACCAAATTGCTTCTTTACAAGCATGAGCAGCTACCATGTATTCAACCTCTATAGTGGACAAAGTGACTACAGCTTGTCGCTTGCTCATCCAACTCATTGCACCACCATTCATCATGAAAATGTATCCACTAGTGGACCTCCTGCTGTCATTGTCCCCTACCCAATCAGAATCCACATAGCCTCAAATACTAAGCGTCCTCTATGATTCAACCAAGTTGCCATGGTAACATAAAGCAAAATCTGAAGTGCCCTTCAAATATTTGAAAACTCTACTTACAGCATCCCAATGTGTCCTTCCACGATTAGCCATAAATTGACTAAAAACTCCCACTGCTTGGAAAATATCTGGCCTTGTACAAACCATTGCATACATGAGACTACCAACTGTACTAGCATAGGGTACACTGGTCATGTCCTCCATCTTAGTAGGAGATTTTGGACAGTCCTCAACATATAGCTTTGTTCCCTGCAAGACTAGAACCACTAGCTGTTTGCAATCATTCACACAAAATCTCTCAAGAATAGTCCTGATATACTTACTCTAATAGAGCCATAGTTTTCTATTCTTCCTATCCCTGGTTATCTCCATCCCTAGAATATACCTTGCTACACCAAGATCCTTCATTTCGAACTTAGCAGACAACTGAGACTTAAGATCAGAAATCAATAGCTTACTATTGCCTATGAACAACACATCATCAACATAGAGAGCAATAATAAGAACTCGGTCACTTTCAGCTTTATAAAATACACAATGATCAGATTTTGATCTCACAAATCCCAAAGACAATACAAAAGTATCAAATTTTTGGTACCAAATTCTAGGTGACTACTTTAACCCATACAAAGACTTCTTTAATTTGCATACTAGTTTTTCTTTACCTTTTTCAACAAATTGCTCAGGCTGGGACATATGGATTTCTTCTTCAAGATCACCATGAAGAAATGATGTCTTCACATCCATCTGTTCGATCTCTAAGTCATACGCTACTGCAAGTGACAAAATAAATCTTATGGATGCTAGCTTAGCTACAAGAGAAAAAATCTCCCCATAATCAATTCCCTCGACCTAGGAATAACCCTTTGCAACCAGTCTTGCCTTGTTCTTTTCTACACTACCATCTAGACCAATCTTTTTCTTAAATACCCATTTGCATCCCATAGCTTTTCTGCCTTCAGGAAAGGGCACCAGACTCTAGGTATCATTCTTTTCTAATGATGCCATCTCTTCATTAATGGCTTTCAACCAAGAGTCTGAATCAGACATTTTAAATGCCTCTTTTATAGTCCTAGGCTCATCAGTGCTAGAAATCAAAGCATAGGCACAAGTGGAATCAATCAATGAGAACCCATACCTATCAGGTTTTTTTCTTTCATGGGTTGACCTCCTCAATGGTTGAGGCTGAGGTTATTCTTCTTCTTCTAAAATTTTATAACTACTCGAGCTCTCCTCAGTTTTGGGTATATTTTGAATTTCCAATTCCTCTTTCTCAGGTGTAGGAGGAATTTCAACTACATCCTTATTATTTTTAGACTTTGTCTCTAACTGTAGAGCCAAGGTAGAAGGCTTTAGCTCATGAAAGATTACGCTTCTGCTGTACATAACCTTCTTCGTATCAGGATTCCAAAGCTTGTATCCTTTTATGACAGCACTATAGCCAATAAAAATACATTTGATAGCCTTGTTCTCCAATTTAGATCTTTTCACATCCAGTACATATGCATATGCCTCACAGCTAAAGACTTGTATATGTCTAAGAGAGGGCTTCTTACCAGACCACGCTTCCATGGGTGTTTTCTCAACAAGAGCAGAGTTTGGAGAATGATTTCTTAAATAACATGCAGTAGATACAACCTCAACCTAGAACTTCTCCTCCAAGCCAGCACTACTAAGCATACTTCATGCTCTCTCCATCACTGTCCTATTGAACCTTTCTGCAACTCCATTCTGCTGTGGAGTATAAGGTGTAGTCTTGTGTCTTTTAATCCCATGGTCTTTGCAATACCTCTCAAATTCATTAGAACATAATTCACTGCCATTAGCAGTCCTTAAGCATTTTATTTTTCTACCAGTTTGATTTTCAACAAGATTTTTTAAATTCTTTAAACTAACTGCATACTTCTCATTTACTTTTCAGAAAATATACAAATGCTCTTCTTGAATAATCATCAATGAACAACACGTAGTATCTTAACTTAGACAAAGAAGGAACATCCACTAGACCAAACACATCCGAATGAATATAATCTAGCAAACCTGAAGATTTATGAGGATTGGAATAAAATGAAACACGATGCTACTTTCCATATATACAGTGTTCACAGAATTCAAATTCAAGATTACAATCTTCAAGTCCCTCAACCAAATTTTTATTCTTCAAGGTTTTTAAACCTTTTTCTCCTATGTAGCCTAGCTTATGATGCCAGAGCATAGTCTTCTTTGCTGGAAGTTTTACTTCTATAGATTTTACATAATTAGGGATATTTCCCTCTTTACCTCCATGAGAAGCTCTTAGTGATTTTCCAGAGACACTATTACATTGAACAACCTGTGCATCCAGCTTGTATAGGGTACCAATCCGAGCACCTCTAGTCATCTTGCAGCCATTTCTAGAGAACGTGACTTGTACTCCAATATCATTTAGCTTACTGATAGACAGTAGATTTTGAGCCAGACCTGGTATGTGCATAACATCATTAATTCCCTTTACTCTGCCATCAGGAAATTGGATTTTGACTCTCCCACAGCCAACAATTTCCAAAGTTGAATCACTTTCTATGTACACCTTTCCACCATCGTATTCTTTATACTTCATGAACCAGTCTCTATGAGATGTCATGTGAAAAGATGCACCAGAATCAATCAGCCAGACATCATCTGATACCTATGTAGCCAAGGCGGCAATAAAGGTGTCTGAATTAGCCTGAGAAGAATCATTATTGGAAAAGTCCTTCTTCTTCTTCTTCTTCTCCTCTTTACAATCCTTTTAGACATGACCAGGTTTCCCACAATTCCAGCACTTCACCTTGGACTTCTTGCTAGGAGACTTTGATCTCCCCTCTGATTTTGATTTTGATTTCTTGTCCTTCTTCTTGCCTTTCTCTTTCGGTCTTCCTCTGATAGCAAGGGCTTCCTTTTCCATCTCAGAAGATTTCCTTCTCATCTCTTCTAATAGCAAAGAACCAACAACATCTTCCATCTTGAAACTGGATGTTGTACTCCCAATAGCCATCACCAGATGATCCCATGAGTCTAGAAAAGAACACAACAATAGCATACAACGATCCTCTTCTTCAGTCTTCACACCAATAGATGTCAATTGAGAAATCAACATATTAAATGCATTCAAATGTTCAGCTACAGACCCTCCTTCCTGTATTCTCAACGAGTACAGCTTCTTCCTCAAGAACAGTTTATTCACCAAAGATTTCCCTTGATAAATAGACGCCAGTCTCTTCCACAAAGAAGATGCAGTCTTCTCTTCATGCACATTCAGAAGAACTGAGTCTACCAAATAGAGCCTTATCAACCCCTTAGGCTTCCTATCTACAAGGTCCCAATCTTCTTGGTTCATGCCTGTAGGTTTAGTTCTAAACACTGCAAGCCATAGATCACGATCAACTAGAAGATCCTCCATCTTGAGTTTCAACAACTCAAAGTTACTTCCATTGAATTTCTCTATTTCAATCTTTCCAGACGTGCTAGCCATCTCAAACTATAATTAGAAATTGACCAACTTCTACAAGACTCCCACTGAATAGAATTGACACAAAAAACCCAACGTACCCACAAGGATAACACAACTAGCCAGGCTCTGATACCACTTGTAAGGAAAGCTAGATGCGGAAAACAACTCTCCTAATGTTAATACCTTAGGGAAGAATGCAAATATACTTTAAAAATTTTCAATTACAGTCCAATTAAGATGCACTATGAAGTAAATAGCAGAAACAGAGTATTTGACAATCACACATGAACACCAGATATATGTGGGAAAACTCTTATAGGAGAAAAACCCACCACACCAAGAGAAATCACTTTGTATGAGAGTAATGGAGATTACATACAAATGTCAAACTTGTCTTTCTAGTGTCTATTTACAGTAGCATTCAACATGAACAATCTTGTACAGGAACCTTCAAGTTACAGTCTACACAGAATAGAATTCATTTACTGATCATACAACCACCCAACAATCTGTCGATTCAACCAACCGAACACAATCTATAATCATAGAGTATAACCATGTCATTCCATGTCCATCGAGCTTCCTCAGAGAACTGTCACAATGAACAATCTTCCAACTGTTCAGATTCAGCTTCTCCTATTAGTCCACGAGACCCCACATAGGACGGTCAAACGATCAACAGAGTCCACATTGTATCGGCATGTCGGTGAGACATAAGAAGTATCTCCCTGATGCCCTAAAAGCTTCATATCAATGTTGCCAAGTGTTATTTTTATCGCCAGGATGTTTCAACGAGCTTTCATGTGTTACACCGAATCACCAAATAGTCAGCAAGACCTATCTCTTTGGCTAGGAGATCACAGCAAGGTCCAAAAGTCTCATAGATGTGAGTTTACCATTCGGCAAGAGTATCATTCTCGCCAGGACCTCACACTGAGTCATAAAGGGTTATATCGAAGTGTTCACAAGTCATACCAAGCTTCAATCACTAGTCGACAAGACTTATCAATATCACCAAGAGGTTTATCCAAGATCTCTTTGTCACCCCGAAGCCATCAGCAGTCACCAAGACATACGCCCTTCGCTAAGACTTTACTCTGAGATCTCTAAGTTACATCGAAGACTTCTCATCGTCGGCAAGACACACCAAAGTCTCTAGGACTTCTTACCAAAACCACTATGTTATGCTGAGACCATTAGATGAACCTCCATCGGTGAGACATTTGCACTTTGCCGAGACATCATAACAAAACAATCATTTTTACTCTGATGAACCCAAATGCATTCCCGTCGGTGAGACTTTAACTATTCACTGGGACTTCATAGTGAGAACCCTTAGTTATCCTGAAGACTTCAATATAGAACATACTGTCAGCAAGAATTTGACACTTCACCTAGACATCTTCTCGAATGAAGCCTTTTGGCCAAGGGTCTCAACAATAAGTGATAGAGTGGCCTGTCAGCCAAAGATCTCCATGCGATAATAGATCATACCGAACGAAACATGTCACACTGAAGACTCCAATGTGAAACCGTTCAGCAAAAATCTTTGAAGGTCACAACAACCTGTACAAAACATGATGTTCCAAACTGCTAGTCAGCCAGACATAAGAGTTGTCACACCAACTTGGCTCCGGTAGAGGTTTTAGCCTATGATGATTGAGCTAGGTATTTCCAACAAAGGGATCAATCTGGTTGAATGTACTTCAGATCAATTCCACATGTTTGGGTGGGAAAGAGGACCATGCCTAGTGTAAAAATTCCTATTTAGACGTGTTGGAACAATCTATTTGGTCACACAAGTTGCAAAATGACAGTTGCACCACTTTGCAACTTTTCACTGCTTTCATTTGACACTTTTTTCATCAACTGAAAATTGGACACCATGAGAAAACCACTCTGAGATAATGAAAACTGAGAGAGGTTATTGTAGACGGGCCTAACTTGATTCCATTGGATTAGATGACAAGTTTCTAAGCCTCACATTGTTTGAGAAACCTCATGTTGAATTTTGCATCCATTTTTCCCTTTGGACCCGTAAGGGATCGATCCAGTTGGACAAAGGGTCTATACTCTAAACCTATTCAAACCTTACCAAATCTTGAGGCAACAATTCTAAGGTGTCAAAACTTCAAAATCCATAATTAGATCTCAGTTATACCACCATATAATGGGTAAACCACAAAACCCTCTATTGTAGCCTAAACCCTAGGGGTTTATTGAAAATGATACTTCCAAAGCTAACCACAGCCTATAAATTACTCAAAAAAGTTTGTGATACCCTACAAAAGCTCAAACAATCATAAAATAATGCTTCCCTACAAAAAAACACAATTTAACTCTTCAAAACCACCATTTTTCTTAAAGAAAACTCACTTTTACACACATGGGTTTCACACCCATCTCACTTTCAGACCTCCCCAACACAAACACATCATTCCCACACCTTAATAATGTTAGTGCAGACCCATTCCTCAAGTTACAGAGGCTACAGAAAGAGGAATGGGTCAAAAATCTATTTTTATTGACTCAAAACCTTCAAATGTACAAGTTCAGGCTGATTTAAGTAAATTGATGATATTCTACTCCTTATTTTCCTTGATGAAAAAAACCTACTGAATGGTGCTCCTGCACCAATCATACATCGACCTTCTTATCCCTCCTAAAGTTTGGACCACATCCATTACCTCCACATAAAACTCGACATCCTTGGTCTTCTTGGTTCCCATGCCTTGATATGGTTATGCAAATGACAATGAAGCAAAGTAATCATCTCCTTATCCACTAGCTGGAAGAATGCATGCTTAATGTTTTGATACATGATATCAGCTCTCTCATCACTCTCATGGTTGAATACCAAAATATAGTATGGTGAGCCTCCAGAGTTCTAGTCATCTTTCTTCCTTTGCACGAAATGTTGGCTCGATCCAAACGTCTGCCAGCCTAATTAAATTTGTTTTTGAAAGTTGAAGTTTCTCCTGAGTCACTAGTGTTGCTCTTTCTGCCTTTTCAGACTCTTTCATTTCTATAGATCATCTCTGGGATTTAACCATTTGTACTACACATGGTTGATGTGTTTTGAATCCTTGCATCTAAAGGAAATTTTCTCAACATAAATACTCTCTCAAGGTTAACAATCATATATTGATCTTCTTGCCCATCTTAAAGTTTGGACCACATCCATTACCTCCACATAAAACTTGATATCCTTGGTCTTCTTGGTTCCCACACCTTGATATGGTTATGGAAATGAAAATGAAGCAAAGTAATCACCTCCTTCTCTGTTGGCTAGAAGAATGCATGCTTAATGTTTTGATACATGATATCAACTCTCTCTTCTACTCTCATGGTTAAATATAGAAATCCAATATAGTGGGCCTCCAGAGTTCTAGTCATCTTTCTTCCTCTTCCACCAAATGTTGGCTTGATCCACACATCTCCCAACCTAATTGGCTTTGTTTTTTGAAAGATAAACTTTCTCCCAAGTCACCAATGTAGCTCTTTTCCTTTTCAAACTCTTTCATTGCTACAAATCATCTTTGGGATTTAATCATTTGTACCACATGGTTGATAAGATTTGAATCATCAGTAATAGTCTTCAAAATTGGCTGCTAGTACAAGTTCATTTTTCTTTCATAATAATTTATAACCATGGAGGTCATCCATTCCTTGATGCCATCAAGTGAAGATTGAGGAATGGCGTCAATGCGGAGTACATCCTGCTTGAAGTCATTGAAAGCAATAGCCATATCAAATTCCTTTTTCCCAAGTCCTACTCTCTCAAGGTTAACTCCATGAAAGCCAAGCTCTCTAAATGGTGCATATCAATGTCTACTTCAAAATATTTTAGATGAGGTTGCTCCCATAGCTCTCTTACTCGCTTGAAAAAACCTTGAAACTTTGTATTGATTTTATTTTTCCTATCCCTTTCTTATTGTTCTTCCTCAATTTCATCAAGATCATACATTGAATTTCTTGACCCTCCTAAATTTTGGACCACATCTAGTACCTCCACATAAAACTAGACATCCTTGGTCTTCTTGATTCCCATGCCTTGATATGCTTATGCAAATGAAAATGAAGCAAAGTAATCATCTCATTCTTTGTTGGTTGGAATAATGCATGCTTAATGTTTTGATACATGATATCATATCTCTCTTCTACTCTCATGGTTCAATACCAAAATCTAGTATGGTGGGCCTCTAGAGTTCTAGTCATCTTTCTTCCTCTTCCACCAAATGCTAGCTTGATCCAGATGCCTGCTAGCCTAATTGACTTTGTTTTTGAAAGTTGAATGGTGTAGGAGCACCCACACCTCACCCTCAATTTTTGATTGTTTGATGGTAAATTGGGAGGAAATTTGGTAAATTTTAGCATGTTGAGGTATCTTTGTCTTGAATAAGGTCTAATAGACCAATCTATTTTGATACACCTTTGGTTGTTTTAGTGAAAGGAAAATCCATTTTTCTTTATTCAGCCTGTACAGATCAATAGGGTTTGAGTTTAATTTTTGTGATGGAGCCCTTCCTCTTACTGTGGTGAATTGTGATTCAGAGGAAAGGTTTACAATGTGTTTTATTCAAGTTTCCTTAACTCTTTTAATAATGGTAAGGCGTTTATAGGGCTAGTGATGTTGTTTTAGGTTGAGAATGTCATATTTTGGCTTGAAATGGAGGAACCAAAGTGATGTTTTTGAGATCTACTAAGTCTAAAGGCTAGGTGAAGGTTTATTATGTGTGTGCAGACCCTAAAAAACTTGTTTGATGCTTTGGTGAGGTTTGGAAGGCCTCGGAGTTGTGAGATGCTAAAAACCCTATGTATTTGTTAGAAAATTGAGGGTTTTAATCAATTATGGCATAGAGGTTGAGTTCTTTTCTAAATACTATGGAATTGGGAGTTTTGTGACCTATTTGATGACTTTCCAAGAGCTTGTGGGGTTACAAGAAGTTTAAAGAGCAGTTTGTTTGTAAAATAGGGCTAATTTTCTAGCCTTTTTGTAGGGCAGTTTGAAGGATCTCCAAGAAATTGCAAAGAAACCTTGTATATTTGGCTTGGGAATGGTATTGTGGGTTTGAGTAGATGCTATATTGATGATGAGATGGTCCTTGAGAGGAATTCTCTAAAATTTAAGCCAAATTGTTTAGTTTCAAAGCGTTTTTGTTGGTAGTTGTTCCAAGATGGCCAAATGAAATAACAAAGGTTGTTGATTTACTAAAATCTGATTTGTTTGAGTCTTCTCCACCTTGAATTTGCATCACTAAAGTTTCTCCTAAGTCACTAGTGTAGCTCTCTCTTCCTTTTCAAACTCTTTCATTGCTACAGATCATCTCTGGGATTTAATCATTTGTACCACATGGTTGATGTGCTTTGAATCCTTGCATCTAAAGGAAATTTCATCAAGATAAATACTATTACTCTCTGAAGGTTAACAATCTCAATCTCACTAATAGTACATTTACAACCATATTCAAACATTTATCTTCAAAAGGCTACAAATTGAAATATTGACTTAAATAGCCTTCAAGAGGCTTTAAATAGCCTTTACAAATGAGTCTATATCTTTCCAATCATGCCTATCTATTCTTTTTGTAACTAACATGACTTATTACATTATAAATCAATTGTGGATGTGTTATGACCTTATTCAATTGACAAAAATCATAACACAAAACTAACTTAAAATATTTTTGTGAACCAAATTTGCTCAATAACCTTGGTGCCCCTACACCAAATTTCATTATTTCAGTAAATTTTATTACATGTAAATCTAATTACAATGCCTGAGGTACTCTATTCTCATAGATATTTTACAATGTCACTCATACATTCAAGATTCTCTTATAATGTCTACATCATAGGTTCTCATTTAGAGGTTAACTTCAAATGAGAAACTTGAGATTCCCTCACAAAGCTTCACACACTCTTTTATAATGGCTTGAAATCAAAATTGAGATTTGCCAAGATCATCAAAATAAGGATGTTGCATTAATTTTTGGCTGAGATTCTCTTCGATGGCTCCAAAATTAACATTTTCTGCAAGGAGAGACCAATCAATTTTTACTAGTTTAGTTACAAATAGGCAAAGTAAAAGAATAAAAAGAAACAGCTCATGTCCAAAATGGAAATGAAATGAAAATAGTTGCAAGGAACTTACAGATAGGCATGTCAGTCTGCCAACTTAGTCACTCCTACTCATACATCTTCACTATGAGTTCCAAGATACTTATTGCACACAACACCTCTCATGAATCTATAATATCTTGAAATTCAAGATGCTCCTATAATGTCGACATCATAGGTGCTCACGATAAGGTTAACTTCAAATGAATAACTTGAAATTCCCTCACCAAGCTTCGCACACACTTTTGTAATGGATGAAAATCATAATTTAGATTTGGCTTGATAATCAAAATAGGGATGTTGCATTACTTTTATGCCTAAGATTCTCTTGGATGGCTCATAAATTTTCATTTTCTATAAGGGGACACCATTCAATGTTTACCGGGTTACTTACAGATATGCAAAGTAAAATAAGACATGATAGCATTGGCATCAAAAAAATTAACGTGGATACAAGTATAAATTAATAAAAACCATTGTGCATATACTTACAAATTAATCTAATGAACCATTTGGATCTGCTCTACTCTTTATTGTGTCAAGTATTGCCTCATGGTCAAACTCACGGAGCTTCCACAAGGTCTTGTTCAAAGGTTTTCCCCCATATTTTCTCAAATGAACATTGGATTCCACAACAAGGTTCGAGTAATGAGGAATCTTACAATGCATGTCAAAGTCCTCAAACAACCAATGTTTAACACTCTTATGTGGGTACCTTCTAATCCACGTTCTAGTAACAACAACTAAGCCTGTATGGTATTTAATGTTTTCTCCATCTATAACTAGGGCTTCCAATTTATTTTTAGTCTCAACACAACGACACAAGTAATAGTCTATTCCCTCTTCATTTTCTTCATTTGCCATAACTGCATAAACATGCCCTGCATTGATATGTGCATAAAATCACTCAAAATTAGTCAAAATTATGAATATAGTACCAAGAAGATAACAATATGGAATTTGAAAAACTAAGCAAGTAGATATATTACCTGGTTGAACTAGATTTGATACATGGTCAAAGTTGATCAATGATTCCATCTATGTTAGTTCCAATGCTTTCGGAAGGCGATATGTGTGAAGTGGGGTAAGATAACTTGTCAACCATTTGTCAACCCACTCCCCTGACTCACAATCATTCCAGGCTTGCATTGTACATGAAGAACAAAAGCATTCCATCTTACGTGTATCAATACTCCACGAACCTACTTTTGAGCTAAGGAAAGAGTGTAGCTCACTCGATCTTGTTAGTGTACAAAAATCCTCATATGGTGCAATGTTAGTATTATCCATCAACCAAAAAAATATACGAACTAAAGATGTACCTTCATTACCTAGACCCATCAAAACATTACACCACTCAACAATTGAACTTGCATCTATCAACTTTGCACTGTCTTTATACTTTAACTCTTCTCATGCTAATGCTCTTCTCATGCTAATAATCTTTTCATGCATGTTCCTGCACCATCATGCTCCCCCTTTCCATGCCTAGCCTCACAAAAGTTCCACATATGTTGAACACCTGTAGTGAGATGTATCATGCACAACTAGTAAAACATGTGTGTGTTCTTGAATTGTGTTGCACAGTTATCCGACCATATTATATGTTGACCGTATGTTATTCCCCTCCGAGCCAAATCACTATAGAACATCTAGAAGCAACCTTGCATGAGCTCTGGAGAATGTGTGTGATCATCACTAATATAAAAGTGATACTCCCTCAATACCTTCCTTTGGTCCTCTATGCTATCAGCTGCATGAATGAATGCTATGTGCACAAATATCGAAACCTATGTGGAGTTGTAATACTCTGACTACACCTCACACTGTGGTTGTAGAGTGTAGCTCTCTGCAAAGTCAACAACTGATACTATGCTACCAACTAGAAAGGTGTCCTTGCATAGCTTGAATTGTGTGTCCATCCATCGGGCTCTATGGGTATGCCTTGCATACTCATACACTAGATTCTCATGAAACATGGACATAAACTGATACACTAGAATCTTCTCAATAACCAAATCACACCTTTTTTCTTGAGACCCATCTTTTGTAGCATATGCCACTATTTTATACTTCCCAAAATTTACTAGTTTATGCCCCACCTCATCTGTGCTTTCCATATGTTGACATACTCGCATTCATTGCAAGCCATCGTAACACTCGCATGAACCATCTAAGCATGTTCTCCTATAGAATATTTGGCCATCCTCTATTTGACATAAATTTTTTGATAAGAGCACTCTTGAAGATTTTGGTGGGGCTTCTATGCCACAATCCTATAAAACATGATTAGTATGCAAATCTAAACATATAGAATGATAAACATCATAATGGCTAGAGATTCAATATGTAGTCTACAACAACAAGTAGTGTGTGTGTGATTTATCTTGACATAAAAAGGTTTAAGAATTTCAAAGAATTTTTGAGAAATACTAATTTGAGGATAGGCATTTTGAAATTTATGAAAAAATCGGGTTTGAGTCGTATCCAAAAAATGCTTTGGATGTGGCTCACGGTTTCGACTACCGATTCTCCTTCTTACGACATCCCTTTGATTCGGAGATGGACTTGTATTATTATTCCAATAATCTTCAATTAATTTTCTCAATGCTTCAACAAATTTTCTATCTTTATGTGGCACTCTTCCTAAGAATTCCCATAATTCATTTGAATCGGTGCTCTCAATTCTGTGCTGCCTTTGAACGACTCTTGATAAAGTTTTTCTACTAATTCCCATTTGTTCACTTGTATTTTTAATGAGACAAGATCTCTTTGTTTGATACCTTACCAAAGTCAATGTAATGACACGTCGGGTGAAATTACTATCCTTTGAGCATGAGATCTTACCCACACTCTCATAAGCATCCATTAGATTCTTCATAATAGTGTTTTCACTTGATGAATTCGATGTTCTCAACCCAAGAGTCTTCATGATGTTTTTGTACTTTAAACCCCACATCATTTGAACAAATAGTTGACATATTTTGGTCTCATTTAGCCTTCCAAAGAACATTTTCCAAATCTTATCAGCATATCTTCTACAAGTGTGTTCTAGAATCTTACCTTCCATGTGCTATAAAATATCAACATCAATATTAATCAAAAACTTTAGATTTCTATGCAAAATTATAGGTGGTGTTCTCTTAGGTGCATATATCTCAACATTATAAATTTCATCAATATTTAATTGAGGTGGGCTAGATTGCATACCTTCAACCGAGGGTGGAATAGAGTACATACTTTGAGGTTCATGTGGGGATAATGACATACCTTGTTCATCAAATCTGAGTGATGATGTACTCTCAACTTTAGATGTGGTGGATGGCGTCCAACCATACTCACTTGTTGTAGATGGCAGCCCTCCATATTCTCTTGTGCTTAATGGTGTCCCTTCATATTCACTTTTGGTAGAGGGTGTGTCTCCAGCTATGGTATTTGCATCTCCCCTAGCATGAATCTTTCGCATTTGTGCCCTTTGTGCTGCCAATTTATTTTCTCTTTTTGATGATTGAGGTTCCTCTTCATGTGGCTTGTTTTCATTAATTGTTCCCAATTTTTCTTTTTCATGATATTCCCTCATCCTTTTTTTCTCTATATCTCTGAAGGCTTCAAGCTAATCATCTATTAGTTTTTTCCTTTTAACAGTTCATTTCTTCGACATGATGAATAATTTTACCTATGCAAAGAGTGCTAAGTCAAGTCAAATTAACTAATAGTGAAGGGTTGTAAAAGTCCATTAAAGAGGGAAAGCAACGGTCACCTCTTTCAAATATTAGTTTTTGAAGTTGAATTGGTTTTTTTTCGAGTATGATATTGTGAAAGATGGAATCAATTTCAAGCTAACCCCATTGCAAGGAGATGACAAGGAACAAGACAAAATGGAAAGGATAGTGATGATGGGAAGGAAGTAGTTCCTCAAGCATGAGGAAGATAAACATGGTGAAGGTGCAGCTACTTACACAAAGAAAAGTGTTGAGGTAACAAAAGTAGAAAAAGGAGTAATGTTAGAAAGGAAAAAGGATGGAGAAATAGTGAGAAGAGAAAGGGAATCCTTTATACAAGATCTAGACATGTTTGCAAAGTAGGTTGGAGACAAGAAAGGGACTGATTTCAGTCAAGAAAAGGTAGGAACAAGTGTAGGACAGTCTAATACTGTCAAAATAGAGGTATGCAGCCTTGAAGAAAAGAAATGTGAGGTGAATAACCTTGGGGCAAAGACCCTAATGCAAGGAAAAGGAAAGATAAGTGGAGACAAGATGGAGAAGAGGTGAGAATGGCCTAGTAAGGTCACGGTGGAAGAGATGGATTGTCCAATGAAAGGGAAAGATGGAAAGCAACAGATTGATGACAAAGAAGATGGAAGACCACATGATGAGAAGGTCTCAGAGGCAAAGGGAATGAAGGAAGAGGTAAAAGAGTGTGGATGGATTGAGGAAAGCCATGAAGGGCTTGTCAAGAATAAAGAAATTATGATAGGGGCAGTGTTGTGTCCCCTGCAGATAAAGAGAGACAAGGAGCAAACAAGCATTGTAGAAATAGTGACATTTAAATCAAAAGATACAGAGGTAAAGGGAGATTTGATTCAAAGTATAGATGCAAAGAACCCATGTAGGGAGCAAGAAAAAGAAGACAAGAAAAAAAAATTGATGCAGGTCATAAAAATGGAAGTTGCAAAGAGCCTAGATAAAAGGCCAGTGGAAAAATGTATGATAGTTGAGGATAAAGATAAGTGTGTGGAAAGCATGGTAGATGCAGTAAATGGTCCACTAAAGGGACAAGAAGATAAAGAGCCTGAAAATATAGTTTTGGAAAGGATTTTAGTGGAGGATAAGAGATCAGAGGATGTGATGCATCGAGTGGAATGGAAAAAAGAAAAGGAAAGGTCTGAGACAGAGTTTGTAGAAGGTGCAGTTACCATAAAAGGTGAAATTGAAAATACAAAGTGTTTGAATGACTCAAAGATGGAAGAGACTGCTGAAGATATGTTTATAAAGGTTGGCCAAGTGAAGGTTAGAGGAAAGGTGAGAGTGGGATCTCCAAGTGAAATGGAGAAGAAAGAAAAAGATGAGGCCAGGACTGTGGATGGTCCTAGATGGGTAAGAGTACTAATGTGGAAATTGTATGCAGTTGTGGCAATGGCTCCTAGATGGGAGAACCTGAAGCAGATGGTGAAGAGGATGGATAAGAGGAAAAGAGTGAAGGGAGTGATTTATTAATTCCTTGTTTTGATGATCATGTTGATGGAGGTGAAGCCAATGGTAAAAAATAAAAGAAGGACAGAGATTGGACTATTTGGAAGTAAGTGACACCATGGAACAAGTTAGGAGCAATTGGATGCAACCATGGATGATAGGACAAAGAAAGAATTTGCAGGTTCAAGGTGATCAGTCAAGAGAGGAATTTTTTTGCAAGGACAAGGCCAAGCCTAAGGTGAAGATGAAGGCAAGAGGGAGCAATGGCAAGAAGAAGGAGGATCATCAGATATTTTTTTCAAGTCAAGGTGTTGTAGAATTCCAAGAGACTTGGAAAGCTTTCATGGCCGAATGGATGGTGCAGGAGCACCAAGAATAGCTAGGACCATTAGGTGGTCACATGATGAATTTTTTCTTTGTAATCATGAGTGTGATGTAATAAGGTCTCAAAAGACCATTAGGAAGAGTTTTGAGTCATGTTAGGTTGATAGTTTTATCAAGTTTCCATGTCTTGGCAAATGTTGTCAATATGATGGAATGAAGCCTTCAATGGAATAAACATGAAAATACCTATAAGATGGAAATGTAAAGGTCAAATTAGTGTGATGAGGCCATCATAAGGTCATTAGAATAGGTTGAAAGTCAGTTTTAGTGTCAAAAAGTGAAAAATTTGCAAAAAAAGAAAAAAAATGCAAAGTTGCACTAAAAAGGGAATTGAAAGGTCAAGTTGGCAAAGGGAAGTTGTAAGGTGGTTTTAGGCAGTTGTAGAGGTAGAATTTCCTTTAAAAAAGGCCATGCAAATGTTGGAGGGAGGTTGGCATGACTCCATTTGAAAAATTGAATGAAATCTTTTGTTGTTTCCATGTTTTTCCCTATTTTTTCTAAACTTTGTTGGCAATAAACAGTCTGTATAGTGAATATTGCGAGATGAAATGAATTGTGAATGATAGTGGAGTGAGTATACTATGATTTCCATCATATTGGAGGCTTAACCATTTAGTTTTGTGGGTTTTAGAGTAGATTTTCAAAGAATGCCCGTGTAACTCAGAAATTAAGGGTTTGAGAGTACAAAGAATGCAAGCTTGATCCATTCCACCTTCTATAGGTATTGTAACTTGGTGGAATGGATCGTAGCAGGTAGGCTTAAATGTGTTTGGGTCTATTTTTTGCATGTGTGTTCATTTGAGTGAGTACAAATGATGCCTATGGCCGGAAAATTCAAATTTCCTTATGAATTTGAAGGCTAGATGGTGGGGTTTGTCAAAATGATGAAGAAATTGTTGATCTAATGAACTTTTAATTTTGTGTAGGGTATTTGGAAGGTGTTTGATTCTTTGTGGGGGTCTTTAAAGGAATGATAATATGAATTTCAATAAACCCTTGGGTTTTGGCATGTAAAAGGAGGGTTTTCTAAGACAACACTAGAATGTTTGTGTCTATGAACTAACCATGGATTTTGTTGTTTTAGAACATATCAAATGACTATCCATTGGTTTGGAGTAAAAACAGAGTCTTTAAGAGGAACCTCCTTTGTAAAATTGGGCTAATCTAGTAGCCTTTGGGCAAGGTAACCTATTGAAACTCCATACTATTGCAAGGGAACCTTATGTTGCAAGGATATTGTTTTGGGTTGTTTGGGAGAATGAAGTTTTGAAGGTTGTTTCTTTGCATGCATTTGATCAAATTGGGTTGGTTGTTGTGTTGCTCCACCTTGTCTACAATAGTATTTGAATTGACATTAGGTTGTTATGAGTTAATCTTCACCTCGACTCTGCATCAGGAAGGCCTTGGAGTTGTGAAATATGGAAAACGCTAGATATTTATGAGCAAATTGAGGGTTTGTGTATTGGAAACCTATTTGAGAATGCATTAGGAGTATATTCCAATTTTTTAGAGACATGTATGGAAAATTTGATAGCATAGACAAGGAAATCAGCTGGTTTGTATAACTGTTTGACAAAATAGCTCAATGAAAGCTTTGGAAGCATACACAAAGAAAGTAAGTTGTTAAATTTAACAAAATTTCTCAAAGAGATGTGGTTTAAAAATGTAATAGGAAAGTGTATAGAATTGTGTAATTTAAAATGTCTATTGATAACCTAAGGTTGTAACATGACAAAAAAAAAATTTGATCAACATGGAATAAGAAAAAATAAAAATGAAAGAAAGACATAATAGAATGAAATAAAATGTACAAAGACTTCACATACCTAAAAAACTAGAGTTTCAAATGGAGGAGTTCTACCCAATTATGTAGCCTCTGCTTCTTTCCTCAAACTCCTCAACAATTTGACTTTTTCAAAA